>CM065651.1:1200000-2400000 GCA_033220425.1 Lepraria neglecta | reverse complement strand
GTATTGGAATCCAAGGTTCGAGGGCATTTGATCGAAGCCGTGTGGTGCATTGTCTAGCTCGGGATCGCAGTCGATCAAGCTCCTCATTATGAGCCATAAAGCTGAAGTTCCGGGAAAGATGGCACCGGCGATCCAAGATGATGAGTGTGGACTCTTGCTCTCCAGAGGGATAACGCCTCCGTCTGTTTCTTTGAGCATACGCTCAACGTCAGCGATACCAGCCCACTTCATGTTATTCGCAAACTCGAGGAGCCTCTTCTTTTGCTTGGTCTTGGTAAGAGCAGTGATTTGGAACAGCGTCGGAGGTCTGAGGAAGCCACTGTCTAGAGGCTCGAACGTCATCTTGGAAAGCCAGATCTGGGCGAGCGCAAGGTCATATGCAACTTTCTCAGTAATCACAGCCAGTATGGACTTTATTTGGTCTTTGTCGTACTTGCGGGTAAATTCTTCGAGGCGCAGGTATAGCTCAACACTTAGCAAGAGCTGATGGCAGAAGCGCTGTTCAACCGCCACATCCTGGGTGTCGAAGAAATGGGCCAATACCTGGGCATCAGGCTTGCGGAAATCATACCAGAATGGACAGTCCAATGCAGCAATGAGCATCGGGATCTGTTTCGCGAATTCTTCAGCTGCTCCTCTGACCCATTCTGGGTCGTGGATAAGCTGAGTGAAAAGCAAGTCTTCCACAACGTTGACATCACAGTCGAGACCACCCTGAAGGAAGTGTAGTCGCCGGAGGACTAGGAGATGGGCCGTCGGTCGAGGCACGATGGGGTGGTGGGGGCATGGCTCTCGGTGTAAAGGGCGATTCATTAGGCCGACGTATTGATTGAGCGTCACGGTTCCTGGTAAGATGCCAAAGCAGTGGATCATGCTCGGCTCCTGCTCGAACGTATCCCATGGCATTACATGACCGCCGGGGTGGAGCAACACAAGCGACATGTCGGGTGCAGGGTAGCATGGTTGGAAAGAGGCTCTTGCATCGTTCTCTACACCGTCGACATTCACGGTCGCATAGAAACGGATATGGTGGGTGTCGGTGTGGCTAGCTTGGAAGAACAAACCTCCAAATGAAAGAGCTCCATTGCGCACTAAAGCAGTCGCCTGCTCTTCGGAAAGCTTCGATCGTAGACTTTGACCTTTGGGAGGCCATCGAGTGTGTATGAGCGATTTAGATCTGTCGGCCATGTCGTTGCTACTCTCTGGTTGGTCTTTTGATGAGGAACGCCCCAGATCGTCGGAAAAAGGAGGAGTTGCTGGCGGTTCAAATTTGATATGCTCGTTTGACTGCACTTGCAATCTTGTGAACTTGCTGAAAAGATCATCAGGCGGTGGGGTGCTCGAATTGCCCGCGACTGAGATTTTGTGGTGGTTGTCTTGTGCGTTTTTGATATTCGTAGATGCGCGTGGGGTTTTTGGAAGCTCACTTTGATGCTGAGAGCCATTCTCGTCCGGAGTGGGGAGATTGGCCTGTCCGGCCATGTGAACTCACAAGGTTTGGATGGTAGTAACAAGTTACAATTGTGGACATGTACGGATGGGTTTCAATAGGCGAATGTAGCTAATGTCTCTGTGGTTTGGTCAAGCACAGCAAAGGTGTTGAATGAGAGTTGAAAATCTTCGGACGCGGTATCTGGTGGCAACTATTACATCCACATACTAATCCCGGTCCTCTAATTAGTGATTCAGCACTAGCATCCAAGAATTGGAAGAGCAGGGTAGACAGGGCAATTAGATCGTATGGGCTCACTCTACATTCAATGAAGCGATGACGCCCTGATGAAGGCCTGCACAATCTCGAAGGGCATCGGCCGAAGTCATTGCCTATACCAATTATTATCAGTCTCCTACTTATAAATCCTCAGTCTCAATGATCTATCGTAGGTCCTGATGATTCAACCCGTGCACATGTGCGAAATCTAGTGTCTCGCTAGAATTTCCAGGCCGATGCACTTCTTGAAGAAACGTATGGTACTGCGAGGAGTCAGTGGGGGGTTCTCTTCGTTCTGCAATTTCCCATACCTTGAAGCCGAAGTTCATACAGAGAGCGACGACGAGTCCAATGCACACAATAACAGGACCGACCATGTTATCGAAGTCCTTGCCGCTTCGCTCTTGGATCATCCGACTCCGCACAATATACATCCACCATCCCCAAGCTCCAGCGAACAATGCTATGACAGTGTATACAACTGCCAAACCTCGAGCGACGTTGTTGAATTCTCCGGCCGCGTTGAGTAACCCAAGAGACAAGGTAGCTAGTAGCACTGATATGTGCTGCCACTTGATAAACGTTCGTTGATTAGCAAGCCAGACTTTGGGTTCCACCCGGACTGGATCCATGTCTTTGATGAGCTTCCCAGGATGTCTGACACCAGGAGGAAGTTGCACCGGTCCCTGTCGATGTGCGCGTGCATACTTGGTATTGGAGAATGGCGACAGAGATAGCAAGCCTGAGAGCATTCCTGGCGTTGATTGAGTGGCATGATCCGCGTCCTCATCCGAATCAGCCTCCTCGGCAACGTCGTTGGTGCCGGTGTCTGATCTCCTTTTTCCAAAGTCCGTAGCCGCTTTGCCTGCGGGTGATCCGACGGCAGCTTTGTAGGATGATGCAGACTTGCCAAGGAAACTACCCATTGCGAGCTCATCTTCAGCTTGCTTGGCTTTCTTCTCTTGCTCTTCTTGGAATGCAGTTTCGGGATCCTTCCTGATATCCGTCTCCAGGTCACTAAGCCAAAAGGGAAAGCTGTTGACATAGTCCTCAAAGAGCGAGGCAACGCCATGGACGAACTTTGAGAACCTGGGTGCTTCTTTGAGGAGATGGGACGACATCAAATCCTTGATCCACTCATTTGTCCTCTTGCTGGAGCCATCCTTTACCTTGATCTCCAAAAGTGCGTGAAGAAATCTGGAGATCTCCCCTTGCCTAATTTCGGAGAATGGAAACTTGATACCAAGTCTGTCAATGTCTTCCCGATGCCAGTCTGCTGGATCTCTGCATGGCCGGTCTTGGTCAAGAGAATCTTCCCGAATGAAAGCCACATCGGTATCGATACTTATCCGTACTTTGTCATCTCCCGGGATTTGGAATGCGGCCCGGGTGTAATTTGCTCTTAGTACGGGCTGGAGCCCAATGTCCTTGACAAAGCTTTGTATCTCATCAACACTGTTTTTAAGGCTAGCCACGCCGTTGCCTTCGGTGCCCTCTCGATCGCGGAGCTTCTCGATACTCTTTTCCATCTTGTAATCCCCTGTGATGAATGGTTGTATATACTTCTCCTTAATAGGAAAACGCGTTTCCTCGCTGTCCCCGCTCTCTTTTATAATCTTCTTTTCAAAGAATATTTCAGGCTTTTCGTCGAGTTGGCCAGACCACCTAAGTCGCAGGGACGAGGCATCAGAGTTTCTCTCGATTTTTCTATTGTAGAGGGCAAATTGAGGGTTGTCGAAGTAGAGGGAGGTTATTGTAGGATCTGACTGGCCACTTTCCACGACCTTGGATGTCTGAGGGTTATAAACAAGGACTGGAAGCCGTCGAAGGATATAGGTTTTGACCTCAAGGAGATTTTCTGGATGCACCCAAACTAGAACAGGGGTCAGTCCTGGCGCCCTAAATCGCCTGCGCAGTGTACGTACATTTATGCGATGTGTATGTCTCTTTACCGCTTTTACTCTCAGTCATGGACTTGGTCCTCTCACTTTCCCCGTCCAATCTCTGTCTCACGAAGGAGTACATTGTAGACAGTCTAGAATCAAGATAAGTTCCTGAAGTAATGGCTTGCAATGGCACAGGATCTATCACATACCTGTAGAGCAAAGGCGAGTAGTCCTCTGAATTGAAGGGCAAAGCTGCGAGCCTGACCTGTAGCAAAGGCCGTACCTTATAATTCGAACCACGCTTCCGGTCATGTTTCTTTGCAGCCTTCAGAAATCCAGTGTAGTTGATACGGCTGTATTTCTCCAGCTCGTTGATCTCCTTCGTTATTCCATCAAGCTCTTTCAGCACTTCCTGCAGACTCTTTTGACTCTTCTCGTCTTCCTTTTCACCCTCCTTTGAAGCCTCCTTGTCCTTTTTCTCGGACTCTGCAAAGTTCTCCAGCCTCAGCTCGCAATCAGATGTACGCTCTCGGAGACTTTTGTACGTTTCGACTTGGAAAGCGTTGACCTTTTCTATCTGCACATTGACAAGCTCCTCCACAAACTTCCCTTCATCGTCTTCAGTCCATTCCTTCTCCTCGTCCTGGGGACCGTCCTCCCGGAGAAGCCGCTTTAGCTTGCCATAGTCGATGTAGTTGGACTTCCATGGCTCATATATCGAATTCTTCAATGTCTTGCCGAAACGCATTTTAACAAGCGTTGACTTCGAAAATGGAGTAAGATCTGAGAGGCCATGAACATCAGGGCATGCAATGGGAATGGAAGCGTTTGTAAGGAGCAATGCCAGAGAAGTTCGTGCTTGCGGTGGGGCTCAACCCCACGTGCAGCGGAACGGGCCGGCCATCCGCCAGAGACATGCCTCGCTGCTTACTTTCGAGCTCAGCTCTCATTCTCTTTCTCCTCATGTCACTTCAGAAGTGCTCCCTCAATGGAAGAGACTGATAGTGGCTCAAAAGCCGCAGAGCCTCTCTCCTTACGTCTCAAGGGTGTTCTCCAAGAAATTCACAATGAAGAATGCCTGCATGTCCCCAATCCTCCAGGGTGTAAGAAACGAGCATCAGTGGCATTGGTGATACGTATCAGGCCCCCCTTTCGTCAGGAGGCGGTCTTCGATCAAGAGAAATGCTCCTCATCGGCTCAGCCTTTCCAAGCATCCTTGGCCAACTTTTTCTCCCAATCCTGGGTCCAACATGGCGATCCTGAAGTGCTTTTCATCAAGCGCGCTGCAAGAGCAGGCGACAGATGGACCAGCCATATTGCCTTCCCAGGCGGCAAAAGAGACCCAGGCGATTCTGATGATCGTGCGACAAGCATAAGAGAAACCATGGAGGAAACAGGCCTCAATCTTGACACCGACCATAGCCTTTTCATCGGCAATTTACCTGAGCGCGTGATCAGAATGATGTGGGGAGAGACGCCGTGAGTATACAATTTTTTCCAGACACATATTCTATCCACTGATAGTCTCAGACTCATGGTGCTTTGTCCGTTTGTCTATCTTATGATGCGCCATGATCTTCCACCCCTGGCATTGCAGCCGTCGGAGATTCATTCGGCCCATTGGGTACCTATGAGAGGGCTCTTGACACCCTCGCTGAGGAGGAGCATACAATGTGACGTCTCTGAACGATTCACGCGTCAAACATCGCCATATATAAGGTTGCTCATTCGAGCAATAGCTGGGCAGATGGTTTTCGGGGCTGTCAAATTGAAACCAACGGAGAGCCTATACTGCAGCTCTCTTCCCGGCTACATTCCCGAAGATGAAAGTCCAACATCTTTCAGCGGCTCCGTGGCCCGCATTCTCAACACTGCATTTTTTGGAGACGAGAGGCAGTCCGATGCAGATGATCAGCCACTATTGCTATGGGGATTGACGCTCGGCATGATTGCAGACCTCCTTGAGTTGATTGACGTAAACGGAACATCCAAACTCTGGAGTTGGCCAACGCTCTCTCCTTGGGACATACGGTTTACCGTCTGGCTTTTGGCCTACAAATTTCGGTCACGAAAGTTGCGGGAGCTGACTACGACAACCGGTAGGCCTGGTTCCAACAAGATCCAAATTGGTGGTCTGGACAACACCACTTTCACCACCTCGACCACACGACGGAGCAAAGCATCAGAAGCTGGTGTCGCTGCCTTGCAGCTTCTTGATGGCTACTCTGAGCAATTGCGGAGAGCTGCCCTCGTGGCTCTCCTCCTGAGATTTGCCGTTGGGACTACTTTTGCAGCTTACTTGATCCGCAAGCATCGGAGGAGCCGTCTTTGAATTTTTGCGCCTTGGTCTGGCTTCGTATCAATTAGACGATCCTGCGGACAGTCCCGCCCAGCAGGTCTTCAGGCGGGCATTATGTCCAAAGACCATTTAGAAAGCCAGTAGCCAATTTGGTGGATTGATAGACTTCGGATACCTGACAGAGTCAAGCTTCCCTAATAAAGCTCGGCAGAGCAGCAAGAAAGGGTTCCCTAGTGTTCTAGCTCGAGCGGGGTGCTTAAGAATACCGACTAACAAATTTCTTCGCTTCAGTGCTCGTTTTCAAGTCGTTGGATAGAGCTGATGAAATCACTTTCGTGAGAAGGGCTTGGGTAAGACTTTCTTGGGGCCTCAACATACTATCTCAACATATAGACCATAGATTTCGAGGTAGTGACATACAGCATGAATCTACAAATGAAACATCATCTTCCTTTACATACCTCGACAAATAGTGGGCTCATTAGTTTTGCAAGGTCTTGCGATCATCACATGCAAGGGAAAGGCTGGATAAGTGTATTGGATGTAGTATGACGTGCTTCATGGCTGTTCATGTGAACTTTTCTCTTCGGATGTTCTATCCTAAATTCATGGACGTATGCTAGATGTTGAAAGAACTTTCCAACATCGTTCATTAACCAACGTCATGAAAAATCGTACACTACCAGAGCTTGGACTCCCTGTATCTTCTCTCGGAGCAAGATCACCTTCTCCTCGTCGAATGCTACCCAGCCCTTGGTGACATTCGACTCTTCTAGTTCTCGGTCTAGCCTTGACTCTTCAACAAAGCTCCTTCTCCGCTCCGGACGCACTTGTACACTGGCTTCACCGGCAGCTGCACGCCGTCTAGATGCGCTAGACGATATTCCTCCTTCGAGCTCCCATAATCGAAGCTCGTTGCCTAATGTGCTGACAGACACAGCTTTACCCCGGTCTCCTACATGAGCACCTGAGACTGAAGATGTGTGGCCCCACAGCCTGTTCCCAGCTGAGATGCTCAATTCTTCAGCGTTAGATATTACCATGTAGAAGGTGAGAGTATTATCTGAGTGAGCTGAGAGTAGATACGGGTGATTGTATGACAAAGATGTGGGCTTTTTGATAGATGACATTGCTCCGGCGTTTACGCGTAGATTTGTGCGTAATCTTGGCGTACGTAAACTGCTGTTCGAGGCAGACGCCATCCGAGAATCTAAGATGGTGCCATCACCAGTAAGACGAAGCTCTTGTAATCCGACAGACCATCCCACAGTCCAACTGGGCATGGCGTATGCTATTGAAGCCACAATGCTGGTGGGAGAAGCTCGTATCGCCAAAGTTACAGGTGGGTATGTAGTATGAGATCGAAGTGAGGATATGAGTGTTGGAGCGGACATTGTATCACCAGCAGCAGCGTTCCTGTCGTGACCAAAGCGGTACAAAGATAGTAGCGGCGCTCCAGTCATCGTCAGGAGGTAAGGCGAGGCGTAAGCAATGGCATGAATAGCGCCATTTGTGGACGCAGCATGAGTGTACCGTAGAGTAAATGCCCGCTCGTTCCTTAGTAAGGTGTAGATTGCAAAGCGGCCATCATCAAACCCAACCGAGATGCCGACCTGATCTTCTGAGGATCCTGTGTCATCTATCGCCAAGGATATGGGACCAGTATGGCAAAGCGGTGTGCTTGCTATCAATCGGTCATCCCCGTTCAATGACCAAGCTCTTATACCAGTCATTGAATCCGCGGTCACAACAATATCATCGTATAACCGTACAAGCAGAGGAGGTGTAGATGGTTGTTCCGCCACCTGGGTCTCGCTGACGTTGGCGCTACCCCTCGACCAGTTGTGGCGTAACTTGTATTGCTTTTTCCAATTCGTTGCCTTTCCTCTTTTCACCAGGTGGTCATCGTCGAGCCATTTCGATATTTTGGACGAGTAGTAAAGGGACTGGGCGGAGGTCTCCAGGTCGCGGACGCCTGGTATTCGTGAAGCTCGAGGCCGTACGAAGCGGTCGTAGAACAAAGCTTTCCATAGTTGGGGATCACCAGCGAGAGCTTTCAGTCGCCGGGAGAGTCTTCACGGTCAGCTACAAGTCCATAACAAGGTTCCGCATGCGCACCTTTGGCAAGTAACGAGATCTGAGACAGAAAGAAAGGACAGAGTCCTGAGCAGGAGCTCGTCGCTTAAGAAGGACAATCTGTCCGGATGCTTGTTGGTTCGGAGCCGCTTAGCAGAGTGAGAATCATCCACATCATCTTCACGAGGACGCTTGGTCATAGTCGTCCCATGAGATGAAGGCAGAGTACTAAAGCAACAAGCCAAGCTTCTGTCCTCCAAAGGCCCGAACTGTTTCAACGATGACGGGAGTGAACCCCAAGGGACAGTTTTAGCGAGTTTTGACTAGCGCCATTGCCCCACGACCTGAAGAAATCTTAAAGCCAAACACGCTCACTTGTCAACAACTTCACCCGGCTCTTGACCACCTCACGTTGAAGTGGACAACATCCAAAGTTCTTTGCACATTGCTCACAATCAAGTCTAGCTACTACACTTGGATACATCACAGAAAGTAAGCTTGCCTCGAAGTCTGCAATTCATGCACGCCCCGCAACGAAAACTCACTTCACTTTACCACAAGCCCACTGAGCACGAAGCTGACCTCAAGCCTCACCTAGAACCACACACACTAGCAATCATGGACTTCTCGCAGCCAGGTGGACGTGGCTGCTTCAACTGTGAGTCCTCACCTTCTTCTCTTCTCACCAGTTTTCACCTGGCTTCTACATTCCCCGCTATCGAGATTTTCACTTCCACCACAAACGCTGGCTCGTGGGCCTTTCCAGCCCGACACCTTTGGTAGAGCACACAGACATTCGTGATACTCTCGGCATATGTTATGCAGAGCTGGCTCGTGTTTGCTTGCAGTAAGCACATCTTGAGTGATACTCCAGTTGTCGCTTGGGTTGTAGCTGCCCTCGTCCTAGCTCTTGCAATATCTTTACTGAGACTTCGAGTTGCGAAACCAAATCTGGTGCTTAGGCTGACTGGAGGTAACTACAGGCGGCGACAGCTCTCACCAAGCACGCGACTGCCCAAAGCGCGGCACACCGACCTGCTACAATTGCGGAGAAGAAGGGCATGTCAGTCGCGAATGCAATGCTCCACAGAAGGAGAAGTCCTGTTACCGCTGTGGTGAAGTCGGTCATATCTCGCGCGAATGTCCCAACCCTGGCGCTGGAGGAGGTGCGGCAGGAGGCATGAGCGGCGGATACTCAGGAGGAGGAGGAGGTGGTAGTGGTGGTGGTGGTGGTGGTGGTGAGCTTTGTCCATCAAGATACAAATTTTTGGCGTGACTGATGAGTATTGTCAAGGTCAAGAATGCTACAAATGTGGCAAGGTCGGTCGTAAGCAAGGCTCAATTCCACCGCTATTGCCTTGCACATGCTGATTGGTATTCAATGCAGACATTGCCCGCAACTGCACTGAGAGTGGCGGATACGGTGGGGGTGGCTATGGCGGAGGAGGCTACGGCGGCGGATATGGAGGAGGCCGTGGGGCCGGCGGCCAGACCTGCTACTCATGCGGTGGCTATGGCCACATGAGCAGGGATTGCACTCAAGGCCAGAAGTGCTACAACTGTAGGTCTCCTCTCGACACTCCACCTTCTCTTCGAACGCGTCAGCTAACAATAACAGGCGGTGAAGTCGGTCATCTATCTCGTGATTGCCCCTCGGAGCCGAGCTCAGAGCGTGTGTGCTACAAGGTAGGGACTCAATGTTCCCACTCTATAATGAACCTTGGTGTTAATGTGTATTAGTGCAAGCAACCTGGACACGTTCAGGCCGCATGCCCCAACTGAATTCACCCACGACGGTTACGGTTCCCTGGATTCTCCGATGATCATACCGAACATTCGCTTTTCTTATTTACAAACAACATCTGCATATCCCGATTGGCCACGAATTGGAAGGAACCACAACCGGCCAGACATCTAATTTTTCTTGTGTATGAACCCGTTTTCGAAGCGCACGCATTAACGATCTTATACCCAAGCATTGACGGCAATCTTGGTGGGAGATGAAAGAACCAACGAGCAGAGAGAAAGGGAACATTACGCCATTCACGGTCATCTTGCATAGCGGAATGGCTAGTCATGTAAGCTAGCGATGATGTCTTTACGGCCGAGGTCAGCATCAAAAGTTGATAGGAAGCAACAATAGAGACGTATATTTTCTGTGCCATTGAATTCGTGACATGCCTGATATAGCGGGGTTTCCCTCAACTTCTATGCTGTTTAAAGCCAACCTTGAAACAGTGTCACGCAAAGCCCATTGTCGAATAGCATGAGAGATTTGGTGTGGACCCCAGAATAGCTGGCTATTAACTGACTTTGCTGGTGGAACCGTGAACGGAGACCTTCGCACCGACCAGTGCCAAGAAATCCCTTCAATTTGGTCACACGGTCATTGCGATAAACGTACCCCAGATCCAGGGAATACGATAAATGGTCAAGTGATGTAACCTAGCCACACTCTACGAAAAGCGAATTAAGTCTAGACCGGGAATGAGCAGGGTGCGTAGAGGAAGCAGATGACAATCTTGAGGGTTGCAACCCTCTTTATGTGGAACGATCACAATACCATAGCATGTGAACAAATTGGATGTTGGTGGTGTAGAGGTGACTTGTCAAGTCAATTGAGCGCATTGAATAGCTTAAGTTAATGCTGTTGAGGAGGTCAATGCTGTCGCATTTTTCAGGTAGCAGACTGTCTCTGAGTGCTGATATCACCAGTAGCAGTAATCCCAATATGCACTTCCGAATTGACTTCGTAGGTGTCATCAGGTGTGGCTCAACTGCGGGCGGAAGACGAGGATCTTTTGGACCCTTGGCCCTTGTGCGTCAGTCTGGAGATTGCCGGCCTGCAGTGGCGGAAGGGAAGGTTCGATCAAACTAAGCTTATTGCTGCCTAGAACCCTTTGCAGGGATCATTCTGGTGGCTGACTCACAAACATCTTCTTGAAGTCTCTGACGCGATCGATTCAAAAAAACTTGCCAATCCGAGCACAAACGCCCGAAGGAACAAGCGGGTGGCCATCAGACTCTCACACCACCCATCCCTTTTCTTTGTTGTCAATGCCCAAGTCTGTTTCGCATTGACCAATCAGGATTATCGTAACATTCCAGGGGCTTCTCACACCATCCGTGTGGTTCGGTGGTCAATGGCCAGCTGACTCCCAAGTAGCACTGGCGCTTACAACCACAGGCTGCCTTCTATTCCCTTAGACTCTGCCACAGTGCCACATGAAAGTTATCAGGTATCAGTTGATGCGAGTCATCAATTGAACCAGTCATCGCTCATTCTTTCTCATTAATTGCTGCCTTGCCCGCGCCGCCTATTTTCTGCGCCCGATCCTATTCACCGCACCGCCCTGTTTCATTGACACACAATAGCAAGGTTTCACTTCGCAATTCCCACCCCACTTCATCCATCTCCAGTCTCTACAACTCCATCAAAGACCACCTAATTCTGCTGCGCAGGCAATTGTTCATCAAGTACAGCCCACAGGATCCATTGAGGACGGCAATTTACTTGCTGCCTCACATCTCCGAACCTTCGCCACCCAGATCGGACAACGTCTTAACACCGTCTTACAAATCCAAACCATCGTCCTGCCTCTTCCATTGACTTCTGCCTGCCTACAAATCATCCCCCATCCATCTCTAAAACCGCAACCTCCATCGACACAACCTTCGAGCATGTCGAAATTCTCAATCGCCAACCTCATGTCTCCTCCAGAGGCCAAGCCACTCGACGGTTTCTCGATTACACCATCAAAGAGCCCTTCAACATCAAAGGCTCAAGCCTACACCCCAGGGACAACTCTAGCCCCAATGGCAGACTCTCCCACTCCAGACACAAAGATGAGGGTCCTACCTTCTCCACCCATCTCACCGCAGGTGTTGATGAACAAGCGATACAAGGAAGAGAAGGATATACACAAAGCTAGTACCTCAGTGACACCAAGGGATAGCATTGTTAAAGACCCGGTTCTGTACCCAGAGTCAGAATCTTTCTCCTCTACCAGCGAAGAATCGCTATTTCCATCGTCCCCATCGATGGCACAAGCAGACGAGATTATCAGCAAACACAAGGCGATGCAGGATATGCATATGGCCCAGTTCAAAAACAAGGTCAACCGGCCAACTGACGACGAATATCGATTAGCGATCTCCGTGGTATCTCAGGTCGGCAAACTCTACAACCAGGACCCCCGTGCCTACTTGAAGAGACAGCACGAGGAGAACAATGAGATATACTATCAGACTAAGCGCCTTTGCGCCAGACCAGGGACGACACCGAAAAAGAATCTTCCCGCTCTCGCTCCACAACCAAAGCAGAGTAAGAGAGCGATAGCTCGAGTCACGCCAGTAAAGCCCGCAGTGGCAAGAGTCAAGCGGACACCGAAACCTTCTCCAAGAGCTAAGTTGATGGGCTTCCCAGACAAGAGCCGATCAGAGACTCCTGACCGCCAACCCGGCACGAAGCGTGAAGACATCGATTACACCTCGCTCTCAGACTACGCACCTCCCACATCAACACTTCCAGAGGGCAATTCAAAGGCTCTCAAGGCAGACTGGCAGAGCAACAATGTCCTTAATCTTTCCAACGATCCAGACCGCCACATGCTTCACGAGGCAGAGATCAATCTCGCTGGCACGCTCCGCTTGAATTGTGCAACATACATGTGCAGCAAGCGACGAATCTTCCAAGCTCGTCTCAACGCCTTGAGGATTGGCAAGGAGTTCCGAAAGACGGACGCTCAACAGGCTTGCAAGATCGATGTCAATAAGGCTAGCAAGCTGTGGACTGCCTACGACAAGGTTGGATGGTTCAACAAATCGTACTTCCAGAAGTACCTCTAAACGACTACCATTTCATCTACGAAATTACAAGGATTTACGCGATTCATTGCAACGATATATGCACATTCTGCATTGGCCCAGATTGATTTACGGCCCACGACTTACGACACTTCCCACTTCCATTGGCAATGCTAGCGAGCAGGTCTCGCATTAGGGATAGTCATTGCTTCGGCGTTCATCATACCCCACTCGATTCGGTTTCCAGCATATCACCCAGGCGTTTGTTCCATCAATCATCTACGATCACAAATTACACGGCCGCATCACTCAGCTCACAGATACCCATTTCGTTCTTCGCCGCGGGCACCGACATTGTTTGGACATCACTATGGCACTTGGGACGTTGCATGCAAGGCTTCGACCTGGCTAGATTCATATGGGAAGGCCACGGACTATTTGTTCGGCAAGGATTGGAGGTAGAGATGTCAGGATATCAGATTGAGAAGTCAGGGGGCATCTATACTCTTCCGTAGCCATCTAGAATAACATCATCTAGAATAGTCCAGTGCAGTTAGATTATACCCAACATTTGAACTCCATCTGCATCTCGTACATGTATGTTGCTTAATTGAAGAAGTCATCCTTCAGACCTTGGTGATAAGATAATGTAATGTTTCTCAATGATCGACGCTCTTCTCCAAGCGCGTCACCAGGTCCTCTCAACCCCCCAAACAGTAGCACGGTCCAACAACTCCGCTTCAATACGATCTGATGAAGTCCAGGAAGCTCTGATGGAATCTTTGGAGGGGCAGAAGAGTAGGATTCGTGATGCTGTTAGCAGTGGATTAGATGACCTCGAGCGTTTGTTGACTGAGCAGCTTGCCCAGAAGCTCTCTGAGCGTAAGTCTCATCTTTCTTGCTACAGACTCAAATAGAATGTACACTGACGCGAGACTTGCAGGTGACATTGCCTTCGCTGCCGAGAAGCAAGAGTATATACAAGAGATCGAGACTCTACGAACCAAGGCGGCAGGAGTTGGGGATTTGGAGGATGAGAATGCGAAGCTTAGAGCTGAGATCGAGGCTGCTAGGGAAAGACAGGCACGGCGTGAAGCCAATTCAGGAGAAGATGCGGAGCAAGCAGGAGACCTACATGCCCGGGCGACCTCGACAGTCCCTACTGAGGAGCACAACCGAGTCAAAGACGAGCTTGCCAAATATGAGCGCGACTACGGGAGGGTTGTCTTTGCCCACAACATATTGAAATCAAGGGTCCAGCACTACAAGGACATGACGAGGGAGTGGCGAGCATACGTCAAGGATTGGGTATTGAGGCATCCCAATCGGCAGGCCAAATTCCTTCCACAGGACATCACCAAGCCTGCTCGAAGCGTACCTTCCCATGACCCGAGACTGTCAAGCGCGTCAAGTGCTCCCACGCCGCCAGCGTTCCCAGCAGGCATCATCCCTTCTGCTAGCGACGTTTCAAGGCCTACTTCTCCCCAACAACGAGGCCCAGCAGGCGAGAAAAACTCTCTGCGTCAGCGTCAGCTTGCGGCTTCAGGCCACAGACGAAACCAAAAAGCACTCACGGATCAGATAATTGCTACGCAGACTGCAATTGACAATGGCCACGACGCGAATCTGGAAGACCTCACTGAGTCAGATGAGTCTGAAGGACGGCCTGGCATAGCGAATTCCGCCACTAGACCCCACAGTAAAATTGTGGAAGGCAGTGACGGAGCTACAGCTATGCCAGCGGACAGTGGATCCTCCCCAATTGTGGTCTTTGAGCGATCTCTCAAGCGAAAGCGGTCTACAAAAAAATCCCACGAGGGCATTCGCGTTCGTGAAGACAATCACAAGACCGCTGCTGCTTCAAAGCCTCGTCGCGTCAAAAATGAGATCAGCTCTAGTAGTCCATTACCCTTTGCTCCAAACCCCCATATTGGTGAACCGCATGATAGCCTCGACTTGGACGATGTTGGAGATCCTCTTACTACACCTAGGAAACGGCAGCGCATGGAGCATATGCGACTGAGGTCATCAATGTTGGCACCATTTGTAGCACCGGAACGCGAAGAGGAGATGCTGGATGACATGCTTGAGGCGGAACACGAAGAAATCGAATCTCCTGTGGTAAAGGATGAGGACGGCAGGCAAGTATACTACGCCAATGTAGCCCCTTCCGTGGGGCTAGCAGGGGATCATCCCACGAATCAGAATAATGAAGAACAGCGATCAAAATCGCGCAGGGTCGAGAAGAGGGCTCAACTTCGAGCGCACAATGACCGAGTCATTGGACGACGCGAGACGGCAGAGCAATCTCCTAGCGGCAGTACACACCCTGGAGCAAGTCACATCAAGTCTCCATCTGCGCATGGGTACCCAACACCAGCAACTGGCGGACCTGCTCGGCCCCGTACACCTCAAGGTCGGCGGGAAACCGAGCAAAGAAAGGCTGAGCCAGCTAATCCAGTTATTCTACAACCGAAGGATCCCAATACTCATATACTACCCAGGACCAACGAAGGTCCGGCAAAACGACAGTGTCCGCCAAGTCGACGTGATCGGGTTGCAGCTGCCGTGCCTGCCTTAGCTGAGGATGGAGAGGATCTTGCTTCATCTGATAAGCATACTAACCCAAGTACCGCAAAGAAGACTTCGAAAATCCCTGATGTCCACCATCGACTGGGTACTTTATTGAGCGAACCATCCCCTGCAAAGGATCTACCGCCGCTGCCATTGTCTAAGACTTCTGGCGAATTGAGAGGCCCAGCAGCCTCGAGGACGCCATTGGCTAGAACGGATCAACACACCAGGCTCAAAACCTTTGCTACACCTTCGACAGCGCCTGCCAAGAGACCTGGCTCATCAGAATCAGCTTTAAATCCCAAGAAGCCATTGGACAACGGAAGCAAGTCAGCCCGTGCTGCACCAGGAGCACCTGCAGCAAAGCCTGTGTTCCGCAAACCCCCATCATTCGACGACCCACCAGAAATTCGACCAGAGCACGAGCCTCTTCGAAGCCGACCGATGCATCGTCTACGTCTCGACCACTTCAAGCTCAACCCAGTTCACAGTGACTATGCGTATCACAAGTCCGTCCGCAAACACGACGAAAAGAAGGCTCTCTCAGGCTGTAAGGACAAGAACTGTCCACGTTGCAAGGACATCCGCGAATTTGTGGAAAGCAGTGGCTACGCGAATCTCTCAGGACAAAGCACCGAGGAGATAGACCAGCGTCTAATGGAAGACTTTGTTGGAGGGGACCGTCGCCGGTTGAGCAAAATGTCAGCTGAGGAAAAGAAGAATATCTTGACCGAGGCCAGAGCGCAACAATTTGCAAACGACTTTGGGAAACACAGACAGCACTTCGACCGAACACGATCCCCAGTGGGGTTTTGGGATACGGGGTTTCCGACTACACAAGAAGATGAGGAGAACAGGAAAGCTGCGGAGGTCAGGGCTAGGGAGAAGGTGGAGGAGAGGTATTGGGAGGCGATTAGGGAGGGTGGAAGGTATATCTTTACTGATGAGTAAAAAGGAGGACGTATGTCCGTGGTGTTGCTTGGGCTTTTTGGCATTGTTTGTATGGCTGGGGCATTGCGTGGCTGCATGTAAATGGCTGACGATTCAAAGATGGTGCATTGCGTGGCTCATGCGGTGCATTTTCAGGGGAGCTTGAGACCATATTGGGAACATTTGGACAGATCGATCTTGCATTGCGGAGGAGCTAGGTCTTGACGTATTACGATTCATCAATTGATGATGACATCTTTCTAGCAGATGTCTTCAAAAAGGACCTCGATCGGCGTCGATGGCTTCGCTGCAGATAGCAAAAGAGTTTTAGACGCCAAAGAGCAGCGCCGAAAATAGACAATTACGATGTCAGGATTTGCTAACATCCCACAAGCTTAGCATTGCCCCTTCCTGGCAGATAAATATCACATTTGCGAGAAATAAAACCTCCCAACTTTGGCTGCCTTGAGAACTTTCCGCTTTATTGTGAAAGTTGTTCCAAGCCGCGAAATTGCGAGAGGCCATTTACCCCCATCAACTTATTTGGGATCTCAGCTCATGAACCTGAACTTGAGAGATTGATTGTTTTAGTTCCACGTTGTTGTTATTTCTTGAACACTATTCGCATTCCTATGTGATTTAAAACCAGCGCCTGAAGATAGCCTTAGGCGTCTACACAGCCTTGCAGATTGCGACCACCGAACCACTTCAGGATCGGGCCTTGAAACCAAGCAACAGCTACCTACGTGTCGACAATGATTAAAGGCAGACCTCTTCCCTTAGACATCTTCACCACAATGGCAGCCATCAAATTCACCTCGTTGCCATTCGCCCTAACGTTGCTGCCATGCTCATCACTAGCAACAGCCCCCAAAGTCTTCAGTCTCGATTTCTTCAAAGAACAAGTACTAGCTCTAGAGAACATCAAGGCTCTACGTCGCCGTGGCGGTACTTTCAAAACTGAGCTTTACAATCGGCAACAGATATATACAGTTAACGTCAATGTTGGCAACCCACCGCAGTATTTCCAGGTCCAGCTCGATACAGGAAGTGCTGATTTTTGGGTGCCTGCTACTAATTCCACTCAATGCAAGGATGAGCGAGGGGAATGTGATTATTATAGATCATGTGTGCATACTAATTCCTTTGATCGATTTGCATATGTTTGTTTTGTTCGTGTCCTCTGTCCTCACTCAAGCTGATGCTCCTGCAGTCGACCTATCTCTTTCATCATCAGCCTCGGTCCTCCAATCGAAATTGGATACTTCCTACCTAGACAACTCATTTGAATCGGGCTACTTCACGTTGGACACTGTCGGTTTACGAGGAATTTCCATGGACGGCGTTCAAGTTGGCGTTGCCGAGAAAGGTTCCGCTGTGTCTAATGGAGGACCGGAATATACCAATATTGTTGGATCGCTTGTGAAGAATTGACTGATCAAGACGCCGGCTTATAGCATGTATTTGGATGATCAAGGTATATTTGTCCCACCTTGACAGTTTATTCATTCCAATGTGGAAAGGTGCTCTTCATGGCCGGTGACTCGAAGCTGACAGGTTGTTTTTCCTGCAGCCGCATCCTCTAGCTCCCTCCTCTTTGGAGGCGTCGACACCGAGAAACACTCAGGCTCACTCGTCAATCTGCCAATATCAGGGCTACCAGACCCCTCGCTTCATGATCTCGAGGTACAATTCACATCCTTGACGATATCGGACTCGAGCGGTACCTCATCACTCACACCCCCAGACATGGTCCTCTCCGCCTGCCTCGACAGCGGCACAACACAAATGCTTCTTCACAATTCCATTGTCGAGCAGATAATTCAATACACCGGCGCCGTCGAAGGCTTTTTCCCTTGCAATCTCAGCACCCGTGACACAATTCTCACATTCGGCTTTGGCGGCAAGGACGGTGCCCGTATCTCAGTACCCATGAGCGAACTCATCATGTCTTATGTGGGTGATACGTTCTTCGCCGATGGCACGGAGGCGTGCGAGCTTGGCGTTTGGGGACAGCCTGCTAGTGAGGAAGTTATTTTGGGCGACACATTTCTCAGATCTGCGTGTGTTGTGTATAACCTTGATGCGAAGAGGATTGGGTTCGCGCATGCGAAGTGGGATGCGGGCAGTGCTTCGAATTTTGTTGAGATCGACAAGGAAAATCCCATGCCGGAAAGATGAATTTGCACTTCTATCTGTCCCTAATCCGTCGTCGGCGTCGTCGACAGAGCCAGCACCAAACCAGGCCGCTGGAGCCAGTGAATCGGCATTAGCCAGCGGTCGGCATCTGCAACTCAAGCAGATGGTACTTTACCGTTCATGCCGATGGAGGCGTCTTGCACGGCGAGGAGCTCTGCACTTCCTGAGCCAGCTGTGTATGTGTCTGCTGCTGCTATTACATCTGGTAGCACGAGTGCAATTGCGACTACAGCGAGGGCAGTATCTACTGCAAGTACAAATGTTGTAGCGCCTTCCAAGAGCATCGTTCCCTTTCTGGGATCTGCGGGGCCAAGGTTATCTTTGAGCGTTGGTATGATCAGTGGGTTTGGTATTGTGGTGCTTGGGATGATCTTGTTTGAATAGCTCTCTGTCATGTTCGTGTAATGAGCGTCTGTGTGCGATAACAGGTAATCATCTTATATATGCTTCAAAAATTGGGAAGGCTTCTATTGCATACCTGTAGTATCTGAATCATGTGCGGCAGTTGAGTTTCGATTTTGGAACGACCCAAGTAGCACAGGATGCGGAGCTGCCGTGTCAAGGAAGTTTCGCGAGCTGATGTGTGTATGCTGGCTGTGACTTTCAAGGAGGGAAGGGTCTTGAAAGAGCCAATTGAGAACATTTTGTGAGAGTTGCACGTCGATGATGCTCTGGGCGGTAGCTGCGTCTTATGAATACAGCGGGAGAGGATCGGGCCGGTCGAGGGGTCTAAGAGCGAAGAAGAGAAAGGACGTCTGGCGAGAGATTCGATGATTAGGGTAGAGCTGGGAATGACTGGTCGAAACCTGTTCTGGCGATAAACAAGTAGAAGCCGAGAAAGGTTGGAAGGCGTTGAGGTGGAGATGTTGAGGTGAAAGAATTGATGTAGAGATATTGAGGTAGAGATGTGGAAATGGACATATCGGCAGCCGATAATTTATCTGTAGTCGACCGCTGGTGATGGACGATGAATCCAGTCATTAGATCGATGGCTGAGAGCGGCTTTACCATGCCATAAGAGTGTGCCAAGGGTTCGAAGTAGTCTCGTCTCGGAGGAATACCTGTGTTTGGGTGGATTGTGGAGATTTTCAACAATAAATTCGTCGCCCGCAGCAGAAAATTGTCTGAGTGAAAGGGTGCAGAGATTTCTCCCATAACCGTTTCCAGGAATGGCTGATGAGTCGATGGATGTGGGTGAAGCTGAGACAAAATCGTAGTAGAATCTTGTTGTCGGTCCTGCCTTCCGTATAGAAAGTTGGTCTATATCTCTTCGTAGCCGTTCAACGTCGTCTGGTCAGTTCTTTGGTCGTGACTGAAAAGTATTGCACCTGTATAAGACCTTTTTCCCTCTTCTCATCTGTCTTTTGCATTGTCATGTTCTAACACGATGATCATTTTTAGGGTAGACTTTGAAGGGTAAGGGTAGTTCGGGCATAGGTCCGTACTTGTGTCGACAACAACATTGTAAGAGCTAGTAGTGATGACATCTGTAGGGTTTCTCGATGAATTGGCAAGTCTGCAAATTGCTGTTGATAATGAGAATGGTTTCCGTTAGATTCTGTAGAACAACCAAGTTTGTTTGTACAATGAGCTTTCCCTCGGACCAGTCGCAAGTACTGTCCGCGAACTCATGACCATCAAAAGCAGGCTGTAGTGATCAAAACCTAGCTCGCAGAAAGGACTTGAGAGGGAGTATGACGAAGTTGCAAGGTGGAACGTAAGATCCATGACGTGGTGTCAGCCGACTAGTAGGTATGAAGTATGATCTCAACCAAGATCTCGCCCAAGAACGCATATGTCTCCAGCTCGATACAACGCTGCATGTCTCAGCCGCACGAGTGTATAGAAGCGTACGGCGCGTTCATCAAGTTTACTTGACTTGGTACAGATGTCGAGCCCAGATCCGTCGGCCATGCGGTGTGAGAAGTCAGCCTGTCGCTGAAGGAGCGTGTTGGAGTATATAGAGAGGCTAGCCTATCGGGCATTGGACCGCTTAGAAGAGCATGTCTAGCCCCTTCACCGCTACGTTGGGTAACGAATCAATCGCAGCCGGGACCTGCGCACGTAGAGCATTGCCGTCATTACAAGCTTGGAAGGAAGATACTATGTATACCGTCATTAGGTTCATGGTATAGACGGATATCAGGAACGGATGATCCGACGGCCAAGCTCGTGGCTATACCGTACTTAAGCCAATAGAAGCTCTAAGAGGTGGCCGTCTGGGATCTGGCTAGAGCTGGTGTGTATTAAGATTGCCGCAACAGATGTGCCCTGCGGCTCCTCATAGGGCGGTGCGTAAAATCGTCGGACAGGATGCAGTGGATGAAACATCCGGATGAAGATAATCGGCTTTGTCACACTGACTAAGTGGTAGCAAGGATTGAGGCAAGGTTGAAGGTGCTGCGCTAAGACATTCAGGTTTGGGTTTGTTTTAGTCCTCCTCTTCGACCTTGGCCAACCATCAGACAGGCTAGGTTAAACCTCGTGTCTTTCGCAGCCGGAATTGCCACCGCCGAAGTGTGATGGCAAAGGTCTGGAGCCGGAGCTGAAGACCCAAAAGACGGGAAAGATAAGGGGTAGCCAGGGGAAGGGGCCAGTCACATTCGAAGATGCATGACCCAGAAGCTTTGACCCAACCCGCGGTGGTGCAGAACTAAGATTGAATTCGCGTTAGCACAGGCGGAAGCATGCCTCGTAAGGCACTTGTGACAACCTCAGCCGTTGGTTCACCACACAGTGATTCTTTTCGAAGAATCTCCGCAGAATTCTATAAGAGAGCCTCTTGCTTGGAAAATTAGGAAAGTACCCAGTCGAACAGTCGAAGCAAAGAGAGAAGAATCTTGCAAAACTTTCGAAGCGTTCAAAAGGCAGAGTCGAATGAGCGTAGCTGGACCACTACCACAACATATCAGGAATCTCATCAGCACGTCACCCACCTAGCGCGAGTTTACAGTCTGCTGACCTTAGGATGATAGTGTCCAGCGACATCGAAGCCATCGCAGCCGTTCTCCAAACCTACCAAGAAGCTCTTAATACCTCTAGCACGGAGGAGGCGGTGGAACTCTACACCCGAGATGGGGTCTGCATGCCGCAACACGCGCAGTCATTCGTCGGCATTGAAAGCGTGCGCAAAGCTTATGACGGATTCTTCCAGATGATAAAATTCAACGTCAAGTTCGAGATCCAAGAGATCGTGCCGATGGCTCCTGACTGGGCCTTCGCGAGGACCAACTCGGAAGGCACTACGATCGTCAAAGGCCGCGGTGAAGGATATGAGGCCAATCAGGAGTTGTTTGTCTTTCAAAAAGTCGGTGGCGAATGGAAAATAGCGCGGTACTGCTTCTCAACGACCAATCCTCCTCCCGCATGAAAGAACGCGCGACGCGGGCACGTTGGGTGACTCATGGGCGCGAGATGGTTGAGTGCGATATGCTGGTGTGGAATCAAGCTCAATAGGCAGACATAGCTTCAGTTGCAGATTAGTGGAGAAGGTGGCGGTCGATTGGGAGATAGCCAAATAGGAGCCTAAGGTACACCCAGAAACAAAACACAGAGATAGACTATCCAAATGTCCGCGTTTTTCTTCTCTCAGATATCATGAGTGACCCGGCTGGCGCTCGATCAATATTGTCACTTGCATCTGCCAGAATTTGAAAATTTTCTTGGATTCGGCGAGCTCCATTACGTATTGAGCTGCGAATGTCGGTCCAGGAGATCGTGAGGCATGCGATGATTTATCAGCATATACCTGATAGGTAGCACTCTGGAAGGGACCCAGACCTTGTTTGCAGGCCTCAAGTCGATCAAAAGAGTAGCCCAATGCACTATTGATGCCGTAGCTTCGATGTCTACTAAAGTACGGTGTTTTCTCGTGACTTAGATATCTCGATCTGGTTAGCGGAGATCGACTCACGCTTAAATTTAGCCTTACGTACGATTACAAAGCGAACTACTCGTAACAGATTCGATTGGCAAGCGTTACCAAGTTGCAAGCTGCGACGAAGGCCGAAACACATCACAGTCGTAAGCATAGGGACTTGAAGGCATTAGATCGCAAATCTATGGCAACGATAGGTGCATGGAACTCACTCTGAACACAGTCATAAAAGAATATGCCTCACACCAATGTTCTTCCGCCCTCCGATCGACTTCCTCCCCATCTTCGCGTCGCTCATTAATGGTCCCCGAGGACCAGAAATGTCACACACACACACAGAGCCCAAATCGCCACAGTGCCGTCGCAACCCCGGACTAAAATAGC
Source organism: Lepraria neglecta (assembly GCA_033220425.1). Lineage (NCBI taxonomy): Eukaryota > Fungi > Ascomycota > Lecanoromycetes > Lecanorales > Stereocaulaceae > Lepraria > Lepraria neglecta. The sequence goes on along the minus strand of CM065651.1, from coordinate 2,377,258 downwards.
ACAGAACCTTCTCGAACACATTGCAGGCTGACATCCATTCGATCCCTCCTCACCCCAGACGCAACCTACATATCCCTCAGCCACGGCAACCCCGACCTCGTGAAGATCACCCTGTGCAGGCACCCACCCCAATGGTCTCGGTAACTCCTGAGTGCATATGATAGTGCTTCTGCCTGTTAGAGCTAGGACTGCTAGACCACGAGCGATCATCGATACCTTTGCCACCGTGAAAAAGATTTGGGCCGGGGAAGCCGTCGAGACATATGCGGAAGGGAAGAATGTGGCTGTGGTTTGCCCGCTTCACTTGTCACCCGGACTCCTTGTGAAAAGCTTGTACGACTCCATTTTCCATATGGCGTAAGGCTTATGGGAAGGGTAGGGTGATGCATGTGCAGCTGGTGGAGAATATATTGGCGCGCACAAATTCGTTCAGGAAGGGTGGGATGATGCAACATGTTGTGTTTGAAGAAATTGAAGTGTAGGACAGGGGCCGACGTAGAGAAGAGGTAAGGATGCTGTAGTAGGGGCCGATTACCCTCCCGTTGAATGATGGTGATGGCTTTTATCATACCGTCAGATTTCAATTTTTTGCGGAAAGAATCGCATCATATTTCGCAACTATGGGCTAAACGCTTTGGTGTTCTAATATTGCTGAAAGGTACTTTTGTTGCCGTCTTTACTAGAGTCGTCTATTATTTGTTACTGAGATAATCGCATACCGACTGGATGCTGAGCTTAGCACCGGCCAAAGGGTTAGGGATAAATAGATGTCGGGAGGCTTTATTACTACTGAATGGCAGCACATTTATAACCAGAAAATGTACTTCACATATCCGCCAAACTTTATACAATTTCTTCAGTCGTCAGTAAGCATGTTCCATTCTACGGAGATCCCTCCACATGCCATGACGCTCTGGCTGCCTTTGAAGGCTGGGCGATGCCCAAAAATAACTAGTGCGCATCTTACGTACGATAAGATAGGGATGTCTTGCATCGAAGAGGTCTAGAAGCAGCCCCCGGCTCCGCGAATCCCGTTCGAGCTCGGGCAGCTCCTCCAAGGGATCAAGCCTGCTTGCATCCATCGTGACCCTGCCTTGACACACTTACGATAACTTTCTTAGCCTTCCGCCTACTTTGCAAGGCTAGATCGAATCGGAAGCATGGATCCTTCTGCCTTCCCACCTGACCATCATGGACAGCTCCTTTCAAGCTGTTCCTTTCTCTCCAATATTTGGGACAGCAACAACCCTACTTGATAAAGCTCCAATGACGACACCGAGTTGAAGCTGAAATACCACCATGTTCTTGCTGCGCCTCTTCCTACTCCTCCCCCACGCTCTGGCCCTTGTCTCCGCCCAGCAAGTCGGGTAGGCTTCATCCTTTCCAAATTCAACGCCAAACTCCGTTCTAACACTCCCCAGGTCCTTCTTCACGGCAATCTACATAAACGGCGTCCCAGCCTCCTCCTCCCAAATCTCCTGCGCCGACATGGGCCAACCAAGTTACTGCTGCGGTTCAGGCCAATTCTGCGCCTGGGACGACGCCGGAAAAGTAGCCTGCTGCGCATCCGGCTCCACATGTTCAGGAAGCGCATATGGCGCCGGCGCAGGTGCAGGAGCGGGGCAATACCAATACTACAGCTCGCCGACCTCATACTACCAGCAAGAGCAGACCACGACGGTATACCAAGCGCAAAGCCAGGGCTGCAATTGCGAATCTACAACGAATTATGGAAATGGGAATGTGGTGCCCATCCTGCCTGTTACGATTGCGACTGTCTTGACGCCTGTGGCCCCGACGACGACGAGCTATTATGTCCCGCCGACTAGTACTTATTATCCGAGTACAATTACGACGACGCCGGTGGCTGAGGTTGTGACGACGACTAATGGTGCATGTCCGGGTGGGTATACGACGCTGACGGAGGCGAACGTTGGGGCGCCAGTTAGGACGGTGGGATGTCAGGTCATTTTTAATAGTGGGGCTGGGAGGGGGAGAGGGGAGGTAGGGGATAGGGGCGTTATGCTGGGGATTTTTGGGCTTTTTGAGATGGTGTTGTGGGTGGCTTGATTTTCATAGTTGCTTTTCATGAGGTATGTAATACTACGAGAGGCTCCATTGATGAAGTATACGGATGTACATATGAGACGACATAATGATAACTGCGCGAAAGAAGCCCTAAGCACAAAACACGCTTGCTCAGTCTTCTTGGGCGCAATGCTCTAATAACAAAAGGAAAGTCGCGATTCGGAAACAGCACAGTCAATTTATCCAGAACCAAGCCATCTTCGCCTGCCTCGATTACCTACTTCGCACCTTTGCACTAGCACCTCGCGCAGTTGGGGGTCATTAATGTCCTTCTCACTGTGGTTGACGCGAACGTGCCTGCGAGGAAGAAGAGTAAGTGTCGTCCTCCACTTCCTTGCGGAGGTTCCATACCTTTGAAGAGTATCTGGTCTGGGATACTTATGCTCCCTGTCAGGGACATACATAGCCGGGACTCTCGTGGGCCAAACCATGTCTTATCATCTCGTTCTTTCTCTTGAAGCCTTTACCGCCTTCTGATCTGGGGCAACTTCGTACAGGGCAGTAATGGGGCCGGGCTTGGGAGTGGAGATTGGCATGAGAGCTTGAAACTGAGTAAGTGAAATGGTCAAGGGGTTTGGTATCATGTGATGGCTTACTTCAAAAGGTATTGCTTCTGAAAGGGTTGCGCAGTACATCCGGCATAATCACATTTGAAAGTTCCAGCTGCGATAGTGGGTCCAGGCGGCAAATTTGAGCAGGTCCATGCGAGATAAAACTCCTTTCTTCATGTACTCTCGAACTGTCGGGTATGTCAGTAAGACGTTCCCCTGCTGTTGCTTGGCCAGTCTCCTCAGATGCGTCCTGTGACAACGGGTGCTGTCCATTGAACATGAGCTCTTGTCGTCGCTCGTGCTCATCATTATTTCTTCTCTCGTCCAATGCAGCGGCCTCTCTCTCGTCCTCGGGCAGATTAGCAATGTCCCGCTCTGTCTCTTCTCGACGGTAGAGTTCGCGTACCTCAGCGTCGAGTATATGCTCAGGACATTCCCACACTATAATAACAGCGTCAACCTTGTTCGATGCCTACTCAAGGGTCCCCGTAGTACCTGAAGTAAGTGCATCGATATTGCATTGCGCTCTGTTTCGGTTAAGTAAGCGGCCAAACCGTCTCGTAAGTCGGTCCACTATACTTCCTTCTACTAACCCTACATTTGATGAGTTTCAGCGACGAGATTTACTTGCCGGTCCAGGGTTCAGAAGAGTGTTGGATATATAATTTACCAGATGTGGATTCCGATGGTCCGCGCCCATTGAAAAGACGAGATAAATACTTCTCCTTGGTGTTGACCCACATAATGGTATTGACGTCGACCGCATCTTCGTCTTAGTCTTCATACGAGAAAGCATCACGATACTTCTTGAAGGCATTGGTCTCAAAAAGATATTCTTCGCTCATGAGTACCTCACAAGTTAGATATTCGAGGACACACGTTTGGAATTTGGCAGTCTTCGCTGCCACCAAGACTTATCGGCACATCCACTTTCCCTATGATAAACGCAATGAGTGCGTCAGCGAATTGAATACTGGAGCTTTCTAAATCGACTTCGGTCATGACGAACCTGGTCTCTGCACGTATGCCAACGACATAAGGTCTATGTCGGAGCCCGTGTCAGTGTTCGCTATGCTCGCCTGAGAGTCGACAATGCAGAAGAGGCGACATCTTGGATTGTTGAGACTGCATAGCTGTAGAGGTTCCGCCAAAAGAGGGACAGGGCGAGGCTGAAGTCGTTACCTGTATCTCACAAGAGTCTCCGTCTCGTCAAAGAAGGACATGCCCATTATAAGTGAACTTATAAGCCGCTTGAATATGTAGAACATGCAGCACAATTCTACCGAGGATCTCTTGCGAAAGCACATTTTATAATGATTCGACCGGAGTTTCTTAACGAATTTACCGTTCGCAATCCGAAATTCTTTCTGGTGTTCCGGAGTACTGTCCATCTCCAGATTTAGCTGTACGACCAAGTCTTTCCTCATAATGTTGTCTTCTGAGCCCGAATCTGTACGGGAGTTGACTATAAGTCCTTCGACGATCATAGGAAGTACCGTCTTCCGACTGGATACGAGCCCCCCAATTGGGTTTGATAAGAGCCGTTGGACAGGATCGGCGCTCCATGGCTCAAACTTGGAATCCTTGGAAACTTGCTGTTGGTAAGTCTCTGGGGGAATTGAAGAGCCGCTTAATTGTTCAATGGTAGCGTTTAGCACGTCATCATCGATGTCCACAGGAATCACTTTGGTGGCATAATAATAACGCAAATTCTGATAGAGCGAGTTGATTTCTGCTGCAAGGTCAGGGTACAAAAGCCCAAGAGATGCGTTGAGCTTTGAATAGTCGCGATCGCTGAGAGCAATTGCTCGTTGTCGTTGCGGCTAGTCTCGATCAACGAATGAGTAACTATGAATGGGCGATTGACACGTACTGGTTTTATTATCCTTGGGAATGGCGCCTTGGAGGGGTAGGTCGGTTTCTAGGATGAAAGCGGGAATTTAGACTTGAAAGTCACTCCTCGCATCAGAGCATCTCTAAAGTCATAGGTCTCAAAACCACAGTGTCTAACTTGTTCCATTGAAAATGATTGCGAATGGCCTAGCCAGCTTACGTTTACAATATCTCTGTATCAGTGGGGCAAAATGCTTCTCAATGGTAGGTTATTTCATGAGGCTGCCAAAGCTCGGGTACAGTCGTGGCAAAGCGCAGAAGTCTGCATGTGCAGCTCTTGGCAGACTCTCAACTAATGAGTGCTGAGGTCGCCAGGAGCATCATCGCGGGGTTCTCGGTCATCTTGTGAATGTTTGACATGATCATGACAATATGAAAGGCATTGAATGAGAAAATAAGCCCAGGAATGCCTTTTGACTTGCAATGCGGAATGCCAAAACATCTAGAGGATGGCACGACTCCGATACACTACGCGAGAGGTTGGTTATTGCTCTCTTGCAACCTTCATTGCTAGCGATTGCAACAAGAGCACATCGATATACCGTCGATTTGATCGCCTCTCAGCGAGAAATCTGTTGTATATCCAGAGCGAGCTAGTTGAACTTGAGGCGCAACAAGACGAACTCGACGCCGAAGACCTGCGGGGAATATTAGAGGACAAGAGAAGCGCCAGGGATTGGCGGATACTCAAGCAAAAGGCCAGTGCAGCCAACAACGTACGGGAAAAGGAGATACTGAAGGTTGTAAGAGAGATTCGAGAGAAGATTAAAGAACATAGTAGGGCATCTCCCCATTGGGCTACCATGAGGGAGAGTACTAACGGCGTCAAGGAGAGGCTCTTCTGCTGGAGTGCACCATGATTTCGTTAAAGCAGCCGCAGATCAGGACGCTTGAAGCCTTTCGAAACGTCTTTAAAAATGTTGGTAGTCCTCACGGCGGATATCCAATGGTTGGAGGTCGCAGCGGCAAAGTCTTGGACGACGCCGACGACTTGATAGCGCTGCGTACACGGCAGGAGGACGACGACCGGTTGACAAGATTTTTCTGATATTCTCTTCCTATTCTGTTTGTGGCAAGTTCAGAAAACGCCTGAGGATCTGGACGTTGAGTCAATATGATCACTTACAATCTTCAGAATAAGAGGACGGACAGCCCTCTTGCATACTTTTCCGAGCACCGGCTATACGTTGTCGTGGCTGTGCTCAACGTGATCTTGGCCGCCGTCCTCCTCTTCGGAGCAATTTTGAATCTCTACTATGCGATGGACGAGCAGAAAAGACTCGGTATCATTGCAGGATATACCATTGCATTCGCGATTTGCGTGGGCTTGATCACCAAAGCCAGAAGGTCAAAAGTGTTTGCAGCAGTACTAGTTGTCTTAGTTAGCGGGAATTTAGGAAGTGTAACGGGCGGATTGGGCTGCAGGAATGACATATCTGGTGGAAATGGAAGGAGCTTTCGAGGATAAAGTACCTGAAGGCATGCAGTGCCAAAAGACATCTCTATTCTAGTACAACACCACACTCCATAGTCGGACTGCAACAAATTCAGCATCTCCTCGCCGCCTTCCACCTTCTCATCCTCAAGCGACGTCTGAGTTTACACGGCTGTCTTTGCGTTAGCATACGTCACCTCTCAGCCCTACTCAGCCCTACTACCTGGTGCGTATAAATAGCACGCATCTCCCATAGAGAATCAGTCAAGTCGTCTTCAATATGCTAAAGCTTTGTTGCCATCCAAGTCCGACAACGAGGTTTCGTTTGAACTTTTTATTCCATCTGCTAGTGAAGGTGCAACTAATTTACCCGCAAATGGACGCAAAGCAGGCTCATCAAGAGTCACAAAAGAGATATGTCGAATCCCGTTTTCGGGCTCTCAGGATCCTTCGCACACACGGAATCCCATGTGTCGTCTGGGCCGAAGACGCACTCGCCTATTACGGGGTGCCTATCCTGTCGTTCGAACTCTTCGTTATAGTCGCCGACGTGGACGCTGCAGCTCCGTGCTTGAAGAACGCTGGCTACGTACGCGAGGATCCGCGGGTTTGGGAGCCGTTGCCAGAGCTGATGGAGGCCTCGTCTCGGCTTCTACAGCCTCCCGCATCGGGTGGTGGTGGATTGGACACCGCTCAGCGGACCATCGTCGTGCTCCTGCCTGCTGGACGATGGAAATGCATTCTCCCCTCTGCACCTATGTCGCCAGAAATTGCAGTCTCGGATCCGTTCCCTTTTCCCGCGTTACCTGCTCTGGTCGATAGCATCATCGATGCCTGGTTAGATGCGCCCACGAGTCTTTTTGCAGGCCATATCAACTGTCATCTCGCTTACGTCTACGACTACATTAACCAAGTTCGTACTCGTTGTTTTGTTGAAGAGCTCAAACCGGCTCATCGAGATTTTCATCTCCGGTATTTGGCGGAGCCCATTAGGGATTCGCAGCGCTTAGAATGGAGACGCCGAAGGGACGAAACCTCAAGGTACGGCGGCTAAATCTTTGCAATCGCCTACGCTAGAGCTGCTGGGCTTGATAAGATGTCTGTCATGCCGGTCTTGGTCAACTAAAACTGACTTATTTCGCCTGTGTCAACATCAGGTCCTGCATCAGCGATTCTCGCGAGACCAGGCTCCGTGACAGAAGCAAAGAGAACCAGTAGTTGCTGTTTGGCACCTAATGTTTTGGCTATTTTTAAAGATTGCTATTTGCAGGTCCTCAAATGGAGTCTAATTGATTCATTGTTATTGCCGGGTTCTAGAAATCCTTCCAAACGAAACAGCTAAGCGCTGGCCCCTTTGCTAGCCACCTCATCTAGACAATAATGATATAAAGCATCAACGTTGGCTTGGGACATAGAATCATCTCTAATCTGCAATCAAAAGACTGTAAGACCGCATTTGTTCAACATTTTGATTAGGCACTCCTCACCCGAAATCATGTGTGGAAACGGAGATCGAAATCCTCCACAACCAGCCAGACGTGTCCAAGTCAGCGACAACATCCCACTCCAGAATGTTGGCAGTCATAGCCATCGCCAAAGTCGACCGCGAACCAGCGTGCCAGCGTCTGTCCAGAACGGCCATCGAGGTCAAGCGAGAGTCGCCGCTGGACCGTCCCATTCTGGTATGACTGGCAGCCATACAAATTTCTCTGAGAACGAATATGTCCTTGAGGCCAGCAGGGCGCTGGCCTCCTGTCTCAGCGGGGACTTCAAATGGGCATTAGTTGGTGGCGCCGCTGCTGTAGCCCTAGGATCAAGACGAAACCGAAGATATCGACATCGTTATCGCGCCTCCCGCCCGCCTTCGAGAAGCCAAAAACGCACTTAGATCAGACCCTCGCTTCTTCATAGACCCCCGAACTCGCCATACGACCTTCACTAGTTCCATTTCACCAAAACAGGTTGAGATAGAGTTCCTCTCATTTCCTGGCACATTTAAAGCACCTTTTGATGAGTCAACTAAGGTGATGAAGACGCGTTCAGGACTCAATGTGCTGCACTTACCATTCTTACTTGAGAGCAAATGTCGCGCGATATCTTCTAGATCTAAGGAAAGCAAAAGGACCACCGACGCCTTCGACATAGGCTTTATTCTTGAGTTCATGGTCAAGAATAACCTGCGAACCAGTCTAGCCGAAGTGCCCTCAACCAATAGAGAGTTTCAAGCGTGGTTTGAGGACTTCAAGTCTGGAAGCACCCGTCTCTTCCATCAAGTCGGATTGTGATTTTACCGCAAGGCTTTTTGCTGAAGGAACGGGATAACGAAAGATCCACTTTCCAAATTCAGCTGTCCATTCGAGTTATTTTCGATAACAAACGCCCTCAGCTTAAAACGCCTATCTGTGGAAGTCGTCTTGTTCCTCCTCCCCAGTCTTGCTCAAATCTCCATGCAGTATGTTGGCCATCGGTTTTCGTGCATTGTTCTCGAATTCTCTAAGGCGTCGCAAGTAGCGTCTCTCCCGCATTGGATTTAGGGTTCCCTCCGTCGATAACAATTCCTTACTATCGCTGCTGTCCGCGTATGTCCGCCGCCTATGACAATGGACACCAAACTCGATCGCCGTCCATAGCCTCCATCGTGCGCCCTTCTGTTGCCTGTGCTTTCTTCGAAGCCCATCAGATGGGGAGAATTAGGTCGAGGGATTAGTCGGAATCGGGGGCTTCGGGTGCTCCAACCCCCTTTTGCGCCCCCCATGGCTATATATCTTCCCGCAAGGTGGTTGGTCCAGAAAGGCTGTTGAGCCAAAAAAAGAAAGAACGTTCTTGGAGAGGCTTAGTCATTTAACTTTCTCCCCCTGACATTATGCGATTGCTGCTTCCAGTCCGATTACACTACCATCTAGTTATAATAAAGTGACAGGCGACGGCCGCAATTGGGAAGAGTGCCCTTCTCAATTAAGACGTATAGCACTCATCCAATCACTTACTCACTCATTCATCCACTCACCCAATGATATTCCATTCCCATATCAATCAATAAATCTTCATATAATCATCATAAACTCATTACATCTCATTACATCCATCCCATCCCATCCCATCCTATCCCTCTATTTCTTCTCCTCTTCTTCCTGATTCATAACCTCCAAATCCACCCCCCTTCCTCCTCCTAACCCTCGAATCGCACCCCAAATCGAACCCCTAAACTCTAAACCCTCCTCTTCCCCGGGGCCCAAACAGCGGCGCCGGCGCCGGCGCTATCCCCTCCTACACCCCTCCTTCTCCATCCCCCTCCTCAAAAACATACATATCACTCCTCACCACTATCCCGTCGTCGTAGTAGCTCGGCGGCTGCTGCTGCTGCTGCTGCTGATAACGGTAGTGATTCCGACTATGACCATGACCATGACCGTGTTCCGAGCCGAGATCGCGGGCGGCCTCGCCGTGGTCCTCGTCGTGGTAAGGGGGCAGGAGGCGGATTGGGCGGCGGTTTGTGCGTGGGGCGCGGGTATGGGTGCGAGGGAGCGGGGCGGTGGGTAGGGTGGTAGTGGTGGTAGTTGTGGTGTTGAGATTGGGGATTACGGGGCGGCAGATGGTGAGGTTGCGGAGCGGAGGTTTGCTGTTGAAATTGCTATTGCCGTTGCCGTTGCCGTTGGCGGTGAGTATTTGCCAGCGGGGCTGGATGCGGAAAGCGAGCATGCAGAGGCGGATGAGGAAGTGGGCGAAGGCGATGGTCAGGAGGAGGATGAAGAGGATGAAGAGGGCGTGGAAGGCGGCGGTTGGGATGGTGGCGGAGAGGGCGAGGGCGAGGTCTGGAGGGGTGGCAGTGTCAGTGTCAGTGTCAGAGTCGGTATCGGAATCAATTGCATAGTCATGATCATTGTCCAAGATTGATTAGAGTGAGTGTTGATAAGATGTTGGTCTCGCGGAGCTCCAGGTGTTGATGTAGGATCAACTCTAACCCCAGAAATACTCACCCCGCACGCTCGCTAAAGCGGCAGCGTCCGGGCGAGCGCCGAGTGAGCAAGGGGCAGATTTTTGTCGCCTTCTAGGTGCCAAGCCAAGTCTTGGCGTTTAGCTGTGCGGAATCAGGCAGTCACATGTGTAACCAATAACTCAATCAACACTGCAAATCGTAAGATTACTACAATAACTCGACAGCGAATCTACCTTACTCTCCTATACTGGCACTCCAGCACTTCTTCCTCCAACGGTTGTAATTCCACCGCCAGTTACCTTCGATCGCCGTCCCGCCTTGGCTGCTTATCTATCTACTGAAAAGATGACTCAATGACATCTACATCAGGCTGTGTCGTGGAATGAATTCAGAAGAATAGTGTCCCCAGCATCCATTGCATAGTTAATCCTTGATTGGCAGCTTCTAGATGGCGGGAGTAGAGGCAGGCTTTGACCAGGCAGGAAGTGCACCATCGATGCCTACAGTGCCAGAAGATCAATCCGCGCCCATTCCTGCAGCAAAGGGCGTCCAAGGTAGCACAGGGGCTTGTGACGCTTGTCGTTTGAGAAAAGTATGTCCAGAGTGTACACAAGTGCAACCGACAATACGCTGACAGTGGTGACAGGTACGTTGCTTAGCCAATGAGTCGTCCCTCTCGTCCAAGTGCCAGCGTTGCGCCAGAGCCAACAGAGAATGCGTGTATACTACCCACAGCAAAACTCGCCGCCGGAAGCGAACAGACACCAGGGTCAAGGAGCTCGAAGAAAAGGTTCGCGGCCTAAGTATGCTACTAGAAAATGGCAGAGGGGGATCTAAAACATCAAGTGTTGAACGAGATGTTGGAGGTGTGCCAGAAGAGGAGGGAATTAGAAGAGACACCCCAAACGAGCTAGCCAGTCTCTCTTCTAATGACGCTGGAGAAATGTGCTCTTGGAAGAAGATGGTTCCTCCGTCATACAATCAAAACTCAGACGCTGTCTTGTATGAATGGGGCGAAACCAGCGGGACTCTCGACTCGGATCCGATGTTGCCGGACGTTGTTGACAGAGGACTACTGAGCATGGTCAAGGCCACAGAGCTGTTCAACAGATATATCGACCGGCTAATGCCTCAATATCCTGCTTTTCCCTTAAGCTGTACTGCTGCTGAGCTTCGAAGAGACAAACCGATACTCTTCTTGGCCGTGCTTGCGGCAAGCGTGGAGGCATCCGATCCAATACTTAATCTCAAGCTGAATGAGGAGATTCAAGAGCTATATGCTAAGAAAATTGCCATCCAGGGGCGAAAGAGCCTGGAGATAATCCAAGCACTCTGTATTACGATACTATGGACATACCCCCCCAAAAAGTACATGGATCTTTGAAGCTACATGATGGTTGGTGCTGACAAACTTCGTAGATTTGAAGAGCTTAAATTCCATCAGCAGATACATATGGCAGGCAAGTACTCTTGCGGGATCATCCGCTTACTGGGAGCTTTTTTTGCTGACTATACATGAACAGCTACTATGGCTCTGGATATCGGTCTTGGAAAGAGATCGAGAGCACCAACTTACATGAATCTGGATCCCGCAGAGAATGGAGACGATCCAGACCACATCACGTTAGCAAAACACCGTTTATCCGAGAACAGTACATTGGAGGGCCGTCGGGCATTGTTGGCATGCTATATCAATTGTACAAGGTAACTCATGCTTGTGTAATACACTATTGCCACGCTGACCAGTGAATGCAGCGTATCAACGAGTCTACGTCTCCCAAACATGTTGCGCTTCACAACTTGGATGTCAGAGTGTGTAGAGGTTCTTGAAACATCGCCAGACGCGGCGCCTGGTGATAAGAGATTTGCTGCATGGGTCAAACTTCAACACATTGTCGAAGAATGTTTCATGTCGTTAGGCTTAGACAATCCGGACGATGCCGTCAGCCTAGATGAGGACCATGCTCAGCTCGCGCTAAAGGGTGCTGAGAAGCAATTGTCGGCGTGGAAAAAGCAGGCAGTTGCCGAACCGGGAGTGATGAATGGTACTTGAGATCAGACTCTTCTCAGGCGCTTCTGTGCTGACGATTATGACAGATTTTCTCGAAATTACTTACCACACCAACAACATTTACCTACATGAAATTGCGCTTCACCCTGATCATGATGCTGAAGATTTCCGGCCACCCTTCGCCATCAGAGTAAAACCCGGGAGTCGGAAGAAATTGAGCCCACCATATATCAACGCAATCATGTTATGCCTTAGTTCCTCTCAAAGCCTCCTCGAAATTTTCTTGAAAATGGAAATCGACGTTGCTAGAGCCTCCCCCACGCTAGTATTCGTAAGGGTCACATATGCTCTTGTGGTGCTTATGAAATTATCCATATCTGCCAGTGCGCCGTCAAGTGAACTTGGCAAGTTTCTTGACTCGGAGGATTGCAAAGTGCTTTATTTTGGTGAAAAGCTTGTGGCCTTTATGGACGCCGTGGCAAATTTGGAGAACCAGAAGAAACACGTTCTTGCCTTCAAATTCCTGCATATCTTAAGTAATCTCAAGACATGGTTCGAGAATCAAACTCTTCAATCGGATGCCAATGATGGGCAGAAACTGCAAACGGACCTGAAACAGGATTGGGATCGATGCTCTACATTCAACCGCGTTAGTATTCCCCAGTCCTCGACCACAGCCATGCGTTCGGAATATGGAGCCCCATCTCAAAACAAAGACTTTTCGCAATCCCTATCCGCCTCTTCAGCGGACGCCGACTTCCTCTCTGATCCAGCCAGATCACTTATTGGCCGCGCATATGACGGTGACGCTGTACAACTAACGCTAGCTCCGTCAGTTCCCAATGGAGCTCAGCCGCTCCCCTACTTCCGAGAATCTGACTACTCATTCATGCCATCTGCGAACGGCGGACCCTTTGAGTTTCCAATGGAGGTCGATCCGAATCTCTTCTCGCAATTAGTCAGTACTGAGCTGTATGAAAATAGTGGGGGCAACGTTATGCTTAATGGGGAGAATGGGATGGAGTATACGGATATGCCGGATATTGATTGGGCGAATTGGTCGCTGCAATGATGGTCTGAGACTATTTTGGGCAGAGATGAAATGAATTATGAAAGATGGTGAATAGCGCCAAGAGGATATGAACAATGATAGACACGGTAAATAGCGCCACCCAATAATTGATCAATATCATGCATGTATTTCTAGATTACTGGGTCGCTATGTGAAAGCTATTGCAATGCATAGTCTCAAGTGACCTTAGCCAAGTGCCCTACTTCGACGAAACAGCTACCCCAGCAACGCTCCCTACTCGATTTAGAGGAACTCGACTTGGGTTTCCTTTCCTTACTTGGCATCGCTATCCAAGTAGGCGCTTGTCGTCATCCAATTAAATCCTCGAAAGTAATATCATCCTCTATTTACAAGTTTCCCCTTCGCTAATCGTTCTTTAATGACAATGATAACCTCTCGCATACTCCCTCAGCCGTAGCGAGGAAACCGCCATGTGCTAGTTGCTTGCCTCGGACGGGCTCAGATAATATATTTTCAGGCTATGATGGTGACTGGGACGGTCCCTTGGCTGGTTGATTTGCACAGTTTCTTTTCAAGCTGTGATAAGATGCTATGTCTGAGTAACTGAAAACTTGGTGTAAACGATACTGGTAACTGTAGTTTGAGCACACGTTGTGCTGAAGACCATGCTTGAGACCGTACTGTAAGCTGTGTCCGAGACCGTGCTGTAGACCGTGCTGGGCTCTGTGTTGTAGATCGTGATGTAAGTCCCCGATAGCAACGGTGTACGGACCCCATAAGAGCCGCTCGGGGGAGTCCAATATATACATTTTGCTAGCGATGCGGTACTCATTGGTGGATAGACACCATAAGAGCCGCTAGCCGTGGTCAAATAAGGGCCGTTCGAAGACACCGATGCTGCCATTCCATGATTGGTGTTTTCGTTGGCTCTTACGCAATACTGCAAGCCAGGGAACAGTTCACAAGCATCAGGATTTGAAGGACCCCATTTCAACGAGGGATTCCACTACACAAATTGTTGTACCGTCACTGCAATAGATCCGTTAGCGAAAGCTTGTTATGCAGAAGCAATGGGGACCCACTTACAGTCATGAAAGCTCGCTACGCTATAGAAACTGTTTACCTTGTAGCTTTTCGTTTTGCCGGAGGACCCGCTGTTGTATTGCTGCTCGTACTTTGAACAGTCTTGCCTTGTGCCTGGTGCAAGTGATAGGATGCCCATCAATAGCCGTGTTGCCATAGGAGTAGCTGATGGCCATTCCCATGCAGACGCTGTGAGGTATGTAGTTGCGTAGCAGCTTGCAGGTTGTGAGAACCCTTGGCAGGGATGTACTTGTGCTGATGCAGTTGCACTGCTTCGGCCTTTCGCCAGCGAGTGTCACTCTCAGGGGAACTTGGGAAGTACATACACAATTGGTGTGACGGGATTACTAGCAGCCAAGAAGGCAGAATCTCCTGGGAAGCTATAAGAAAACTTCAGTCATGCTCTACGGGTGAGAGAATATGCAGACGTTACTTACCTAACAAAAATCTGATAGCCAACAATATGGTCCAGATTGGAGCAGTCTCTATTGACGTTCAAATTCCATGAAATCAATTGCGAAGTACTGAACGCATTCTTGAGCCCCTGCATAAGTCCATAGCAAGTGTCATTGGCCTTGACCGTGTACGTGTCACATGTGTGATAGAGGCAGATCTCTGAACCTTCGCAGGGAAAATTGGTGCAGTATCCCTGGAGACCGTTCCCATAGAGGAGAGAAAACGTCGAGACTTTTTGCTCGAGACTGACTTTATTGCAAGCGTCGCCACTCTTGACCGTGTACTTTCTGTCGCAGGCCGGAGTTGCGCTTTGAATAGCTGACGTGATCGCTGTTTCATAAGTACCAGTGGCTGATCTGCTTACAGGACCGTGGATGCCAGAGACGGTATACGGAGGCGGCGATGTGACTGCGTACCCCGTTGCGCCACACCTAGACAGCCAGCGTCAGTGTTGAGAGACATGGCTTTCGGGGAATTTGGCACTGACGATGACGTTAGCAAGCTGAAAGCCTTATCGAGCTCTGAATCGTAGCGAAACGGCGAGTTGGGCTGCAGTTGAAGCGTTCCAAGGACACAATGTGAGCATGATTCATTTTTCTTCTGCGATGTCTTATCACCCCACGAATCGACGAGGGGCGCACAGAAGGCGCCCGTAACCCTGGCGCATCATGTCAACTAGCGGTCAAACTTCGAACGATGACTTCAAAAAAACCTGTCTCTTTTGCATGTGTGATTATATGTGAAGAGCAGGGTATCGACTCCGACAGTATGAGGATAGGCGGAGCCACCAGCAAACACGGTATCAGAGCTGCAGGCGCTCAACTTTTTGTCGCGGAAGCTTTCGAGGGACTGCAGACAATCTATTGTACACAGCTGGCTGAGCTCTTGTTCCGTAGCAAAGTAGGTCGAAGAACCGATGAATGGTAAGGTATTGTCGCATCAGACCGTCTGATCGAAACTTGCATTGTGCGAAAAAATATTTCGGCTTGGCACATCTTATGGTAGTGGAAATCGAAAGGTTGAATTGAAGGCCTGTGAATAGTAAAGAGTATCATGTCGGATCACTATGCCTAGCCGCGACGCGCAAGAGTTGCTAGGGCGAAATGTCTATCAATCAGCGGGTCTTTCGCCCTTGGAAACTTATTACGTCGAATGCCACGGCACTGGAAATGCGGTCGGTTTTTTCTCCTCCCACGAGTCCCCTCACCATGAGGCCCAAACAGTATGCGCTAACCGAATATGACGCAGGTCGGTGATTCCATAGAGGCATCTGCTCTTGGCGCCGTATTTGGTCGACCTGTTGGCAAGTCGAAGCCTGTATACGTCGGCTCGTTGAAATCTAATATCGGCTACCTGGAGGGGGCATCTGGAGTCGCTTCGATCATTAAATCGGTAATAATGCTCGAGAAGGGGTTTATATTGCCCAACTGCAATTTCGACAGATTGAACCCCAAAATTCCTCTAACTGAATGGAATATGAAGGTACATGACTGTGTTTTTATTCCATCATGTCAAACTCATGCTCACGCAAGCGACAGGTACCAACCCGGCAGATGCCTTGGCCCAGGCGGAAGACACGCCGAGTTTCAGTCAACAACTTCGGCTTTGGAGGAAGCAATGCCCATCTCATCATAGAGCAGGCGCCTTCAACAACACCACTTCCAACTCGTGCTATTAATGGAGGAGATGGTCTCGTCAATCAGCTTGAATCTGCAGGCAGAATCCATGAAGAGCCCACCAGTGGAGAAAGATGTCATCTCATTGTCCTCTCGGCCAACGATGAGGGGTCCCTGAAGCGGCAGGCTCACGGCCTTGTGCACTACCTCAAACACCGTCCACGAGCATTGTACCGAAACTTGTTGCCAACCCTGGCGCTGACGCTACAACGACAATCTTTTTTTCAGTGGAGGATTGCTCTGAACACAGCTATGTTAAGAGCTGTCCACGACAAACTTGATGAGGGCAAAGTACCACCAGGACGCGTGACCAGAGAACCCAGTATTGGATTCGTATTTACTGGCCAAGGAGCCCAATGGTGAGTCCACAACTTTAGCTTTCTGACCATGCAGGCACGCCATGGGTCGCG
The DNA here is from genome assembly GCA_033220425.1 of Lepraria neglecta. NCBI lineage: Eukaryota > Fungi > Ascomycota > Lecanoromycetes > Lecanorales > Stereocaulaceae > Lepraria > Lepraria neglecta. Next base: position 2,360,685 of record CM065651.1, on the reverse strand, counting down.
AGTTGATGTACAGATGTCCAATTTATGCAGCAGCTATTGAACGTGCTGACGCTGCCTTGACCGCTCTTGGAGCGAGTTGGTCGCTCTTGGGTAAGACAACGTCTCTGCTTTACATTGCTTTACAAAAAGCACATCTAATGTGTATAGAGGGACTTTCGAAGGGAAACGACGATTCCCTCGTGAACCAGGCGGTCGTCAGTCAACCAGCTTGCACCGCAGTGCAGATAGGCTTGATCGACCTGTTTTTGTCTTGGGATATTATACCACGCGGCGCTGCCGGCCACTCAAGTGGTGAGATTGCAGCAGCGTATGCTACTGGTGCACTATCGTTCGAAGACTGTACCTCGTTGGCATACTTCCGAGGCATAGCCACGTTGAAATTCAAAGAGAAGCTCCCCAAGCTCAAAGGCGCTATGACGGCGATTGGAAGGGCTCCATCAGATCTCAGCAACCTTCTCACGAGTTTTCCTAATCCAGATTTCGTTCTGGCGTGCATTAATTGTCCATCAAGTATCACAATTTCCGGGAATGAGGCTGCGATCGCTGTGCTAGAAGAGGAAGCGAAGCGGAGAAGTCTATTCCACCGCAGACTCCACACCGACCTTGCCTACCACTGCCACCATATGCAACTGGTGGCCGAGGATTATAGGTCATCTATTGGACATTTGAGTCCCGCAGCAACTTCTACCGTGTCCTTCCATTCCGCTCTGAAGTGGGCCACTGTGGACACTGCAAAGCCTAGACGCCGAGTATTGGGTGAACAACTTGATCTCACCTGTCCTTTTTGCTGCAGTATTTGTAAGTCTAGGTAACCTGAACGCCGGCAACGGCGAGGAAGCGAGTATTGATACCGTGATCGAATTTGGGCCGCACCCAGCCTTGAAAGGGCCTATCCGGCAGATTCTGAGTGCAAAAGAAGTTTCAGCTTCTAAAATAAGCTATTTGCCAACACTTCTGAGAGGCGAGGATGCTTTGAACACCATGCTCGACACGGCTGGAGCGCTATTCATGAAAGGAAACCCTGCTCACCTTCCAACCATCAACTTTCCTACCCCGGATCCTCTAATGCCTGAAGTACTGTCCGACCTCCAACCCTATCCATAGAACCACTCAGAATCTTACTGGTCCGGGCCTCGACTTGCTCAAGGCTACAGGTTGAGAGCAGGAGCCCGAAATGATATTTTGGGAGTACCAGAGATAGACTTCAGTGATCTCGAACCACGCTGTAGAAACATTGTACGCCTCGATGAGGCTCCGTGGCTCAAACAACACAAAGTGCGAGGAAACGTGGTATACCCAGTGGCCGGATATGTGGTCTTGGCCATCGAAGGCGCACTCTCTCGAGCGAGGTCGAAGGGCCATTCGGTCGGGACAACCGAGCTTCGAGAGATATGCTCGCACAGTGTACTCACCGTACCACAGGCTGTCGATGTCGAGATTATGACAGTCTTGAGGCCTCACAATGAATCCTCGCGGTCAACTTCGAGCTCGCGGGATGAATTTCGAATGTTCTCATGGCAGCCTGAGCATGGCTGGAATGAACATTGCCGAGGCTTGATCTCCACGCAAAGCAACCTCCGTGGGAGCCGGACCGCCATCTCTTCAGCCGGAGAAGGCGCAGAGACTGGGAGAAATGCGTCCTTCGAGCCCGAGACCACCTCACCTCCGCAAGCTGAAGGCAGAGCGCCTGAACAATTGGTCCCCGGTGGGCACCAGGCCACTGTAAGTCCGCCAGCAGAAAGCGGAGAGCTTGGAATAGGTAGTTCGTACGGATCCGAGAACACCGAGTCTCCGCTGGCAGGAGGTAGCGATGCTGGGAGCGGGGCTTCTTCTGGACTTGAGACTTGCATATCTTCGACATCAGAAGGTAAATAGCCTGAAAGGACTAGCGTCCAACTGCATGTCGAGAAATGCGAAAATCCTCTTGTCTCCGATGTCATCTACGATGCTCTCGAAGCAGTCGGGATCGAGTATGGTAGCCTCTACAAAGGTCTCAATGCTGTGAAAGTTGGCCAAGACATCGCAAGCAGCGAATATGATATCCCTGATTCAAGCACTGATAAGTCCTATCACTTGAAGAACAGACCAATAATTCACCCAGTGACAATGGACACATGTTTACAGATCACATGGTCAACTCTTCCACATATTGCCACTTTACAAGATCAAATGCATCTCAGTTTCTCTCGACGCTGGTACAGAGTTTGGAGGCCGCCTTTCCTTGCATGGCCGTCTTGATCGTTCAGATTCTTCTAGCAGAGAAGTCATAGCATCCATATCCGCATACAGAGACGGCCTCAAGCCTGTTGTCCAGGTCGAGGGCCTTTGCATGCGCCAAGTATCGGATGCAAAATCTCTAATTCACGCAACAAAGACAGCTTTCAAATTAAAATGGAAACCCGACTTACACTTTCTTACGCCACCTCTGTACCAGGAACTGTGTAAGCTCGGACCCCCTCAGCTGAAGCCAAGGGAGCGAATCCTAATCCACACGGGAGCTGGCGGCGTGGGACAAGCGGCTATCATGCTTGCCCAGAAGACTAGTGCGGAAGTCTTCACAACAGTCGGAAGCCCGGAGAATCAGGATCTACGGGTGAAGGCCTATGGCCTTTCGGAGGATCATATATTTTCAAGTCGATACCTAGAGCTTGGCCAACAGATTCGGAAAGCTACTGGTAACAAGGGCGTTGATGTGGTGCTGAATTCCCTCAGCGTCGAGTACCTCAGGGTCGGATGGGGGTGCCTAGCCTCCTTTGGAGGGTTGATTGAAATTGGGAAACGAGACATTGAGATGAATGCGAGGCTTGAGATGGTCCAGTTCTCTCGGTCTACAACATTCGCTTCGGTGGATTTGGCAATGGTCATGGAAGAAAGACCGCAACTCATGCAGAGATTGCTGAACGATATTATGAGTCTTCTCCGTGGTGGAGAAATCAAACCAGCGACGCCCATCACTGCATATCCGATCAGCGAACTTCAAAGTGCTTTCCGCTCATTGCAGAGTGGAAAAGCCATGGGAAAATTTATCATCGAACCCTCGGAACAGGATATGGTCATGGTAAGTTGAAGACACAAGACACTTGCCTGAGGTTACGGGCACCCATATTGATTAATCGACCAGGCTATGCCCCAGGCTTCTAAAGGTCCTCAGCTACGGAATGACTCCTCACATCTCCTGACAGGAGGTGCAGGCGGCTGAGGGCGCAGTGTGACACGCTGGGGCGCAAGACACATCTTACCAGCAGAGAAAGCGAGATGTCAGCTCGAGAGGTGGATATCCAGGGTTTGCATTGGGCGGAAACGTATGGAAAGTGGGGTAGAGCATCAAAACGACTGGATAACGAGGAAAAGAACAGGAGACTTCTTGGAGGAAGCGAGAAATAGGTAGCGGTTTGGTGTAAGTTTGTGGAGGTAAAGGAGCCACTTACTTATCAGGTTTGCGCCATTGCACAGCTTTGAAGTTCCCTCACACAAATTCGTCGGAGGAAGAACTTTTCGCTCTCCAAGGTGTAAACTTCGCTTAGTGCTAACCTTCGGACATTCCCCGTCAGATGGCTGCGTCGCAGAAGTCTACGGGACGGTCTGGCAATTTTTCCCTGTGGCGGAATTTAAAAATGCCGACACGGCCTCTCCAAGCATACCGTGAAGTTAGGCTATCGAACTGTCCTGGTTTTCCTGGATATTCAAGAGGATTTCTCCTTCGGTGTTTACGGTACCGACGACTGTACCGACATTCGGTATGGTCACTTGCGCGGGGTTGCAGAATGTAGAAGATGCTGGACATTGCGGTACGAGGGCATTCCACATATCTGTGAAAAGGTCATTGCCCGTAAGTTCGCCGACGTGGGCGGAGTTTCTCGACAGCTGCGCGACGTTTGAGCTTGAGCTGCTTGAGCCGGAAGTTGGCTTGCCTGTGGAGCTGGAAGCCCTGCTGGATGATTTGCCGGTGGGAGGAGTGGCAGCACAATCGAATGAAGCAGTCGCCGTTGGCGTGGCGGTGTAGGCGCACGGTGATCCTGTCCACATGATTGTATAGCTCTTTCCATCGCTGCAATTACACCAGCCTTTGCTGCCGGCGACGGCCGCACAGGTGTTTTGTGGGTCTGCGTCATGTGTACAAGTCACAGCAGCGGCTGGAGTTGGTTTTGCTGTGGCACCAGCAGTCGTGCCCGTTGGAGTACCTGCTGGGGTCACCTGTGGGACAGGGACGGGGCCCTGTGCTTGCGGCACCGTTACGCCTGGAGGTAAATCGGAGTCGGCATCGCACGGAGGCCTGACTGCAGCAGCAGCTCGCTTGAGTTTGTTGGACTGCTCAGGCCAGATGGTAGTTTCGACGAGTGAAGTGGAATCGACCCAGATGACTTGTGTAATATCTTTGTTGGCCTTGAGGGTTGGGAACTCTACATCAGCCCAGATGCCTGTATCAAGCCAATCGCAATTAGGCGCGAACAACCAAGCTGTTCCGCATGATTTTGGGCAAATACCGAACAAGAGCTTACGGAGAATGCTCTGTGATGGATATCAATAGCGTCAGTCAATCATTCTTTAAGTCAACTTATCTAGTCAGAACATATGCTTTAAAAGCTGCTAGCGCCTTTGATAGTTGACTGAGTGTCTAATCTTCCTAGCGAAATATGCCAGTTTGTGACACCGATGGGAATGGTCTAGACTCATATCAGAGTGTACTTCTGTAGGCCAATAAGAATGGCGGAGGCTCATGGCGACAGCTTCCCGGATAGGAATGGTCATCCGAGTGATGACTTGCAAGACTAGTAAGGTCATTAGCGAAGAGGATGCGACGTCTGTCACGCAGTGAGCACTAAAACGTCCGACTGTATTTTTAGCTATGAAAATTGAGAGCCAATGGCCGGAGACGAATGCAAGGACCATGATGATGTCTGGAATGGCGGCAGCGGCGTCTGATCATCCTGGCGAGGAATGGCAACTTATGACACCGATGGAGAACTTCACTCAGCCTCATGTTAGACTGTCTCGACTAGGAGCACCAGAGATTGTGGACATTGCATCCCAAGCAGGCTCGGTTATCCAAGAGGCGACTTATGAGACTAGTAATAGCATTAGCTATGAAGATGTGGCATCGATCACGAAGTTAGCGCTAACGAATGCCACTTAAATCTTTGTACGGAGATAGCTGAGTGGAAAAGGTAACTGTGGGTATCCCAAGCAATAATGAGACGAAAGCGGCTGGAAGGAAAAATGCACTATTGATTGAGAAGGCGTTCCTAGGAGAAAATAGCATTGGGGCCGTGAATGTATAAAAAGAACGGAGTGTGAGAGCTTGACTGCACAACGTCCGGTGGCAGATGCGGAAAGAGGAAGTGCCGCTCAGGATCTTAGGAAGACTCACGAGTCCCCGGGTAGTACAGTGCTGCGGTCAAAACTCAAAGCGCTAAGAATGCTGAAGACAGCTTCTTTCAGCAAAAAGTGTTGTCGCAGCTGGGTGGGGTTCTAGAAGAAATATTCAAGATAAGATAGGTCGAGTGGGTGCCGTGCCATGTTCCTGCGTCTGATGGCAGCGCCGCGCAATCTTATCTAGTCAAGCATCAATATTGCGTGGGGGCAATATATCAGGATCAGGGCCCACGGTCCAGATTTCCCATTGTGGGCGCATTATATCCAAGCGAAGTGAAGCTAGCATTACCTTATTGGGTTCTTTGTTGCTGTCAGAAATAGAGGTCGACGGAAGGGTCTTCTCTTATTTATTGAGTAGTCAAGAGACGAATAGCACGTTAGCGGTATCACATCGACAGGGGAAATTGGAGCGTACTGGTACCTAGGCACTTGATTCGAGGAAGAAACTGTCGCAGCGTGGACGATTAAGCATGGAATTCTGCAGGGTCTCGGCTATCAGCTATGCCTCATTCGCAAGGTGGGCACTCGATGGGTTTAGCGCATTAGCTGCATGGGTTACTTCGGACTTATCTCGGCTGATTCTTATAGTTCTTTACGGTTATCATCAGGGCGTGAGGTGAATGTTGAGAATTCCAAAGGATGGGAATCCCGACTGGCGACTTAGGGGCTTGGCCCTTGCGGTAGCCCAGGATGGCCCTCTCGGCCCTTAACTGGGAAACCTCAGCGTTAGCGGGTCCCGCACACGAAAGCGTAAATTGATTTTACCTTAAAAGAGACGGACAATCTGAGGAGGGACCAGAAACTGACCGAAGTCCTCCACACTAATTGCCAATTGGGTGCAGAAGTGCCTTGCAAGTGGTTCGGCTGCAGGACTTTCTGATCGGCGAAGCGTGGCGTTCAGCTGCTGCATGGAAGACTTACGATTTTCAACCTCGGCATCTCACTGCCTACTTTTTCGAAAACTCAGAACAGCTCTCGCCATTGTTATTCTTGAAACAATACCATGGGTGACGCTGGAGGAGCTCACAGTGATGTGTTGGACGTCATAATTGTTGGAGCAGGCATTTCTGGCATCAATGCAGCTTATCGACTTCAAACAGAGCTACCGTCATCGAGCTACACCATCCTCGAATCACGCGGTGGCATAGGTGGCACTTGGGATTTCTTCCGTTATCCAGGCTTCCGTTCTGATTCCGATCTCTATACATTTGGCTTCTCATGGCGGCCATGGGACCAGAAAAAGTACATCGCGGACGGGGAGTCGATTCGCAAGTATATCCGCGAGTCTGCTGCTATGTATGGGATCGACCACAAGGTACAATTTCGTCACAAGCTTGTCTCAGCCAATTGGTCCTCTGATCAGCAAGCGTGGTCTCTGCTTATTGATGCAGACGGCGAAAAGAAATATTTCCATGCTCGCTTCGTTATCTTGAGCACCGGATACTACGACTACGACGAACCCCTGTCCACCACTATCACTGGGATTGAAAATTTCAAAGGCAACATTGTCCACCCACAATTCTGGCCCGATGACTTCGACTATAAAGACCAGAAAATTGTTGTCATCGGCAGCGGCTCGACGGCCGTGACCTTGATTCCCAGTCTTGCAGAGAAAGCTTCGCATGTCACCATGCTTCAGCGTAGTCCCAGCTACCTCCTCGCACGACCCTCAGTTGACGCTTTCGGACAATTGGTTAGCAAATTCCTGCCATCCTGGATGTCCCACCGCCTTACACGTCTCAAATTCCTGGTCCTCAACTTCCTATTTGTCAAGTTCTGCGGAACCTACCCTCAGGCCGCGAGGAACTTGATCAAGAAGGCTACCATCAAGGAACTGCCCAAAGACACTCCACACAATCCTCACTTCGAGCCGCGCTACAACCCCTGGGAGCAACGCCTGTGTCTCTGCCCAGATGGCGACTTCTTCGAAGCCATGCGAGCAGGTAAAGCCTCTGTGGTTACTGACACCATTACCACGGTAACTGAAAACGGCATTCAGCTCGCCTCGGGAATGACGCTAGACGCGGACGTAATAGTCACCGCCACAGGCCTGAAACTGAAGACTGCAGGTGGTGCGCAAATCTCCGTTGACAATACGCCGATCAAGATCGGCGAGAAGTTCCTCTGGAAAGGAGTCATGCTGCAAGACCTGCCTAATATGGCGACCGTCATTGGCTATACGAACGCGTCCTGGACGCTAGGGGCTGATGCTACTGCTCTGTTTGTTGTCAGGCTGTTGAAGTACCTAAGCGACAACGGCATTACAGCTGCTGTGCCGCGATTGGAACACCCTGAGAAGATGAAGTCTACGGCCGCGCTAAACTTGAGTTCAACGTATGTGGTGAAGGGGATGAAGGAGATCCCGAAAGCGGGAGACAAGGCCCCATGGTTGCCAAGGAGCACATACTTTTCCGACTTATGGGCGGCGAAATTTGGAAACATCACCGATGGGCTTCAATTGGAGAGGGCTTCCGTGTGAGCTTTCGGTCGAACAAGGTTCCTAGATTCTTGTTCAGGGAGTGTCATGCATCACTGAAAATGCTTGTAGTATAGACATAGAATTAATGACTGGTATGTGAGAGCAGAACCCTAGCATTTGGGTTGCTGGTGACAACGGGGTCGGAATTAGGTCTGAATTGCACATCACATAACTGGAGCATTCTAATTAGACTCGTTATTGCACTCATCTGTTGTATTGAACTTCGCCATCTGCCGGGTCTGAGAAAAGGATGGAAGAAAAGTTTGGCAGGCCTTATCAGAGCTAGCGCTATGTGTACATACCAAAGCCTAATATCTCCTACTTTCTCTCTCGTCCCCACTTTGCAGTGACACAGCTTGGACTACGTCACGCGTCGTCAACTCTCTGGCTGATAGTGGAGCGCTACGGCTGACGCTGTGCTTCAATCGAACGTAGGCGCTGATTGGCAAGCCAAGCATGCTTTAAAGGATCAAGACGTGCTTGGTCTGCCACCGCAGTTCTCATGCAGCTTAAGTTACATTGAGCGAACACTATGGTCCGAAGACATTTAGAGTTAAATCTATATCAGATACCTGGACACCTCTGGGCTGAGGAAGTCCAGCATCATGTTTCCCTAGCTTGTGAGTAGACCTTTGCATTCCTGTGCAGTGACATTCGTCCTTGTTACCTGAAATGTTTACACGCCTTCACAGGTCCCTCTCAATAGCTCCTCGGCGCACCCTCCTTCCCAAGTAGCATAAGCTGCTCACCTCTCACCCGAGAACTTGTCAGGAATCCACACATGCTGCCTGGGTCCTCTGTTCCCACTGCTCTGTCATGAGGATGGTCGGATGGATTTTATTAGCACAACATGACACTATATCATGTGGAAGTGGTTCGATATTGGAACATACACGCCAGTGCCTTTTCGTGGGCCATCAAATACAAATGGAGCGACGTTGATGCATATGACGTCTGGGATGTGGGGCAGCACATGGCTCAAGATGCGCCTTCAATATACATCTTTGGGGCTGGACTTCCGCACGCGTATGATTGTGTTAGGATTCGAGACGACAGCTCAATATAGCCAGTGGAGCCTTGATGTTCTGCAAAAGTGGTCCGCAGGTGGGGCTTACAATATCAAATTGTCCGCGATTGGACAGGAAGCCTTCCGTCGCAGGCATGAACAGTATGTTTCGTCATTGACCTCTGTTACGGAGGGAAAGCGCATTCGATTTCTTCTCAAGTCTCTCGGATCAAGCTCATACCTTGTAGGCATCTTTTATTCGTCCAGTCGCTTGCAATAAAGCTTAAAATGGTCGCCAATGTTGTTTTGCTCTCACGCGCATCAGGTCTTCTAGCGCACTTGGTCTCGTGCTTCAATTTTTCCAATATGATGTGGTGTACAACGCTTTGAAAGCTCGACCCATTTCCTTACCACATATGATTCGCGAATATGATTACAACTCATATATTCAAGTTTTTGCCCTTTTGTTTCTGTGTTGCCCTGTCAAATCCTTTGCAGGTCGCAGATGACAAGACACTGGTGACATCCGCACCTCAGAAATTTACGTATTCGATACTTAATCTGAACGAATCCACCTCAATCCTGAATGGCTCGAGCGAGAACGCAAACATCCAATGTGATAGCCGGTATGGGTTAAACCCGACACTTTCCGACTGCGAGAGTGCAAAACATTACTTTCTTCCCGGCTCGGAACCAGTAATATTCGGAGAGAGGCATTCTCAGGGTTTGCCGGAAAGCGCAATCGCTCTTCCTTATCTATTTTTTGGGCGTATGTTACCAGAAATGCAGTCCTAGATCGTAGATGGTGTACAACGAGGACAGATAATTACACAATTTAGTACACTCCTTTATTGACACTGACCGAACTCTAGAAAGGGCCGAGTGCTTTTTGCAGACCATCAACATTGGAGAGGGTCTCACTGCTACAGCAAGTCCCAATCAAATCCGCAGTGCAGTTAATGCTATTGTTCTGCAGTGTGTGGCAGACACTCCATCCACAGGCGGAATTGCCTACAACATTGGTAAGCTTTGCTGAAAATATCATGTCTTGAACAGAGAAAGATGACCAATCACCAATTCGTATTCTAAGCTAACCCATTCTTGAGGCGGCGACAACAATCTGGCTGTCATCGTAGGTGGCTATCAGCCACGAGCAGTATGCGCTGGAGTCCTACCGTCCCATGCATCTTGCGAGGCCATCCTAGCAGGTATGCCAGCAACGACAGATTCCATAGTCTTCGGTCCAGAGGGTGCTCCGGGTGTTGAAGAGCCTCTTCCTCTACAGCTCATGTCTGGTATGTGTTTACATATACACACCTACCATTTTCACTGAATCTTCTCTAACATGGTGTTCGAAAGCGGACGACAAATGTCTCCTGAAGGTCTACACTACGGGTACGCCGGATACGTCTTCTTGGTATCGAATTTGGGAAGCGACGGAAGCTATATATGCTGTCTGCGGTAAGAGTGGTAAGACTGGATATTTCAGGGGGTTGGGTAAGCTTCGAACATTCCCTAGAATGCGAGGGATGCGTTGAGCTGATGCGTGTTCTAGGTGAGCACAGTGACATTTTCATTACACTGACGCCCCCTCCTTTAGGTGGGCTACCGGCCAATGGATCGCAGCTTATCGATGGGACGGAGGTCTTCACGGCATAGAATACGAATCCGCCTTGCTGGAGCAATGTTGCGAAGACTTGGCTACGCTATGAAACTCATGTGGGCCTATAAGCCGAACCCAACCTTTAGCATAGGCAACAGATTATTAGCTCAAAGGTCAAAAGTCTTTTAGGGCCCAATACATAACGCCACCCGCACAACCTCCCAAAGTCTCATCTTTCAGTGGAAGGTATAAATGAGACATTACTTGCAGGCCACAGACGCCGACTGCTCCACCATTCGTGACTAATGTTTTCCTTGCAGCTGACATTCACAGTCTAAATCTATGCACCGAACGAATCTTTCCTCTAAATCACCGCCATCCCCAAATCCTTCAAAGCCCACTAAATCCATTGCAAGACCTTATTTCTTTGGATTGATAGGAATAATGCGTCTCCAAGCCAAATCATCTCACCAACCTTTGAGCATTTGGAGTCCTTCTGAATGTTAATGACACCGGGAAAGCCCGAACAGATCGTGTACCCGATCCACAGATATCGTCGCCAGCATGAGCGCACCACCACCGAGCCATACTATTGTGGCCCAGGGAAGGAACGTGAAAAATGTTTGGTAGGGGAGTGCGTGGTCGACATCTATCTTGGGCTCGTTCTGATTGTCTTTTCCGATGAATTGCGCGTAGGGTATGGATCTGTTGCCGTGCTCCTCGGTCCACTTTTGTAGGATTATTACAAAGGAGTCGTCTGGGATGTTTTTGTCATATGTGTCGCTCAAGGAGGCGGTGGCTAAGGGGATGGTGAGGACTGAGGCGAGAGTGGTCAGGATGGTGGAGGTGGTGAGGTACATGGCGTTTTCCTGGTGGGGCTGATGGCTAGAGTCTGAGGGGTCTCGTGTTTGTTGAAGAGACTTCTAGGGATAATTGTTGATCGACTAGGAAGAAACATGGATTGTGGTAAGGGTTCATTTCTATTAAAAGAAAATGGGGGCCCTAGCAATAGTATTTGTACTCATCAAAACCAGAGGTAGCCGTCCCATCGGTGATCAGAAGCTCTGTATGAGCTTTTAACGTTGTTTGCATGAATGTGAGTATGCCCAAGCCTCGAAGGCTTACTACAAACTCGGACTCTCGAGCTAATATTTCAGGGCAGGTGACGTTTTTGGCGGTACAATTATAAGCCTAGCAAGCAACACACTTATGATGCCAAGACTGGCAGATAATCATGAAGCCTTTGTGCGCGATGAGGACTTATTGGATGAGTAGGTGAATTTTGTCGACAGAGAAGGAAAGAGGTTGTTTAACAGCGATACTGCTGTTTCACTTGGCACGTTGGTCTACGCCCATCAGGACGTATGCTTGTCAGCTGGCCAACCCCACAATGAGCGCAGACATCCCTGCGACCCAGTCGTGATTGAACGTTTTGGCGTTGCCAGTGGTCCGCCTGCCAAGTACCGAGCCAGAAGCCAAAAACGTCCTTGACACTTGCCAATTCAAGACAGCTGGTCGCTAATATCATCTATCGTTGGGCTGAGAACATCGCTGCGTGTACTGGCTTCCCCTGGACAGGATGGTACCGGTTTTTCCGTCCTGCAGCCCACCTTCGACCAGCTTTTCCAGCACATGTTTCATCTCGTAGCTGATGGGAGCGAAGGTCTGGTATTCCCCTCATAGGTCGCCTTTTCGGTCTCAATTTAAGATCCAGGGTAGCTGTTGCGAGCTTAGCCAGTCACGCGGCCCATGGTTCTATTTGATCTAGCAGCAGGATCTGGCATCAACCTGCTTCTGCACATTGGACATAGCTGCGTTTCTACGGATCCAAGGACTCGATGGTAACTTATCCCTCGATCTCCTCTGCGTAGTTTTCAGCTCCTGAGGTTTCTCTTGACACTGTTTGTTGGCCTATGAGCAAAGGACCCTAAAGTCCTTCTAGCCTGCGAATAGGGTATGCTTGAACAGGTATTGCATTGAAAGGACATCTACCGTCCCCAGAACAATCTTGCTACTTAGTTTGTGGGTATCGCGGTTAGACATAGTTGCACTACAGTTTGATTAGAGCCTGATATATACATTCTGTGTCAAAATACCCCTCAGGACCTTCCTCCTTTCCCTCCCACTTGCTCCATGAACTCATTAGGATGAGTGGTCCCAGTCCAAGTATCCGATTCCTCTGGGATGATCGATTTCTCGACAGACTTGTTTTCGATCTTAGCTTCGGCGGCTAGAAAGTGCTCTGGCAGACTCGATCGCATAGACTTGATGAATATATCGGAGAGATAGAAGGTGCTTTGACTACCCGGTAGGATTCTGTTATAGACTTCTAGATCTGGGCCTTCATTATTATCTTCTTCATCATCGATCTCGCCTCCTTTCTTCTTCTTGCTTGAGCCGGGGTTTGCCTTCAACCCTAGTTTGGGGGAAATTTCACCGCGCGACGGGCGGATCCCATATGTGCCCCACAACTGTCCAGCCAAACACTGCCACATAATTCGTGAACGATACATCATTCGTAGCAGTCTCTGCCAAATCTCTTCTGCAAAGTCGATAACATCCTCAAAAGGAAATAGGGTACTCCGTGAACATACCAGCAGCCATAGCCGCCACCTTGGAGATCAGTCACTAGCTACTACTCGGCATCTTTCCCACTTCCAACGTCCCCCAAATCCTTATCCTCCACACGCTCGAGATACGCCATCGACATATCAGCAAGAATTGCACGAAACCCGCCGTTCGAACCGGCAGAGCGCCAACCACCGTGAGCTTTGGGATCATTGCACCCCCGCCCAGAATGCCGAACGAAACCATTGTATCCCAGAGATCCATTGATTGCTTTTTGAAGCGTTTGCCATAGGCGGCCGCATTGTGGAATTCTTCGAGGGTTTCTGGCGAGACCGGGATGTCTACATCTTCGGTTCGGCGTACTCCTCGGCGAAGGCATGGCTGTGCATCCAATTAGCACGAACTCATTTCGGCAGTTTGGCGAGATGAGATTCACCGCAGCAAAGACGGCTTCGAAAGGGGCAGATCGAAGGCCCGAGCCGGCTGGGCCAGACATAGTAAGAGAGTGATGAAGACGCTTTGATATGGGAAGTGGTCTGGTTTCAAGAGTTGAGTTCAATAAATGAGCCCCGCACAGCGTCAGACTTTGAGGTGGCTGGAGTGGCTGGAGTCGATCGTGTACTGCTGAATCGAGGAGCTGGAGTAAATCGCGCACTACCGAGTTGAGGAGTTGGATTGGATCGTACGCTGATGGGCTGGATTTTCCGCCCCATTGGATGCATGACATTTCAGGAGTCTTATACTTAAAAGTACTGATAAGTCTGCAAAAGTGATGGAAGAGGCAAACAAGCGGTCGAAAATGAAATGGGATTGACGAGTTGTAGAGACACTCCCGAAAGATCCACGGACAACAACGATGTATCCCATCAGGTAGCCTAAGATCTCGAAATGATGTTAAATTTAGGTGTTGGCTCCAAAGAGTAAGAGTTGTTCACACAGAGCGATCTGGTCGCCCTCTTCGCCATCGCAAAAGATCCTCTCATCGCCATGATTGCTGCAGCTGCAGCAAAAAGGATCTGAATGCTAGCGCCATGGCGAGTTGCGAGGAATCTCTGTCCGTTCAGCGTCGGTATAAAGAGCTTTCTTCCCGGCTAAGGCTTCAGACCATCTGTCGAAGAGCTCTAGGAACTCGGTCAATCACAGTCTGAGTGCCTGAGTCATTGATGTGATGCCTGAAGAAGAACTTAATTCTGCCCAACTCTATCCCGGCCGCCTCGACACCTGTGTCTATAAGACGCAAGCGGCGGACAAACTCGTCATTAATCCTCTGCCGGAAGCGTCTAGGCCCTGCGGTGGGTCGAGGCCCCCGGTGTCTACGTCCACGCCCTTCCATTCCAACCAATGCGGCTATAAAAAGGGGGCCTGCCTGCCCAGACAGCCAAACACCACCACGCAGAGGAGGGAGGCACGCGCGGCGCAGCGAGTTGTGGAGATTACTGGTGGAACTGAATCACACCGAAATAAAGCATCTAAACACTGGACCTGGGTCCACTGGTGGGGGTCGCGATTTGGGGCCTACTTCTCCGAATCCAGCCATTGTTGAGTAGATCTTTGCACTTGCTGTGGCCACAATGGAAGTCCGTGTCTCTGCCAAACTCTCCGTCATTTCATTCACGGAACGGGTAGCTACCAATATAAAGGTAGATCTATGATGCCTGTAGTGGTCGTGAGCGCGAACAATACAGCGGAAATAGAAGGAGTACCGCGGTTGCAGGTAGGTGTGGGAGGGGAGTTCTGCCGCAGTGAAAGTATGATAGTCAGTTGCACCAGATAGCAAATCGGGTGAGATTGCCGTAGCTCATGTGTGAGGCTTGGTGTTATGATGCAGAAAGCGAGTATGTGTTAAGATATGTTAAGAAGAACCCGGATGGGATGTGATCGAAGCACATTCCATTTCGGTCGACGCCTTTCTCAATCACGCGCTTGAATTTGTAGCCACATTCACTTTGAAGATAACTTGCCTTGGTTGATTCAAGCAAAAGAGATCAATCGGGATGACAAGGAAGAGGACATATGTCTATGGCATTCTTGGTTCACTTTGACCCAATCTCGATCATGATACTAGCCCCCTTGACTTTTGGATACATCTCAACAAAAAATCCGACTTTTAACACCATGTTTGACCAGAGCCGCATCTGCGGCTGACAGGTACTGTAGGTAGCTTGAAGAACGTACCTAAAGTCCAGCATGTTTACTCTGACCATGAGAAGCCGAGCAGATTCTTTCCGACGCAGCTTGAGGGAGGGTCCTTGATGTGCGAATAATCCGAGTGACTGGCCTGGTTGTTCTTCGCAGCAGCTTCGATAATAAGCTCATTCAGATAAGTTGGCAGTGTATGTGTAGAGAAGTGATAACATCTTTGAGTATAAGCCTCTGAGTCTTTCGTATCCTGGGTACTGGACTGGACGGCATTTTACGCAGAAGGCGTGCTAGAGACCCTGGGATTGCGTGTTCGTGCCCGGTGAGCCTGGCTGGATTCCCAGCCTTCGATACAGGTCCGTCTCGTCACTCCATGTGATCAAGGCTAACCTCCAACTGGCTATCGCTGCGAGAAGAATGCCTGCTTATCAGATGCGGGGTCGGCACCTGAGAGCAGCTTCTTCACTGAATATATTGACTTTGATGCCGATAAGTTTGTAGACACGAATGGGAAGGTGAATGGATCTAATAGAGACATTGAGCTCCTATTCTCCAGCTGGGCCAAAAACACCTCTAGGGCGTTGCCATTCAGGACTGAGGGTCTGAGTGACAGGCTTCGGCGATATAGGTCGTGGAGCGGTTCGAGGTCTTGTACTTTTGAAGGTGGCGCCGTTGGCCATTCTTGGATGTTGGCCGTTCCCGGTAGTGGCTCTGCGAACTCCAACCTCAGAAATTAATGAAATTGGTTGAAATGCATCCCACGGCTTGCAGGGTTTCTGCTTTGTGGCCCAAAGTATGAAATGAGACCCAAGAGTTAGGCGTGTACCAGAAACGCGGCTGTAGCTGAAAGGCTGGCTTGTTTTCTTTTTTGTGACTGCTTTTAGACTTAGCTAGGTCTCAATTTCTACTTCTAGCCAAAAGAAGCGGTAGGTGTTGGACGGAATTCTCCCAATATTATTGGTGACGCCGACGAGATTTAATGGGCGTTCCTGACCGAATTTCGCTTTGTAGGAGGAACACAGCTTGAAGACGGCGAGGCCGTTTGTTGAGAGTGTCGGACCCTAATCACCAACGTTATACAGGGACTCGAGATTAGTAAGGAGGATGGCAGCATGTGGCAGCTCAGTTTTGCACAGGTACAATTAAAATTTTGATGAAGTTCCTAACGACATCAGCAGTGTTCTTGGAAGTCGATGAAGGTGGTATTTATTCGGCTGTGGGTTAGGGTTTCGCTCGAGTATAAATAGAAGTAGACGGTCGGTCGCTAAATATAGAATAGATAGAGTCTTAGACCAGATGTGCAGCCAAACTTGAATCCAACTATAGTATTCGCTTCTACGGTACTCCCGTTTGCAGTACTTCCCTTCTACTACCCATTATCAGTACTTTCATTTGCAGTATTTTTATTTATTAACACTCTCACTTGTAATACTCTCATACCAAGGCTCGAGCTGGTGCACTTGGGGGCCCAGTTAAGGCTGGCCTGGGGCTCGGTCCATATGCTGCGCGAGAGGCGCAGCTGCCTGTGGCGCAACTTACCTAGAGCGCTACGGGCACGCGGCTAAACGCCTAGTGAGTGCTAACTTGCGAGGCTGAAGGAGACAGAGATGGCGGGCCAGATCATGCTTGCAGCAAGAGTGAGGCAACTCAGTTATTTCTCTCTTGAAATCTATCTTGACAACGACAACAACCATCACCGCTACAGTCCTCCCACAACCTCCGCTGTCATAAATGCCGCTGCCGCCGCCAGGCTCTCCCAGGCTGATGAAGCACGCAGACTACACAGTAGGATGGATATGTGCTCTACCAATAGAGAAGGCTGTGGCAGAAGTGGCGCTAGATGTCCGCCACGATCCGCTATCTCAGCCGTCGAAAGACAGTAATAATTACAGTCTAGGAAGCATAGGGGCCCACAACGTTGTTATTGCCTGCCTACCTGCCGGGGTGATTGGCACCAGCTCTGCGGCAGCCGTGGCGATCCATATGCTTTCAACGTTCTGCGGGATCAAGTTCGGCCTTATGGTTGGGATAGGAGGTGGGGTGCCGGGCGGTGAAAAAGACATCCGCCTTGGCGATGTCGTGGTTAGCACGCCAGTTAGGACGTTTGGAGGGGTGGTCCAATATGATCTCGGGAAGACTGTGGAAGATGGCCTGTTTATACGTACAGGATCGTCGAACAAGCCGCCTGCTGTGCTCCTAAGCGCAGTGTCAAGCCTGCGTGCAAAGCAACTTAAGGAAGATGTCAACCTCGCAACACGTTGGTGCGAGCTCGCGTTGAAATGTCCAAAGCTGCAAGAAACTACTATCTACCCGGGCACAGAGCACGACCAGCTGTTTGAGGCAGAATACGACCATCAGGGAGGCGGGCTGACATGCGAGCTTTGTGATGTCAGTAGATCGCTTCCTCGACCTGTTCGTAGCAGCGAGGAACCAGAGATCCACTACGGGCTGATCGCGTCTGGGAATCAAGTGATAAAGAACGGGTCGATGCGGGAAAGTTTTCGGAAAGAGCTCCATATGCTATGCTTTGAAATGGAGGCGGCCGGGCTGATGGACAACTTTCCGTGTCTGGTAATCCGAGGGATTTGCGACTATGCCGACTCGCATAAGAATAAGCGTTGGCAGCCATACGCGGCAGCCACAGCGGCAGCATATGCCACGGAGCTTCTCCAAACCATACCGGGAAGCGACGTTTCTGATATACGTCCGGTGGTCGACCAAGATTTGGAGAGTAAAGTCACTGGAAAGAAAGCCAAGAGCTTAGGCAGAGTGTGGTCGCCTGAAGAAGATAATAGCCTGAAAATTGCAACATCTACAAAGCCACTGGATTGGGCACATGCGTCACTGATTCTTGGTAATCGCTCTCCATTTGCGTGCCAAAAGCGATTTGAGAAATTGGTAGGGGCGTGAATAGCCAGTAGTCAGTGGAATGTCACTCATGAGCCCTCAGAGACCATTATATTATCACGCTACATTGCCAATCAGACTCAACACTTGTGATAGGTCTCTTTTATTTTGATTTCAATGACACTAAGAAACAGCGGCCTGAGAATCTAATACTATCTTCGATTATATAACTCTCTACGTAATACTTGAAAACTCCTAGATGGGTTCTTGTAGAATGTGGCTCTACCGTCCTGGCTTTGTTCCCTTTATCTTCTTTTCCCTTGCTACATTCCTAATAATCTCCGCTTCCTTCATCTCCTCTACATCAGTCTCGTCTTCCTCCCTATCGCCTTAACGCCGCTCCAATGCCTTCCGTTGATCTTAAGCCATCAATTGTATCAGTCACGAGTTATGAAGAGGATGGTCCAAAATTCATATCGAGAATTCTCTTTTGGATAGCTTGGCCGGATTTCGAAGGAGAGCTTGGAGTAAAGAGGTAAAGGCCAATAATAGTCATAGTACACTTGGACCAATAATCCTATAGAGAGCATTGTTTTATCATCACACAAATATCCTGGAAGACAAAAGCTCGATTAATGAGGCTTACCACATTTCTGGCCTAAGAATACCGCCTGGTGAGGAGGGGGCGGCTTCAGTTGAATTTAGAGGAGCACCGCAGGCCCGCTCGATTTCTGCCGGTCGTTGCGGTGGCTGTTCTGTACTTCGAAGAGCTGGGAAGGTCGAAAGGTGTCTTGATGATGTTAAGGAGAGAAACCGCCTTTGGTTGATTGGATGAGCGAAGTAGCGCAGGGTTAATTGGGACATCCTTTCTCAGTAGTCGCGCGAAGCAAGTATTGTGCTAAGTACAAATATGCGGACAATCTAGGAGTGTTTGATCCTTTCTCAGGATTAGATGGTGCCGGCGCCGGTAATGAAGGTTTACCCGTGCTGTTCGCCACCAATTCGCCATTTCGGGGTTTGTAGAAGACGACGATCCAGGCGAGGACATAAATGCCATCAAAGGGCCGTCCCGATATACACGAAATACGCTAAACGCTATTACATTTTCTTGAACAAACTTGGAAAACTCCGCAAAAAACAAAAAGTACCTGACTTAGAAATCCAAGGCCTGGTCAATAAGTATAAGTGTGTAGAGCGAGCCCACAACATTCACATCGAAAAGTTGAGCTTTTCCATAAGGCCACGCAAAGCAAAATTTCAGGGCCTGAACAATGAGACTTTGGTGGACGAAGAATATGAGGAGGTCATTAGCATCCCATTGCCTTAGAACTCATGGAAGTGGGAGACCGCAGGAGGTGTGACTGCTGTAGAAGATCCTGGGCAGACCTTCATTTGCAACGTGTTTCATGCGGGATCCCAGTCAAGAGACCAGGCGAATAACAGTACGGCATACCTCGACGACCGTCATTCTGCTTCAAGTGCATCGCCTTCGGCCTGCAGCTTACCTCTGGCAGTCCCCAGAAATGCCAGAGGAATGTCAAAGGAGCAAAAGACGCTAGATCATCTCATTCTAGACATTCGCGAGATACAGTGAAGGGCCACGAAGACTTGACAAGCAACGTCTATATTCGTATGTAAAATGGACAAGTCCTTGCCATATGCCATGCCCTTGCAGAGTTTTATCATTCAACGCTAACCGAACGCCATCAGGCTGCCCACGGATTACATTCGCCGTCCATAAGTCACGCCTGAGGATCATTACCCTCCCACTTCCCCATCCAACTATTCGCCACACTCACATTCAGCTGGCTCACACACCTCAAATCCACCCTATCCGACGAAAAACTAAACAAATTGCGCGGATGATACAGCAAATCCGCCCACTGCGAATTCTCACTCAAAGTCACAAAGCCGCCTCCATTTATTGGCAAGAAGTAAGCAGTATCGTTGATCGTTTGCGTGTAAGGCGATACCTGGTCAAAGAAACCGGAGTAAGCGAATCCTGCTGTTCCGTCGAGGACTGTGTACGCAGGGGGATATCGGAGTTGCTGCGGGAAGACGTTTTGGAATTCGCTACCAGATGTTAGCTGAGACGTTTGAACTATCTCGTGTTGCTGAAGTCATCCTACCATATAGCAGCATTCTCAAACAACAGCGACCCAGTACTCCACCCATCAGCAAACACCATACTCAAAATCCCCTGCGCATCCTTCTTATCGAACTTCCCATCATGAAGAATCGTATACGCCGAATCCGTTGTGTTTCCATACCACCACAGATTATTCTCGCACTGCCCAAAACTATCATACCCATCACACCGAAAATTCTTCGACTTCGCACACGCGCTTCCTGCCCATTCTGGACACGGTGCCGTGCCGGCTTGAATACCGGCGGGATCTACGCCTGGCAGTATTAGTGCTTTCCAGCCATTTTGAGCCAGCGCTTCGGATGTTAGGAATGTAGTGAATCCTTGTAATAGGAGTGATTGGTCTTGCGGATTCAAAGCGATTACGGCAGGCGCGTTCCATAGCGGCAGCGAGAACGCGCCTCCTGATGCGAATGCCATGAAAGTGGATGTGTCGTTCTGACCGTCCCCTTGGACGGCGCGGAGGGTTTTGTAATAGTTCCCGTGCAGGGAATTACATATACCATTTACGCCATCAAGTTGATTAACCAATTCATCGATCTGAATGGTCTGCGAATTCGCAGTGCTTACGGGCCAGATTTGCTGCGCTACTACTGGTACGGCGGAGATGGCTTTTGTTAGGTTGTTGATGAATTCGGCGCTGAGGCCTAAGGCTGCTTCGACTGCTGGGTCTGCGTCTGGGATTAGATTTAGGCCTATGCCGAGGGCTGTTACGAGGGCGTTGAGGACGACATTGGTGGTTTTCGTTTGGTCGATTAGCTCGATTATGGATTGGATTGTGTCGGAGGCTTGGAGGCAGGCGAGTGACATGGCGCTGTCCCATGATGTGAAAAATTGGGCGATTGCTATTGCAATGATTTGAGTTAAGAAATCCTCAGAAATGACGTAAGCGAATTGTGTTACTGACCCACGATACTCAGACTGGCATATTTGTACCGTGATGTTAGGAGCGGATCACTTAGTACGGGATTGAAGTTCCAGTAGCATTCGCCACCGAGGTTCAAACAATCTGGACCTGGACCGCTGGCCTCGCGTAGGAAAGTCACTGTCCATGGCTCCGAGCCATTCCTGCACGTAGCGTCGGATTGGAAGCCTGCTAGACATGGTGAAGTCTGATAATACTCAGCCTGATGTTTGTGAAGGATAACAAGGTACTAGGTATGATTACCTGTGACAACCACACAGGCAGCCATTCATACATATCAAGTACATCCCAACAATCAGGATCAGGATCGCTCTGACTATCAAGACAATCAAAACTCCCCGCAACATACTGATTACCAAGCCGGTCACTAGTAAGTGTTACAACCGGTCTATTAGTGACAGTAGCTGTGGCCGTAGAGATGGTCGAAGAAACTGACACAGTTTGAATTGCAAGTGTAGTAAGTGCTTGTTTAGTAACCCCCGGAGGCGCCGCTTCAAGATTGGCGCCTGATGACGCTGGAGCGGCGTTCCAGATCGTTACAGTGCCGTTTTCGGCTGCGATGGAGAAGACGATGGAGGTTACGAGGCCGGTGTCTCCGGTTAGTTGGAGGTAGCATCTTGGTAGGGCGCCGATTGTGAGATCGAGTCTGTATGTGCTGGTTCCTCCGTGGACCGTTATGTTTGCTTGGGCTTTGTGGAAAGGGATTAGGCATAGGAAACCTGGGATTTTTGGGCATGTCGTGGTACTTACGAGTTGAGTTCCCGCAGAATAATTGGAACAGCGCCGGGGTTGTGAAAGTGGACGCATATGCAACGTTTACTGTGTCACCGTCATGGAAAACATTCGCAGCGCTAGCATCGGGATAGATGAATTGGCCGGTGACGCCGGTAGTGGCAATCAGCCAGATGTTAAATAATACTAGATATCGCATATTGGCGAAAGTGGGGGCTGTTTTTCGTGAATGTGGCATTCATGAGTATAGACTGGTATTGGGCCACCCACGGGCAAGTTCACAGTAAGAAAATAAATGGAAGGGGTTCACCCCACATTTTATATTCTAAGGTTCAAGCCATTTCAAGTCAGCAGACGGTCAACGCCAACAAAAGAGATCGCGCTTCAACGTGACCCACTCGGTAGCGGTTGTCAACAAGTCTGCCGCAAAGGAATTGTGGCTCTCCAAGCCTTAACGTAGGGCCAAGGAGCCACTGTAAAGAGCGTTCGAGGTCTTCATGATTAACTTGCTCATGCGAAATCGTAACTTGCTTCACAGAATCTAGCGCTGATTGGGATGGCGTTGTATAGGGGCCAATGCTAGACGCCAAGTGGGGAACGCAAGGCCATACTTCGCATCGAGGAGAGTTAAGACCACTGGGTGCGCCACAAAGCCGAAGTTTTAGGGTCTGTGCCGAATCTGGTGTTTTTGCATTGGTCCGGCATACAATGCGTTTCAAGAAATTTCCCCGGGTGGCAGTCACTGAACAGATTAGCGGGAGACTATTGGCGCAAGGCTGGCGGTTTTGTCGCAAGCGTGTCTATGGTCGCAACAAGTTATGTATGCGCAGAAACCTGGTTCGGGTTTGCGTCTTGTTTCAGGAAGCGGCGTGGGATATGCGCACGAGTGGGCCCATACGCTACCGCAGCTTTTGATGTCTGGTTTGACTGATTGCTAGATGAACCCGTGGACTTCTTTCTATTGGGACGATTGCATGTTCGATGCGTGTCGAAGACCTCCCGGAGATTTTTCTCTTTTCAATTGGAGACTCCGTTTCCACGGTTGTGCACGTGCGACTATGCTCTTGGCACAAAGATAGCTTTCAAAGGGTCTTGTATTATGGCAGACCAGTCCAGGTTCCAGGTACTGTCATATACAAGGCATTGAGTGATGCTGCAATGTAGGTGGATCTCTATGTGATCCCCTGTGTTTGGTGGCTGGAAGTGAGGCAGTGGTGAGAGAATTGCGATATATCACTGGGGTATGACTTTGATCCCAACCTCAATGACGATTGAGCTTGCAGTAGATTGCACATATCTTTCAAATAATTCACGTAAACGTACATTTCAATGTCTAACAAACCTCACACACCTGAGATATGCACTGTACCGTAGGAACTTGCTCAGAAGATTGCAGTGCCGTTGACATGCGACCCGACTCCGCCTGTTAGAAACACTAGATTAGCATAATCGACCCAATGTATAGAGACAAGTTCACATACCGGGAACCTTAGCAGGCGCGCTGGTAACGAAGAAAGTCCACCTGTTCTTCTCCTTGCACGTCTGCGCCAATCTCTCGAGGTCGACCATCTCGCCGAGGGGCATACCCCACAGAGCAAGTATGAACTCATGAAGATGGTAGTCTGCCATCGCTGCCCGTCAACTTCTTTCTGCACAACATCAGGGTAGGTGGATTACTCACCTTGATTCGTCGGCCACGCCTCAAACGTAGGACTATCCCCCGCAACAGCAGCAAAATAGCAGTCATGCAACCAATCAATCATTGGTTCCTCCTGCTTAATACCCGCATACCGCTGCCCGTCATCCGGACCCGACTGATGCGGCCGCAACGCTAACTTCTTCCTCTCTTCCGGACTCTTGGTGAAATAGGTCTGAATAAACCCACTCCTAATAAACAACAGATCCCCAATCTGAATATCTCCCCCCTGTGCTTGAGGCCTAATATCAATTCCCTGCTCCTTCCCACAAGCCTCGAGCTCGGCGTAGGATATGCGTTCGGCTTCGTAGGAGTTGAATGAGATTCCCTTTTTGTCGCAGTAGGAGCGGTAGTCGAGGAGGATGCCACGGCCTGCGATGCCGTGGTTGGCCCAGTGGTGGATGGAGCATTTGTGGTTGGCTTTGTCGCCGACTATGTCTTCGCCGAGGGTGTTGTTGTAGAAGGAGCCGGTAGGTACCCAGGCGAACTGTATTAGCCCTTAGCATGTGCATTTATTCGGCTAAGTTGGGTGACCAACGTGTCTGAATCCATCCCATTGAGTCCCACTCTGAGTATTGAGATGATATACATCGTCGTAGGCAATATTCTCAGCCAGCGTCTTGATCTTGTGTTCGAAGCTCTCGCGGGCAAAGGCTGGAGTCTCGGGGTGGTTCAATGACCAGCTGGAGCCTGATATTCAGCATTACCCTTCTCCATATTTGACCTTGCGTACTTGATTGGCACCATCTCTCCCGTCTTTATCTCGCTCGAAGCTGCAGCTTTGACTCTCGTAGGTGTGAGGAGGTTGAGACGCCCGACCTGTGAACGATATTAGTACAGAGTCTGCACAGGTAACTTCCTATCGCTGACCATGTCGCTCGATCCCCACACCCATGCGGTTTTTACACCCTGGGGCGCATATTGTGGTTGTGGCACATCCATCCGCTGAGGGAACTTTGTGGAATCAGGGTCGAATGGGATAGTCGTAGCTGTCTTGTTCATGGTGAGGAGATCCTTGATTTTTAGTATTCTGCTCTGAGCTGTAGACCTGCCGTCTGCCATACTCTTTCGCAATTAGACAATGGAGACAAGTGAAGAGAGAATATGGAAACACTTGATCAATGGATCAATTGAGCTGAGACAAGGAGCCGCTTGCAAGGAACAGTAATAATAAGAGAATCTATGCCCCGCATTTTGAAGTAGGCCAAGGCTTGGAGCATTACGTCGTTAAGATCTCCGTTGCGGGGCACTATGGGAATGGGTGCAAGGAAGTCCCTCGACCGCGGCATCCACAAGTCAAGCCATTGGGTCCATTGACCTTTAGACTGGTCGGCCATTCAAAGAAATAGTTGCTGACGGGCAAGACTTTGCATTGAGCCCAATTGAGGTTGGTATGAAATGCAATGGATGGAAGAAAAGCGGAGGAAAGAATGAAGGGCTTGGCACGCTTGTCCTCGCTTACAGAATTCTGTTCCGATATCTCACGCTAACGACATCCTAACCTGCAATTGACCAGACTTCGCTATCCGAGAGCCTCGAGCTCATCCTGAATTTCAGAGCTTCACCTCGTCATCCTCTCCGCGACTCCCCCCTCCAACAACCCAAAATGCCACGCCCCCTCTCCCCCGCCCTCCGGGCCCTCATAAAAGCCGACCTAGCAGTCGAAACCCCCATAAAAGACTTAATGACCAAATACTCCATCTCCGACCGCAAAGCCCGCACAATGCGCATGGCGTACAGAAACACAGGCGAAGTCGTCTTCCCCGGTAGCGGCAAACCCCAGGGCCGCCCAAAGAAAATCACCGAGGAGCATGAAGAGCGATTGAATGGGTTTATTGCTGAGCATCCTGAGGCTCTGTTGAAGGATATGCGTTTGTTCTTGAGGTTCGAGTGCGGCATCGCTGTCAGTGAATGTGGGCTTAGTAGGGTTTGTAAGCGGATGGGGCATAAGGTGTTGAGGCAGCCGAAGGCGAGGGATGAGTTGGGGTTTTGGGTTAGGACGCTGGAGAGGGATGAGAATGATAATCCGATTAGGGATGGAGGGGGGATGGGGAAATATAGGAAGAGTGTGGCGAAGATGCCGGGGAGTATGCCGGGAGCGGTGACGAGGAAGAGGTTGTTGGAAAAGACGAGGGGTTGGGTTAGGGAGTTTATGGGTCAGGAAAGATTTGATGCGAGTCATGATTGGAGTCATGTGGAGAGGGTCGCGGCGCTTAGTATGGAGATTTTAAGGGTGGAGGAGAAGGTGTATAAGCAGATTAAATTCGATGGGTTGGCCGTTGAGTTGGCGGCGCTGATGCATGATGTCGATGATCACAAGTACCAAGCTTCCACGAACACGATCAGCGCGGCTCAAAGCTATCCATCGCCTTCTTCTCCAATATACCCGCACCACTTCGGTACTTCCAGTCCCTCAAATGCGCAGCCCTTTGGCCCTCCCTCCAACATCGACCCTTCTCTATCAAACCCTCCACCCAACCAGAACCCCGTCGAGCACCACCTCGTCAACCTAGGCTGGCCCGCTCCCCTTGCTTCAAAGATATCAATTATAACAACAGCCGTATCTTACACCTGCGAGACTCAACACCCCGAACTCCACGCCCCCGTCCTAGCCGCATACCCGGAGCTCGCAATCGTGCAAGACGCAGACCGTCTCGACGCAATTGGCGCTATTGGCATCGGTAGAACTTTTACGTATGGAGGGACGAAGGGTAGGCCACGAGGCATGGAAGATACGATTAAGCATTTTGGGGGGAAATTGGAGAAATTGGAGGGCATGATGAAGACAGGGGAGGGGAAACGGCTGGCGAGGGTTAGGGCGGAGAGGTTGGGGGTTTTTAGGGGGTGGTGGGAGGAGGAGATGAGGATAGTTGGGGTGGGAATTGAGGAATCGGTCAACAGAAACGACTATCAGCGGCCATCAGCTGAGGCTGTGGGAAGGCAGGGCATGGCGAGTAAAGATGGTTCTAGTGGTGCATTCGAGGACCCTGCGAGGCAAGTACTGGAAGCGGCTGCTACGATGGGGTGATGGGTGAAAGTTTCTAGCGCAGAAACGTATTCACGGCCTCATGATTAACGAAAAATTGGGCGGAAAGCTCTTGATGGATAGCCGAATTTGGCTAATGAATTTAGGCATTCGTCAAGCAAGCAGCTATATACACCTCGCTCTCAATCAATACATATGAATGTTGCTGACATACCAGTTGGCAAGCTTATTTCTCAAGGATTGTGTACACCTCCTCGACCCTCAAAACGCCATGCTTAATTACAATGGCCAAGCTTTGGTTATTTCCAGTGTTCCACGCAAGACCTTTAACGAAAGGAAGAAAATGTGAGAACGAATTTGATGTTTGCCGTTATTTGTTACAATCTTGCTCAGCAAGAATGATAATGTTTTGTCCTGCAGTCAACTTTTGTACTCGGAGCAGCAAGGAGATCAGAAAACATCTTCAGGCCAGTCATAGTCCTCCTTCTGGATGTCAGGTAAGGGTTTGTCCTTGTAAAACTTGCTGGCCTCAATTGATTGTCCGTACTTCTTCTTCGGCGCCTTCGAATTGAGCGGCTGACCTTTGCTTTCGCCCAGAACGGGAGACTCTACACCCTCCATTGCCGTCCAATTGGCATCATTTTCTGTGCGGGGCTTCTTCGCAGAAGCAATGCTCGGTGGCGGAGGAGAAATGCCACGTTTCGAAGACCTCTTCGACCTAGTCCTCATGGGCGAAGCTGAGACAGGTGGGCCGAGGAACGAAGACGTAGATCCAAGCGGATGTAGGACCGAAGTAGGATCGGTGATCTTGTTGAATCCAGGTTGGCCTCGGATGTATTCGGATAACTGGTCCTCTGCGGCACGGGGGTAGGCTCTCCATAGATTGTGGATGTCCTCTGGGAGGGAAGCGAAAGCAGCTTTGCTGTTACGACCGGAGCGCATAGCGATGATTTTGGCTTGGTCAACCTCCATGGGGTCAAAAGCTTTTGGTTTTGCCGGCAATGGTGGTATTTCAGTCCCTCTTAGAGGAGAATTTTGTGGGGTCTTTGAGGGAACGTTCAGCTTAGGCTTTTCGATATCAGCAGAGTTGAAACTAGCGGTGTTCTCATTTCCAGGTGCTTTTCTAGGTCTTCCAGCCCTCCTATTTGAGGTTGAACTCTTTGCAGGCTCCACGATCACGACATCATCAGGTTTGGTGCTCAGCTGATTCATCTTGTCATCGACAGAGAAATGTGCGCTGCTTCGTCGGGTCGAGATCGAGTACTTCGATGTGGGCCTGAGGTTCTCCTTTTCGAGTCTAGAAGTGTGTTGGGGCACTGGCGGACCATTCTCCTCGAGCTCTTTGGCATCCTTCCCTGGCATTTCAGCTTTTTGAGTTGGTGCTCCTCCAGCCTCCAGGTTTCCGGGGGCCATGTTTCGCTCAGAAGGCAAAGACGCTAGAGCTCCTGGCTTGAATGGCTTTCGACCTGTGCGAGCAGGGAGTTCTGGAACTGGTGGGGCAGTTGACATGGACTGCTCAAGTTCACGACGTGCAGTCTCAAGCTTGTTTTCGAGGTCACTGACTTTCTTGCTGAGCTTGTACTGCTTTGCCATGTCCCTCTTCGATGGCTCTTTACGAAGACCTGAGGCTGGCAACGTAGAGCTCGCCGCATCTTCTGTATCAGGCGACGGTACTGGTATTGGTGGTTCAGCTTGATTCTTGGCAGAGGACAATCGTAACTGCGATTTGACCTTCTTCAAATCCTGAAGGGAAGGTCTACGGAAGTGCATGGATGATTTGCGTCCGGAGCTTGCCTCGGACAACGGGCTCACGGAGCGATTATTTGCTCCTTTCGTCTGAGGAACCTTGAGAGTGTCGTTGGTTGCGGCCATTTGATCGCTGTTCTTCCGATCAGGGGCAGAGCGGAAGCCGTCAACGTCGACGCCAGAGTCCCGGAACGAGTCTCTCTGCGTGTTTTCTGAGTCCTCAGGCTTGATGGCTGGTATAACTTGGCTATGACGCTGAATAGGACCAACCTGTGTGCTCTTGTAGCCACTCCGCTTCAGCTCAGCATACGCTTCTGCTGCTTTGGCCTGACGCTCTACCAGGATGTTCTTTTCTGCGTTGGCTTGGCTACGCTTCTCCTTTTCCTTCTCTCTCCAGATGCCGTTAACTCCTTGCCAGATATTGACAGCATTGAAAGCGCTGGCAATGGCTTTTCCAAATCGAAACATCCCTGAATGCTTGTTCGGCTCGACGCCGGCGTCGTAGGTGACTTCCATCTCGTCTCTATCATTTTCCTGGCTCTTTGCATATCGTTCCATAGCCTCGTCGTCGCCAATGTATATACCGGGAGGCTTCTGGCTGACCTTGTCATTCATGCTACCTTCGAGAAATTTGGAGGGGCGGATGCTCGCTACGCTGGAGCGTTCGTCGCCGTTTCCCGCAGCATTCTCCTCAGACTGCTTATCCAGGCTGACCTCAGCAGCTTCGTCTGTATTTTTGAGTGGCCATTCCGGCCCTCGGCTTCTTTTTGGAGCATGCAATGCCTTGCCATTGTCGGCTCCACGTAGGTAGTCGTCATCGCCGGTGTGTTCGAAGAGAGATGAGGGCTCGTGATGGTGAGGGCGTTTTAGTGGATTGTTCCAGGGCTTTGAAGGCTGGGAACATGAAGAACTGGGAGCTATTTGGGTCTGCTGGAGGCCGTCTTGGGCCTACAAAAGCGGTCAGTAATGCCGGCGTACGGGTTCCTGCAGCAGAAGCGCATAATGGTAAATTATCATTGCTTAGACCCACCATTATGCTTGACCCTACTCCCTTCATATTGTCATATCAGAGGACTGTAACACAGACTTCACAGACAAACGTACGTATAGCTATACAGTAAAGCACATCGACAATTATGTTATAGTCTTATTGCAATGCATGTGCGGATGGCAATGACAGCGGAGGTAAACAAACGCGCCACGCCGTTGCCAAGCCTTTAGCTCCATGCACGGGCCAGGGCATGATCGGAGTTTCCCTTTGCAGACCCCGAATCTCCAGTAGGAACAATAACGACCTCACTCAAACGTCAGTATTTTCACGTAGTCGCTGTTGAGCGTACTTGGAATGCTGTTCCTCCTGTTTGTAGGAGCGAGACTATTGTATCGTTGCCCAACATCCAGATAAGACGCGTCACTCATGCTCAGGCTCGAAATTCCCAACTCACCAGCCCTCATCTAATGTGGTTTCGCTTTCAATGGATGACAGGAGTCTTCACGCCCTGATAGGGCACCAATCCTATTCCACTGACATGTTGCACATAGCTAAAGTGAATAGAGCAAGGTGGGGCCAATACACTCACCGCTGAAGCACCCCTATTGCTATGTCTATCCATCTTCATGCAATTCTGGAATTGGACAGAACATTGATGTCTTGTTTTTTTAATTATTTGATCTGAAACCTTCATACTCACAGATCTGAATTGACAGTAGACCAGATACCAAAGGAGTATTTGCGTGCCTTATTCTGTGAGTACTTACGGACTTGAGTTTGGCCAACTCCACTCCACCGCCATTTCCAAACACTACCAGCAGAGCCTCGACTGTACTGACTGTTCCTAAACTTGACAGCTTGCCCGACGGATCCAACAAAACATGTCGTCTAACATCTTTGTCAACAACTACAAAAAGCAGACAGACAAGTTCGCACAATAGCTGGTCGACACCACCGGGGCAGCTGGACTCAGGCTACCAGACCAGCCTGCATATTCCATCGACGTCCTCTCAACCACCACTCCCTCAGCAAATGTCCCGTCAGGTCGTTTGAAAGGTCGGGCAAGGAAGGAAGCCAAGTTAAAAATAGCCGCAGAGGCTGCCAAAGCTGCGGAGGACACAAAGACCAATACAACGTACCGCATAAAGCTTTCCCAGTTCACGAAACTAGCTGGAGTGATTGTCCACGCTAGTGGAAGCAGTGTCCCAGACAGTGTGCTTAAACTAGCGAAACAGATTGTGGACCTTCCCAAAGGCTTCTCAAGGTTCTATGAGAAGGAAGCCACTGATGCAGTACGCAAGGAGAATTTCAACCATGCTCATTTCATCACCATCATCGAAGAAGTCATCAATATCTTGACACCGTCTTCATTAGCTACTGTCGATGAATCAAGCAAAGTTCCAGGTCTAGACCAAAAGAACACCCGCATGCGTACAAGCCTGCAGCCGAATGAGAAGAATGACAATCCACTCTCGAATCGGTTCAATCATCTGGAGGTTGAAGAGCCAGTGGACATTGACGAAGCATCACCTACGTCAGCCACCACAGCATCCACAGCAAATGCCATAGACTTCAAGGCATCAAACGCGAAACGCAAAGCTGGCCGCCAAGTCAAATATCAATCTGATGAAGACGAGGAAGATGACGAAAAGTTTTTCGCCATGCACTGTCTCTTTACAGATCTGCATGATCTAAGGACTTTTATCGGGAAGACTTGGGAGGACTACTCGTGTGGCAGACTGGATCTGATGATATCATCTATCCTTGCCAATACAGCTTTTGATCTCGCTCGCCGAGCAGACGAGAATTACTTTGCGATGTGCCCCAAAGCTGGATCCGCCCAAAACCTTATCAAGACTTCTATGGATTTCCTCGGCCTCCTTTGCGGCGTTGATCCCTTTCACAAGCACCAACCGGATGATTGGTTCAACTACAGGCTGGCAGATGGCGCTCAGTGGGTCTGTCTATCAACTTCGATTCTCCTTGTATCGTTCCGTAAACTCATTGAGCCAAAACAAATGTCGCTCGTAAGGCCTGGCTTCTTCGGTGACTATGACGCCAAATCGGACCGGCATGCAATGTCTCTCAGACAGAAGTTTGCAGAAAGAACCATCCTCTGGGAAGCATTGCCCGAGTTCTGTTTATTTGTTGCAATCCGTTGCTTGATTGCTTTCTATGCGATTCTAGAAGCCTGTTGCTAGCCGTTCTTTGTCTGTTTTTGCCACATATGGGGCCCTGGGGCCCCCATTAGCTAGATATCCTTCCCAGCCTATTGCTACATTGCAACATTATTGCGAGAATCAAAATTTCAATTCCCAGCAGAGGACGAGATGACCAAAGCCCTAAGACAGTACTGTCAAACAAAGCAAATCTCTCTATTCCTATGTTTCGCAACACAAATCTATCTCGATACAACCCATATCCGCCCTGATGAAATTGCGACTTCTTTCTACGAACTGCAGACTATGGGCGAACGGGTAAAAACCGCCATAAGCACGGCTTTGGTATAGCCTCATAGTGCAGTCTGGCCAAAGAAAAACGACCAGATCCTCCGGAACATCACTTCATTCGTCGACCTCTGGATCGATGGTGATGCAATCGACAAGATGAGACGAATTTTTCTAAAACCAATTTACGGCCAGGGAAACACTGAGCAACACTATCTGCTATCTCGCCATCCGTTACTCTGCGGCTTGCTTCAATTCTTTCTCACCATGATGATACGGACCGAGGCGTCATTCATGGCGACTAGCTGGGCTTCAATCTTATATGTTGGCCATCATTACAATGCCCTCCGCCAAACATCCAATCTTGTAGACGTGTGGCCGGACATGGAGACATTCATCTTGATAAATACCCCTAGAAGGCTTTTCGTAGGAGGGCTTCCTACCACCCTAGAAGACTGTCTCAAACGCTACAGTCTCGTGATGGGCACTGCTCCAGAGGCTTAAGCCCATGATTGTCATACCAGGAACCGCAGAAAATTGTTGAAACAATCCAACAAAGGGCCCCGAGACTGGCACGTCGATCCTCCTATGGTGAAGATTTTCAAGGAGAGATACCTTAACCCAGACAAGACTGTCGTGTGGATACTTCACAATATCGAGGCACCGCTCAAAGAGACAGACCAACACGAAGCAAAAGCTCGCTTGGAGAAATCTCACCAGCTCAGCTCAATTCAGCTCCTGCTGTCTCTAAAAGAAATGCAACGTCAATTGAACGTCCCGAGCTAGCCTTCGATTACTTCGGCAAATAATTGACAATCTACAGTCAGCTGATCATCATCACACTGTAGTGTCGGCTGAGCTTGGTGGTAAATTTGCTCAACAAATCTCACGATCACAATTTCTGCTGCTTCAACACCACTAATAGGCTTTGAACTCCTGGTCCATATCGATACATCTTTCAAAATCCCCAGATCCCCATTCATCGCACTTGACAGCTTTCAACTTTCCACGATGAGAACCGCCACTTTCCTCACTACCACTCTCCTCATCATGCTGTTTGCTGCATAATTTGGTACCGTCGGTACCAAGTGGTATAATCAAAACCTGAATCGTCAATTCTTTCTTGACCACTACATCCGCCCCGACGACCCTCTTCCATCTGCACTCGCCTTACGCGTCGCAACCCTCACGGAGCAGGTAGACATGATACTCGAAGCACTAACACAAGCCACTGAGCTAGATGGGATAGAGACCTGGTTTACCACCTTGATCGATGGAATCAAAGGGATTAGACTTTACGGAGCGGATTTCCAGAAGCTAGCAGAATGCGACAACCGTCCTGACCTACTTAAGTTCCCTCGGCTTTGCTTGTGGCTCGAATCTCTCGATGACGATACTGAGCTTTGGCTCTTAGGCGAGCAATTGAAGGAATGCCCGCTGGAGATAGGGTATATTGAAGTCACTGATCAAGAGATTAGAATTGGGCCTTGGAGCCCACCGTGACATACGGAGGTGATTGATGAAGATGCAGCTATTAGGTAGGTATGGTTGTACGTAAATCGGAAGCTAATAATGTGTCGTGAGGAAATGACAAGAAGGGCGGAGGCTTGTGAAGAGGCTGAGGATGTGCTGGGTAGAGGATACTTGAGCTATTCCTGGAGTGGGTCTAGGATTCGCTAGGCCTTGGTAAGGTTGGCTTCAAATGTATGAGTACGCCAAGCGCTGGCAACAAAGATAAGCACTGCGTCTTGAAAACGGATAGGGTGACCCCAACGTTGGGTGAATTGTCCACGAAAATACAGAGCAGTGCTCGAAAATGAGCAGGAACTCTGTCTTGAATGTTTCTATCAGTGTCTGAAGATTTGAATAGCAAATGAATATTTGGGCTAAATTAAGCTTCAATCAGTACCATGGAAGTTGAACTTTAGAGAAACGGTTGTGGGTGAGTCACGTATGAATCTTTTTACATGGCGTTTTGATGGCTCCTAATACCTCGCTGGACTGCAAATCTTGTAGTCGTTCCTCGCTCGATGCTTCGATATCATCTCCGAACATCCATTTGACTCGGCTCCCAACCTCTGTGTTTTGTGACTTTGAAGCCCACCAAGAAGAGAAGACCAATTGAAGAGAAACCCGCGCCAGCATCTTTTTTCTCCCTTCCATTCGAAATCCGACTTGATATCTACGAGTTAGTATTCTCTGACGAAATCCATCGCGCCTTCCGCGGTGGAGACCACTGGCCCAGCCGATTAAAATTCAGTTTCTACGGCCTACTCCTGACAAACCGGCAAGTCTACTCAGAGACGCAGCCCATTGCCCACCAAAAACTCCTTGCCCAGCTACAAAAAAGACTCATCAGACCTATTGGGTTTATCAATCACGAGACGCTAAGAAATCAAAATCCCTTACTTGGACGCCACCGTGGGTAGTCAACTCTGACGAGGTGTATCACCCCAAATGCTATAACCAGGGCGCACTTGCGGCGCTACGGCTACTGAGCCTAGGCTCAGCCATAATTGGCCCGAACGGCGATAAAGTTAAGGAGCAGCTCTATGCGCTGAGGATGTTTGCTGCAAATTTCAACGGGCACTCAGCAAGCAAGGAGCTACCAAGACATTGGAACTATATTTCTCAGATAATGACGAACACCAGCTTGTGCCTATAATCAACGCTATGGAGCTCCTGCTGCGAATAGAAAATGCTTACAACCCCGTCTTTGTGGTTCCCAGCCCCGAATTTATCCATTTAGTTCGAGCGCGTCTCGATAAACTCAGAAGTAACGCGAAAGTCTACTATCACCTTGGGCTCGGTCGCCGCCTTCCAACAACGAAATCCCGAAAAGTTCCGCCAATTTGACTTGCTCTTGACGAATCATCAGATACACAACGAGGCTAGAGACATTACCTACGCTGCGTAGAGAATCCAACTAGCTAAGAGCCACCAGACCTATTACCTGCGCCAAATGAAGCAGGAGAAGCTGTCTTCCTCACCAACGTGGAAATGGGTAATCGAGCCCGATCTATCATGGCAACGAAGCGTTCGGAGCCCGGAAGCACTCGCTGCTCTTCGATTACCAAAGCTGGTGCTAGCTTTGAGCGCCCCAACCGATAATGAATTGCAACTCGGAGAGGAAATCTTTGGATTGAAGTTATTTGATCTATTTTCTAGTAGGGAAGCGCTAGACACCTTCACAGACTTCTACTATAAACTGTCAAGAGCACTCCGATATTCAAATGCAACAAGAAGCTTGGAGATTCACTTACCGACCCCAAATGCTGAATATACCGAACATTTCATGAGGTGGGTAAGGCTTCGGGTGAACTGGTATGAACATTGCGATGCCAGTTTTCGATTGAGAGGTGACCCTGAGGACTTTCGTGATATTGCGGATGAGTTGCTGGGTTCCTGCGAGTGCAACGAACCCGACGATTGTTGTTCTGGATGGGAGTTTACTCAGATGATCGATGGACTTTGGTGGTTAAGACACGTTCGAGAGGGGATGATGGGGACCGTTTTCAATTAGCGGTGGATGGGCATTTATGGACAAGCGTCTTTGCGAATGTATGATTCTTCTCCAACTGTGTCGCCATGGCTCAAAATCCACTGCTAAGACCATCATGGTCGGCTGAATATATCCGTGTGATATCGAAACAGGATCTCAGAAAGATGTCCCAATGGTGTGAAGGATCCCCCTATAAGGGAAAAGCTACTCTAGGAAGGAATATGAAGGATCATCTCAAAATTCTAATGTTGATC
Source organism: Lepraria neglecta (assembly GCA_033220425.1). Taxonomy (NCBI): domain Eukaryota; kingdom Fungi; phylum Ascomycota; class Lecanoromycetes; order Lecanorales; family Stereocaulaceae; genus Lepraria; species Lepraria neglecta. Next base: position 2,325,245 of record CM065651.1, on the reverse strand, counting down.
TGATCTATATAACAGCTTTATATTATTAGATTACTGAACAGATCATTTATGTCACACGAGCAGTCTTGTATACCATTCCGCATTGACCCTCAATCTGCACATCACATTCAAAGCAAAGCCAAACAAGCACCTCCAACAGCCAGCGCAATTGTGATAAATCCAGCCGTAGTCTTGGTCGCACCACCTGCGAAGCTTATCGGGCTACTCTGGCTACCGCTACCGCTACCGCTGCCGATGCCGGTGCCGGTAGAGGAGCCGCCCTTGCCAGAGCCGCTGGAAGAACCGACACCGCTCGAGCTAGTCGAGGAGTAAAGTGAGGCGGTGGCAGATCCGGTTGAGGTGCTGCCGGTGGTGGAGGTCGAGTTCAAAGAGATGAAGACGCCACCTTCGATGTTAGGTGGTGAGGAGCTGACGCCGGTCTTGGCGGCCGCGAGCTTGTATGCGTCAAGCGTGTTGGGGGAGGGAGGTGCTCTAGTATGAATATCAACTTGATGCCTAACTGGAAACCATGGCGCGAATACACTCACGGTTGATTGACAACCATAGCCATCCCTTTCTGACAATGGCTCTTCTCCGTCTGCGCGCAATAAATCCAAATCGGCTTGGTACCATTGACCGTCACCACAAATTCCACTGGCCCAGGTCCCGCGGCTAGAGGCTGGAAACCAGAGAAGAAACCGTCGGCGAGAGGGTGGCAGGGGTCTGTGAAGCTACTTTGAACGACCGAGTGGTTTTTTGGGAAGTAGCTGAATGTGATGGTGTCGCCGACATTGGCTGTGACGGCTTGGGGGTTGAATGCGAGTTCGGCATCGGCGCCGACGGTGATGGGAATGTTGGTTGCGTGAGTGAGGGAGAGGAGGAAGGGGACGACGGAGAGGGCAAGGGTGGAATGCATGATGTTGTCGCGCTTGACTCTTAGATGTTAAAGATTGCTTAGGCGATTGATCGAAGAATAGAAAATAACGACTGCAAAAGGAAATTTTGAATGTGTAAAAAGAGACTTGTTTGAATTGCAGCAAGAACGAGGAATCTTTTGATTCTTATAATTTTGTACTTGCGTGAGCCGCAAGGGTACCTGCGAAAGATCTGACAAGATGAAGCTGACTTTACGGGGCTGAAATTGTTGGTATCATCGCCGCATATAGTAAGCAATCAAATGATTATACTACTTGGTAGAGCGCGATTGGCAGAGAATATTAGCATGCCACGACACACAGGGAAATTGCTGTGCTTTGGTTGTTATCGTGATTCCATATCAAGCGGCTGGGTTGAGAAACGTGGCTAAGCGTCGAGGCAGTGAGGCGTGTCTTACGTTGGGCCGAATCTTGAAGCTTGTGGGCAAGGTAGTAAGTGCTAATGTGATCCAACTTTGAAGGATAAAGCAATTGCGATTTGCTCCATCGTAAATATGCAACAGCTTGCCTGCAAAAAGAAACACCATGTTTCTGGAGACTGTAAGGCATACTAAATCAAGCTCCAAGGACTTCAAATCCAGGAGGGTCTGGACATGTGGCAGTCCGACCAAGCCACGAGTAAGCACTGCTAAGCGACAGCTTAGTAAGTATGGAGTAGCATTTCGGCTAAATTTCTGTTACTTTGGAAGAACCGGACCTGCAGTGAGGGAGTGGTGTTCCGGACATACAACCGGTTAGATAGAAATCAGTACAGCAAGAAATGTTCAATTTGAGACTTGATGACCAGGTAAAATGCTTTGATGCGATGACAAAACTGCTCATTTTGAGAATTCTGCCAAGCAATCAATGAAATTGCAGTGAAGCTTCAGGAACGGCCTGCGTATATCTGGAGCAAGAAAGATGACGCTTATCTAGCAAGCATGAAGAACAGGAAGGTGTTACGTCCCAGTATCAGCGGCGCTGTGCTCAATCGTCGTCGATCGAGTTTTCTCAGTTGAGATTTCTCGGTGGAATTACTACCGCGAAAGAAACAATCCTCTCAAAGGACGAATGCGAAGTATTTTGGGTGCTGGTGATGCTGAGAACTATCATCAAATTTTCGAAGATCTCGCCTGCCAAACGGAGGGCTAGCTCCTTCGCTTAAAGGAAGCCAGGCTCGACTAGTATTAGTGGTCTTGGCAGGCTTGGCAGCTCGGGAGTCGTACCTTCTCCGCCCATCGTTACGCCGCCATCTGTACGCAGTGCAGCTGATACACCTTTTCCTCTCTTCTATTAGATTGCTTTGATGGGATTATTGCGTTAACGGTTCTCGGCGTGGACAACTTAAATGACAGACAGCACATAGCTTGGGAGCAGGTTATCCTTCTCTCTGTTCACGTCTTTTGTAGTCAATTTCGTTGCCGCTGGGGAACTTGGAGAGGAAAGCGCACTCAATAAAAGCTTTGAGGCAAACTTCCCACTCACCACCGGAATCCGAGTCGGCACTCACTATGAAAAGCTACTATATCATACATCTCCTCACAGACTTTTTCGGTTGTGTAATCACGCTATGCTGAGTCTCTATCTCCTCGCCCAGTCTTTCAAAATGTTGGACCTCTATATCCGAGATATTTGTCTTTTCTTTGGCAGTATCATGAAACCGATATTACCTTTGCTTTGCCACATAGTTACAACATTCTCAAACAGATTACGATCGTTCGGCCAATTAATTTGGGAATTGTCAGCATGACGAACCATTCAGAGCCCTTAGACTGTTTCATGCAACGTTTAGGTTCGGGTCGCCCAAGACACTAATTCCAGACTACTATTTTGATACAGTCAACGCCACACTATGCCCTTTCAAGTCTCACGAACTGTTCCACAGTGCCGGTGCAAATACTTGGCATCAGCTATTACCATTATTGCCTTGGGGATCATAATGAAATGCTCGAATGCGGCTTTTTCGGCGTCCAATTTTCATTAAGCCGATGGCCCGACTCCAAGCGATACCCAAGTGAGACCTTCTCAAACCCTCTGGAGAACTTACGTTGGTATGGCTTCTCAAATTGACAGTGAAGGTTTAGGTTTTGACTAATAAGCTGCCCTTGACCAGGCGAGAGTAACATCGTTCAGATTGACATCTTTGATAAAGCCTACTTTGGTGGAGCACCGTTCAAGTCAAGCGACGTGGAGGGGTGTTTGTGCGATACTAACTCAAAAAGAAGGTTGAAAAAGCACGAAATGCGGAGGGTTCATTCATGTGCCGCTGAAGCAAGGACGCTGTGCCATGCCGCCCCAAAGCACCTCTCATGATGATCATAGGCTCCAGCATGCGCAACCGAGACAGTGCATGGAAACGAGCCTATGAAGACTTCACCTCACTAATCGTCTATGCCACTGTGCATGTTGGTCTGTGCCGTGAGTGGTGAGTGTTGCGATGCGGTGAATATTATGTCAACAACAATGGCATTTTCTTTCTCTTGCTGCGGGGATCGCCACTTCAGCTGTGGTGGCTGCTATGGACACCTTGATCTCATACCTCAATACGCAGAAACCTTCGGACTTCAACGTTCATGCTGATAGAGGACCATATCTCATTCGAGTATGCTCGGCAATGATCGCCCTCAGTGGTACTGGGGTGGGCCTGCGCTTTCTCCTCAGAAGACTGTCTAAGACTTCACTGTGCCGGGACGACTGGCTGATACTGATTGCATTGGTAAGATATCGACTGCTTCAACTCTCCCTTCTATCTCTGGGCTAACTCTGACGAAAGCCATTCTCCTGGATTCCCGGCATACTTATGATCTGTTGTAAGAGTCCACCTAAGACCACTGGATGCCCTAGGCGGAAGCTCATTGCGCGACGTCACAGGCGTACAGTACTTCAATTTCGGAAAGCATCTACAGCAGGTGACACTCGCTGATATCAAGGATACCTGGCTGTGCCTTTACGCAACGGAGATTGTATACCCTGTCTCGGTCGTCCTGATCAAGTCGTCGATTCTGTTACTGCTCTATCGAGTCTTCGATACGCCACAAGCCAAGTTGTATGTGTCCCTGATGGGGATCACGGTTGTAGCTTGGGGGTTCGCAACTGTATGTGAACATAGAATAGTCACCTCCGTAAGACTATTGGCTGATTCATATCATCTATAGATCCTAATCGCCATCTTCACTTGCAGCCCCATCCATGAGTACTGGGACTTGGGCATGGCGTCCCGACAATGCGTTGACATGCTGCGCTACTTCCTCGGTACCCAGATACCCAACATCATCCTCAGCCTCGTCATCATCATTCCTCCCATACCATATCTGTGGAAGCTTCAAAGCAGCCTTCCAGAAAAGCTATTGCTCTTGGGAATACACATGCTTGGTGGCTTGTAAGTAGAATCCATCCTGGCATCGGGAAGGTCAAATGCTTACAACGATCGCATTGTAGCGTCACCGTGGTTGCTGGCCTACGCTTGAGCGCAGTCTACGTACACCAAGATTCCGTAGACTTTACTTGTGAGACACTGCGCCTTTTTATGTAAACATTCAGCTAACATAAGTGTTGTAGATGACTACGTCGACCTAGCTATATGGACAGCCCTAGAGACCAACCTAGGGATCGTCTGCGCCTGCCTCCCAGCCATGCGACCCCTGCTCAGATTAAGAGCCCACAGCCCTCCCCAAGAACTCAAGGCAACCCGGAGCCCCCGTAAGAGCCTGAGGAACTCGATAAGATCGCAATGGCCCGGTATTCTGTATTTACCCAAAGCAAAGCCCGCTCGGTTCTCGCGACTCCGAAGAACGGCCGCTTCATCATTTGGATATAACCAGGAGATACCAACATACAGCAAGTCAGCTATCTGCAGCGTCTACAAACTCAGGAGTGAAGAGTGTAGGAGCCCACCGTGGAGGAGTGATGAGAAAGACGGAGAAACACTGCGACCACCACTACTACGAAGAGCTCTTACTACACCTACGCCATCCTTCCGCTCTGATCGACCGGCACCCACATATAGCGAAGAGGATATCTGGGATGGTTACGATGATAGAATTGCAGAGGATAGGGGCTCAGAGCAGCCGAGTGAGGGGACTGGGTCTGATGGGTGGTATGGTGGGTCCAATAGGCAGGGTTGGATATAAGACAATAGCATGTTGCCTAATTCAAGCATCACGTCCAGATTCGAGGGCTGCATTCAAGCCTACTGTGTTTCTGGATTGAGATCAACCAAAATCAAGGTGGAGCTTGAGGTGGCTTCGTCATAGACTTCATTCGACTATACAGCAAACGTAGCTCATGTATCTCATCCCTTGTCATCATATTATCAAGCCATCATAAAGCCACCCCATTCCTTATCCAGCACGCCCATCCCCCATATAGAGCCCCGTGTAGCCGACCAATCCACCTAAATGAACTTATTCACCTCCGCGTCAACGTCCTTATTGATGAAGCCGTCAGCTGCACCAGGAATGCCCTCGCTGCTAGCGAAGTTGTCGACCACTAAAGACAGAAGCCAACAGTCACCAACGATCTCTCCCAGTTACTAATGTAGGAAGCAACAGTGATTGGAATGACAGCTACGCACCTGAGTTGATGGTATTGTCCATTTCCCCTCCACCGCTGCCACCTTGCTGGTTTCCCCCTCCTCCTCCGCCGCCGCTCATATCCTTCATGGCGTCCTGCTCCATGTTGCCTCCCATGTTATTGCCTCCACCGCCCATGGCTTGCTCTGCGTCTTGTTCAAGGTTGTTCATATTGACTGACTGCTCACTCTGTAGCTATTGATAGTTGGTATGTGGTTTGGTTGGGATTGGGGGTGTAGGACGTAGTTGTAGGTGGTCGTGTGATGTGATGTCGAAGGAGGAAGGAGAGTGAATGGAGGCATGGCGGGGTTTATCTACTGGTGCTACTTTACGCGATGCTTGGTATGGCTTGGCAACGGACCCCCTTGACAGCCACGGCATCGCCAAATAAAATTCAACGTGAAGCCCGGAGTCGCCCCGGGGAATCACCCGGAGATATGCCTAATCCGAGGATGGGGATGACTTAGGGGCGCTTTAGGGGCCTCGCTTAGCTCTCATTGAATTTTATTTTGGCGATGCTGTGACAGCTTGGTGGAAATGCTTGCCGGAATGCTTGGTGAGCTTGGTGAGCTTGCCAACTCACCTTTTTCGTGGTATTGTTCGTCTTCTTTTATTGGCTGCGTGCGGTTATCACGGCTCTTAACCTCTGAGTCCTAGGCCGCGTTGCCTGCTACGCGGACATCACAGACGTGAAGAGAAAGCAGTACAGCAAGAGTGACCTATCAACATTTCGAAATGTGACAAATTTGAGCACTTCAAGGTGCATGTAAGTGAGCTTCGGAAAGAGGGATCAGAAAAATTGAGAGGAACTGTTATCATCGGGATGGGCCTCATCAATTTGCTTCTAACAATTGGGACTCTTGAGCATGAAAAGATATTCAACTTCCGACTCTCAAACACCGTGGTAACGACCATAGAACAACCCGGGATGATGATGCTTTAACGCCTAAACTTGTCATCTCTTCATAAACGTCATTTGCTGGACATCAATCGATCCAGTTGGCACGACTATAGCAAAAGCATCAGTAGTGTCCTACACAAGGGATGCAGGTGACCTACCAATAGGGACAAGTTTGAGTATGTTCATCCGTTGTTAACCAGATGTCGATGCAATCCAAATGGAAGTGCTGCCCACATTGGGCTCGACATGATGTCAGGTCACTCTCGCTACCGAGGCTCTCGAGACAGATAGAGCAGTCTCCTTCTGTGATTCTATCGGCCCGATCCTCGAACTCTTCTCCTTCACTTCCGTCGTCACTAGACAGTGGTGGGGTCGGAGTTGTGACGTATTCATCGGTCGAACCTTGGTCCAACTCGCTGCTGGTGTCTTCCCCTGTTTCCTGACTTGGTGCTTGTGACCTGACAAAGTGTTGTGTGAGGGTCAAACGACGCAGCTCTCGGCACTCCTGCTCTAGCGCTTCAACTCTAGCCACCATGGAAGCGAGATCTGAGGTAAGCTGCTCGGTCTGTGTCATGGGAGCCGGTGGTGTCGCCTGGGGAGAGGTTTCGACTCCGCTTCGTGTCATGCGAGCTTCGGAGGTTGCCTGTTCCTCGCGTCTAGTATTCTCTGTTTGTTGAGCGGCTTCTCGGTCACGTCTTGTGTTTTCTGCTGCTTCCCGGGCAGCATCTTGAGCACGTCTTTCCTCTTCCGCTCGTTGCGCGGCTTCTCGTTCACGTCTTGTGTTTTCTGCTGCTTCCCGGGCAGCATTTTGAGCACGTCTTTCCTCTTCCGCTCGTTGCGCGGCTTCTCGTTCACGTCTTATGTTTCCTGCTGCTTCTCGGGCAGCATCTTGAGCACGTCTTTCCTCTTCCGCTCGTTGCGCGGCTTCTCTGGCACACCTTGCGTCTTCGGCTCGTCGAGCAGCCTCCTCTTCCCGGAGATCTTCGAGATCATCCTGCCACTGGAACACCACAGATGAGAACTGGTTCTGGTGATATCTTTTGCACAGAACGCGGGGTGCGAGTTGTTCTAGAAGGCCGTCGATTCTACTTGACGAGGTTTTGAGCTTGGACATCTGGTCCAGGAGTTTAGCAGCATCCTGGCGGTTTGCTGCAGCTATAGGGTTGTGACATCTTCGGCCCTGGGAAGGTGCGTAGCCAACGCACGTGATGCTGCAGGACCTATTGTCGATGTTGGTGAGGATATCGGATGGGGTCCAATGAGGGGCCATGGCGAGTGATGGTCAATAGAAAAGATTGAGGACTGCTTGAAATACGAAATTCTGAGGGTGAAGAGTGTTGCGCGTTGCTGTGTTGAACACTCCATCTTCGGTGAAGGCTCCGACGGATCTTATATTGAGACATGTGTAACCCCCCTGAACAAAAAAAGAAGAATCAGAATCAGCCAGCGATAGCCAGACACTGCCACCCGGGAAGTTGCACCATCTCCTTAAAGGTGGTGTGGTGCGCTGCCCAGAGCCACAGGTTTCGTGAAGCATGATTGGTTCGGAAAGCAAGAATCCCAGCTCGTGTTAATGCAGGTCCATGGCACAGACTACATGAGAGTGGCTCCGCGTCACCATTTGCTGTTAGTGTCGGGAAGGATTCGCTGGAAACTTCTAAGCCACGACCAAAATAGGCACTCGCTGCTTAGCCGAGCATTAGTCGATGGGAAAAAAGAGGTAGGCGCTAATTTTTGTCAGGCGCACTCTTGAATACGAGGTACTCTCAGACACGAAGGATGGATGAGAGGGAAGCCACTCTGGCAATGACTAACATATGGCTGGTCATGGTGGGCCCATTTGGGGAAACGGATCACAAAAAGAGCCTGTCATTGCAACTTGGCGTCGTAGGAAACCCTAGGAACACTCTGACTTGCTTCAGACGGTACATCCTCGATTGAAATGAATTCTCTCACAAGAAATTCCATCTTGGAGGTGCGGAAGATGCTTTGATTGGATGGGACCAGGTAGGCGCCTAAGCCGGTAATTCCGCGAAGCCCCGAGTTTCACCATCAAGTCATATCGCGCTGTTTCGATCCATCCCCAGCCAGTGCTTAACCCGGATCAAGAAAGATAGTTTTCAGTTGTGCGAGGATTCGCATGACGCCAGTGGTCGAAGAGAAGCTGGCCCCCAACAACTGAAGCAATTATCGTTACAGACGTCTTCTCCATCTCTTTGTTTAAGTTGCGTGCGAGGCTGGTCAGAACAGGCAGACTTACCCAAGGCGACGATAGGTTTAAAGTGATTCTAGATGTCCCATCGAGTTAGCTTCTCTTCTGCTAAGCCGAACCCTCCATGGTTTGGTTCTGCAGCGATCCGAACGTGTGAGCCGCAGCTCGGCTGTCGGTCGGGGGTGGGCACGGATTTTTGTGGCTATGTCCAGTGAGTGTCAATTAGGCAGAATCTTGGTGAATATTCAATACTGCGATCTATGAGCTGATAAGACTCGTTACTGCGACATCTGTTTTGGTTCCACGCAATCTTCATTATTACCTAAGGTATTACGATTTCCAGACTTTGTTATCTTTCTTTTCAAAGCGTCGAAACCGCCTATTGTCGGCAATGGACCCTCTACGTGGACCCACACCATTGCAGAAACTCCTCAAGTTGTATGATGCGAACACTTGTCATTGTCTCGGCTGCTCCTTCCCGGCTCACGAGGGGTGCCGGATCAAAATCGATAGCGACAATGATAGTTTTAGGCTAGCTCTTGCAGACCTGAGGAATCTGTTGAGCGTGAAATGGGAGGATCATGGCCCCGGATTGATAGACGTGCTGAAGTCTATCGCCCACGCCTTCTCTTGTTCGAAGCACCAGCAGAGTTCCGGCCACATCTCACAATTCACATATTACTGGCTTTCCGGACAACTTCCTGGCTTGCCTAAGCCAAAGAAACGTTACCAGAGCTATGATCCTGCCGTATTCAACGACCAAAACAGTCAAACTGCGGCTGGGATCACCTTGCAGTCTACCTCTGGTCACAGCGCGCTTCTCGGTCAGCAATTGCAAATTTCTTCGCCGCCTGAGTCAACCGTGCCATTGCGTGCTGGCGATCCAAGGGGAGACCGCATTGCCGAAGAGATCGAAATCGAGACAGGGCATCATCCATCGAATCTATCCTCCGGCGCCTTCGAGACATTTTCTGAGAATCTTTCAGTCCTTGATGACACCGGAGAGCTGATAGATCAACAAGAGATAGTGAGCACTCCGCCTGAATTCCCCAACTTCCAGCCTCTGGAGGGTCCAGGACCAAAGTCGGCAAAGGTCATAGCACACAGCATATTCAATGTCATGCAAAAGCCTCTGTCCGACAAGAAGGAGCTTGACAAAGGCCGTATCTATACACTAAGGATGTTAAGTCATCCTGGCTACGTCAAGATCGGCCGGACCGAAAACACCATTCTGAAAAGGAAAAAGCAGATCGACGCGTGCTTTCCATATGGCCTGGAAATTATCAACGAGGACGATCATTGCAAGACACCGAATCATACAAGGATCGAAGCATTGGTGCATGCCGAGCTTCAGAACTACCGGCGGTATTTCAAATGTCCTTGCAAAAGAAAGCATCGAGGGAAGCTACACGACTGCGAAGGCAATGACGGCATGACGCAGCATGGCGAATGGTTTGAGATCGACGAAGACAAAGCTTGCGAAGTCGTTAGCCGCTGGAGGAAGTGGATGTCTCTGGACCCCTACAGCGACGGCAACCTCAGACCTACTGAACAGGCACGAGTCGATCGCTACTCCGAAGACCCGAAGCTTATGAATGATATGACCGTGAAGGATGAGAAGGGCAAAGAGCACTGGAACTGGGACAAATACATGGACTCGCCGCAGTGGAGCTTGCATTCTCTGTGGATATACAAGACACTCTTTGGGCCGCGATTCGACAAGTCTAATTGCAGTCGCTGGGATTCTTTGTGGAAACATTGGAAGTCGAATGTCATATTTTACTTTACTTGTTTGTTACTTCCATACGTTTTATTTGTTGTATCGTTCCTTTTGCATCCTATGTTTTCTTCTACCTTGGTTTTTGCTGTTACAAGTAACGCCATTATCGGAGCTGGGGCGATTTTGTATGCTGCATAGCAAATTCGTACTAGTTGTATATCAATGTTAGAATGTTCATGACCTTTCTCAATCTGCCAGAAGAATCAGAACAATGTAATAAGAAATAGAAACCACTCGAAGGTACACGCATCGTTTCTTCTTTCCTTTCGTCCCACTAAAACCATTCCAAGAACTCCTCTCCCGAAAATGAGCAGTCTCAAGGACCATCCACCAACAATGGATTGGTAATCAAGCGCCCACCTCGAAATGTTTTACAAAAATCGCTGCTGTACCATTACGAAATCATCACCGAAAGACGGATTACGCTTGAAAAAGACCTCCCTGCTGCCGGTCGGCCACTCTTGCCTTGCGAGCACACAGGTACTTCTTCATAACAGAACCTTTTCACTCGACACTCTGCAATATGGACCCACTTGCACGAGTCGTAACAAAATCATGGTCTTTGGAGCCAAAGGAGATCACTAAAGTCTGCATGATCATCGACCATCCCCGAGGTTGGAAGGGTCCAAGCTGTTGCTGGTAGCAACTGGCGCGTCTAAATGATTTAGGGAGCTTACATGAGCCGTTTCCAGTCTCACTCGATATGAAAATCACTTTTTAGGGTCGCAATGCGATCAAGTCTGATTGAGGATCATCGGCCCGGTACGGCGAGCTAGCGGTCCACTTTGTCCAAAAGGGGGCGCAGAGAACCTCGTGATGCTTTCGAGCTCAACTGGGTTACCTGTTGATTGAGGATGGATTCGGTCTTGGGCACTGTCGAGCTCGAAGGGCTTGCTGGCAGAGTGAGCTAAGTTGTGTATGATATGGTTATCAAGCTCGGACGGAGAACCTGTTGCTTCGGCGGAAACAGGGCTTACGGGGTTGGCCAGCTCAGATGGGTCACCGGTTGGGTGAGTGTCCCGGCAATGTGTGGGACTTTGCAACTCAAATGTGCTGGCAAAGCGGTCGAGTCGACCTCATGAGGAATCGGCTGTCCGGTGTCTACCTCAGGAATTCTGCGCTCTCCATCAGAGGCCTCTGCTGGTAGTCCTGGGCCCTCCGCTTCGTAGAGACCACCTGCGGCATGTCTTTCTTCTGTTTCTTGTATGCTTAGCATTTGTCGAGTTGCTGCTCTTTCGCGTTCTCTTGTCCGTTTCCTCCGAATTAAGAAAAGCGCAGCGCAGATGATTATTGCCAGAATTGCAACAACGCCTCCTACTACACCGCCAATGATATCTCTAATACGTGGCGTTACTACTTTGTGTTGTGATGATGTTGACGTACTAGATCCTTTTGAAGAGCGGTTCAGAAAAAAGATCCTCGACGGCAGGTTGACTCCATCTCAGGTACCTCAATCCTCCATTATAGTAACTCGCAATAGACTGGGGAGGCACACAGGGTCCTGCGCTAGCGTTGAAATAGTTCGTCCATTTTAGGGCAGTCATATCAAAGATTTTGATGCCCTCCCTAAAAGGGTCAGTGTCATTGTATGCAACAGAGCTATTAACGAGACTCGGATTAAAACTACCTATACTCAGCGTTTGGTTGCCAACGACATGGCAGGTGTGCTCCATTCGCGGGTCTACCGAGATGTAGTTTGCTTTGAACCAGACGAAGGCTGGCAGAGATAACACATAGACCTTGTCGCGCTCGGCATTGTGTGCCATTGATATCGGTTGCCCATCATACATGCCTGCGCCAGCCTGGCCAGAGTACATAGAGATCTCTGCCAAGAAAACATTTTGTTAGGCATGACGGACTCGAAGCAATTGCGTAAGCAGACTCACCAAAAGTAGTGTTGTCGCCTCCACTTGTACCCACGACACAGAATTTGTCTCGCTGACTTGGTATATCTCCGGAGGACGGCTGATAGTGCCAGGATTGGGTCGATGGATCAAATAGGGTGATGTTCGACATAGAGAGGTAGGTTCCGCCGTCCGTAAAGAGAGAAACATTGTGCACGCTTGGCCTTCAAACATCACTAGCAGGCCAGCAGCGCCCCATACCAGTACGTAGGTCAAACCTGCCCATACTGACGCACCGTCTGACGTATAACCAAGTGCAGAGTTGTTGTACCACGAGCCCGATGTGAAATTGTAGAATTGTAGGCCAGGACTGGGCACAGGGTTGGTTATATGCCAGGTCTTCTGGCTACTGAGACCATCTTCGTATCTACCCAGACCGAGGCCACCGATAGCTCCAAAGGCAAAAGAGCCTTCTGTCGGACGAGTCAAAGTGGCGAAGACCGGATCTAAAGACTGGTCGATGTTTGGCTAGGTGTCACCGCTGTTATTCGCCGTTAATGCCCATAGTGTCTCCAAAGGGATGGTAGTTCCACCAACATTTGGTTGCCAATAGCTATACTGGCCACCATACACGTACACAGTCTGTCGGGCCTCATCAACCCAGAAACGTGCCAGATTGAAGTTTGGACATTGACCTTTTTCTATCTGATGTATCCGGATGCTATTGTTCCTTGTTGCTGTTGAGAAAGTTGTGGACAGGTCTATCGCGAGAGTATGATTGACTAAATAAATTTTCGGTCAGAAAGGACCGAGATTCTGAATGCAGCCGAGGGTACTTACGGATATTGACATTGCCGTTTGATTCACTGGTGTATTCGCCGCCGTCTATATACAAGGTTCTCCCAAGTACAAAGGCTGCTCTGGTCAGCTCGAACACCGACGGTTTCCAACGGGAACCTACAGCCATGATAAACACGTCTCACAAGGTCTGAGCTCGACTCCTGCCTCGATGAAATACTTGGCTTTTCCACCCCAAACAAAGCAACAGAAGATTCTGTGAGGGCAAGGATAGCAACGAGAGCAAGCAGCGTCCGTTTGCAAAGGGCCATATCTCAGCGTAGATACTTAGTGCTGCGTGAATCAGTTCTTGTTCTGACGAGAGATGTTGTGGATGTTGAGGCTGAGTAAAAGACACGGGAAGGATCTTAGGAGGGACGCGCCAGGACAGACGGAAGGCATAACCGAGGGGAAACAGCCACCAACCATCGTAGGGCCAATGCAACCTTCATGTCGCATAGCAAGAGTCGACACATATACCAAGCACTGCAGCCTATGGGCTCTCCAATCATCGGGTTAGTGAGCCACTGGCTTCGAACGCGACGTGCGTTAGAGGACGGGGCGCGTCTTTCAGCCCCTAGTTACGCAACGATCCGCAATATGGGCTTGGCGTCAAGTTCCGAAGAGCAATTCCTTTGTGGATTGCATTTCGGTTCAGGATGTCCAATAGATTAGTTAAGAGTCCAAGGATGACGGAGAAAAATTGCCAAAACCATACGGCCTTCTGGATCGACATCGGGAGTGCTTCATTAATCTGTGCTGTGAGGAATGGCATAGTCAGAATGTAACAATTCGACAGACGATGTCTGTGCCAGCTCCATTGCTAGCTCTCTACACTCCGCTGCTAAGCATGTAGAACCCTATCAGTTGCGCAAGGCTGAAACGTCCAGTCTTTTGTGGAACCACTCGTCGCCATCAAAGTCCTTATTCGATAACGACCCGATAATTATTAATATTTTAGGCACCGGCGATTTTCAGCCGCGAGTCACATTTCGACTACTTATCATCAATAATCAGACAGTCATTTGAGGTATCCGCGTAATTACGTCAAACTTTGGATGAAACTTGCCGACGAGCTGTGCGGTACATGTTCTTGGACGGGTACCTTTTACCTAGATTCGTTGGCGGTATTGGAAAACTGGCTTCTACACTTGCCATAGAATTGCATAATGAACGCACTTTGTCGTGCTTGCATAATTGAGCTGAGGCTCACATCGAGAGTTCTGAGTTGTCTACGTATTACCATGGGTTTGTGATAAAATTGAGCTCAGCATGTAATTTTTTCTGTAAAAGTCTCTGTTCGTGTGCTTACAAAAGTTCTGGAGAGCGTGATTCCAAAGGCTAGGTTTTAATGATAACGCTATGATGCTTCCTGACCAATTCGTTGTATATCTAATACTCTTAGCAGTACCATCCAGGATTGTAGCGCAGTTACTGCTCACTACTACGAGTATTACAATACCACCAACCCAAGCCGCAAATCCGGTTGCCTCCGCAGGGTGCCATTCGCCAGATATTGGTCCGATTCCCGCGACTTTCTCTATAGAAAATGGCTCGGTCACTCCCAACGACTGCCTTCGGCAGCTGCTCTGCAATGACACCTGCACAGCCCCCGCCGGAATGCCCTCAAGCGTTGCTGCCATTGCGCAAACTGGGTCTACCAAAATCTATTGCGAAATATCTGTCGTGGTTACAAGCTTCGCAGAAGTTTATATGTATCGCACTTTTCCCCCAATTGGCGTGGAGTAGGCGGAGTCTTGGAATTCGGCACATTAAATCATCAAAATATGTGCACAAAACCAGGCGAAACATTGTTGGTGAATGGGTACGCACTGTTTTCTCTATGGTTTTCCCCTGCGGTATTGATCACAGTATTATCTATACTGTGAAGCTGACTTTTAACTAGTGACCATGCCTATCAGTATTACGAAGGCGGGCTCAGAGCTTTGGACGACAAAAACACCGTACGCATCTCCGCCCTTTCATCCACTTTCAGCGCATTTCTTGGATCCAATACCTCGGCACCTTCAACTATATCTTCGTTGATCGACACTTCTTCTACCAATTCGCCAGCGACTACATCGCAAACAATCACCTCCCTTCTATATCCCGTGCAGACAACAGGGAACCAGATTTACACCGGCGCACCCACCGCCATCGTATCTGGGACTACAGGTAGCACTTCTCCAACGGCGACTACATCCAAATCCGATGCGATCAGTCTGTCATCCCATCTACCAGACATGATTGTCGTCAGCTGTATAATTCTTCTCACATTCCTTAGTACCATCATACTTTGATAGGAGTAACGGCGCCGGCGTGCAGGATGGGAAATTTAGCAGTGTTATCGGGAAAATGACTCACAAAGCATCGCAATCGTTGCGCCCTCGGCTTCATATTCCAGGGTTCGAGTACGCCTGATCTGCGATGCCAATTTCCGTGTGGTGAGTGCCAACAAAGAAGGCCCGAAAGTAGGTACTGCTTCGTAGCGCCGTTTTACTAAGTACGAAATTAGATCATATTTTACTAATTGACAGACACTTATATGTTCTCTTCGGGACGCCCAAACATTACCTTTCTCCCCACACAAAGTTACATCATCACCAATCACACAGCCATCTAATAAAAACTAAAAATGCACTTCTCAATCCTTCTCACCCTCAGCTTCCTCGCTACCACTCGACACCGTCTCCCTCGAAAAGCGCATGCAATACGGCTGGATCGGCGGCTTCGATGCCTCAAACTGTCAAGGCCACCAACAAGGTCCACGTCCCAAGTTCTCCGGAAACCATTGCATGCAATGGACCAATGCCACCAACTTCATCAGCATCAACTTCGGCACCGGTGATCCACAGCATTGCGAACGTGGATTATCATATTTCGAGACCAAAATTTATCGTGAGACCCTCTGCAATAGAAATAATCTAATAAACCAGATTTGAAACAACCTGTTTGACAGCACAACCTAGTTTGATCTTCGGGACGTACAAATCGAGAAAACTAAGGTATGATATGTGGACCATAAGATTTGGTTTGGTGCTAAGATGACACAAGTAGAGAACAAGCATGCAGGATCATCCCCAGTCTAGAACAGCACTCCCAAATGCAAATCTAGTTTGGTGGCCCAAGCATCACACTCTGAATTCCGGGGTACACCGTCGTGTTCGTACAACAATAACCGAAACCAGCAGACTGAGTGAGGTTGTTGGGGCTGATGAGGTCTTTGCAATTACTGTCTGACCAAAAGCTAACGTAATTGAAGGCAAGGAACGAGGTGCCGTAATTGAATCGGATATTTTCGGCTTCCGGAGCCCATTCGATGCCAATTGCTCCTCCTTTGAACTCGGGGCGTGCGCCTTTGTGTGGCCATGACAGTCCAAGTCATCGAAAGACTATACCGTAACTAGGTTAGCATGCTTCTCAAGTAAATGATCAATAAGGGAATTAAAGAGACCGTTTGCTTCGGTAACTTTTCGCAGGAGGCAGATCTATATCTGGTTTCGGGAATGATGGGTCAATTGGAGTACCTACACCGATCCAGCCATAATGTTCCTCGACCCGCTTTTCGAGGAAACTTGCCTCGCTCGACGTAGGATGAGCCATATTGTCGACGACGAAGCCAAGTATGAGTGGGAGGTGGAGGTGGATCTTGAATCTTGAATGCTTGAAGTAGGGATTCTAATGTTCTCTAGATTGGTGGTTCTGTGTTTTATCACTTTTGGGTTTGATGGTTCTTGGGCTCAGTGACGGCGGGAAGTTGTGGGGAATGATTACCGGAGTTTCTTGAACTTGATAATAGCGAGAGTTGTTGATGTGGAGGAAACAATTTCTGGGTGGCTTTCAGAGATTACATAGGTGTCCATCAAAGCCCGAAAGTAAAGATTTAGATACTGCCTGAGCGGTGTCCATTGTATCGAGTATTTTGAATTATGCCTCGGTTTCAGAAGCCGTGGACTGCCTCTAAACCAGTCCCTTGATAGATGAGGGACATGAAAGAAGCCACACATGCGTTTCGATTCTTCCCAGGTGTTCTGCTTGTTCTAATACTATCTTTGGTCAGATGCTGAGGCTTTGTCGGAACCAGTCCATTGAGGTTGACTAAATGTGGCAAGAGCCGGAGAGTCTGTTTGGCTG
Organism: Lepraria neglecta; assembly: GCA_033220425.1. Taxonomy (NCBI): domain Eukaryota; kingdom Fungi; phylum Ascomycota; class Lecanoromycetes; order Lecanorales; family Stereocaulaceae; genus Lepraria; species Lepraria neglecta. The sequence continues at coordinate 2,308,073 of CM065651.1, read as the reverse complement.
TTCGAGACATAGATTTTGAAACGTGTGGCCTCTTTTCAGTTGCCACTTCACTTTGAGACGATCGTCACGTGGCAAAACTGTAATAGCGTGGCTATCTTGTAGCTCCTTTTGATGAAGGCTCTAAAGGCCAAGATAGTGGGTAAGTAGGCTGTTGGTCTGCAAGAGGGGCATTGTGGAAAAATATTTGCATTGATTTTAAAACGTGTTAGAGACAAAAGCTGATTGTCTCTGCTTCTCGTGTTTCGCCACTCGCTAAATTTGGCAATCGGGAAAGTAGACTGGTAACACCAGTAGGTTTGCGGGAGTATCAAAAGCCAGAATCAAATATCTTGCCTGCATCAATAATCGTTCAGCTAGCACTTATACTGCCGCCGCCGAGATCGGCACAGTCACCCGTGGTTTGCTGAGTCACGGTCCCACACGCGTGGGTCAAATTGAGAGTCTCTGGTACTGGCAGGGTTAAATTTGCTGGCAGGGTAAAATTGCCAATCCGGTCGGTCAAACTGGCATTGGCAGCAACCGGGTTATCAGGCGAAGAATCCCACCAAGTCCTGTACAAATGTCTATCCATCGCCTGCACAGTCCCATGAAAGAACTCACAATTGCGTTCGATATTGACTTTCGTCGGGCCTTCCGGCTCTCTATGATAGGCGGCTTCGATGGCTTCGAGAATAACATATCCTGTAAATGGATCCATGTCGCCCGGGTTGTAATCCGGATCTGGCTCATCGGCGTTCCACACTAGTAGACTGAGGAAGGTGGTATCCGCGGCTGTCGTACATATGAGTTTTCTACGAAGTTAGATAAGCGTGGTGTTGTTTGGCTTACGGAATGGATCCTCGTGAAACGTCATTGCATCTGTGACATAGTCGAGTGTGTTTGCAATTTCGCGGGTAGTGTATCCGCCCGAGAATTCGCCACGAACACATTGGTCTATTACCCAGCCTGCCATCATACGCAGATCATTTGGCGCAAATTCAATGGTTTGGAGGTCGTAAGCGGCTTCGCCGCAAGCTTGAAGTTGGAGTTGGCATGTGCCTGTTACCAGTTTGATCAGGAGCTGGACAATTTGAAAGGCGCCAAACAATGATAACTACTGACCGTGCGTCACAACGTACGGTAGTCCCCATTCTTCTCCTTGTTGAGGATCAATAGTCCACGTGATGTTGATTGCCCCTTGGGGGAGTAAATTGAAAGCAGTGTCGCAATCCGCGATGGCAGGCTTGAAGGGGGAAGCATAGAAGCGATCGCATTCATAAAAATCGGGGGCAGCCGGCGCTGAATAGAACGATGGTATAACAGTATGATTCATATCTCGTCCAGTAATAGAAAGTTTGGATCCGCGCGTCAGCGAAGAACTGTGTCCACCTCGTAGGCTTTATACCAGCGCCGGCGGTAGTATAAGCGCATTGACAATTGAAAGCTCAACCGCGGAATTGAAAGACGGGTGACAGCGGAAAAAGCAGAGAAGCGACCCTTGCCTCCGCGTCGGGAACCACTGAAGCCCGAGCTGGGACTTTGGGCACTTTTTGAGCGTTCTTATGGAAGACATATTGCCCGTTCCAACTAAGGTTTTCCAGAACCCGGCATTCTAGTGTCTCGCGCTCTTACAAAACCAGATGCGCCGCCTCATGGATAGTAGCGAAGTTTTTATTATCAGGGGAACGCCTGCTGGTGATCATCCTGATCATGAGAGATAAAGAAGAGAAGGCCAGACTGGCTCGCAGCCTGCCGACTTCAGGTGCCTGGCTAAGGTAGACCGCGGACGTGCTTGCCTCAGCGCTCTTCTGAACGGTGACGTATCTTCCACGTCAAATTTCTCAATGCCTTCTATCAGGAAGAAGCCAGTTGAGTAGGAAGTATTCTCAACACTTTTGAAGGCATCGAGCATCAAGGCGATCATGGCGTCAGGCGACAACTTTTCCCGGACTGCAAACAACGCAGCACCCAGAGTACGCCGCACGTAAGCCTCCAAGCACAGTTACTCAAGGTGAGAGCCTGATTAGAAATTGCCGAGCTCCTCTCTCTTGAGGACCATTGGTGAATGTTCAATCATTCGCGAGGAGACGAGACTAATATACCAAATCCTTAGCCACATCCCTTAAGACAGCCACTCAAAATTGTACGCGCTACGCAATCTTCATTCCTGAGAGACAATCAAAATTGAGCTCACTTTCAAGTTCTGTCTCACATATTACATCTTCAGCGAAGTTGAGAGAGCGAAAATCTATTCTACGTGCGATGACTTTGACTTAGTCTTCAGTATTACTGGATCCTGCCTTGCTTGAAATGAGTATCCGGCTTCTGCAGGTTCTCAGGGAATGTCGATGGATTTCTCTTGAAATTGTGAGCCTAAGATTACTTTCGATCTCTTGAGAGGGGTTTTCGTCCCAGAAAGATTAAAGAGGGCGCCTATGTTACAGTCGCGTGATCTGGAGTAACTGATCCCTGCGCGTATCGCATCATCATCAAGTCTTAAAGGCGCAGCGGTAATTGTCTGTCCCACTCACCAAAGAGACTGTTTGGGCTCAACATCAACACTCGGATGTTCTCGACCTCTTGTGACAAGGTCTCATACGTGCCGTTTTGAACATGAAATCCCAACGCGTTGTCTCAGCCATCCTGTCCCTACTCGGGACGCATCCTCATGTCCGCTCTGCATCTATCATAGCGCCAATTCAATCTCTCATTCAATCATCTTCCAACTCGACTTTGATCGCACCTGACCCCCGGTTCCAAGTGATAGCCAAATTCGGCGTGAGCGATCTCCCTCAGATCTCATGCCTCATGAACACGTTGGACTTTGTGGCTATTCTGGCAGCTAAGGACTATAATGGCAGGATATCAGAAACAAAAGGCCCATTAGTTCCTGGGTATACTGACGTCGAAATCAAGATAACACCGCATTCCCCAGCGGCAACCATCTTTACCAAGTTTGCAGTTTTGGGCCTTTACTACGCCGTCACATCCATGGCACGGCAGAACATGTGGAAGGTGGCGGTCTTTGGTATCCTGTGGGAAGGCAGACACACTGGATGGATTCGGTTTGAGCCGCCCCAGTCTAACGGTGGGAATCAGACCGAGATGCAGGACCTCCAGAATCAAATGCAGAATCTTACTGGAGGAGCGCTGTCAGGAGCATTGCCAGGAGCATTGCTAGACCCAAACAACACCTCACCAGCTGTTCTCTCCGAAACCTCAAGCGACAGCAAAAGTTTCAATACTAACTTCAACACGAGCGCCGCCAACGCCACGAACGCCGACTTTGAACTGACCATGTCTTTTTTTCCTCAAGGTACCCCCCTCACCCCTGCACAGGTCTTCGTCATAGTCATCTCAACACTCGGAGACATAGCTATGTACGATATCGACAGCGTCGTAAAACCATTCCAAATCGGCGTTGAGGTCTTCCATTGCAAAATTCAATGGGAATACGCGGATGGGAATAAGCTTGGAGGTCCGCCTTCCTTTGAGTACCGATGGATTATTGAAGCGGCAAGGCGGATTCCAAGATGGATGCTGGAGCATAAGTTTGCGGAAAGCTTTTTTACTTTGGGCGTTAATGGGTTTGTTATTGGGCAGGGGAAGATTTTTGGTGGGAAGGTGCCGGGGTTGGGGATGGGAAATGTGACGAGTTCTTGATGTAGGCTTTTGAATACCCACTGGTTCCTATAATTCCCAACGTTGAACCAGTTGCTGAAACTCAGCATGCTGCTTGGTTGCCGATCCTTGGGATTGAAGGAGATGCCTGCATGGAACACGGGTCAAGGAAACCATAACTAGTAAACTCGGCATATTCCCTAAAATTTTCCTTTTTTTATAGCCCCCACAATATTGTGATGCATTGAAGCCTAGCTCCATCCGCGAAACGTTCCTACTTGCCAAACTCCAACGTGATGCCGTGGGTTTCTGTCGATTCGGCTGGAAAATTAAGCAGAGTGTAAATTGAGACAGCCACTCAACTAGATATCATATTTTTGAGATCACTGGGAATTGAATACGATATCAAAGGTCAAAGAGATATTGAGGTTAAATCGTGGACGCGAAATTTCTTGGCGCTCCTGCATGATGACGTATCAGATACCTGCTTTGCCAACTTTCCGTAATCCAGCTTTGATTAAGTTCTAGATCCATAACTACATTTAATTAGACTCATTGATCTGTGACACTCAACACAACAATGGCATCAAACGACAACTTCGTTTCTCGAACCGTGCAGAATGGAGTTGCAACAGCAGGTGGCTACGCCGGCGGTGTTATTGACGCCGCAGGGAAAAGCGTCTCAGGCGCAGGCCGCAACGTTGGTAATAGGTACGCTGTCAAACTGTACCATTTCTCATTCGCCACCGAACAGCTGACTGAAGCATAGCGTAACGAATGCCGCCAACACCGCTGGCGGCTCTGCCTCAAATTACGGCAACGGCATCAAAGATGCCACCAAAGCTGGTGGTCCGCGAACACAGACGGCACAAAATCCAGTTGGCTTGAGTAGCAATAGCTATGGCGGAAAGAAGGTTGTTACTGGTGGTGGGAGTGAGGGGAGCACGACTGGGAATAAGGGGACGGCTAGTAACCCGCTGGGGTTATCGTGAGGCATGTTTTTTGGGTTCTCGAACACAGAGGGGAGTATGCATGTATCAAATGTTCTGCTGCTGTAAGATGTCGTAGTAGGTATCTCAGGAGTTATTTCAGTGCATCTATCCTTCTTCACGCTTGCCTTGCTACTCGTTTCACCATACCCTTGTGATAATTTTTTTTTGAAAGTCTTTGGAGATGCATTAGAATCGCTCGTGAAGGTGTTTCTCTACCTGCGCTGGCTAGAATTGAATCCTGATTGGCTTGAGATTGGGTTCGACCAGGGTCAGACTGAAGTCGCCCTTTCCGGCTCGAACGCTCGATAGTTGAGTTCAGAGGAATCAAGCTTGGAGGTGTATCGGCCACCCAACCACCCTAGTCCTGATATCTCACGGATCGTACTGCGCGTTTGAAGGGAGGTTGTTGACCGTGATCTAGGTAGGCGGCAAGCAATCTCCTACGTGAAAATCTAAAACTCGCTGCCCTATGACGAACCCATCTGAGGCGCTATCGTGGAGCCTGGCTCCCCCACAGACGTTTGAGGCGGCCATCGTCTCCCATAAATCCAAATAACAATCAAATCCCTCCCACTAGTCCCCACAGTAACATATCCCCCATACCTCTCCCACCCCACCAGTAACCCCGAACACTCATACGCAAGCCACCTCGCCGTCCCTGCTACATCCCCTAACATCACAGTATCTACATCGTCCGCGTTCTTCATGTCTAAATAGATGGTGCAGGAGCCGTACCGTAATGTTGCCGGGAGGTGGTACGTGTAGAGTCCGGGGCCTGGAGAGCGCCCGAACCGGTAGGAGGCGCGGAGGTCCCGGAAACCAATTAGGGATTGGATGGCTGCGTCGCAGTCGGCGTAGGTTATGGGCCAGAGGTGTTGGGTGGGGAGGGGTGGGGAGGAGCATGTTAGGAGGCTGGTTAGGTTGGATGGGCGAGGGTGGTTGTGTCCTTGGATGGGAGCGGGGGGGTGTTTGGAATTGGGTTCTTGTCACTGGAGAGCGGAGCAGTGGACGCTGACGGTTCGGCGGAGCTGTTAGAAGAAGGCAATTTCAAGGGGTTTGTTAACTTGTTGTTGTCAGGTTGCTGTCTAGCCGCAACTCGAGGTCTCTGTGAAAGCTTCCCGAAAGACACGACGACATTCACCACCTGCTTCGGGCCAACAACCGTCCTTCCTCCACCACTATGATGCAGCCCCTGGGTACATCTGCGTGCAAGATCTACAGCCGCAAGCTGTACCACTACCGGCATTAGGAAATCATAGTCTTTATCTTCCGACACGTCTATAGAAAGAAGGCAGCTTCCGCTCCGTACGACTTGTGGGAGTTTGAATCTGGCCTTGTATTTCCGCGCGAACATGATGGGCTCGTAAGGTTTAAAGCCTTGGATAAGGTCCTTGGCTGCCGATTTGCAGTCGCTGAGTTTGGTTTGGTAGAGACCTGCTAGCGGACTGGGGTGATCGAAACAGCCTTGATAATCGTTGGTGCTTGGAGTGTTTGTATCTGATATTGGGGTCGGTGAAGTGAAGTTGGTAGACGAGATGTCGAGTCTGAACGCTGAACCTATGCTTGAATCGACGTTGAGTGTGGGTACTGCTGCTGGAACCGCTATATTAGACAATGATGTGGTGCTTGAGCTTGACGCTGTACTGACTGACTCCTCCCGCGCGACAAGAACAGCATTGGACGCCACTGGGTCCGTCTCTCCCTCTATGCCGGTGCTTGAAGCATTTGAGACCGGTATGGCGTCAATCGACGAGGTGTTTGACCAGTCTAATCCATTACCATCGATCAGCTCTTCCGTCAACAATTCAGCACCATCTGACTTTTCTAGTGCCTGCGCTTGATCCGGTGGAAGGCTTCCACCAACAATCATATACAAAAAGCTCATCGGCCCCACAAAAGTCCTTCCACCATACTTATACCGTCCAATACTAGAACAGCACCTCACTGCTATCTCCAATGCCTCAGAATACACGACATCGAGACTTATAAAGTCTTGATCGTCCACGTGTAGCATGTCCATGTAGATATAACAGCTTCCGTATCGTATGTCCACTGGAAGTTTGACATCGCTGCCGACTCTGCGGCTGAATCTCAATGGCCTCCCCCATCTGCCCAGCCTGGAGATTCTGTCGGTGGCGGCGAAGCAGTCGCGTTGGTTAGCGATGAGACGGACTTCGCCAGGCTCAGGTGGTTCGAAACACTCGTGGTCGTCGATAAGGGTGGTGGAAGCGTTTGCGAGCGAGGATATGCCTGCATTGTTGGATGTGTTTAGTGCGGGAATGGCGTCGAGCGTGGTCGTATTCTGCGGATTTGGGCCATCAAGTGGAAGCGAAAGGCATGAGGCAGACCATGTGAGAAGGAGGAAAGACAAGATCTCGAATAGCATTGCTGTTGCAAGACTTTGGAAAAGCTTCCACAACATTTTAGGCATGATGGAAAGAATGGAGGGGGGTTTCGTGTATGAAACACCACATCGCATGGCGGCTAGTCTAAAAATGTTTGAACTCGCTTTGGTTGCGCTTCAATCGCTTGTGAAATGAGCCGACTTTGCGATCAACCTGAGCCTGAGATTTCGCGTTGTGTATAATGTAGGGGGCGGATACGCATAGACCCCCCCCCCAATGCGGTTACCATTCTACAATGCCTTGGTCAATAGGCTTCAAACTCATTTCTCTGCGGGTTCTAATGGTGTTTGGAGAGCCTGTGAGTTCTGGAGTGGTAGCGCTTGGTGGTGGTGGCGTGAGACCTCGCTGTCGCCCGAGCTTTCCTTTCTGCCTACTCTACCGACTTTTTGGCGGAAATGTAGTACGGCGAAAGCGGAGGACCTGAATAGCACCGAGTTCGCTTAGATCTTTGGTGTATTTACAGCTAAAATTAGAGTGCGTCTGGTGTTTATAAGGTCATTGTGTTTCGTGCGTTACCATTTTCTATAGGATCGTAATAAAATCTCTATTTAACACGTCTACAGCTATGGTAATATAGTATATTATATCTTCCCTCTATGATACCTCTTTCTTGGCCCTTTATAGTCTCTTTATATAGTATTGCTGCCGCCTATAAGATACGGAGAAGCATGCGCATGCTGGGTAGTTGTTACGAACCGTACGTACCGATATCGTAGTATGGATTGATTCTTAATAGGGATAGAGGTGCAACCTTGTAAGAGTATGAAGCAGGCTTCAAGCGATACTAAGCGGGACTGGTATATGATCAGATGATATATGTTTAGTGCCTAGCCTAAGAGATCTATCGTATATAGTTCATATACGAAAGGTAAGTTAAGCACCATACTCCAAGTGGTGAGCAGTACTCTGTATATATAGCAATAGGAAATCTATACTAAGCCTCAGTGTTTAAACGAGTCGAACAACGATTCGTTTGAACCATGTCCGAGTCGAACGTCGATTCGTTTAAACTATGTCCTTGCTAAGCCCATAAGAGTAACTACCCCTTGGGCGCGTTCCTCCCAGCATGGCCTTGGCTCGTAACAGTAGTCTACAGCAGCAACACCACGCCGGCGGGGCTACCCAGTACGGCAAATGTGATAGCGACAGTGAAGTTGACGTCGCTATGTAGTATGGGCGACAGCGAGCTCTTATTCGTTGAGATCTAGGGGGGGGTCTATGCGTATCCGCCCCCATAATGTAAGAGAATAAATATGTGTCATAGAATTAAGATTATTGTAGACAGGTAAACCCACAACGGCTATCCTCGCTCCGTCCTCCCACTTTTCACTTCGCCTTGGACCACTCAAGTCGCTATTGAAATCATGCTGTTGGCCAAACATCAGAGACTGAATTTGATGCCGTTGCGGCAACGCTCGCGCCTGGTACAAGTTCTGATGCAGCCATCGTCAAGGGCGGGAGCGTCGAGAAATCGCAATTACCGCCGTCGGGTCCGGGTGTCAACATAGTTGCATACGTCAGGTCACCTGGACATGAGCAAACCAAAGAGTTGGGATTGTAATACATCGGGTTCTCGCTGTACGGACGTTAGCTATGCAGTTCTGCAGGCTTGGGGAAAGGTAGAAGAGAAGAAGGGATCTTACACTGCCATGCATCCGATGTCTGTTGGCATAGCTGGAGCGGCACTTGGTGTAGTTGAGGTCGCTAATGATATTAGTGGAGAGTAGGCCGCTCCCGTCCCAGCACCCTGAGGGACCAAGCCATCGTCCCAGACGGAATAGGAAGATTATATTGACGGGGGTAGAGAACCTCTCCCGGTGGCGTTGGTTGTGGCCCTGGTGCGCCGGCGCTAGGGTGAATCACGCTTAGAATTGCACAGGTGAGTGATAGTAGAGACGGTACAGAATTATGTTTGCGAGGAAACATCTTTGGAAAACAGGAGCCTTGCCGATGGATCTATATGTGAGGAGGAGATTGATGGGAGATTGATGAACGGAGACTGGGGTCTTATATAGCCTTGATCTGAGGTCTGAACAATGGACACGTATAGTAAGAGTCAGTTGTATGCACAATAGGAGTAAGAAACGTCAACTGCTGTGAATGTATCAAACAAATCCTTCCTTTGAAGCTGAAACAATGGATATTCCAACAACAGATATCTCAGCGCATAGCTGCGCAGTCTCATAACATGAATAGATCATGGAGACCCAGAAATGAGCTCCTTGAGCAAGCAGTAGTTCCAGGTGGTCAGCACTCAATGATCACAGCATGGTTAAGCACGCAAATCCCTAGGAGGTAGCTCTCAAGAAAAGTGATTCGACATACTACAGTGTTCCTTCCAACGAAGGTCTCTATCCTGACACCAATGGCGGAGGAGCTTGAGGCTGATATTGCGCAGTCTTTCCTGCCCGATCTTTTTGATCCACCTTCTGGAAAGTCGGAAGCTAGGATTGACGGCAGGCCATGTAAAGCAGCACTCATTTTAGACTATATCTCACTGTTGACAGTAAAATCCATCAATCGTAGCATATGAAAATAGCGAGCGAACGAGTATTGTTGGAGGCTGTTGTATGTTCGTATGCGCAGCGCCCGAGGCGAGTGCTACTTTCACACACCTATTTGACTCGTAGAAGGATAAAACAACTAGGTCATCAAAGGATTCAAATCCTTCGGAAATCCCAAGTGGCGGTTAACGAGAAGTCATCTCGTGCTAGATAGATTTGGCCTGCGTCTGCTGTGCCGCGTTGAGCTCGGTTGGCTTTCTCGAAGACGATAGGATCGACGGGCAAGCGAGTGGATCTTTGAAACGAAGGATTCTAGGCTGAGTGGGCGCCCGGGTTTCCACCGAATCCATCAAAACGATCCCATGTCGCAGGAAGCATCCTTCAGCCAAAGGGAACGTATCAGGATATCAATAAAATCAACGATAAGTGCCTGATCTCGCCGAATAGCCATAATGAATAATATGTCCAAGCATGGTATATCTGTCATCTAAATCTGTAAGCTCGTAGAGCCTTCCAGTATGCTCCGAGAGGTCTATTGCACTTGGTACTTAATCCCCAGAGCTGAGTATCTTAATCTCTCGATTGGCCTGCTGGAATAGAGGGGCGGACTTTCAAACATTAGACTACTTTTCAAGTTTGCAATCAATGAGCATGATACATTATATTAATATTACAGTATTAACGCGATGCTAGAAGAGGCCAATTGGAAGACGCCGATTTTTATCACTAAAGTCTGTCGATCGGCGACCATTTCCTTCTTTTAGAGTCTCAGCACTTTCACTGATACTTCTCGCGCCTAGATGTTGCCACCGAATTCGAGAAAGCCTTTCAGTGCTAGGAACTTTGCGCACCAAACAGCTGACGCGGAGCCTTGGCTTCTTGCTTAGCAAACCCAAACAGTACATCGCTGATAGATTCAGCTGAATCGTGCAATGATGGGAATCGTCTTCCTGGTGCATGACGTCGAAAGGTGCTTCGTTGCTCGGGGTAAGGTCACTGGCCCTTTCTGTGTCTTGGTATCTGTTTGAGACTGGAGGAGGATTACAAGGACATTTTATAAAGCTGTCAACACACTAGGAGTTGGAGTCATCTTCAAACAGGAACTGACTTGGTGACAGTAGCCGCGGGTGGCATTATCGTTACAGCCGTTGGAGGCGAGGTCACTAATGTACTAGGTATCTTGGAACTTCCACCGACAAAAGTGACGCCAGCTGGGAAGAAGCCAGTGGGGACATGAACGTCTGTTGGGAAGGCCCTGCTGGGAACGACATTTCCTGATTGGAGGACGCCGCTGGGAACAAATAGGCTTGGGACGACGCCACTGGGTCCAGCTCGAGGTAATGTCTGTAAAGTCGTTGGTGCAACGAGAAGGTTGAGAGTTTCATAGGCGGAGATTGTAGGAAGCGAAGCCACTCTTGATGGGGCCCCGGACGCTCCTGGCGCGAAGACTCCCTCGGTGCTAGTGATTGAGAGTATGGCAAATTCTGATTTGAGTTTGGTTGGCAAGAGGCCTCCGAGAATACCGAGGAGAAGTGCTACTCCTACGGCTTCGCCTTCCTGGTTCCGCGTTTCGTCTTGGGTGCGAGATTTTGGCGTACTAGGGGGAGGAGCAGTGGCTGGCGTTGTGCTTTGTGGAAGTGTGCTCGTGGTGATCTCGATCGCGTTCTCCATATTAAACGGTGTGCCAGCACAAGGATGAACGGCACTAAGAGCTACACATGTAAGTGAAATGATAGATAACGCGGAATGGTGTTTGAATGAAGACATTGTCCCTCAGAGTTGCTTTTGTATTGGTTTTGGTATGAGGAAGGAAAAGACTGAAAGATCTTGGTGAGAGGCGTGGGTCTTGGTGGGAGATACAGAGTCTGCTGGAATCCCGCAGTTCTTTATATCCACGAGGAGGACTCTTCGAAAGAACACGTAGTACAGAGCAGCTCAGCTGCGTCTGAAGCACCCAACACAAACACCAACTGGTTCCAAAACTTGAACAAATCCTCCTATCGACGAGAAGGAAGAAGATCCTCCAGCATCAGGAATTTCACAGCCTAGCTGCCCTTCGTGCCACGTATTGAGGTATTGAAAGTGGACACGGTTTGCATGTAAAGCATGTGGATTGAACAACATGACAAGTGTATTGACACTGCTCAATAGTGAAGATAAATACTACCAGCATAAGCATACGCCAGGGTCACGTAGATGTCAAGGGCAGAACGATATACCTACAGACTTTGGTATCATATCTCCACCAAAGCTCCAGTCAAGATGTGGAAACAACGCAAAGTGAAGGAGCTCAATGCTGGGAATGGCACAGCCTGGCTAAACAACTTCCTTGACACCTGCTCGGACGATCATCTTTGAACTGAAACGTGAGACGTAGGCGATCGCACGAGTGTCTCGTCTCCGGTCACCGGTAATCTGACTGGTTGAATCGCGGCACTGGCTTTGCGCCTGGCAGCGGCCGCCGGGAGTACCCAATCTCTAGCTGTTGGTAGTAGTGCTAATTCTGGCACATGATAAGTGGCCTACTGTTGTCGGAGGCTGGGATACGCTCCCATGTACAGCCTCCGCGAAAACTTGTTGTTTCAGGTACCAAGATAGGATCATGGATTAAACACCGTGAAACCCTTCGAAGTGAGCCACAATATACAAGATGTGTCCACCGGAGACTGGATGAATTTCAGGCGAATGTGCTGTGCCACACCATCGCCATCTAGAAAGGTGGTGATCGACAAGGGAACGCCAAGGCCATGTAGAATACGCGCTGAAGCGCTGAAACATTGAGGCTGAGCTGTTGCCTAAGTTTTACGCGACGTTCCCTGCCACAAGATCCCTTTGTAGTCGATGGCCATTCTAAGTTGCCACTTTCTGGACTGCCGTGGTAGGGACAACCTGGCCTTTATCAGTGTCCACACTTGCGACATTTCCTCGCCTCATTGTGGTCATTTGCTTCCTTAGATAACGATAACCACACTTCACTTCCTTACCTTCCTACCCAGCAAGTCTTTCGATGACTCTACCAGTTCGGGCGGTATGTTGTGGAACTAGGGTCTCAAATGCCTCACTAAAGTCGACTATCGGTTGGAATTGCACTGGGCGCAAGAGTTGATGACGAGGCGGCCGTCGACCTATTCATTCGTATGTTGCCTGATTATCTGTCGAACAAAATTGACCTTTACGCAAGTCTCATCAGCTTTAAATTCTGACACCAACATTGCGAAGTTTTTTTTGCTGGTGGTTACAGGGAATTCTTGTACATCATCCAGCCTCTGCTAGTAAACTCTGAGTCGCCAACTCCATATACTTTCGGATCTTGTCCTTTCGAAATCAGTCTATTTAGAGAACATATCAACTCGATTTATTTATTGCACTTCGATGATGGAATTAACAAAGATACTAGGATGGGAATCCTCATAGATGAGCCAAATTTTCCTTAGGAATTCAGAGAATCATCACTGACGACCTGGGTGATTCTTGCTCGTTCTTGAATTCCAGTTTGAGTGAATAGCGCCGTGGTCACCTCCATTTCAGTCCGCTCTTAGAGCACAGTTGTGGCCATGAGAAGGAGAGAAGGCCGTATGAAGATAATGTCTGCGCGAGAGCAGAATTAAAACCTTAGCACCAGCAGTCATAAAGCCTGAGGTACACATCAAAACCCTATCACTCAAACTTGTCCAGCTGCTCCACTCCTTCTCCCGCTCCTTTCTCCTGATCCATCCTCCAACCCCCCTTTTCACCCATATTACCCTCCAAGTTCTCCTTCCCAATATTCTCCTCCGCACACGCCTTCTTCACCAGCTCGAAATGACTCCCCAACCTCTCCTGCCCGCTCGCCGTAATGATAATGACAGCCGCAAAGACAATACACAATAGTCATGACTTGGGATTAGTTCGGCTTCCCAATTTTCAAAAATGCACTAGCACTGACAGTCTGAATCTCCGCCGCAGGCGCCGAAAGCATATTACCAAGCTGATAGACCGTACCAGGAAACCAACCCCGAAATTGTGGTGGCGTGTACTCGTTGAGCAAGACAGGCATGACGCCCCACGCGCCATTTTGAACACCTTGAAGGAAGAACTCGCCCGCTACTAGCCCGCTGAAACAGAGTCCAAAGTGGGATCACGGCAAGTCCAAAGCAGCACGCTAATACAATTGTAAGCCGACGGCCAAGGAACTGCGAATAGTACCCGCAAATTAAACCGCCCGCCACGGCGCCGCACTGGCCGATCATAGTCGCGATGCTGGCGCCTCTGTTTCCGAGTCCCTTTTGCACTTTGATGTAGTTCGGGTAGACATCTTGGGCACCGTGGCTCATCCATTTGAAGGCCATGGCCAGGAGCACGCAATAGAGGACCATTTTCCAGTAAAGGCGAGAAGCGAATTTGAGATCTTTCCAGACTCCGGCGTAGCGCGATTTGGTGTTGGTTATGTGCTTGTTGTCGCGGTAGATATGAGACTCGGGAATGAGGAGGGCGAAGATGGCAATGAGCGCGGTGAAACCTGCTCCAACGAAGAAAATGATTTGGTAGCCCACTTTGGTCGATGGTACGGCTCCGAGATTGACTCCGGCTGCTATGAGGTAGCCCAGGGCGTAGCTTTGTTGCAAGAGTCCGGAGAAGAAACTGCGAGCTTCGGCTGGCATGTTCTCGAGGGTAAGTGCCGCAGAGAGACCCTAGATTCCACCCATGAAGATTCCGAAGAGCGCACGAACACGAATGAAGCTGAGTACGTCGGCGCGAAAGCTGTGGCGATTTGCAAAGCTGACAGAACCACCAGATTGAAGAAGAGAGGCCATTTCTGCCCGAAAATGTCGGCAAGCATGCCAATGAGAAAGGCTCCGAGTGATCGGAATAGAAGCGTTAAGGTGACTGAGACTGTAATGGCGGACAATGATCGGCCGTATCTCGCAGAGAGTTCTGTTGTGACTAGGTTGACGGCATTGAAGTCTTGGCTGTCCGCAGTCCATGTAGCCCTGTACAAGTGAGCTTAAGCGATCGTCGCGTATATAAAGGTCGCACTCACAGTCCCATGGCAAAGTAGAGCCAACTCCTGAAAGACAGCAAGGCCATGACCTCCCACGGCGCAGGAGGCATAACGCGAGCGATCGTCCTAGCGACTGTGACTCCATCCTCGTCGATGAAGGTGATGTTGTTTTCCCAGAGCTTCCAATTCTGAATGATATCCATATTGGCTGAGAAGATTGGAGCGGTTCTGGTCAAAATGATACAAAATATGCCAAGTCGACGCGACTAGATGTCTACAAGGCGGTGGAAAGTCGAGGTGGTGGAGTGGTGAAGAGATGGAAGGAAGAGCTATTGAGAAGACAAGGTGGTAGGGAAAAAAAAGATGGGGAAATGACGAAGTGAATGAGGATTCTGAGAACGCGCGTAGGGAGAAGCCGCCCTACCAGGCTTTGGCTTTGTCTGTACAACATCGGAACAAAGCTAGCGTTGATAAGGTGGCAATGCCAAATTCTGGTTGGGCAAAGAGATCCTGGTCCATCGCGAACCTCTTACTGTCAAGGCACACGGCAAGCATCAAACTCAATTCCTCGGATCGGATCCAGGAAACGTGCTATCGGTTCCTCATACTATCAACAATACGAACATGGGGTTCTTCCAGACGGACACCGCTACTGGTGAACACAGGCTTCACAATGTCGATAGATTGATTTTACTCAGAGGCGGTGATCAATAGACTCGAAGCCTTGTGATTAGTAGTTGTAGCATGTAGAACTTTTGGCTGGGGAATGTTTGGAGGGACTGCAATAGGGTAGAAGGGCGAACTAGGGGACAAATGTGCGTCCTCTGCAGTTATGCCCTGTCTTGAATATACACCTTGAAATGAATGAGCCCGAGTGCTTTTGCTGGCGTGACCATCTCGGAGGACCGGCGTAAACATCAAGCAATGCTCGCATAAGTGGGTAGCCAACATACTTCAAATATGTTCATTGTGGCTCGTGGTTTATGTAGTCGCCATCTGCATTGTTTGACGTATGGCTGAAAGCCCTGTTGTACCAATAATTGGCCATGAAAAGATACTAAGCAGGAAGCAGACGCGTTTTTCTATGGTTGTGTCGGTCTGCTTAGTCATCATGCCATTTTGAACTTATACGTCATCCCGAAGCTACTCCGGCTGGCATTTCCGTCGTTGGAGGCGGGCACACGGATTGCTCGAATCTTTCAATTGCCCTCCCAATTGACCTCCTATACACCTTGAGCCCTTGCTGTCACGTTCTTATTTGCTTCCAGAACCGCCACACGATCAGCAGCCATGAAGATCCTCACCAAAGAAGAGGAGCATGACCACTACATGTAGCTGCCCACCTTCAAGCTTTCCACTCCTGGCAACGCTGACACAATACAGTGAGACACTCAAAGGCGGTTCCCTAGGTGGGCTCGGTGGATTGGCCGTTGGGTTTCTTGGTGTCTATGGAGCGAGTGTGCGATACCCTGCGTTTCGACAATTGACCCTCCCGTTGAGGGCGTTCTTGACTACTTCGTCAGCTACATTTGGCGGTATGTTTAGCGCTCTCGTTCAATGATAGGAAACCGAGGAGGGTGCTGGGGCTTGTGCCTGGGCTTGGGCTTCGAGAAGAGGAGGAACATACACCTTTCGAACGCGGATGACGACGGGTTCACTGGATAGCAGTACGGAGAAGGGAATGGAATGTGGATACGATTGAAGAGAGCCCAGGGAGGTCAAGGTGGCTTTCAAAGTGGATTGCTAACACATTCTCATCCCACAGCAATCGTAACAGCAGACCACTTCTCCCGCACCTTCGAAAAATCCCGCCACCCAGAAGAATCCTACAAAGATGAAGCCGAAAGAGTCCGCGCCCAAGCCGAAGCCAACAAATCCGCCTACGAGCGCTTCATGGACTTCGGCAAGGAGAACCGCTACCCAATCGTCGCCGGGTCCTGGGTCCTCAGCATGGGCCTTGCTCTTGGCATCGTTGGAAGGTCCCCGCATTTGAGCACGCAGCAGAAATTGGTGCAGGCTAGGGTGTACGCCCAGACCTTGACGATTGCGGTATTAATTGCTACGGCGGTCTTTGAGGTGGGTGATCGGGGAAAGGGAGAGGGGAGGTGGGAGACTGTTAAGATTATTGATCCGAATGATCCGGAACATAAGCATTTGATTGAGAAGAAGGTTCATCATGAGCGGTATCAGGGGGAGGATCAGTGGAGAGGTGGGTCTCTACAACTTTGCGTGATGAGCCGAACGTTAGGGAGTGGGTGCTGATGGATTGGTACAGATATGGTTGAGACTGAGGAGCGTAAGATGAAGGAGAGGGACGAGGCGGCGAAGGAGCAGGAGCGAAAGGATGAGGCGAGTGGGAAGTTTAAACGCAAGGAGAAGGAACATGATCAGAAAAAGCCGCAGAAGAAGGATGAGAAGGATGGCGGAGGAGATAAGAAGGATGAGAAGAAGGGCGTAAAGGGACCTTGAATATTGGGCTATAAGTCCGCATTGAAGATCGACATATACATGTCACCTCATGTCAGTACGCTTGTTGGGTTTCAGCGAAGGGAGTTCCTGTACATCATTCTTTCATTGGGGGTGTATCTAATTTCGAAGATTGAGCGGGGGTCAACGCCTGGAGAAAATTACTTTCATCCACAAGCACATGTGGAAACGGTACTGCCGAACATAATGGGTGAGGCTAACTGTGGTCTGTTTTGTGCCTGTCCTCCCAACGGTGGTTTCGGCTCCCTCAAGAGCCAGTTGAAGTCCTCATTCCCACACTCGCGAGCTTAACGTCGCCAAAAAATTGCCTCTAACTCGACACAAGTCTCACTCGCGTCACGGTAAGAGCGTCAGTATGGCAACCTTCGCATCGAGAGAAGCTAGAATGGAGCTCTTTCCAGCAGACTGAAGTCTTACCGTACACATTCGTAGACCTGCAAAAGTGGACATACGTCATCTATCGGACTGGGTTAAGTCGTCTTGGGTCAACACCACTCCGCCAGAGCTCTTTATTCGTAATACCGTGATGTCTGTCATGCTCGGCCGCCACCCGCTTCTTCTCGGGCTCATTTCCCATGGTAGCAACTATCTTCTAAGTGCCAAGTGCCGGTCTCACGCATTCTTCCACATGTGGCGGCGATATGGGTTAGCGGACAGGAACACTGCTATGGCAGTCTTAACCAGCGGATCTAATTGAAACCTTGTGATACGTACGGGCTCCCAGCAAGTCTGCTCCCGGAGACAATTTGCACCGTGTCTCTACACGGGTGACCTTGCACTATACAAGGACATAAAGAGCGTCACCATGGGTTAGAAGGCCTGGAAACGGTCACGTGAAGCTGATTGGCACGGCCGGAATACGTTGATGCAGGCTTTGTTTCAGGTTCTTTGCTCTCGAATTTGATGGCTGATGGGACAGGATGCGAGTTCGGAGTCACTGGCGAGTGAGAAGTAGGTTGGATTTCAGCATCTGGTTGGGTCAACGAGTTCTCAAGAAGGGTCAACAAGTCCTTCGAGCTTGTAGCCTGGGTGGTGTTTGAGGGTTGGGTTACCTCTCCGATTAACAACAGGTACCGAGTTTGAGCTAGAAGCTGGGGCCCTTGGGTGGTCAAGCGCTCGGGCGAGCTGAGCTCACGCTCAAGGTTCGACCAAAAAAACGTCAGGCGTAGCTCTAGGCTGGGGCTGTGGAGTCATGTTGTTGTCGGCACCACAGACGCATACATCGCCACAACCTTATTGATGAGAGGGCTGGGTTGTGCGAATTGGAAATGTAAGATGCACCGGCGAGGTCGATCTTGAGGAACTTAAAGCTGGTATTGGAGGTCTGTAGGCTTGATACTGTGCACATCATAGTCAATGCAGAACTTCAAACAGTAGAGAAAGACTCACAAGCAACAAGATCAGGAGCGAGGAATGACGCCAAGGCGTCCCTCTCCTCGCTGTTGAATCTAATTTTCACCAAGCGAGCTCGCTCGTAAGCCGTGAGATTAGGAAGCTTGTGGTCGTTATTGTGCTAAGACTCCGCTTTAATGGCGAGGGAGACACGTACAGGACCATGCATACGCGCGGAAAGCAAATGCCCAGACGCCAAGGTAGGCTCTGGGCTGCCTGGAGAGTGTTGGTGACAAGCTCCTGGAAAAGGAGAAACACTCATGGGCCGACGCGTCAATTTAGAGTAGTGGTCATCTCTATGCTCTGAACGACGGACATCTGCTGTCTTTAGCATGTTGGAGTGAGTTATGATCACTTGATAGAAACTCACCGTCTTGTCGTTGGGCCTTCAGCTGGGCTTCAAGCTGGCGAAGACGGTCGCGATGCGCGTCGTCCATAGCTACGCCAAGTGCGAGAGGTCACCTTGTAGGAGCAGTTGATGATCAGATCTGATGAGTTGTGAGGCGTAGAGGTGATACGTTGTGGGAAGGTGAGTGGGTTAGTTGGAAATTCAGAGTCAGGTGGCGTGTGTTGATGGAAACATCACGCTCGCTTAGCGAAGTCATTGGTGCTTCACCACGGCGTGATGACCTAGATGACCTCACCGAAATGCTTCCTTGCGTTTGCGTTTACTTCTGCAAGTTTGAGCCTCATGTGATGCTACGGAGATGTTCCTTTTTACTTCTTCTTCCCTTTCGTCTTATCTAGAACCTCAATCCAATGCCTATTGACTCCCCTCTTCTCCAATGCTTTCACCACAGCATCTTTCTGCGGCCCTTGCACCATGATTTCCTGCACCAGATTCTTTGGGCTACTGCCTACCAACTGATTCACACTAGTGGAACTCGCACATGCTCTCTGCAGCTCTTCAGCTAGCGGCTGTGGGTTAATGTGGAACACCTCAACACCAGAGAGCTTCGTCACGGTCTTGTTACCAGATCTTGTCTCGAGGATTATCTGGATCTTGGGAGCCTTGCCTGCCTTTGCTTTGACGCTATCTCGTGTCTCGTCATTTCTCAGCATGGCCCAGAATGGTGAACAGCTCTGTACGATGCGGTCGATCAAGGCGTCTCGGGGTACGCTGCCTTTGGCAATGACTTCGCGGTCTAACGACGAATTGCTGTCGAAAACGGCGTTAGCCAGGATAGGATTGAGGTTGACCAAGCGCTTATTGGTGCCTGAGATTAGATTTTCAGACTCGATATATGCTGTAATTATTGGCCGCAATTCGGCTGGAAGATAGAGGGCCTTGGTGCTTGCATTTGCTACTTCGAAGATGGGCGAGAGCTGCTCTTTGGGTCGAAGGAGATTGACTTTGTTGAGACGCTGCCCAACCGAGTCATCACCCGGAGAGCTTCCGGCGACAACGGCCTTGCCGCCCCCACCTCCCCCAGACTCTGCTCCTGGAGTGTCTTTCTTCGGTAATTTGTATGGCACGAAGCTCGTCACAGCTGGATCATCAAAATTGATGTCGAGAACGATACACTCTCCGCCATCGCGATCTTTAGACTTGAGGAGCTTCTGCTTGCCTAAGGCTTTGATGAATTTCGTAGCGTTTTTCCAAGACGTCTTCTTGATTTGAAGAGATGCTGCTTGGGCTGGTGTGAAGATAGGTAGATATGGTAGAACGAAATTGGAGATAACAAGCGACTGATGGATGGGGAAGTTCAAGCCTTGATGTGGATCTGACTTGTGAATGTTTCGGTGATGCTGCACAGCATATAAGAAGGCTTTCCAGAAGGCATCGTCGATTTCTGGAAAGGATGTTAGCTCTGGAGATACTATGTTGAATGCCTGGTCACCTTTTGTTGCGAGTTCCTTATCCTCCAGACTAACCTTCTCATATGGCTCGGCATTTTCTCCTTCCACGTACTCGTTCCGTGGTTCAGACTTCCCGTCATGCGTCTCTTTTTCAAGTTGCACACCTCCTTCCTCAGTATCGTCCTCGTGATCGTCCACAACGAGATGTTCCACGCCCTCCCGCAGAGCCCCGTCGCTCTCACTAACATCCCATCCTACAATCTCTGCAGGGGCATGTCCGCCAGGCTTGCCACCAGAGCTCCACGCCCAAATCTCATCTCCATCCCAGTGTTCCCCTCGCACAGCATGTCCCTTTGCGCCTTGCACCTGCTTTAGTGCCGCAACATCGATCTCACATATCCCCACCACAATGGGAACAGTGGGCTTTTCAAGGCTAGCAACCGCTACGACTGCGTCCTTGGTTGCTTTTGCTGGGAAGGGAGGACCGCGTTGTAGACCGGGGGTCATGAGAGGAGCGCCGCTGCGTAACTTTTGTAGGACAAAGTCTGGTGTGTGTAGGAGTGGGACGAGTTGGGGGTGCCGCCATAGTGTGTAGACTGTAGAAGCAGTATTAGCCATGGAGCTAAGCTAGTAAGAGAATAGTCGGACCTGTGGGAATGAGCCTCTCCTCAATCTTAAACCACAACATGCGCTGCTCCTCCCCTGGATACGCCCCAGCATACACTGTCCCAGAGACTTTGCTCAAGTCCGGTCCAGCTGTAGTCGTGAATCTGGCCGACAGCGCATTTTCTGGAAGTAGAGAGTTGCGAAGAGCCCTCAGGCTCAGGGCCTGTGCTGCCTGGTCATTGGTGCTATCTTCGTTATTTTCACTGCTTGGCACCTCGATGTTGTAGTTTGCGATGATTTGATCTGCTATCTTGCGCCTGTCCGAGGATCGAAGGGGAGCCAAAGGCTTGATCTAGGTAATGTTAGACAGTAGGCGGTAGCAGGTGAGGAAGGTCGTACATTGGGCTTCTTTTTGAACATCGTTAGGCGAGAAGGTCAGTCTTGCAGCGGGCAGATGGCAAGCAGATTGTGGCCATTAATAAAGTAAGATACCTTAGTGGAGTCGAAAGCGTGTCACCTTGGGTGACGTTTTTGATTGCTGAGTGCCGGGTAGTAAATGTGAAAATGTCTTGGTATGTATTTCTAGACCGCATTCAGTGGTGACGAACATCCTACGCTCATCCTTCACCCAATGATCCCCAACTTTGACTCTGATACTGTCCCGAATCTCTCAGCCAGTCGTCACGATTGCAGATACTAGTGATTTAGCACCCGCCATCTAGCTTAGGGCACCCTAAAGTCTGAGCGGCGTGAATACCTAAGTACTTTACTTGTTTTATTCACACAGCTCGTGTCCTGAAAGCCCGACCGCATATTCAGAATTATGTTGCAAGGCCCAGTTTATTACTAATAAGATTGAAAATGAGTATGACGAGCTGCCCCGTCGAGCTCTTTGATTAGGTAGTAGCTCTCTGGCAATCACTGAGGTAAGCACTATGATAAGGTAATCATCTAATTACTACTAATCGGCCGTAAACGTCGTTTTTCAGCATGTCTGGCGTACTTGAATGTAAGACCTGGCTGTGTCTCCGTCTTCTTAGAAAGACATCTCACTACAATGGCTCTCTTCTCGTCGTTCAGCTACTGCTTAATCTACTTCTGACCACGGTCATCTTTACGAATTACGCGGTCTCCCAGAACTTCAAGGCAACCTTTGGCAGCTCCCCATCCCCTTACAAAGTCGATGTTGATCCAGACTTCATTAAGGAGACAGGGTTAAAGGCGTCTCTTACTCGCTATGTTGTCAACATCGAGCAGCCGGGCTTAGTAGACGGCCCACCTAGACATAATGTGACCACTGTGAGAGACTACTGAGTGAACAACTACGACTGGTTTGAAGCTCAAGATAAGCCCAACCGGAAGTACCGACTCATGACAAGACTTCTCGCACGGCTGAAATGATTTTCAGACCACTTCACTGGTGTCTGTGAATACTGACTTGCCCAATAGATACACCCAATTTACAACCACCGTCGCAACAGGACCCAATTCCAACTTTACCGATCCTCTTCCACTACACTTTGTCCACCATCTCTCAAAGCGTGTCGATGCAATCCCACTATTGTTCATCCATGGATGGCCAGGCTCCTTCATGGAAGTCGGCAACATCATCAACGGTCTCGTCAATCCACCCAACAAATCCTCGCCCGCCTTCCACGTCGTAGCTCCAAGCATACGCGGCTTTGCATTCTCGCCAGCCCCTAAGAAACCCGGCTTCGGACCTCGAGAAGCTGGCCACACCCTCAACTCTCTCATGCAGCAGCTGAATTACACGCGATACGTGATCCAAGGCGGTGATTTCGGCGGTTGTATCCTACGCTACATGGCCGGCGACTACCCCTCGTCAGCAGTTTCCGTACTCGACAACTTCTAGGTGATCCCACCCAACGCCACTGATTTACTGCGGCATTAGCAAGGCTTGACGACAGCGGATGAGAACAGCACGATCGAGAATCTGAATGAGTTCACCACACAAGAATCAGGCTACCGCCTCTTACAAGAGACAAAACCGCTCCAGGCCGCTATTCCCACGACCGACAGCCCAGTCGGGAACGCAATGTGGAACTACAACCTGATGATCACCGCGGTAGACAAATATGTCTGGACGCCCGAGGAAATCATCACCTATTCGATGATGTACTACATTTAGGGTCCGTATTTTTGGATACGGTTTCATAAGGATGCGCTTCGGGAGGTATTGAATTCCCCTTTCTGATCTGGAGACAAGTTTTCCGTTACTAATCCAGGGTGAAAACAGGGTACATTTAGTGGTTTTGGGTTCGACACAGGGTACCCTTATGTGCATTAGCCTGCGGCTATGTTGTTGTTCCCTAAGCATGTGTGGTACGGCACGGTAGGCTTCCCTTTCCCTTTTCCCTTTCCAAAAGAGTCGTTTCTCTCGGTAACCATGGCTGAACGCGAGTGCTAGCCGCTCGACTGGGCAAGGCGCGGAGGAAACGTTGTCGTTAGGAATGTGCATGATAGTGGAGGGCACTTCGCGGCGGTGGAGAGCCCGGTTCGGCTGTTAGGGGATATCCGCGCATTTTGGGGGAATGCGACATTGTCGAACGTCGGAGTGTTTGCAAAGTGAAAAGGAGTTTGGTTCTTGTATCGAGGCCAGATTGCCGAACAGTTCTTTGAGCTTTGTGAGTTGGCCAAAAGCAGATTCGGCACGCGGTAAATAGTGACCAAGACCACAGCTGAAACAAGAAGCACGGACGGTGGACGCGGCTGTCTTTGGAGATAGCGTCCACACAATGCATGCGCTAGGATATGTGAGGATAGACAGCGCGTTCTGGCTACATGCGAGTCGGGAAAATCAAAACCTTGCAAGCCCTGTCTCAGCGTCTGATTGATTCACGAAATCACAGGATCTTCATCTGCACTCTTAACTATTCTCTTCTCACATGCCCGTCATCTTGTTAACGGTAATGCTTTTCCCATTGAAAATACTCGCGGCTACCCTCCTGACGAGAACACTCGCAATTTCTTTCAACCCCGACAATCAGTACTTCGACCAAAGAGTCTGCGAGCCCCAACGGCCCCCCCATCTGCCAAAGTCCTCTCCCCTCTCACTCTACCTCTAATCCTACCGAGCCCCGAGATCTATTCCAATGTGCCCGTAACGGCCTCAACAAACAACTCCACTAACCTCGGCTACACCCCAACTTGTTACGTCCCAGACCGATGGCGGATACCCATCATAGATCCCTCCGACTGCAATAAAGCCACCGACAAAATCCTCAACGAAGGCCCAGAGGGGAAAGACGACCCCGTTCTCTAAGACCAGCGCCACACGTAGAGCTATAGTAGCTGCAATATCGTTCTCCGCACGATTATTCCATCCCCGGAGGATACATTTAGCCGAAGCCTTATTTGGTATGATGCTTGGAGAATTGGGGTTAAGTGCTTGACGAGGGAGTATGGGTATAGAAGTATTGACCTATGGCTCGGCAATACCCATGGCTCGGCACGCTAAACCCGATTAGGAATCGCAATCTTCTGAATTTGTCAACAACGACTGTTTATCTATCACATAAACCACCCAACCACCCAACCACCCTCCCAGTACTCCCAAATGCCTCAAAGAACTCCCCTAGATACCTGTCACGGGGCCCAGCAAAGCTTCCCCCCTTAAGACGAAGCTGACGAGCAAGAAGAGCTTCCCAAAGAACTCCGATACCAACTTGCTTGTCAACATTTTCGATCACCAACCAACAACGACTCGCTGAGCAAGGTTGCAAGGCAGTATAGGCTACCCAGAAGCACCTTGAACGATCGAGTCAACGGTAAAACACCTCACGCTGAGGTAGTTAAATTTCGACAGCATTTAACAGAAGGAGAAGAAAAAGCACTTTGCAGCTACATTGAGCGACTGGAGGCCTGGGGCTGGCCGTTAACGATCCAACAGCTTGTTAGTATAGCTAAAGAGCTACTGGAAGCTAAGAACGACATAGAGCCTATCGGAGTACACTGGTCAGCCAAATTCCTTGCTCGACACCCTCAATTCAAAACCAAATTTGTTCCTCCTCTCGATAAAGCACGGCGTCAGGCAGAGAATCCAGCAGTCATTAAGCACTGGTTCGATACATATCAAAAGGCTAGGAGCATGTATGACGTTGAGGATCAAGATATATGGAATATAGATGAGAAAGGCTTCATGATGGGAGTCATAGCCAAAATGCGAGTCATTATTTCAAAGTATAACAAAGAAGCTACGATGACTCAACCTGGCAATCGTGAATGGGTGACTACTATCGATTGTATCTCAATGGATGGCCGGGTCCTTCCTCCCTGGATTATCTTTAAAGGCAAAGTAGTCATGCATTTATAGGTTGATCAGCTTGAAAAGATGGAGCCATTATAGTCTGTACGTACCAGTATAAATGGATGGACCGACAATAATATTGGCTTCGAGTGGCTACAGTGCTTCCAAAAGCAGACATACAGGAACGATTTAGGCCAAAAATATCGAATACTTATCTTTGACGGCCATGCATCACATATTACTACTAAGGCTATCGAATTCGCTGTAGCCAATAGGATTATCGTACTCTGCTTGCCACCGCACAGTACACATCTTCTACAGCCGCTGGATGTTGGCTTCTTTGCACCACTCGCCAATATCTATAAATCGAATATTCAACGAGCAAGTAGACTAGGAGCTAGTTACTCTATCGATAAATCAGAGTTCTTAGAGTTCTATACACTTGCTCGTCGGCAAGTCGCTACCACTTCAACCATCACAAAGGCCTGGGAGGTATCAGGTCTAGCTCCTTTTGAGCCAATGCAAGTGCTCCAGAAGCTTCCTAACTATACAGCCAATACACAGGAGGATGCTTCAAACCCAGTGATCCAGGGTAACCTCCAAATCGCTTATTCTATCTGCCCTACTACACCACCAGAAATCCAGATCGATAGCGTCACTCACAGCATCAGCGACATTCTGCAGCCGGATACACCTTACGATAATGCTGCTATAGAAAGGCTGCTCCGCACATTCAAGGTATTCGATATAAGAACCCAGAAGATTGCTAAAGCAGCAACCTATCATCGATCCAATGCACAAATTCATTGCCACACTGCTAATCATCTCAAAGAGCTTAATGAGCGGAAATAGAACAAAACTAATAGAAAGCAAGCTTACTTTCCTGGTACAATTCTTATGAACGATGAACTCCTCGCGGAGCGTAAGCAAGCCGATTTAGAAAAACAGCGTCTATAGCAAGAAAGAGAGGATACAAAACGTGCAAAGAAGGCGAATACCAGGCAGCTAAAGGCTGTCAGAGAGCTCAATAGAAGAGGCCGTAAATCGACGCCAGGGAGGTCTATTGATTTCTGCTATCCACCTACGATACCAAGTACCAGCGATCACGATCTGTCCAGTCCAGCATCAGCACCGCCAGTAGCATCAGCTCCACCAGCAGCACTAGCTCCGCCAGCAGTACCAGCTCCGCCAGTACCAGTTCCAGCAGCTCCGCCAGCACTAGCAGCAGCTCCGCCAGCAACAGCACCGCCAGCAAAATCAGCTCCACCAGCAGCACCAGCCCCGCCAGCACCAGCACCAGCTCCAGCACCAGCTCCAGCACCAGCTCCAGCACCAGCTCCAGCACCAGCTCCAGCAGCAGCATCCGCCCTGCCAGCACCAGCTCCCCAACGCAGCCGCCGTGGCAGATGCATCAGGAAACCATCCAAGCTGTTGGATTGACCAATCAGCTTGAGCAACCTGATATAGCCATATCCGCAGATCCTCAATACTTATCGGCGTAAGCCAATCAGGATTGAGAGCTCTCAACACCTCGTGAATCGAATTCGAATTGACAGTTAAAATCCCTATCTATCTTCGCCATTAATCACAATTTCTGTGCTTCTTTTTAGTTTAATTGGTCAATTAAGGGTCCGCCCTGGCTGGGGGGGTATAGGGTAACGTTCACTGAAGCTCTAAATCAATGTATAGCTTAGTGTAATAGATGTAGAGTAATAGATAATGTGGAGAGAAATGCATATGGTTCCTAATCGGGTTTAGCGTGCCGAGCCATGGGTATTGCCGAGCCATAGGTCAATACTTCTAGGGGTGGGTGGGAATCAGGCGCTTTTTAACGTGGAGGTTTTTGGGAGGCGACCTGTGCCGGAGCCGTCGTCTTTGTCGTCTCCCGCATAATAACTCAAAATAATCGCCATTACTTGTTCTGCTCCGGCAATTTCATGCCCAATGTCATTTCTCTGGGCGCGGAGTCACCTGTGCTAAGTACCTAAATGTTTTCGGCACCTAAGAATATTCATATCGTAAGCTGATATCGTACTAGGCGGTATCATTGGTCCGCGTTGCATTGTTACCTCAAATCCGGTGGAATGGTGTCAACGATTCTGTGTCTTGTTCTGGTGCTTCTGAATGGTCATGAATGCGCTTCACACCAATCTAGACCTTGCGTTAAATTTTGCGAATTGAACAAAGCAGATGCTTCCGATAGTCGGAGAATTGTGACTGATCGAAGCAAATCACTACGGCTGAAACGGAAAACACAGACTGTGGACGCGGCTCTATTTTGAATTAGTCCTGCGTTCATCCGAGTCGGAAAAGTCTCGAGGGCTTCGTCGCGTCTCAGCTTTCCCGGTGAGTTTCAACCTCGGGCCCCTACACCAAATGATTCTTTTCTTCTCATTCTGACGAAAAATTCTTTCACATCCATCATCCTATGCAAGGACAATGACAATCTCACTATTCACCCTAAGCTCTGGGTTTTCGATTCTAACGATTTCGCTTGCGACTCTTTTAAAGCCTGGAATTAGTGCTTTACCGGTAATTTCTAGCGACGATACTCTCCTGCCTTTTCCCCGGCCCATCACCCTAACAGACCTACAAACCAATTTCTCAATTATCAACGCGAGCCGTTCTGAACACGGCCCAACCTGTTTCTTACCAAGCCGATGGTGTTTACCGATTGCGGAGCCGTCCGACTGCGACAAAGCTATCACCGATTTGCTCAACGAAGGACGTGACCCAGAGGACCCTGTTCTCTGGACCCAACGCGCAGTATGGAGCTCAGGCACTTGCAATGTTGTTCTGCACCCTAGGAAACCGGCCCGGGAATTTTTCACGAGAGAGGAAATCGCTTATGACGCTCAAAGAGTTAAAGCTCGGTGCGTGACCGAGGGGACTGGGTTTCTGGGTGGGTCTGTGCCAATAGGGAACGGCAAGGGAATATTCTTCGATGTAAAGGTCTTTGGGAGGAACTGGCCGTCGCGGGTGCCGTCACGGTTAAAATCCAGCCAATAAGATAGGCAAGTAATTGCCCTGAGGCTTTCGCATCCAGGGGCGACTTGCTAGAACGCACCCGATCCATCCTCCATTCGGCCAAGAGAATGTTTCGGTTCTCTATTCCAGCTAGTTACTCATCTAGAGGACGCCACTCTTCTTAACTGCCGCTGTCATCCTGGATTTGAAGTTACCAAAATACGCGAATTGCAAAGATGATGAGCGACATTAGACTGTTCTGGCCTTCCCTTTCATTTGACCATATACTTCACGGGGATGATGCTTGCAGCTACTGCCCTTGTTCAGCCCATCATATAATTCAAACTGTCCCAATTGCCTTTATTCGCAAACTGACCTTGAGAGTTAACTTGCAACCTGTTACAAATCAATCTGGCTCCGCTCGCAGCCAAAAGGACAAAAGGTGACTGCGTCAGTATTGCGTAGCGATTTTTGGTAGCAATCATGCAAGCAAAGGGCGGCAATCATCGGTCTTGAGGTTGAGTTTAAAAGTTTACACTGAAATAGCTAATAGGGATGTCGCAACTGTTTGTAATATTTTCAACGCCTCGTGAGCGGATCTTCGCCCTTGTTCAAGACCTTTCCGGGCATTGTCTTTCAACGATCCTGGTTTCGGCTGAGCTGACGATAGGCCGGACTTACCATTCGCGAACTCTATGCTACCGCCACTAGAGAAGATCGAACGCCTATCTAAAACATACAAATGCCTCCCTTCTTCCTTGCAAAGCCAGATCAGCATCTCAGCCTAAAATTTTATTTCCAAAAAAAAAAAGACTACGTCACAATCCTCCTTCCAAACATGGCAACTCAAATCATGTGCAAGCCAACCAACAAGGTCGTTATAAGTACTGTTCCTGGAAGGTCTTTTAAAGAGCAGCTAACCGTATCAAGGCAACCCAAGATGAGAAAGAAAATGCGTAAAGCCATCAACCCCTTTTACAACGTCATTACCACAACAACTAACCATACTCAGCGTCCTGGCCACGCGCCATGGCCTATCGATGCTCCGCGGCATCGAAAAGTTAGACAGCACCAGCGGCTACCAGAATTGGCTCAGCACTCCCAAAAAACCCAAACTCCCCCTCGCCGCCCTCCAGCCCCAGGATTTCCCCAATACCATCCCGGTCGTAGGTGACTTCTTGGGCGCACTCATCTATGAGGGTCTCTCTCTTAGCACAACCGATGGCCATTCATGCGACGGCTCGGCATGAGGGTTTGGTGTCGGATACATGGATGGTATTGGAGCCTTGCTGTATTCTGATTGGGATACGCTGATGTCGAAGGACAATGACTCTTATGTCACTGCTGCCGCGATGGGGAGGGGGCGATTACTATTTTCTTTGTTATTGATGGGGTAGTGCAGGCTAATGCTACGCTTGCTGGGAAGGGGGTCGTTGCTGCTGTGGGGAGTGATGGGACTTGTTCGTGGTCGGGTTAGGACTGGCGGTTCGAGTGTGCTGTGAGGAGGTTGAGCACTGGATTTTGTTGCTGGTTGAAGTACGTGACTTGGGGCCGGCTAAAAAGTTTTTTTGGTTTTATATTCGTTTTTTACCTGAATTAATGCATGCTGCTTCTATGTCACGCCATCCTCGTCAACGTAAGGGCCTTGTGCCTAGAGTAGAAAGTCACTGAGCATCAATTGAGCACTCGGGCAATTCAAATTAAAGCTGAATCTCATAGCGGGCTGTAATTGGGACAGCACGTCGACCCTATTGAATGCATCCGAAGCTTTATTCCGCCTCCACAGGGAATTTAGGCGGCGCAAACCAATTTGGGAGACCATATCAGAGAGGTGATTGATAATATCTCTATATTAGTGGTAATGCTCCCGGCATCTGGGGGATAAACTTAGGGGCACCATAGGGGGCTCGCCTAGGGGAGCCCCTCATTGACTTTTATTTTGGCGATGACGTGCTAAGTTATACCTTAGCGTCAATGAGGTGGAGCTGGACCTTCTACAACCAAGCCAGACTCATCACCCTTCACCCTTCAAAGCCATATTCATCGACTGCCTTATATATAAGGCTTCAATATCAGCGTGGCTCATCCGCGAGACGAACGTTCTTACGATCGCCTTAAGGGTTAGCCCTCGCTGAGTACGCCTCTCCAGAAACACCTACTTCGACTCTTGACCTCGAGTGCGGTACTTGAGCGTTTGAACTATCTTGATTAAATGCAAAACAACACTCGGATCTGGGGGTTCCGCCACAATGTCTTCGCCGCAACCAGAGCCGGCGGTAGACTTTGTCTACAATCCCTTGCCCAAGCCTCGCTGGATTCGACTTTTGAAAGCTTTTGTATTCACAAACTCCTAACTTGATGATTGAGTGCTCGCTGGAGATACATGAGCTTGACTCAGCACCAGCCTTTCAAGCACTTTCTTATACTTGTGACCATCAACTCCCAAAATGACCAAGAGAAAGAGAACATAGCCAGTCTGGAAAACTCGAGTGAGCAAATTCCTCCTGGCACTCACCATGATTCAAGGCGTATCACTTGCAATGGCAAATCGTTCTGGGTCAGCCAGAACCTGTTCGATGCACTAGAGCAGTTCACCATCTCCAAGGATAGATGAATTCTTGTGGATCGATGCTATCTGTATCAATCAGCAGGATCACCTAGAAAAGAACATCCAAGTCGCTATGATGGGAAAGACATATACAAGAGCCGAAGGACTTCTCATTTGGCTGGGCCAAGAGGATGAGGACGCTTCTCGCGGAGCTGGGATTCTGGGGGAAGTGGGCCCTGCTTTCGAAGCTTTCTCGGACCCAACTTTAGGCTCCCTCACAGACACTTACCTAAGGTTCAATGACAAGCTTTGGTCTGAGAAGCTCGGGATGGAGCCAAGAAGTCTTGAGGAATGGAGAAGTCTCAACGTTTTCTTACAAAGACGATGGTTTCCACGAGCGTGGGTCTTGCAAGAAGTAACGTTAGCTCGTTCGTCCTCTCATGGTGATCATACGAACATTACGATACTTTGCGGCTCTCTCGAGATTTCCTGGAACCATCTCCATATCTGCAGCAATTTCATGAATCGATCAGGTTCATGGGAAAGATTGAAACTAGAGCTGGGTAATATAGGCTCTTCACAACGTATTGGCGACCTTGTTGCAACGTTTACCGTAACGCACACACTGGTACATTCGGATTCCCCGACTTGGATGCTTTACTACAGAAGTTAGATGCGACATATGGATCCCCCAATGGGCATGAAAGAGTTTAGGCTTGCTTTGAACTCATTTTCCGCCAACTGATGAATCTGGGTGCAACTGATACAAAAGACAGGGTTTATTCGTGTTTAGGGATTGTGGGCAGACTCAAGCGTGGCGTGAATACTGAGCTGCCCTCCCCGGACTACTCCAAGTTGATAAAAAGTATCTACATAGATGCAATACGAGCCTTATTAGGAAACAAGCTTTCTTTATCACCTCTTTCTATCCGAAGCGATAGACCTTTCTAGGTCTATGATCTCCCATCATGGGTGCCGGATCTTTCTAGCCCAGCATTCACCTGTTCGTTACTGCACATGTTGTATGGAAATCCTTATGACGCTCTTTGCGATCTTAGTGGAAACCATCACTCGACGACTAGTCCTAGAATCGTTTCAAACACACTCCAGCTCTTTGGCCTTAAATGCGGCGTGATCACTGAAGTTGGTAAATCTTGGAGTCTCGACTCAAACGCCAACAAATTGATTATGAAGTATCACTGGGAAACAACTTTTAGTATGATACAGCTCGGTTCGCAATTACCCACAGTATATCATAATGGGCAGAACTAATGGGAGGTGCTGTGGAGAACTATGCTAGGCAATCACGATGGCACCCATCCGGGTTATCCAGCATCTCAACGGTGTGTGCATACCTTTCGTGGCTACATCACCTCAGTCTATGCAGGCATCCACTTATTGTTCGACTTCGAGGCTGATGTAAGAAAGGTACTATCGAACTTCATACCTCTCGAAGAACTCGAGGACTCTTTTTCAAGTAATGCGCTTCCACAGATGGAAGACGTAAACTTAGTAATCAGAAATCTGCAAGAAAGGAGTGCAGGGATGAAAGGCGGTATTAACGCGAGTCAGGGTCTAGATCTGATGGCAGATGCGGCCACTCAGAAGTTCATGTATGCTTCAGGTGAAATTCTAGCAGAGAAGAGTCTGTATCGCACTCAGAGAGGATTCCTCGGATTCGGACCGAAAGACTGTCCTTCCGGGTGATACGGTGTGGGCACTCCAAGATGGAAGGCTCGTGTACGTCCTCCGCAAAAAGCTGGCGTCCAACATCAATACTTGGGTGAGAGCTATCTTCATGGCTTCATGAACGGCGAGATTCTGCGACAAGACAACGTGGAGATTAAGCCAGTTGTGCTCATCTAGGATTTATAACGCATTACTCACATACATTCCTTTTCTTTTTCTTGACCTTGTATCTTGTTTCTCTTATGTCATCACACAGGGATGAGGAAAATGATGGATCATGTCAAATCCCACATTCTGCGATGGATTCTTCCGTGTTTCCTTTTCATCAACGGAAACTACATTCCAGCCAAGACAATCACTCTGGGGTAGATCAAGCCGATAATTCGGTTGGCGAATCGGACATCTTCGGCGCTAGTCAACGCTGCAGCAGACACGGGATATAATGGTAATCATCTCCACGCTATGTTCCACGCAAACGCTCGGTCGATGCACCTACAGGCACTTCGATCTTTGCTTTTCCGCTTTCCATATGCATGGCATCTCGTCTTCAAGCATGCTGCTTGCATACTTCTGCATGTTAGTACTGGCGCGGCTGTATGTACCTCTCCCAGATCTCTGACTCTACGTTCGTATACCAGGGGAGGCTTCCTAACTTTCGTTTTACATCCATCTTCTGAAAGCCGGTCTCCCTCACTTCAAACTCCCGACCTCCTTCGAATTCTGCAAACTCGGTGCCTAAGAGGTCGACAAAATGCACCGCTCCAATCTCGTCGTCTCTCTCCTCGCATTGCTACCGGCAGTGTATAGCCTGGCACCCCTGAGTGATTTCTATCGCCTCACTACATACGCCAATCTCATTACCCGCAAAGCCCAGCAGCCTCTCAGTGGGTGCGAGTCAAACGAAGGCAGCACCTGTGTCGCTCTGGATGAGGTAATTCCCAGTTTCTTTACCTTGGTTGGTCTGTCTTGCTAACTCTCCCTCTTCCATAAAGTTTTTGGGAAACCGCGTCCTAGATAGAATGAGCACCGTAATCAGCAATAACACCATCACCAAAGGCGATGGAGACTCCGACATGGCCAATAAGGCAGAACCGGAGTTCCATAACGTAGGTCCCCTTTCCACTCTTACCTAGACACCGTGCCGCTGACTCGGTTACCAGCTCACTCTGGCCCTCGACCCCATGCTTAAAGCCCTCAAGAATATGACCTGCAAAATTGAGCTTACTACCTCCTCAATTATCTACGATAAACTTTTTCAGCGACATGGGGATAACAGCTCGTTCTATGGCTACTACCAGGTCAGTCAGTCCCAGCCCCAGTCTCAGCCATTAACTCAATCATGGGGTTTTTCCAACTCCTTGACGGTTTTGGCTCATGCTGACTTGCTCTATTACATATAGCAACTCGCAGCCTCAATAGCCTCCCTTCTCGATAATCCCGATGAGCTCTATGAAGACAATGAGCGCCTTCTTCCGCTTTTTGATATCTTGGGTGATGCGATTGAGACGCCGGTTGCTAATAGGGAGGATGCTTGTAAGGGTGTGGGTGGGAGTGGGGTTGTACGGGTTGAGGGAGAGCAGGTTGTTTTTGGGGGAGAGGAGTTGTGAATCTTGACTGTGTGAAGGGTTGTGGATTTTGCTGGGAGAGAGGGGAGGAATACTTAAAATGGCCTTGAATCGTTCTTTTCTTTTGCTTTGTGCGGGGTGAGCTCGAAGTGGCGATGGTGCTTAGGCTTTGAATTACGTCTGAGCCCGTTTAATTGCCATCAATGCGGTTTCGGGGTAATGGTATATGTTAAGCCAAGCTTGCTTACTCGGTACTTGAAATAGAAGGGTACCGACCCCCGGACTCCGGAAATACGCAGCTATATGTAAGTCGATCTTGCTCTCTCCACTTTGTACCTTAAGTATGTAGGAACCCCGCAGCACCTGCGTTTCTCTTGATGAAGTTAGTATTCGAACATGCCCCTTTCCCCCATCCATCTTTACCTCACCTACCCACCCCAAGTATCTGTTGAGTATGTATACACTAACATACCTTCTCTTTCCCCCAAAAGGGTCCTAGGCTACCGCGTCCTAGACAGAATGGACCAAGCAAGAAATAATACCTTAACAAAAGGCGATGGCGATCCTGCTATGGCGGCGGCTGCGGAGCCGGAGTTCTATAACGTGTGTACTGCTTGCCCCTATCCTACACGAATCACTGAATTATGTTATGTTATAAATTGATGTCGATATTGGTTTATTGATTGATGGTCGATTTGGTAGCTCACACTAGCTCTCGACCCCATGCTCAACGCCCTCATGAACGCAACCTGCAATATCGAACTCACGACTGAGTCGAGTGTGTATGATAAGTTGTTCGTGCCGAAGGATGATAGAGAGGGGTTTTATTTTTGGTATCATGTTAGTAATCTTTCATTCCCTCACCCGATGGGGCCACTGACAACAATACGCTCGATATGATGATGGATGGCATATATTTGGCTGACAAAATGACACTTTTCTCTTCTCTGGCATAGATCCTCGTCAACAACATGGACCTCCTTCTTGATGATGATAGTGCGGAGAGAGAAGAGCTTCATGAGGATGAGAGAGTTGTTCCGCTGTTTGAGATTCTGCAGAGTTTTATCGAGAGTCCGGTTAAGGAGAGGGGGGATGCCTGTGAGGAGTTTCAGAGTTTGGGGAGTTTGAGGGAGGGAATGGAGCTGGAGATGGGGAGGCAGGTTGTTTTTGGGGTGGATGAGGAGTTGTGAGTGGAGGGGTCGTGGGGGTGGGATCAACAAGCAGAGACGAAGGGAGTCTGAACTCGTTTTGGCTTTTTGAAAGTCGGGGTGATGGGGCTTGCGTGCTTGTTGTATTACTTTTGTTGAATTCGTTGTTTTGTTCCTGTTTACTGTGTCGGAGGGGTAAAAGCTTGACTTGCATCCATGCAATGGGGATGAGATTGGCAGTGCTTGAGAAACAGAAGTGGTAAGATACGTAGACCAACGCCTTCGCCAAAGTCTTTTGTCTGACATGGAATTTATGTGTCGAGTATCAAGACATTGGTTAGAAAGGCAAAAGTTGCGCAGCTGCGAACGTAAAAGAATGATCCTGCACGCCGCATAATTCATCGCGAGTAGTATGATGCTTTAATGGCTGCACCTTAATTTCAGTATAAGAGGAGTAAGGTTTGCAGCTCAGAGAGAAATGCAAGTCCCAGGTACCCGGACGTTGATTCTCCCTGGCATAAACAAATGAGATTGTACTCCCTAGAAGTGCAGCCACAGCAGACGAAGCGAGGGAAGGCAAGGAAATAATATAAAAATCATGCTTGCCTATCGAATGCTCATCCAACATCCAAACCCCACTTTCCGCCCCACATTAAACATCATATCTCCTCTTCCTCATCCTCGTCCCCCGCCGTCGCTTTGCCATTTCCATTCAATTTCCGCATCGGAATATCATCCTGCCCACTCATAGCCATAGCTTGCCTCCCAGCGTTCGACTCCTCCAAGAATTCTCGTAGCCTCTTCTTGCCTTCTTCTATTGCTTGCGCTGATGCTGCGTTGGCCATTTGGAGCATCGGACCCCAGAGATTGAGGGTGTATGTTACGTAGGCGCCTACGCCGAGGATTATGAGGAAGATGAAGTAGACAGGGTTGCGGAGGACTGTGATATACATTAAAGTTGGATCAAGATGGAATGGAGGGTCGGAGAATGACTTACCAGCGACGATTTCGTTCCATCCAAGAGCTAAAAGTAAGCCGTAGAAATACAAAGGTACTTGGGTCATGCCGCCAATGGCACTCCTCTTTGCTTCCACATACACCCCGTCTGCTGTCTTCTTAAATCGAGTCGTAACATCCT
Source organism: Lepraria neglecta (assembly GCA_033220425.1). Taxonomy (NCBI): domain Eukaryota; kingdom Fungi; phylum Ascomycota; class Lecanoromycetes; order Lecanorales; family Stereocaulaceae; genus Lepraria; species Lepraria neglecta. Next base: position 2,271,984 of record CM065651.1, on the reverse strand, counting down.
GCCTCTTCGCATCACTCAGCACCGTCATCTCCTCTTCTAAGCTCTTGCCTTCGTCCTCGTCAACGCCGCCGATGGGTGTCAGGTCTTCCTCATCGGCTGGCGTTGCTTCAGGAGGCGCGTTGCCTATCCAGTCATCCAGTGGCGGAGGCATTGATGTATGCGATGATTGGAATTTTGATAGTAGTGGTATAAGGGTGAGGGTGGATTCGCGCGCTTTGGTGTATATTCCTTCAATGTCGTCCGTTGGGCGCCATATCCGAGGAACGCCAGCTTCATCGTAGCGGAACTTGTCTTCGAAGTTCTCTCGGAGCTTCAAGAGTAAGTTGCCTTCCATCATCTCCTCCTCAATCTTCGCGCGTAGAACACCCCACGACTTCCGCCGTAACCTCCACAAGCCAACGTCAACCTCCCCAGAACTCGCATCGAAGCTCTTCGCTCGGTCTGTAAATCTTCGTTCAGCTTCTTGCACTGTCTTGATAAAGACGCCCCATATCCGATCCCAAATCTCTTTCTCACTCCCTCTTTCTCCTGTTTCAGGCGCCCCTGATCCACCTCGTCCCGAACCAAGCGTATTGAACTCTAGGCCCACAGACTCGCCTAGGCGTGATCGCACCCATCTCTCAACGCGTGTAGCCAATCGCCGCATCTCGTCCCGTCGTAGTCGTCCACTAACCTCGCTGAGGTCTTTCTGGTACAGAGACATCTCCTGCTTGTAGTTGCTCCATGGCGCTCCTTCCACGAGCACGCCTCTAGCCTCCTTTTCAAACTTCGCTAGAACAGTCTTTTTCTCCTGGTCGACGATTTCGGCAAAATCGTAGCTTGCACCTTTCTTCTGTCCAGCTTTCACAGCTGCGCTGACTGCGTTGCTGAAATCTCGGACACCCGACTTGTGCGCTGCCGATAGCTGCCCTTGGAAGAGCACCTTCAGTCGACCATCGATCTTGCTCTCTAGCTCCGCCTTCTTCCGGGCATACACGCCCTTGTGGTATCTGCTTGCTTCAGTCTCGAAATTCTTGACAGTCTTCATCCTCGCTGTCCTCATCGCTGCTCCCAATCCTCCAAGCACTTCCGGTGATCCCAATCGGATGCCCTCGGCCTGCTTGTTCTCAAACGGTATTATCGTCTCATCAAAGCCTACGAGCGCTTCCCGTGATATCTCGTCGCATCTGAATTGCGCCATCAACTCTTGTTGTGTAGGCAGATCCAAGTCTTTGTTGTTCACGATCTGGTCCCAAACTTGTTCCGCGTATATTGAGAATCCATCGGCGGGTATCCGTCGGTGGTATTCTGGCAGGAAGATGCCGCCTTCGAACTCTTGATCACTTCGTAATGGGTCCCTTCGTGGGTCCCGGTGCCCTTCCCGGAATCTTGTCCCTAATTTCGCAACTTCTGACATGAATCGCTCTGGCTGCAAGATCTTGTGTGGCAAAGCTGCGAAAGCAAAGTCGAAGTAGTCCCCGATCTTCGACTTTTCCAACCCCGGTGGTTTATTCAGTCCAGACCATATTCGCGTCAGGTCTTGGACTAGGGTGTTCCTAAGATTTGCAAGCGGTGTCGTGCCAAGATGGTCGCGGATGACGAAGAAAAGTAATGATCGAGGATTGGATCTGTTGCTAGTCAGTACATTACACACCCATAGGCCGAAGGTACGTACTTCGAGTTCTTCAAAAACAGCTCTAGGTTGACCTCGAACACCACCTTTAGCAGCCCCATGTTCGCGCCTTGATATAACCCAACCTGATGTTCCCAAATATTAACAATCAGCACCTCACTCGTAGCCAGCGCAAACAGCGCGCTCTTCCGCTCGAAGTCTTGATCCTCTCCTCGTTCCCTACCATCCGTTCCTTCCACGTCCATGACCAGTATGTTATCCGCCATTTTTTTCGAGTCTGTGGTTGAATGTGATTTCTTGTTTTTTGACATCCATATTCCCTTTGTAGTCTGCCTCCTATCATCCTCTGACATAACACCAAACTCGGTGCCGAAGAGGTAGTTGAGGAGTGTAGATTTGCCGGTGGATTGTGAGCCAAAGACGGAGATGAGATGGTATTTGAAGCCTGCAGAGGAGACTTTCTCGAAGGAGAGGTATTGGGGGACCGTAGGACTGCTCCTCGTCAGCTTCTCCTATTGCCTCGAGCCCATGGGTGTATGTACTTGAACTCTTGGTTCTCATTGATGACTTGTATACCATGCTCATATTGCTCTTTGGTGGGCTTCTCGCCCATATTGGCGAAGTGGCCGTTGACAGACATGACGGAAGGGGCTGTAGGGTGTCTGGTATTGTTTGAGGGGCGACTCTCCCTGCGCTCGGGTTGTGGTGAAGCTATAGCGGCCATGATGGAAGAGCGGTATACAAACCAAAAAAAGTACCTCAGGGACCAAAAATGAGCTAGAAAAGCGCGTGACGATGAGGCGACGGAACGTTGAGCCAGCTGATGGTGTGGTCAACTTTTTCTGATTGGCAAGTCGAGGACTATTCTAGAGCGCCAAGACTCTTGCTCGTCCGAAGTTTAGCCGTCTATCAATCATCCGAGTCATCTTCAACAATTACCTTGTCCCCACATCTTTCGCCAGTCCACTCCAATCATGCTGAATTATCTAGTATATCGACAATGGCGTTTTAAATGCTTAGCTAGTCCATGGGGCTAGAGGTGTCATGCCCATAAGTATGGTAAAGGAACCTGCTACGCTGCACAGCTTTTTCGAAGTGAAAATGGACATGCGTTGAGAAAGACGTATCAATTCATGGCTACTATTTCCGTGGCATTCCAACTTTCGCTGTGGCCCCCATACGCTTTTTGTAACGGCCGCCAGACAGCCAACGGCTCTATTCATCACGAGGATACAACCACCCACATCAGAGCCCCATCAGCCACTTCCAGTGCTCCGCCGTAGACAATAAACGAATATCCCGGGACGGAAGCAGTCTCCCACTCACTCAAAAGCTCTTTTGTCCCCGCAAGCGCAGTTTCAACTTTCAGATACGTCAATCGTCCACCAGATGCTCTTGGCTCAATACCCCACTACAAGCGACCCGCCGGGCCTGGATCTATCCATCTAATGCCATAACTACTTGGGATTGGGTCTGTCACTCTCGCACCTTCCCTCTGACGTAGATCTTTGAGTGATTCCGGTAGTGTTGATATCCATCGAGCTGTTTCTTCGCGAGGCAGGCTCTTCAAGACGCTCATCTAGCGATACTCGATTGTGTATCTTCCTTGATGGAAGGCGAATGGATTCTTGGGTGTGGTCAGATTTTGCGAGGCTCCAACGGCAGAAGAACTCGAGTGCAAAGTCAGCTCGTCAGATTCTGCGAAGTTTCAATAGCGGTGAGGTTGGATGAAGTACTATCGCTGAGTACATCCATCATCATATGTCGATATGCTAACTTCTTTCCTCCGTCGTAAATGTCAAACTCATATGCGCGGATTTCTGCAGGACATCCATACTGACCCACGAGCTGTTCTGTCCCTTCAATCGCAGCTTCAACCATTAGATAAGTTACTACTCCAGTAGGTTCGTCCAGGGCAAGCCACCAGACCAAGCTACCAGCTCGTGTCCGCCTTTTCCATTCAATACCATAACCTGGGACCGCGTCTGTTTCTTTCGCTTTCACCTGTCGACGAGTCTTTTCGAGTGATGAGGGGAGTTCTGATACGAATTGGACTGTCTCGTCACGGGGTAAGGCTATCAATCCTATTCTTGCGTGATAAATGACCTTGTACTCTCCCCTAAACACGATGAAGGGGTCTGGCGGCAGAGTCAGATTTTGCGAGATTCCGAAGGTGGTGGTGGTGGTGGACGAAGTATTGGATGACGCATCAGTGGTATTGGTAGGTATTGGTATGTTGAGGGTTTGAGGTGAGAAAGCGAGCGCAGAGGTTAACAGGAGAATGGTCCAACAGTGACAACGTGAACAATTGTACAGGCATCATCCTCCCTAGCATTGCGAATGGCTTTGCTGAGACAATGGGACTACTGTGAAGCAATATGCATATTGTGCGCTGAAAGATTTGCCGCATGGTAAGATCTTTTGGAGATTCTTCCTGGCCAAAGGGCAATTGCAATACTTATCTTAGTAGGTGTTTGTATAACCACTTCAGAAACAAGGCGTCTTGGATGCTGTCTCAGTGCGCATAGAATTGCCTGCTGCGAAATGTCTTACAACATGGTTTAGTCAGTGATAGCGCCAATTGACAGAAGATATTGCGCAAAGGGTCGTCTTTCTTACTGGCTCAATGAATGCGCTGAAATTTTACAGACAATTGATGCAGGCTGGATCTCGAATCATGATACCAGATCTGTGTAAGCATTGGTATCTTCTAGTCTTCCCTGGCACTTCTGTCAAAAGTATTCAAGTTCGACAAATTGATTGCCCAGGACCCAGGGCAAGCTGGGATGGCTGGGAGCACTATTCCAACAACTCCACACGCCCATTCATCGCTAAGAAGTGGCCGCAGTATCCGGTAATGCTTGCAGTGTTCCATCAGCCGACACAGCCATAGACTGTAACTGATCATACAAGTGCATCGTACATGCCCTAACCCTACCGCCCCTCCTACCGTACGCATTGGCAAACTCCTCCGTCCCACGCAGCGCAACTTCCACCATCAGATAAGTTAGCTCGTTTGTCCCTTTAAGCATCCAGAACAGACCACCGCCAAGCTTTGGATCACCACAGCGAATTGCCTCGCCGGGAATCTCGTCTGTAGGCTTTCTGTGTAATGCTTCGCGCTCCTCTTCGATCTTTGTCAGACATTCGGATATAAACGTCCGTGTGTCTTTGGCGCCAAAAGAGTCAATTCCATACGTCGTGTATATGACTTTGAATCCGGCATATTCGAATATGTAAGGGTTTGGGGGTGTACTTGGACTCTGCGGACTGGAACTAGCGTTGTGAAACACCTCACCGAGGTCTGGTGGCAAAGTAAAATTTTGAGGAGGGGCATTGAGCGTAGAGGTGGTCCGAGTAGTGGTGGTTGTGGTGTATAGCACAAGTGATAAAATTGACAAAATTACAAGCAACATCCTCGGCGACATCCCTGCATTTCCCCAGGATTTCCCCACGTTTTGTTTCCTGATCTTGAAGCAGGAGAATTGAATCGAGCAGGGGGGTTCCTGGAACAAAATACTTGTTGCGCGCGCTTAGCGCATGAGCATTTATAATTTGCCGGTCCCCTCATGACTGGACGCTCCTAGCTAGAATGCTCCTGCTAGGGTAATTAGCATTGAGTCAACAGCTATGAGCGGTGTATGTTAGCGGCTATACAAGGTTACAGTGCGCGTATACAATGCATTTGTCGGTAACACTGCAGCCGCTGACCGCTGCAACGATAGACTTGAATGAGCAGAATTTCTTCTTTATTGCTAAGTCAACGAAGGCTCCGAACTCGGAGATATAATAAGCTAGACTAGTAGAAGCTTGTTCTCGAATTAACAAAGGACGCGAAACTACTTTTGAGCCGCAACACAGTAATCGATACCAATGACCCTGCTTGTGCGGCTAATTTAACGATCAAGCTTGGACTTGGAAATGGTATCTCTTGTGAGGCTGTACGTTTGGCCCTGTGCATACCTCGGCTAAGCCGCCGTAATCCTGTTGTCATATTCCCTGTCCAGCTCTCCAGTAGCCACGATATTCACTCCGTCATAGAGCTTGAAAGTATATGCCATGTCCCTAGCGATCCCGGAGGTCCTATATTTCTCCAGAAGCTCCCATACCGCAGCGACTGCCATGTCAGCCAATCTATACGTCAAATCTTCTCTAGCGTGTTGTTGGTCAATGGACCACTGCAAGCCTGTTGATGGACCATTGACGTTCGCGCTCGAGCGCTGCGAAAACTTGCAAGATGAAATAATATGCGTCTTCGCAAAGGAATGAATTGACACCCGAAAGTTCATATCTGACAATGTATCTTCCCTCGGTGTAGACGTTGGCTGGCTACGAGAGGGAACTGGGATTTATTGGGTCAGTGGAAAGCCTGGTTCCGGAAAGTCGACACTCATGAAATACATGTACGACGATGAGCGCTTTCATGATGCCCTCAGAGTTTGGTCAGGTTCGGCGCCGCTTGTGATTGCAAGCTTCTTCGCTTGGAATTCGGGGACGAAACTTGAAAAGAGCATGGAAGGACTGCTTCGCTCACTTCTATACGAGACTCTGAAAACATACCCAGCCTTAATACCCGTGCTCTTTGGGAACGAATCAACTGCATACCATCAAAGAGATGACTCCACTTGGCCAATAAAGCGACTTCGGTCCCTGCTTGTCAAGCTCCTAAAACAAAACGACATCATCTTCAACTGGGTGATGGTCGTCGATAGCCTTGATGAGGTGGAAGGAGACCTTGACGCAATCATCGATTTATTACAACAGGCTTCAACATCTTCACACGTCAAACTCTGCTTGTCAAGCCGGCCCTGGGTAGTATTCGAAGAGGCATTCGAAGAATGTCCCAGCCTCAAGCTTCACCACTTCACTCACAACGATATCCAAACCTACATCCACGACCAGCTCGTTGATAACCCCGTATTGCGCCATCTGCAGCCCAGCGACCGGGAGAGATGCAGGACTTGGTAGACGAGATCGTCGGTAAAGCGTCCGGCGTTTTCATATGGGTCAGAGTGGTAGTCAAATCACTTCTCGAAAGTTTGCGCAACCTTGACTCAGTTTCCGACCTCAAGAGAAGATTACACCTTCTTCCTGCCGACATTGAAGATCTCTATGACCACATGCTGGCACGAGTAGACCCTTTTTACCATCCACAAGCATCTCTTCTTCTTCAGATTGTGGTACAAGCAGGAGGATCACTGTCAGCGATACAGCTATTCTTTGCTGATGAAGGTGTTGATGCAGCTATCAGCCCCCCCACGAGGCCCATGACCCACTTAGAACAGTCAGAAGCAATATTGAAGTTGGAAAAGTGGCTAGCGAGTCGTTGTGCAGGACTTCTAGACGTTGAAGACGAAAAGGTACTGATTGGAGACGAAGTAGGGCAATATGTTATGATGAAAAAGGTACAGCTGATGCATCGAACGGTACTCGACTATCTCATTCGGCCACCCACTTGGCAAAAACCTCAGCTTTATGTCAAGGATTCTAGTTTTGTGCCTATCGTCAGCCTTCTGAGTTCATGCATTCTCCTTCTCAAACGTGGACCCAGATTTGTGCCTTTTCAATCCCATTTCCATCTGGTCGACGCTTTCATGGAGCATGCTCGTACGGCCGAACTGATCGCCAATGAGTCTCAAGGTCTATTATTGAACGAACTCGATACCACTATCCGATATATCTGGGGTATCAAAAGCCCAGACGATCCGCTTCCATTGTTGCGTCCAATCCCTCAAGCTGACTCTCAGGAGACATCGAATGCACGAATTTTCCTGGTAGGAGAAGCTCGGTATGCTCGTGTTTACTGTAACGGGAGAACCTCGCCCGTAGAAGATAAAGGATCGAATTGTCTTAGCTCTATCTCGGCGTTAGCATCACAATATGGGCTTCAACTCTACCTAGAGAATAGATTGGAGAACCTTGACTTGGAGATTAAACAGGATCTATCTCAAAGCTTTCTTTGGATAGCCATGCGTCCTGATCCTCTAGACGACATCCAGCCTTGGCATGGATACCTTGTGGAAATGCTACTAGACAAGGGGGCGAACCCCAACCAACCCGCCAACGGTCGATCTCCTTTCGAAAAACTGCTAGATTTCGGCTATAGAGCCAGCTCAAACTGGAGACAATTTCTCGTTAAGACATCGACAGATAACATTTGTGTTGCAATGTGGCAATAGGCTAGGAAGGATAACTAGCTAATGAGGGCCCCCAGGGCCCCATATATGCCCAAAACAGACAAAGAACGGCTAGCAACAGGCTTCTGGAATCGCATAGAAAGCAATCAAGCAACGGATTGCAACAATTTGGGCCTGCCAAGACCATCCTTGCAGTTCTTGGATGGATACATGTGAAATTCTTGTCAGGCACGGTGCAAATACCAACAAGATTCATGACGAGTCCACCGAGGGCTTTAAGCGGTGTTCGGATAGGGGAATACTCTCGCTTAGGCTACTACAACATCTGCAGCGGAAAGGCCTTCTTGACCGAAACATTGATGGACTTAATGAACAGCTCAAGACTGCATTATCTCGCGGTTGGGGTTCCCAGTCTAGTTCAGATGAGGACGAGGACGACGAGGATGACTACGACGACGTTGCCGACTATAATTTGACCGAGGAGTAGGTGCATTTCCTGATGAATCAATTACGGGCACTCACGATACAGTCATGTCATCCTGTCGCTAAGAGACGTCCTTTGTAGACCTCTTCCATAGTTCTGTCTTCGCTACGCCGGCTCCTTTCACGGCCTAGAACTATCTCCTAGAAGAGTATAACGCGGTTGAGCGATCTACGCCTTGAATACTTCTCTTCTTTGCTTCGCTCAATCGGTAACTCCGTGCCACTCCCCTCAGCTTCTGGTGACGGGAAGCTTTTATCATGCAGTGGGCCTTAAGATTCTGTCTGCTGAATCCACGCATTAGTTGGCCTACCTGGTGCTATTCCATCCAGGTGTTGCATCCCGAGGTAGTCGTTGCAAATGTTCACATCGGGAACCATGTATCACCTCTTTGTGGATCTCGGGGACTCCATCTCCGAGCCTGTTGACTCGAACTTCGCTCTCTTCTCAGTAAAACTTTATGCAGCCACGAGGAAAAACACGCGTTAGCCGAGATGGTTCCCATTACCCTTCTGTGTCTTGGATTATACCATGCATTGCCCATCAGTTCTGGGCTCGGAGCACCTGCGTTGCGTCGCTTGGCATAGTGTTCGCGTTCGAGGACGATCCAGGCTTCAATCTCTTCGCGTTCGCCCTTGACGTCGGTGGCGTTATTCGACAGGGGTGCGTGGAGCGCTCCACCATTTCCAGGAAGCGAGTCAGCTGGCTTGGTGGGCTGTGGGGACTGGGAATGAGTGGCTTGCTCTACTATCATGAGGTATTCGCTGCTGCTTGGGCTGCCCAGCTGAAAGAAAACAAGGCTTGTGATAGTCTCAGGTGACAGATGAGGGCAGTGTCAATGGGTTCTGGAATCAGATGCAGTATCAAAATTGAAAAGAGCTGTGAGACGAGACACTGCAAGCTGGTAAAGGTAGTACGTCTTTTTGTCGGTTGTCATGGCGGCGAATAGGTTTGTTTCTAAGTTCATCTTCATCGCGACTTCCATTCTCTGTAACGTTAAGCCTTCTCACTCGTGCGCCTTCGGCTAGATTCCCAAAATCCTTACGATTTGGTACGCTTCAGTACAAGCCGTGGCATATGATATCTATTCAAACTTCACTATAAAATTGCAGACATGAGTTGTTGAGCTTGGCGCACCTTGATCTTGGAATTTTTGACCCTCTCTTCTCCGCGCTTAACACAAATTTACTTCGAGCCAATCCAGAGACCAGAACAACTAGACAGTAATTCTCAGAGAACCCGCGATCCCATAACCTCAAGGCGAAAGATATCTGAATCGCTGATAGCACACAAACCCCGTCATACAAACCCTTTCATCATTGCAATAAACACCACCAGCCACAAACACGTCAAACCATCATGTCCCCCCTTTCTGATCAACAGCACGAATTTCAACGACAGATAGACAAATTACGGGAGGAGATGATTCGATGTGATGAGAGAGACGAAGATATGGATCGGAAAATTGGAATTTTAGAACTTTCAACCTACAGGGCGAGACGCGGCGAAATTGGAGCTGATGGAGGGAGCCCGCAACAAGGGATGGACCCTCCGGTAGCACCCGAAAAGAAGAAACCAAAGATTCATTCAAAGAAGCTGTCAACGACGTTTAAAGGTCCAAGGAGGAAAATGCCTGGCCGTGGGAAGACGTGAATATTGGCAGAGTCGTTGGATTAGGTCTATATATCCAAAACCTCTCAACAACTTGATCAGGAGGTCTCACTCCACCGTCTTCAACTGCTCAGAGCTGAGCTAGACATAAAAACTAGCTGGTACATAGCAATGCCACCAAGACATCCCAGATAATCAAAGACACCATATTCTGGCAGAATCAGCTTCCTCGTCTCTCGGTCTCGGCATCATTAAGCCGTCCTCACCCCTTACCAGAAGATCCGCTCGCTCCGGGACTGTGGGAGGAAAAGCCATGTACCAGAGCGGAGTGGAAATCATCAGGATCCATTCCGCAAGCCTCAGCACAGCCCCAGGGAAAGGGAACAGGCGACCTGTCGCAAAATAATCCTGGGCACGGAGAATCAAAGTCACAGAAGCGCCTATGATGCACATAAGATGAATGAGTGTGCCCGAGCTTAGCAATCTTTTCCTGAATGGTGCACGGTGCGTAGGAGATCTTTCGTTCACTCCTGGGCTCACAGTTCCGCTGGGCTCGAAGATCACAGCGGCATCCGGCCAGAAGACTCGTATGATTGCGAACATGGCGTCTGTATACAGCTCAGATATGTGGCGGGTCATCATGGATCACCGATAGGATGTACTTACAAGGAGCGAACCAAAGCTTAGGTTTCTTCATATTTGTATAGTTCGCCATTCCAGCCACGCCAAAGATGAGGTAATCTTTCAATCCACCCGTGATATATGTGATCAGATAGGTCCATCCAAGCAATCGGCGACCGGCCTCTAGAATGATGTTGGACAAATCATGATTTCTGGCAGGAAAAACCGAGATTGGCAAGAGGATAGCAGCCAAAAAGATCAGCAACGAGGAGAACAATTTGAGAGAGTGCGTTGCGGAAGAGAGTCTCTGCGTGAAACTCAACCGAGCATTGATTGTTCTGCCCGACGCAAAACAGCTGAAAGCGCAGGCGACTTGCACGTTTCCAGGTATCTGTATCTCGACATAAGCACCGACCAACAGCCGCTAAGAATGGCAATCCTCACCCAGCGCATCTGTTGCTTGGTACAACTTTCTAGTGTATCCGGGCTCAGCCCAGCCTGCAATTCCTCGTTGACGAGGACGCGTGTCCAGCCGGCGACAATGAGCTTGTTGGCACACATAGCATCTTCGCATACGGAGTCTGTAGGCCAACCACCAATATCTAAAACTGCTCCGCGACGAAAGATGAATCCGCTCCCATTACAGCATGCGTTTTGGAGCCCGTCGCGTAGGGGATCGAACACCTTGTTATAAACGGCGAAACTTTGAGCTAAGTAGTCAGGGTTGGGGAGATTGTAGAAGAACTGAGGGCTGGTTGAGCTGAGTTCTGAACATTTGATATTTTCGGTGGGGAAGTCTTACCTATGTTTTAGGGGATATGGCTACCTTATCATCTAAGAGGAGATGCGGAAGGACTGCGCGTAGCCACTCGGGGCGTACGATCATGTCAATATCAAGCGACATTACGTACTCTGCTCCTGAGATTTTCTGCGTCTCCTCGAGGCCAAAATTGAGGTTACCAGCTTTGAAGTGCTTCGGAGCTCCGGGGATCTTTACGCGTGATATGTATTGAATTTGTCTCAGGCCTTTCTGCTGTTGTTTATCATTGAAATCTTTGACAGCCATCTGCAATTCTGGACTCCGACCATCATCCAACAAGAAGAGATGCAGTGGATAATCTTGTGCTGTGGCGGCGGCTATGGTGTTCATAGCAATAGCCATGTCTTCACCACAAGCGAGTATGAAAACATCAACCATTAGTACCTAGTCCCCTAGTAGTCGGTAGCGAGGGCGATCTTGGAGCCGAATCCCACAAATCATCGGGATCAGAAGCTGGAAGCGAGCCAGGACATCAACAACGAGTAGTAAAATTTCAGCCCATATCAAGGTCCATAACCTCTAGAAACATCTTGGATTCGACTCCGAGGAAGGCAAGGTCCAGGAAACGTAGCAACATAGAAAAAGGTACAGAAGTTGAAGTAATATTGAAATACTGCTGATGAACCTAACGACTGGCGACAAGAGATGCTCCAAGATGCGGGATGTCGACTCCAAGACTTGAATTGTGCAAGGTCCATGATTGGTTTGCTTTGGCGGGAAAGGGTTGGACATCTCTCATATCAAATAGAAAAGTCTGGGAGAAATCATAAAAGGCCGCTCGCCTGCAACAATTGCGGACTTGATGCAAGCATCTGTTGGTAGAAGTCGACGAGGAGAGGTGGGTTTTCATCACGACAGTAAATTTTGAGCGACGTGGTACCTACCGCAAGACCACATATTTGGCAAACGAATTTCCGAGAGGAGCATGTCCGCGTGTAAACACAAGTTGGAATCAATTATGAGCGGTGAAGTTGGAGGAAGTAGTATCCGACCAAGAGTCACTGATTTGAAAGATAAATCCGAGAGATGCCCCCCGCAGATGAAGACGACTTGGAATTTTATCAGCGGCATGAATAGTCAAATACTAAGTTGTTGAGCTTTCTTTCGACGTGAGATTCTAGACGAATTAAGAGTGCGTTTTGAAAGGAGCCTTGTGTGTAGCCACCGGGCAGTCTTTTGAGGGAATCATTCTGCATTTAATGTGGCCTCATGCAGTAGAGTGACCTACGGTATACCCAATGTTCCAAAACTACAAACAGAGTTCCGCAACATGACAATGTAAGATGCCAAGGGTACTTATGCCTGCGGTAGATCAAGGTAACCAAAGCTGTAACACACCTTGGCCCCAAGATATCCAAGTATTCTTGTACTTTGCTGGCTAGAGTGGCACTGTCTCAGCCGAGATCACTCTCATCCTCGACCTGCAGAGAGATCGTGAAAGACCGAGACCCCTTGTAGTTTCATTCAGCGCGCTGAATAAAAGACCTTTGATTCAGGAGCAGTAACATTCGAGCAGCAAAATCCCGCGAAACGTGAGTGAAGCACATAGTCGAGTTTCACAAACTTGAAACATCCATCATGTTTAGTTGCGGTCTGTCCATTTATGCGCGCTGCGGTAGGATGATAATACTCTAGACTGGCGGTGAAGATCCTCATCCTTAGCCTGGAACCAATAATTGCAAGGTGAGATCAGAAGTACTCGTGAACTCTTATCGAGCGTGGGGTAGTCTCACAAGAAAGCGAATTGCTGGGGAAGGCGCCTCCCTTTGGATATCTTGAGTACGGAAGACCTTTTTGTCTGACATTTATAGCCTGACACTCTTAGGGGTCGAAGGGGTTTGATGGAAGGAGGCTTGGGCGATGCTAGTCTAAAGGGGTAAGGCGGCTCAAAACAAAACTTTGTCCTGTTTCTCCGGACAACATCAGCATATGCAGACGCAGAAGTCAACGGCCACGTTTCTGCTGATAGTCGTGTGACTTCGCCATAAGCTGTAAAAAGTTTCTCTAGGCTGAATACTAAGTGCAGAGCTGCCAGCCAGGCGAAATCTCGATCTAGGATCGGCAAGAAACCTGATTAGCATGGAACAAATGTCCATCCTTAACCTTGGATTCTCATTTGCTTATCATACTGGCGAGAAGCCCATCGGCTGCAAAAGCGAAAGCGAACGCGAAGAACAAGCCTTTGAGATGAGGTTCTATGCATGAAGTGCGTGACCGTGCCGCCTGAGCCTCTTGACGTGAAAACAAAAAAATGCTAACATCGAGTTCGCTTCGAAATGCTTGATACAACGTCTCCTCCCATCATGAGAGCCTGTCTAACTTTCAGCTTGGCATTGTGCCACAGACTGCCCGCCTATGTTCCTACAAGGCATGCTATCATATCGCAACGGTGTCAGCACCATAAGCTTTAGCCTTTAGATCCCCGCACTTCACCAATGATTGAGCTCAACATGATATGCATGTTCCTGCACTATGGGAATCATCAAGGTTATGCGCCGTAGAGGGTAACCGCCGATCTCTACCTTACTTTCGTGCCCTGGGAAGCTGAAGGTGAGCTGACTGCGAAGCTCCGTAAATACCGTAATGAGCTCTCTTCTTGTTTCTTATCCCCTTCATGCGATTGCTTGTTTCTGTCACTGTGATCAATCGCAAGATAGAACCTTTATAGCCATCTCGTTAGGGTTCGAAGATGTTTTTGTTGTACGAGTCAGAGCCTATCAGCATTCAGTATTCTTTACCTATCAAGCTCCTGTCAACCTTGTACTACTTGAAGGGTTAGTTTCTAGATACCACATCCCATAGCAGGGTTCTTTGCGCGCTTTCTCCCTGCAGTGTTTCTTGGATCTATCCGCAACGATGGTTTCTCAACCGACAACGCCTCCCCTGAAGGTGACGAAAACGCTCAAACAGGCTTGTTGGCTGCAACAATTCTTGTGACGGTCTTGTGTATTACACTTGTCACTCTAAGATTTGCGACCAGGATATGGATCGTCAAGAGAGCTGGCTGGAACGATTGGACTACATTGCTTGCATGCGTAAGACACGCACATGTGATGATGATGTGGGCAGATCATCCAATAGGAACGGCGTTAGTCGTGATACAGATATCATACGGCTTTGGTAGGCCCGCATACTACCTCTCCGCACATGAATTTCAGGAGTTCAATAAGTACGCATATGGCGAATGGCTTCAGGTGAGACTCCAGCCTAGGCTGCTTCGAAATCATACTATACTGAGCTCGTACATAGACATTCGCGACACTTATGTTCACTGAGATCTCGATATGTCTCTTTCTGTTACGAATCATTATCTCCCAAGCTCGTAAGTCAACCGCCCTTCCCGGATATATAAGACTCATCGCTTATCATTAGTAGTCATCATCTCCATCATCTCAGACTTCTTCCTCTCTGCCTTTCCCATCCTCATCCTCCGCAAAGTACAAATCAACTTCCGCAGCAAAGTGGGCCTCTGTTGTCTCATGGGCTTGGGAGTGATAACCGGCTCCCTCTCCATCGTCCGCACAGTCCTGAACTGGCAAAATGAAGCCGCCGATCTAACATGGGCCAGCATTCCGAATTGGTACTGGCGCTCTTGGGAAGTCTTCTTTGGCATAGCAGCGGCTTGCATACCGACTCTATGTCCGGGTTACAAATGGCTGGTGGGCGAGATGCGCACCCACTTCACGAAACTCAGCAGCGGCCAGGACAAGATGTCAGGAGAACCAGCAATGAAGTAGACTACGCTGAAGCCATGGGCATCAGACCCCTTTCAGAGATCTAGAGGAAAGCAAATCTCGGAGAATTCTATGTATATGGACGCAACCAGCCCTTCGAATTTCAGGTACGACGAAGATATCCTGCCCTTGCAGAATTTCAATCTGAGTATAAGAGCTAGCATTGAGCGTTACCCGCGAGGAGACGAGGATGATGGGAAGGAGCATTATCCGAGAGACGAGTTTGGCAATGAAAGAACGCGTAGACTATATATTCCTGGTGACATGAGCACCAATCGGCTCAAAAGATTGGATTCTGAGGCAAAGATTAGAGGTGGGCATGGCGCTGAGGAGGTGGAGCAAAGAATTTGAGTGACCTATATGCTACGACTATATACAATTGCTATGAAGCATCTACATGTCAAAAAATAGTAACGGTACTGAGTGACGTAGATTGTCAGCTTCGAACATCCGAGGCACATCTGGTTTCTCAGTTGCCGATCTTTCGATCGTCATGCTGTGCCGTATGTGATAGGCAAGGAGAATGAACCTTGTTGGCGCCGTTGAACGATGAAACGCCCCCACGATAATAAACGTTTGTCCAGTCGTAAGCTTGAAAGTATGCATGTAGCCATCTTGAAATCAGCCACTCTGCATATGGCTCGTGCGAAGAATAGGCGATTCTCCACTGCGACCTTCAAGCCACTTGATAGGTATTAGCTTCGGCAAATTATTTTGGACGAGAAACAGCCTGTAGATGTTTTCCACCGGCACATACCCCTCTCTCCCTGTAAGACTTGTAGACAGTCGAGGTAGACTATCATTGAGCGCAGTATCCGCCATCTACGGGCAGTGCGACCCCTGTAACATAAGCAGCGTCATCGCTGGCTAGATAAACATAAGCTTGCGCAACGTCCTTTGCAGAGCCCCATTCGTCACCCCAAGGCGTCAAGGCTGAGATGGCTGTCCTCATTTCTCGATCTTGGAATTGGTCTTGTGTCATGGGTGTACGAAGGTGGCCTGGGCACACTGCATTGCAATGTACCTTGTATTTTGCATACTCCACCGCGATCTGCTTTGTCAGTAAAGTCACAGCCCCCTTCGACGCACAATATGCAGCTCCATAAACCATTTGTCCAACCAAGCCCATAATGCTCGACGTGTTGACTATCCATCCTCTATGGCCACTTGCATGTGGTTCTTGCTTCATGAACTGACCACACGCGTATTTGCATCCAAGGAATACGCTGCGGCTGTTGATGCTCATTACGGTGTCCCATGTCTCTTCACTCATTTCGTGTACCATGCCATGGTTCTCTGTGCCTCCAATGCCTGCGTTGTTGACCATGACATCCAACCTTCCTCCCATCTTGACTACTTCTTGCACCAGTGCCTCGACTTCTGTCCCAATTGTGACGTTCGTCTTCACGAATATGCCTTTGTTCTCTCCACGCCGTTTACATATCAGTTCGTGGGTTGGTATTCCCGCCTCTTCAGCCTCGAACACGGACTTAGGTGTAGGCTTCAAGTCTGCGCAGGCTACTAGGCGCGCACCTTGGGATGCGTAGGCAAGGGCAATGGCGCGACCAAGGCCCGATGCTGCCCCTGTCACAATGCAGACTTTGTCTCTCAAACGCTCGCCGGTAAGAGAGGAGGTGGCCATGGTCAATTGTTCTGTACTCAGTTGGAAGTTGGCGGTTCACTGATGCTCAAGTTGGACGGTCAAAGGCCGTCTGGGCATGAAGAGGAACCATTGCGAGTAAGATAGTCATCACTGGTTGTAGTGAGGGGTTCTAGGTCACTCCTTGGAGGACGTCATACCTGAGGTCCTACACCGCCAAGCAGCTAGGGTCAGAAGGTAGCGGGAGGCGCCTGAAGAAAGCCCCGAAATGCAAATGTGGTACCTCAAACATGGCAGTTTTAGGCGCAAGCTGCTAAATGTTTAGCGTTACGCGGCCACTAAATCATGACCTCCCCACCTATCGCTCTTCACTATACGATGGCAGCATCATTAGAGGACCCTATCTCGCTTCATGGGGGTTATGCAGTCCGACGGACGGGACGGATTTACGCGTCGTCAAAGGAGACATCGCTCTTTAGGCACCAGTATCTCCATGCCAGGTAGTCATCTTGTTTGATCAACTTTGACTCTGCTACGCTTCTCTCGATTGAACATCAAACGATATCAGCTATGTCATCTTCTGAGGGACGAATCTATGATGCCGCAATAGCCAGCGGTACCAAGGACGTGCCTTGGTACAAGGCCGAGCCTGGAGACTTTAGCCCAGCCTGTCGTGAGCTCTTGGAGACTTACAGCAAGATCGAGCCTGATCGTGTCAACGCTCATGTTCTGGATATAGTATGTCTAGTGAATGAACTACAGTGTTTCAAAGGCTGACCGTGAGGCGCCCAGAGGGAACGAGCGTGGTCGATCTTCCCCGTACGTTCCCTCCGAAGAAAGAAGCTTAACACATACTGATGGAGCTATAGTATCCATGCATTGGCCAATTTCGCTTCCTGGACCTCTCCATATCCCTTCACCCCTCCTACCAACGAGTCCTCTCCTTCCTGAAAGAACCCCAATCCGGACACACCCTCCTCGACCTAGGATGCTGCTTCGCCCAAGAAATACGCAAGCTGGTCCATGACGGTGTCCCTTCCGAGAACCTCTACGCCTGTGACCTGAAAGCCGAGTTCCTCGAGCTTGGCTATGAGCTGTTCAAGGACAAAGAGCCGCTGAAAACACACTGTTTTGCAGCAGATGTTTTTCAGCCGGGCGGTGGATTAGAAGAGGTCGAAGGCAAAATAGACATGATATATGCAGCGCGTTTCTTTCATCTCTTCTCCTGGGAAGACCAGATCAAGATCTGCAAACGGTTGATCAAGGTGCTGAAACCGCAGAAAGGGAGTCTGGTATTTGGCAGGCAGGTGGGAAATATAAACGGGAGGGAGGTGGACAGGTTGACACATGGAATCAAGGATGCAGCGGGCGAATGGCTACATGACCCCGACAGCTTTAAGAGAATGTGGGATGTTGCCGGCGAAGAGACCGGCACGAAGTGGAAGACATGGGCACAATTGGATGAAGGTGAAGGCAAAGGTGAAGGCATGGGCTCAGGTATTTGGTCTGAGAATGGCTTGCGAAGGCTGAGGTATGAGGTCGAGAGACTGGAGTAAGCTTGCTTGACTCGAATTTTACACATCATCGCCAAAATATGGCAACGCTAGAGATCTCCTATTGACTTCAAAGCGATCCCAATAATGAATTGGCCAATTCTGACCTCAAGTTTGATCCTTCTACTAGATACATGTATGACTCAATGTTCCTTGCCGGCAAATTCTTGGTCCTACAAGGAGATATCGTATTTAGCGAACGGTGCTCAGCTGCCTTCTTGCTGCAGATTTTGGTGATTGTATCCTAATAAGCAAGGAGGTTGTCTCGAGGGGCATAAAAGCACATGACTTCGCGCCCTCGACGTGTCTCCTGAGCACGTCAAAGACTTCATCATGGCTGCAGCCTCAGGCCAATCTTCTGCCAATCCAATCGATCTCACTACCTAAGGGGATATTCGGCCCTGACCCAACCATCACTCTCAGATGGGATGCTGATGCCTACAATGATTCGAAAATAGCTTTTCCTCTGCCTCAAAATGAGGGTACTCGTGGGGGCATGCTCCAGCGCCTTATCAGCCGCTGCCTGCCGGCTACCTTTGGTGTTGGCGGTCAGGATGTACTGGACGAGACCTACCGAAAGGCCCTCAAGCTTGATATTTCCGAGTTCTCGACAAATTCCCATCCCCATGACTGCGGTATCGTAGACTCTATCCAGCAAGTACTGCTTCCGAGTACTATCCGGGGTGGCCAAGGCATCGGGATTGGACTGGAAGGCGTTCGAGCCGAGCTGTACAAGCTGAACGTACGTGTCCCGCGCTGATGAGTTTCGCATACGCTGACCGCAATTCTCAGATCTATTCGGCACCATCTGGCAAGTTCCTCTCGTATGTGGATATCCCACGATGCAATTTGGCCCGCTGGTTGTATGCTTACCTTGTCAACATGAAGTTACGTTGCCTTTCACTCACTCCAGAAGCTTAAATCTTTGCAATGTCGGCGGTCGAATAGTACCTCCATCGCGCAGTCTCACTCACAAGGGGTCGGCTATTAGGGGGGTACGTTGCGTGTCAAACACCCCAGCCAAACCACAGAATTCAACTGAGCCAAATCCAGTTCGCAAGATATTCAGTGGGCAGCCTTCTATGGAGATTGCAAGCACGAAGTCCTGGAAGTGACTCAAGGCCATCGTGTCACATTGACCCACAACCTATATTACTCGTCGATTGGCAAACCTGCAGGTCCGGTCGCTAACCCGCTCCAGCTTCCTTTCTATGGAATTGTTCGTGACATCCTTCGAGAACCAACTTTCATGAAGCAAGGTACAGGCGGTCCGCCATAGTATTGCTACTTCTAACACCATTTCGCAGGCGGTATGCTAGGCTTCTTCTGCCATCACCAATACGCACATTCGCATGAAAGCGGGCGTTTCTCCACACCAGCGGCTTTCAAGGGCGTCGATCTCGCAGTCTACTCTGTTTTCCGAGCCCTAGGACTGAACGTCGGCGTCCACGCAATTGTTCAAAACAAATCGGAAAATCTGGGTGGCATGTACGTGAAGCGTCTCACGCAAGAACCGCCTCCTGGTAGCAAGGGTGACCACGTCAAAGCATTTCTTGAGAGGCTCAAAGCAAACGAAGATCGCCCTGACAGGCATGGTTACGAGTCAGATGAGGAAGCATATCAGGAGGATTGGATCGATCACCCGAGCGTCGAAGTATTTGGATCTCGCCCTGGTGATTGTGATGAGGGGAAACAAGAAACGCGCACTGTGGTTGGCGAAATGCTTCATGGTCCCACTTTTGGTGAAACCTACGAAGAGGAGAGCAAGGAGGTAAAGCGCCCTGCTTGATAATTCGATCTTTTCTGCTGACCTAGTCTATCGCGATTGGAAGACTATCGGTGGCGAATGGCTCCATCCAAAAGTCTCCCAGATCGTATGGATGAATGAGACGCTCCACAAAGACTTCGCATACGCAGGCTTGGCGGTAGGTGTCTTCACAGCAATGCACCTCTCATCCGAGTATCAAAGTGCGCTGACTTGAACTATCCATGTATAGTATGGGAATGAGGCCACCCTGAACTACCGATTCTCCGCCGCGGCCATTCTCGTGATAGTGCTCCCTAGCGGCAAAGGAGTAAGACGTCCAGCGAAGAAAGCTGAGGCTGGGTTAATGGGTCCTCCGTAAAACGTTCCGTCACGCAGAACACCTAATACTTCGGGCGCCAATGCTCCAAAATCGTCCAGTGTTCCCGCCCAAAACCTTGCTGGCGGTTTGCCCGCATCCACTAGGAACAAACACGCCGCCATGGCATCATTGTTCTCATCTCGATTGGCGAGCACCACGACAGGCGAAGAAGGTAGCGGTGCAGACGTCGTCGAAAGGGCTTCTGATATGAACAACTCGGTTCCTTCACCGCTTAAGGGTCTTGTAGTCTGGGTAGATGGAATCGTTGAGAATCGAGACGGTAAGCCAGTGGGACAAATCGTCAAGGGTGACCCAGGAGCTCTTATCGGTTTCGAGGTCAGGGAAAATGGAGAAATTCTTGACGATGATGGAGATGTCATCGGTCGTGCCAGCCTACGGGCCATGCCTCCCATAGTAAGTGAGCAGCACACGGGTAATCGCTGGGCTGGTCTCAAAGTTGATCCAGATGGCGATATTCTGGGGATTGTTACGAAGGGTCTTCGCGCTGAGCTTACTGGGTTTGGGATTGATCGGGTGGGATATGTGGTTGATGGACGCGGTGAGAGGGTTGGGGAGACTATGCTTTTGGAGCAAATTCGGCTTAATCGGAGCTCGTATTGTGGCGACCTTGTTCACGTCAGGACTAGAAGATGTTCATTATCTAGGTATGATGTATTTCGGTAGACAGAATCTGATCGCTTAATGAAAACCCATTTTAGTTGATTCATATCATGGTGTGATTGAATATTAGCGGCCTGAGCAATTCTGTAATTTGAAATAAGCGTCGAAATTAAAGCAGAAGAGTCCGAGTGTGTAGATTCTAATAGATAGCAAAGCACAGAAAGTTTGACGCTCATCGCTGCTAAGGGGGTCGTATCTGCCGGCACGAGGAAAGCACTGATATAAATCAACCCCACCACTCCACCTTTTGCAAGCCTTCCCGAGATCGCTGCTCTTCACCCAGGCCACGTGCAGCAGCACTCCCAGGTATACCGCCATATGAATGCATCAATATGACGACTTGTTTGCCTTCGTCAACGAGTGGCACGATCGCGGTATTACGAATGAAGTCGGCGTCCTTTTGTGGGGAGCAGCTGGCTGGATCGTCGCTACCGACGCTTAGGAGGGCAATAGCAATTGTGTGGAAGCCATGTTTCTCTAGTTGGGCTTGAAAGGTCGAGAATTAGTCAGGATTGTAGAATGCCCCTGGGACCAGGATGATTGTGGCATTGCTGGATGTCATGGCTACTTGAGTCCGTGTCAAGATGGGTGTAGGAGAACATACAGACTCAGACGTCGGAATCTCTACCTGCGTGAGATAAGGAAGCTCCATTAACGTGGCATGTAGCTCTTGTCGGGTGCCTCAGGCCGCCTGCCACCTCGTTGACTATTACTCATGCTGGCCACTCGCATTGCTTCCAACTGCGGTAATCTTTGAGAACACTCTGAAATGATTGAATTAAAGCGGGTGATCCTCAACAATCAAGATGTATGCCTTTCAACTTCCCTAGCATGTACAGGGCGACTTGATTGACGAAGCGGTGCATTATAAAACCCGCCCTCGGACTTCCATCTTAGAAACCCAGGGGGCCCCGGTCTTCTAAAGACTCCTTGTTCTCCCAAGCTCCCTATTCCCATCCATAATCAAATCCAAGGCTGGATATATCGTGGATCAGTCTTTCTCGCACGCAATCAGCCACCGTCAAAGATTCGAAGGCGTCATAGTTATTATACGAGATATGCAGCTGAATTATTGATGGGCTTCTCTTAGCATAGTGAGCACCTGCTATTATCATGTCCTGATACAGAAGTGTTTTAGTCGGCTGACAAGGCTGGGTGGTCATTTCTTCCATCTCGTGACCGGTATTATAAGTGGTTTCGTTGAACGTAGGCAAGCAGAGTCGAACGACCAGAGGCTTCAGCCTTGACTCTGCACCGGGTGGAATGGAGGATGTGGTGAGTAAGCATGGGCAAATATTCTGCATCCTGAGTCCTACATTCTGGAATTCGTGCAATCGTAGGGCTAGGAGAATGCCGATGTGTGTTGCATCCATTTTATAGCTTGGAGGCACTAAATTCGAGGGACGAACGAAGCTTGAAGCGCAAGTGTCCAATGTAAGGTTCTTCAAGTTGTGTGGTAGACCACAGACAATGCTCTTTGGAGAGGTATCGGATGCGGGCCCCGCTGAGGCCTCAAAGCAGAATTCGTCTAGATTCTTAAACGCTGGTAGCGTATCGCCTAGTCGGACGAGTCTGTCGTTCATACGGACACTCCAGTCGCGTAGCTGTCTTTCTAGCACTTTCTCATCTACCTAGCGTTGTCCTGGACTTCCATCAGTGACCAAAATCGTCTCGTATTGATCGCCCTTCCTCCCAGCCCTCTCCAGCACCCTTTAGCTTCTGCTCCTCAATATCTGCATCGTTTGCCACGCTGCCGTCGTGCCATGGGGATGATCCACGCCAGAATTGGGCCGTAATAGCAGTCGCTGTGGACGGATGTCCTACGAGGCGGATGAAGAGACGCGTCACTTTCCTCTTCACCAGATTGCCCAAGGGTGTATTGGTAAGTGGGAATCGCTCCAAGTCGTGTGACGAAAGATAGAGGGTGGAGACCTGCAAGCCCGAAAGAAACACTGGTAGAGCAGCCCAGTACCATTTCCTTGTAAGGTACGCTCATAGCTCTGTGGCACCGACATGCTGCGCGATCAGCCAGAGAATCTCTGGCGGCAGGTTGAGGAGAGGCATTGGCTTCGTTGTTGGGTGTGAAATATTGAACTGATGGGAGGCGTCGCGGGCAAAGGCTATTTAGCCCTAAGGTAAGCTATGCCCTGGGGCGGCTTAGCAATATTTCGGGGTCGATCTTCAGGGTTTGAAAAACCCTACGCCAATTATAGCAGGTGGCCGCTCGGGTCACCTGCGGCCCCCCCGAACCTGACCTTTCCCCTCTTTGAACCACGGATATCAACGTTGTGAATGGCCTAGTCAGAGCACGAGGACGATTTGACCCGAGGTGGTACGATGGAATCCGAAATGGATGCCTTCGCCACCAGTGACTGCTGGGTCCCAGCTATGCAGGCTATGCAATCGAAGCATGCTTCATCGTTCCTGTCCCAGCTAACATGCATCTCTCAACGCAAGGGACGCTCTTCTGTGCTGCAATTGCGGCTACCGTTGCGCAGGCCATCCCGCTGAACGTCACGGATGCCGGTAACATACCCTCCCATGTTGCCTCAGCTTCGAACCCAGCTGATTCTCTCGCCTACAGACTCCATCCGCACTGCCGCCAGCACAATCGCCTACAACATGATGACCTACTACACCGGCAACCTCACAGGCAACGAGCCCGGCCTCCTCCCTCAACCCTACTACTGGTGGGAAGCCGGAGCAATGTGGGGTGGTATGGTCGAATATTGGCACTACACGGGAGACACAAGTTACAACAGTGTAGTGGCGCAGGCTATCCTCGCTCAGAAGAGCCCGACGAATGATTTCCTGATGCCGGAACAAGTGTATGATACGGTGTGTACACATTCCTTCCCCTCCCACCGTGAAGAGGAAGATGTGCTGATGTATGCGGATGGGAAAGGGCAACGACGACCAAGCCTTCTGGGGCCTCACTGCCATCACAGCTGCGGAACGCAAATTCCCCCTCCCCTCCCACCCATCTTCACCCACCTACGTCCAACTGGCAGAAAATGTCTTCAACGATATGGCCAGCCCGCGCTGGAACACATCCACCTGTGGCGGCGGATTGCAATGGCAATTCACTCCCGGGAATAATGGATTCTACTACAAGTCAGCGATCGCCAATGGAGGGTTCTTCCAGCTTGCGGCGAGGCTGGCGCGGTATACGGGCAATAGCACATACTCTGACTGGGCCGAGAAGGCGTATGATTGGACGGCTGCGATTGGGTTGATCGATGGCAGTGGGAATGGCTATGTCTATGATGGGACGGATGACACGCAGAATTGCACTGTGATTAATCATGGCCAGTGGAGTTACAACGCTGCGGTTTTTTTGCTTGGGAGTGCTGTGATGGCCAACATCACCGCCAATGATACTTTATCGCCGTGGGCGAATCGCACTCAAGAGTTCTTGTATGGAGCGAAGGCGATGTTCACTTCGCCATTCGACAATGCCACGAACGTCATGTATGAGTTCATGTGCGAGAAGGAAGGTAACTGCGATACAGATCAATTCAGCTTCAAGGCCTATCTGAGCCGGTGGATGGTTGCGGCATGCCAAATGCAACCGATATTGACGGACCAGATCTTTGACCTTATTACACCGTCTGCTGAAGCTGCCGCGGTATCTTGCTCCGGACCCGATGGGAATGTGTGTGGCACGAAGTGGTATGTTGGGGGCTGGGACGGCACAAAGGGATTGGGGCAACAATTGTCGGCTTTGGAGACGATTCAGGGGTTGCTTGTTAATAGTACGCAGCCTCCGCTGATAGTGCCTGGTAGCTAGAACTGCTTGCTGCTGAATTTGATACGGTAGAGATTCCAAAACTAGCAGGTGAACGTGTG
The DNA here is from genome assembly GCA_033220425.1 of Lepraria neglecta. Lineage (NCBI taxonomy): Eukaryota > Fungi > Ascomycota > Lecanoromycetes > Lecanorales > Stereocaulaceae > Lepraria > Lepraria neglecta. Next base: position 2,247,159 of record CM065651.1, on the reverse strand, counting down.
CCATGCTCTGCGGTCTGTTGTGATGCTGCTTGCAAGCAGGGACTGGAATTCTGCTCCATCTCATCCTGAACAGGAGTGCTCCTCAACTCAGAGAAAATACAGCAGATTTGATATATGGAAAGGGAACAGGACTTTCAAGACTCAAGTGAGATCCATCTCACCAGAGTCAATCTCAGAGTCAGTTTCCCAGCCCTCGGCTTGGAGACTCAGATCCAACAGTGGTCCCTCGCCGCCCTCTACCTGACAGTTTTCAATAGCAATCCCAACGGCCGCTTTTCTGCCGCCATTGATTTCGGGTCGTAGGTCAAGAAAGTAGGTCTCTACAGGGTCGTCGCTGCTAAGTTGCCCGGTAATCGTGGCTTTTTCTAAATTGAGTACCTTGCGGACCGGTTGTAATAAATAGCGCTACGATCCTTTATGTAATTTAATATTGTCGAGGCGTATCTCTCGATGGCTGTCGGCATGTCTTTTGTAGATTTGCACCAGCTCCTCCTCGTTCGTGCTGATCCGGGTGAAAGATGCGGCTCTCAATGAATTCCCTGTGAAGTGTCCCACAACGTCAAATGAGCGTGCAGGCGACTTGGGATTATCCCAGTCGAGGCTAAAGGTCAAGTCTTCCAGGTTTGGTGCTGCGGTAATGAAGTCGTGGAGGCGTCCAGTCCTGGCGAGATATTCGGAACATATTGGAATTTGCGAATGATAAGGATCATAGTCGTATTCCTCGTCTTCCTCAATACGAGTGGCAACGTGCAAAGCCAGAGTACAAAGGGAGCGCACAGCATGTTTATACTGATCAAAGGTATCTTCCTCTTCCTTGGATAACATCCAGTGGACATTGCCACACCGAAGGATTTCGACCTGTCGACCAGAGTCACAAGCACCCAGTAGTAGTGATCGTAGTTGCGGAACTTCACATCGCTCCCTTTGTCCGTCGTCACCGTAAGGTGCCTGCAATGTTTCGCCAAAAGCCCGATCAACCTTTGTAGTCCACCTTTTCCCTCCAATGAGACGACACTGAGCACAGTGGCTGTAGAGCCGCTGTTCGGTGCTGATGCAATGCTTTCACAGAACGTCATTCATGAGAGCAGAGCAGGCGTACAGCACAGACCTTGCAATGCGAATTCCTTTGCACACTGTGTCAAGAGGAACGAGCGTTGTTTTGGGCATGCTAGGTACCTTAGGGTCTTCCCTGATGGGAAGTAGGAACACACCTTAGCACCAACCAGGCCCAGATACAAAGTTAAGGCTCATGAGTAGAGCCTCCAATGATGAAACCATCTGGGGGCCATTCCTTCACGTTTTAGTATACGCTAATAATAAGCGCTTGGAGATGGGTTTCATCCTTCGTACTGCCTCTAATGACCCTTCTAGAGATGAAGGTGACTCCCGGGGTAAATATTAGTTTGCCGTTCTAGGAACTGCTTCAGCATACGATCTCTTCGACAGTCTATTCAATCAACTAATGTTTCGTAAAAATTTGTAGCCTGTTTAATTCTGTATATTTCCGTAAGTGCATTGTTTGTGGTGTTATTCAAGTACGAAACTTACAACTCGCCCTTCCCAGACCGGCAAACTCTTTTTTACCCCGCGAGGGTGACAAGCAACCTTGCACGTGGGGAACAAAGCAATGACTCATCTTTACCTAAGTGGAAGGCTTTGAACGCCAAGCTGGCCTAGTAATCCTCAAACACCGAACGCTGGAGCCGCAGGATTCGTGGAGAATCCTTCCAACACCTTATGACTAATGAACACTATCTTCATAGCCACACCGGAACATCTTGTATACCAATATTGCATCCTTGACACCCGTTTTAACGAACTCCGACTTGAAGCTGCTCGTGTATCGGAGGCACAGATGGGTAAATTTGAGTATAGCGGACTTCAACGTCATCCACCAAAGTAAAATTTTATTGTCCTTATCGCTTCCTTTTTTTGATATGATCCGGATGGATTTCAAGACAAAGTTGTCGAAGGACCTACCTAGATTGGAGCCGGCTAAAGGCTTGCAATGGGCCATCCTCCCCACATAATACCTGCGCCACTTCCCTTGGACGCTGCCATCATCTGATGTAAGTCGAGAAGGATTATAGGGATCGTTAAGTCATGAGCTAAACCTACACAACGACTCCTTCGTTGACTCCCTCGTTGGCTCCTTCGTTGTCTGGCAAGAGTTTTGTACCGTCCGATGCTTTCGCTCGAGGCAATGCCACTTAGGCCATTTCACTTCGCTGAGTTAACCCCTTGAATAGAGAATAGCTTTAACAACGGTCAAGAGACAGATGGAGGGAAAGCATGTAAACGATAGTCTTCCCATTCATCTCATCCATAATTCAGTTGTCTGGACCACTTGATGCATGTCGTCCATGTATAGGCCAACTGTTTCATTCGGATTGAGTTCGCCATTTGGGAGACCATCAGAGTCATAAGAAGCTACTCTTGAAGGTCTGGGTATCGGAAAACGTGAGATATTGCTGAGGGCTGAAGCGGGTTCGTTGACTGGTAATGCAGAACCTAGACTTGTGGCGACGACGAGGAATAGAGTGATGAGGAGTAGAGTGATGGAATTGAGTGGCATTGTATCTAGCGTCTTTAATGTAAGAAATGCGATTGTCGACAAGTCAACGTAAAAGAAGACTCGAGATTCAGCTAATGATCTATTGGTATTGCACTTCAGAATGCTGTTCTCCAGTTTATATATTCCCACGAGGGCAATAGAACCGGCAAAATGTGCGCCATGACAGCAGCAGAATTCGTGGGGGTGCCATATTTCTGGAGCAGGTGGCCTGTACATAAGCGCAATGCGCTTTCGGGGTCAAGGTTTGGGTTGCCCGATGCAGTGATTGTTGAGTAAAAGGCTGAAGTATCAGAGATGTAGCAGGTACACACCCGAGACGGTATGCTATTTTGACCTGCTCTTCATACAGATTACAGCCTGCACCGGGAGTCTGCACCTCAAGTCGATGATGGTGCTCGATTGCTAGAACCAGCCTGTCTGGCTGGATTGGAAATTCCAACTCAGGCAGAACAAAAGCTGAGTGAGCTAGAAAAGGCGATTGTGGGAACTAGACCGTTGCAGCATCAGCCTAGTCCTGCGTGGATGAATCTGTGTTACAAGGCGCGCTCAATTTTCGTTGTGGTAAGATGTAACCTAAATGCCATTGTAGCTTACCTAGAAGGTTTGTGCGTGACATAAGGGAGTACCGACACCAACATTTCAAGACGTAGCTGGAGTGAGGGAAGCATCCCGAAATCCTTGTGGTCCAAGCGCCATCACGTCGGTCTTCGCGGTTAACGTTGCAAGTGCCGACGTTCTGAGAGACGCCACTGATGCTTAAATTAGGTGACCTGAGACTCTTAACGCTATGGACAGTTATCCGCTTTGTCCCCCACTCGCATCCACTCTACATTGTAGGCCAATATTAGAGATCAAGGTATCATATGATAGTCGCTTACGTCAGGAGAGTTTTGATATTGACGCCAATATCGGCTGTGCTGGTCTTTATGAATTCCCTCCTATGCGCCATTGGGCTCAATGTAGCTGTGTATTGCAACTGTCCATCTTCGGAGAAATATATTATCCAGTCAGTCTTGGTAGTTGTGAAGTTCATTAGTAAGATCTGTGGGCAAAATTATCACATGGTGAGGGAGAGCTGCGAGGGAATACAATGCAACTTAAATGAATTTTATCTCTCGCGTAGCTTAGCATATAAAGTGTTGCAATCTGCTTGCCTGATTGCTCTTTATGCGATTCCATTGTTTTTTTCCGCTAGTCACAGGTAGAATTGTTAGTAAATAGATAGAGATGTCTATTAGTACTCCATAGATTCCTATCTCTTAGCTAGTCAGTCAATTGAGTGTTCGCTCCTGTTGGTTCATGAATTTTGCGCATTTGGAAATCGTTCGCATTCCGTGTCCAAATAACGCAAGCAACCGTTCACTGACAAATATCTCCGACACTAATGCACGTTGCCGTTGCTCCCCTGAAGACAACTGTCAAGCCGAGTGGATAAAGTTCCCGGAACCGCCCCCCCTGCTCAACAGTAAGATCATCCCTGCAGTCCGGCCCTGCTAAACAACCGGTATAAGAGGGTCTGTGCAGAGGCCGCTATAGGATCCCTTGACAAAATGAACTGCAGTTGCTCTAAGTGTTGCTATTAGTGCCATAATCGTGTTTATGGCTGTCAACGACCAGATCTCTATGCCGATATGGTAGCAGCTGGCCCGTCTGATAAAGTAGTACGTAAAATCTATCTACCCCATACGAGTCGAGCTTAAAGTGCCTTTCGGGTCCTCATTGAGGGGCAGAGGCGGCGACGAGCTCCCCTGATCGACCAGTCGACATATGAACCGATTGGTCCGTTTACGAACGGATCGCTAAAGTACAAGCCTCCTGATGATTTATGAATGGACGGGATGATTTATTTCAGACCAATTGACGAATCGACGGAACCAGGATAAGTGGTGAATTGACTTTCAGTTCCCCACACTGGGCTCCGACTACGTAATATCATTAATTGCTAGCACTTGGCGAGTTGGCCTGACAGATTCTTAAGCCTCATCAAGAGAGTCGGGGTCGTTGTAGGCTTTTTCTGTAAGCTCTAGGAGCAATGAATGTGTCACAGGAGGGTTTCGGAAGTCGGGTATCAAATATATTTTGATTAATCCTTGATACAAGCGGTGGTGCCAGAATTGAACTTCAGACGTCGACACACTTTTCATTTTTCCTAGATACAGTAGTGATACATAGATATACCTCCGTAAGACGAAGCGAACAACAGCCATCTACGTAAATCTATATTCTATAGCATCACTTCAACTTTTGTTCTACCCTATTCCTACGCTCAATTGATCTTCTCCCCTGTCCTCGTCCTCGCGATATCCGGGGTATTGTACTCCACATTATAAGTCACATCTTTCTGAATGATCATCTGCCTGCTCCCATGACTTCCCATGCTCTCCGTATCTTCGTGTGAGACCTCCGCCTCATGCCCCAGTACATCGCCTTTCCTCATCGTATCCCATCTCAGCTGCGGCTCTGCGTGTGGAGAGCCAACGCTCCTCGATCTTCTCTTGCTCTGACTCTGACTCCCGTCCCGATTCTTGCTTCTCGTCCCGAACTTCAATGAAGTTATGGTGCTGAGGCCAGACTTGTTGTAATTGCTGCGATCGATATTCGAGAGAGCGTTGATCTCCTCGACTCCGCCGTAGGATGTGTTGAAAGCTGCCATGAATGGTTTCAGGCAGGCAATGTTGCTCGAACAAAAACTGATGTCGACTTCGACGAGTGTCCAGATGACAAAGTAGACAAGGGAGAGGGTGAGGTCGTTGGAGGGAGTCTCGATGTCGAGCGAGTGGAGACGAAGGAGCGTGAAAGCGATCATCCTGTCAGATCATGAGCAAACAACAAGCAATGTTTTCTTGGCTGGGGACTTACGGCAATCGCAGACCAAATACTACTACAATAGTAATCTTTCGCACTAATGCCATTTTGAGACCCTTAACAAGGAGAATGGGCATCGCGAACAGAGCTACTTCGATGGCGATATCGAAGGCACCGATGATCTTCCAGCGATCAACCTATACGACAATTAGTGCATCGCCGTACAACCAGAAGACCAAAACTTACAAAGGAGGTACATTTTGGATTGATGAAGATCCAGGGGTGGGAGAGGTCGCAGCGCAAAGCGATCAGAAATATCGAAACAACCAGCCAGACGGAAGTTGCGACAAGAATCCCCTTTGCCACACTTTGATGACTCTTCTGCGGTGTTAATCGCAGGAACAAAAATGACATCGAGCATTTCGAACAGTAGAGCGCTATTAGATAGAATAGGTCACTGGCATACGAAGCCTATCAAATCAGCTTGCTGTAAGGAGTGGTTTGTGGAAGTCGCTACCCTTTGTAGCCCTATTAGGTCCGATGGTGATATCAAATCTTCGGCCTTCCCAAAGCCTAGGGATGTCATAGTAAAAACGAGTGAGGAGTAGACGATGCAAAAGCCCTGCGATCGAATCAATTTGTGCCTTATTTAGGAAGGCCTTTTGGATCATACCGTCGCAACACCCAAGGCGATATCATCGCGATCGAATGGCGGAGCGATGAATAAACGCACGAAGACTCGAATAATCATGGAGATCAAGACCAAGATGAGACCGAAAGCATTGGTAATGTGGATCAAGCCGCTGTGATTGGTGGGAGTGATTGCACCGAGCGGTGCAGACACCGTCGAATTGTCCGCCATTGTAGTCTCAGCAAGTCCATGAACTTAACTATCCATCTCAGATTCTCAATTGAAGGGGGTTAAAAGGTTGGAGTCTCCAGCAAAGCCGCAAGTTTATTTTTGTTGCAAAGCGTGATGGACGGGGGAATCTAAGGTTCAGATATCAAAAAGAACGCCAAGCATTTAAATCCCCCATCGTATCTTCAAAGGGATGCCTGCGGTACCTGCATGAGCAAATATGGAGGTGATGGAAAGCCTTGCAGAAGTAGCCAACAGCTAGAGGTGATTATAATCCCAGTCATTCATCCTGCAAATACCATCCCCCGTTTCGTGACTTTTTGTTGATATTCATTATCTCTTTCGTTCAAGCCATGTCGGCTAGCGTTGGCCTGGACCCTCGGATCGCTGCAGAACTTAGTGAGTCCCGGCATTAGCGCCAACCACCAAAGACTCCACTCCCAGCAGCTACCTCCCTGCGCCGGGTGGATCATCAAAGTTTTTTGTCGAGATAATCTATCTATGCAATCACACTGATATGCATTCATGTTTAGAAGACTGTCTTAACCAATACCTTCCCTTGTCCACCAAAAATTTGACCCCTACAAACGGTAGCAGTACAGGGTCTCGACACTGCGGCTTGCGCTCCCCTGCTAGACTCTTGGCAGCTTGAAGCCATTTATATTACTCTACTCCTGATGTCGAATCGGTTCAACGGCACAACGACAGCTAGAGCTAGCAGCGGGGGAGTCTGCCGTGCTCAGAACCCTGTAAGTGGACTTTAAAATTGAAAGTGGGAGGTTGCAACCGAGGCGGAATCGAGATTCCGTCAACCTAATTCACTAATTCACTAATTCACTAGAACTGATCCACTAATAATTCAGCATTGGCTTTGCGGGGAAGAGGTCATCAGCTTCCGGATGAGAGCCCCCACTCACCGAGCGAACGACTAGCGACCTGCCATTAGGACTTGGGATTACATAAAGGGTCGAGTCTCCGCTCTCCACCCTGACGTGGAGCGATCCTTCGAGCAAAACTGCAAGCAAAATACCCCACAATTGCGACAATGAGGTTAAATTCGCCATGTCCCTCCTCCATTGGCTTATGCGAAATCGTTGCGGTGGCTGATTATGGCGACCAAAGGACCCCGCGATTAGCCAAGAAGTTAGGTACATAGAACCCCCACCCCCCTAAAGGCTTAGCTCTAGGCCGCGCACTGGCTAATCCAGCCCATGTCGTACGGGGGGCCACGGGTTTAGGGCCTCTTAGTGTCAGCCACATTAAGGTAGATCTAGGAATTGCCTGTCAAAGGCCAGCCCCAACCCAGATCGTTGAGACCCTAAATTGGGGCCCGCATGTTAAAATGGGCCGACCCTGCAACCCAACTTAGGCGGGCTGGGAGACTGATGCCACTGCTGATTACTGCTAATTACTGCTACTAGGACTGTTCCTATCTTCCAAACATCCACAATAAGAGCTAACGCATAGTCTCGATAAGAGTCTGGCATGGACGATTATTTATAAAACAGTGTGATAAGAGATAGGCGCAAATGAATGGCCGGCAATGGCAGAGAGTACAGCTACTACAGCTACCTCGTGCACTGGTGCACCGGGTCGACATTAGTACAAGCATAGTACATGCATAGTCGCATGGCTCACTTGATGTCACGCCTTCACCACCAGTACCGTGGAGATTATCCTAGAGCTAGAAGCCGCCGCACTATACGCACTATACGCACTATGTCGGGGAATCGAGCCTGGACCATCTGGCTTGCGTGGAACTTGCATGAACGTGCGTCGCTAGATGGCTTTTGCAAAAGATAGGGATGCATTTCCCTGCCACTCCACGTTTTTCCTTTTCCACTACCCACACCTCTTGTTATTCATTCATCATTCCATCAATTCAGTCCTTAATCACTTCACCACCTTGCAGGCAACGCTCTTCGCCACCATGCATTCTTCAGACATGGCCAAAGGCAACGATGGCTTCGTGGAGACCACCAAATTCGGCACCGAGAACTCCTCGAGCGACATTCAGATGCAAGACGTCCACGGTGATGTCGAGATCGTTGCCGACAAGTGGCAAGGTAACGCTTCGGACAGACATGATATGTTGGTGCTGGGAAGATCTCAGGTCCTTAGGGTGAGAGCGCTCAAATTGGCTCCTGCCCATCGCTACATCTACATGGGCTGACTATCCAATGCACAGCGCAACTTCAGCTTTATCTCTATCCTGGGTTTCGGGGCTGTCCTCATCTGCACCTGGGAGATCATCTTTGCGTGAGCATACTTGCTCCTCCTTCATCTATCTGCTTGCGCCTGACTCTGCCAAACCAGGAATCTACTCTTTGCCTTGACCGATGGAGGAACTGGAGGCCTTTTCTGGGGTTACACGGTTACAGTCGTCGCAAGTGTCTTCATCTATCTGAGCATCGGAGAAATGGCATCGATGTAGGAGGCCTGCTCGACTATCTATTAGCCTTTATTAACTAACCATTTGACAGGTCACCCACGGCAGGCGGGCAGTATCATTGGGTATCAGAGTTCTCACCCCGATGGTGTCAAAAGTACCTGAGCTATATCACCGGTATGAGCCTTCAACGCTCAAACACAATGCTTGATTTTGTTGACACATTGAACAGGCTGGCTCCTCGCGACTGGATGGCAAGGATCTGTCGTCGGGCTGTCCTTCCTGGCCGGGACAATCATCCAAGGGTTGATTGCTCTCAATCACGAGTCCTACGTACCTCAAAGATGGCATGGTACCCTGCTTGTCATAGCGGTCGTGACATTTTGCATCATCTTCAACACTTCTCTAGCGAAAAAGCTACCACTCGTCGAAGGATTCATCCTGCTCGTTCACGTCATTGGACTTTTCGCTATCGTGGTCCCCCTCTGGGTTTTGTCACCTAGGAACGATGCAAGAACTGCACTGCTTACATTCAGTAATGGTGGTAATTGGCCCACCATGGGGGTCGCTTTCATGATTGGTTTGCTCACGTCCTTGGGCTCGATGATGGGATTCGACTGTGCAGTGCATATGTGTAAGTTGGGAACCTATATGCTTTTCAAAATTTCAAAACCTGACAATCAACAGCCGAAGAAGTCAAGAATGCTTCTGAAACTCTTCCGCGGGCCATCATGTGGGGTGTAGCTTTGAATGCGCTTTTGGGCTATGTGACCGTCCTCACACTCTGCTTCACTGTCACCGACAGTACGGCTGTCCTCAGTGGAAACACAGGCTATCCCTTCATCCAACATTTCTACAATGTGACCAACAGTTTTGCCGGCACCGACATATTGACCGCCATTATCATCATCACTCTCGTCTCCGCCGTCATCAGCGAGATTGCCACCGCTTCCAGGCAGATCTGGTCCTTCGCTCGAGACAACGGACTGCCATTCTCGCCCTTCCTCAAACGGGTAAGCACCAGAATTCACTCGTCATCTGCCCACCATTAACATCCAGCAGGTCAATCCCGGCTGGAACGTCCCCTTGAACGCAGTCTGGGTCTCATTCGCCTCCGGCGTCGCCATCTCCCTCATCAACATCGGTTCCGCCGTCGCGCTGAACGCCATCATCTCCCTGACCATCTCCGCCCTCCTGGCCTCCTACATTATTTCCATCAGCTGTTTCCTCTCGAAGCGCCTGCGTCGTGAACCTCTACCACCAGCCAAGTTCTCGCTCGGACGCTGGGGCATGACTGTCAACATCGTCGCCCTCATCTTCCTGATTTCCTTCTTCATCTTTTGCTTCTTCCCCATCGCAAAACCGGTCACGGCCCAGACCATGAATTGGAACATCGCTATGTTTGGCGGGATTACGATCTTTGCAACTGTCTATTATATCATCATTGGGCATAAGCAGTACAGGCCTCCCGTGGATATCCAAAATAGAGACTTATAGATAAGCTCGCGAGAAGCTTACAAAAGCCAAGTACATATGGGTGGGCTTAGTCAAATTAGATTCTTATTTAGATAATATGTTTCATTGATTCAGCATTGGAATAGAACAGATTTGATATGAGTGCTACTTGGCCATTTTCGTTGCTATACAAAATTGACACCGTTGATATGGCCGTGTTCTACTCTCTTTCGAATTCTAAGCCCCAGGCACCGTGCAGAGTCTCCAACGTTCAAATTGATCCATTGGTGGCCTGGGTGACTCGAATGACATTGGTCTTTGTCTTGCTCATTCGTACACGAAGATTCCTTTGCCAGATACTCGCACATTTGCAAGTTTTGAGCTCGACGACATCTCGCCTGCTTTCCTTGGCAGACTAGAAAAGTCTCCATGTCTCTGTCCAGGAAAGGATATAACAAAATGTGTTGTGAGATGGCGCTCTCGGCGATATCATACCTCGTATGACTTATGTCTCATTCAGTCTGGCGGAAGCAACAGGGCGCAAATTTATGGTCCACCAGCAGATACATTTGGGCTGAATGGCTACGCTTATCTCTGTCTTGTATGTTTGTCACGCTCTAGCTCATTGTACACTATTCGACTCAACATTGTGGGCATATACAACCACAACAAGGTAGTACGAAGCTAACGTAATGCTACCCTCCATTTCACTCCCGCCGACAGGGGTTACTAGCGCTCTCTGAGTCTTCGATTCTCTATTAATTGGGCGGACTAATGCGGCTACGCGTAGGTGCAGTCGCGGTAGTGACTAAGAGTATCTGCGGATATTTCTACTCAGTATGCTGAATTTACGTTTCTAGTCCATAGAACTAGAAAAAGCTCTTCAGCGTCGATGTGGGGAAGATACAGTGGCTTGTTTGATCCTGTAACCAAAGGAAGCTGCTCGAGGATCTAATTGGAGATTGATTACCTCGCCAGTGTGAGCCACAAGTGGCCTTGTTCTCGAAATAGCACCTGCCCAATCTAGACTACCTGAGGGCAGAGCCTGGTCAGCGCTAGTGATAGGTGGCTACCTAGCGGTCATTGCCTCTGTCAGCAAAGCCTTGTGAGTATACCGCATAATAAGCGTGTATTTGGGACTCATAGCGAAGCCCTCGCAAGTGTCTTTGCAACAGGCATTTACATTCATCTTGGAATAGGTCCAGTCCCCATCGCAATATATCCTAGGTAAACCTCGATCCCATCCTCCTTGTGGCACGATCTCTACAGAAGAAATCCATCCCACATTTCCCATTCCCGCCACGTCTCTCCAGCAACCATCCGTATCGTGTCTGAATTTGCTGGCCAACTCTCATTCATCCGCTGAGCTACAGGAATCCTCCGCCATCTTGTGTTAGGCCGCAAGACGAGGATCGCTGGCTCTATATGAGGTGCATTAAGGAGGGAGGATTAGGTAGCTGGGCGTGGCAGAGGATGGGATTGGTATCGCGGGACACGTGGCTCATCGTGCGGATGGCAACAATAAGCGACGGCTGATGATACTCTGATATCCAAAGAAGCGTGTCAGAAATATTTTTCTGTCCGGATGATGCTAAGTCAGGTTCCGAGCCTCAGGGAATAACAATCCAAAACTCTGACCCTTACGGCCAGTGCGGGGGACGTTCCATCTAGTGGCAACACTAATAGCGCTGTCCTGGTGTGAGCAATTCTTGAAGGAGCTGAGGGTGTGGTATATGAGAGGGAGTCGAGGAAGTCTGCTCTTATTAGTAGGTAGAAAGTAGGGGGAAGAATGGCCGTTTGGAGCATTGTATCTAGGCTTAGTAGAATATGAAACTGCAGTTTCAGTGTAGTAAAAGAATTGCTTCTGAAACATGTTTATCTTCCAAATTCAGTCTTGCAGGTCTGGAAAGCCGCATTTTCTGAAGCAGTTGACAACAAGACAGTTCTCCCACTTGGGGTTTTCCCTGCAAGCACACTTCGTCTGGGGAATGACATCATCCGAGCCTTGGGAGTTGTACGTGCAAAATTGAGAGTCGTTAGCGCGGAATCCCTGACCAATTCGAGGCGCTTATGTAAAAATTCAGCCTCCATTGACTGTGGCTTAGGACGAGGCAACTTCACCTGAAGCACATCTTGAATCCCGCTTTGGAGAACCCCGCCTATCTCACAGTATAGAGTGGTCTGCACATATATTGTAGTCTCCTCCTTTGCCTTCACAGCTTCTCAAAGGAGACATCAGCTCTTGCTATGGAGGTTTGCGAAATCTTAGAGCATGGTGCTCAACAGGCCAGCGATTTTCAGTTTCCACCAATACCTAATCTTGCTGCTCGAGGTCGCGGCGTTCAGCTCATGGGTCAGTGAGTGAAATTAAAACACAAAGAGCAGCCTCAGGCTCAAGAAAAGACGTTTTCCTACCCCAAGCTCAGCAAAGCACGACACGATATCCGTCTTTGTACTTTGGCACCCTGGCACCATAGATGATACCCTTACCTGCACACTTTACACTGTCTCGTTGAAAGACCGGTCCGACAATGCAACGCTTTCTTACGTATGGGGCGATCCAACTCCGAATGAGCAAATCACTGCCAATGGTAGCCTCATCAAGATAACCACGAGTCTGCATACCGTACTGCGGCATCTTCGAAAATGGGACGTCGCTCGCGTCATTTGGGCAGACGGTGTTTGCATCAACCAAGCCGATGTAGAGGAGCGATCGTCTCAGGTTGGTATGATGGGGGATATCTACAAAGAGGCGGGGGAGCTTCAAATTTGGCTTGGTGAAGTTGAGGAGATGATACCTCAGGCTGGCACCAGTGACACGGAATTTGCAACAGACGAAGCACTTATACCCTTCAAACGATTCCTTGTTTCGCTGCACTCGCCTCCACCTTTAGCTTTAGCTCATAGTACCACCACAGCATCAGATGTCATCGGCGCCTTTGATATATTGCAACTTCTTGCTGAAGGCCTCCACTTTCACGAGATGCCTTTCTTCCGGGTGGCCGCCAATTCCAAAGTTAGTATTTGTCCCTTCTGGTCTACATCATTTCGATCGCTTTCGGCCATGTTATGTTGCGCGTGGTGGAAACGACCTTGGATCATTCAAGAAGTCATACTCTTTTCCAAGAGCACAGTACGCGTAGGCTCTTACTCCAGGCCACTTTCTCTGTTCATAGATGGCGCTCGTAACTACAGGAAGCATAGCAGGATTTGTTGTTCGTCATGGGCTCCCCTGCTGTATGGCGGCTACCCTCTACTTGAATCAACTATGAGAAGTGCGAGACTCGGAGACATGATAGAACGCTATCACAGAGGCCGTTGGACCATAATCTACGCTTTTCGTGTTTCAACCGAGCGCGGAGCTTCGGATCCTCACGATCATATCTACGCCCTCAGTGGACTGTTAGATGGCTATCAACTACTCGCAGCGCCCGACTATAGAAAGAGCACGGCTGATATCTATGCTGCCTCAACCCAAGCAATATTCTTGCATGATGTCTAAGATGGTTTCTGGCGATAAGGGGTGTCTTGTAATCGAGGGATTCGAAGTCAGTGCTATCTCAGCCATTGGTGAAACTATTGAGCCATACTGTACCTTGGATGTCTTTAAAATGGCTACCGAGCGATGGCGCGACATGGCTGGAGTTACGAAAGATCGAAATAAGCACGACCTGTGGGCAACCATCTTAATTTCCCTCTTTCCTGGCGTTGAAGAGCAAAGAAAGCTTGGTTATGGCGACTTACCCATGATTGATGGCTGGTGGGAGCGAGTAAATATCCTGGGACAAGAAGAAGATAGAGCTTACTTGCCTCCTCTGTTTTCCGCACCGAGGAGAGACAGCTAGAGGAGCTTAATAAGGCGATCGTATCACGAGCTCAGAGAAGCAAATTCTACGTGAGCAGCCAGAGCACCACAGGGATGGGACCACAAACGATTCGCCAGTGGGATTGCATATTTATTGCAAAGGGTAGCCGCGCCCCATTGATTCTTCGCCCACTCGAAAGAATGCCCACCAATGGGTCCCAATCTAAGCACCAAAGAGGCTACCAATTCGTTGGCATCTGCTATCTGCACGGTATCATGTATGGAGAAGCAGTCAAACCTGACACCAAGTGGCAACGACTCCATCTCCACTAGGTCTTTCACTGTTCAGCATGGCTTTACCATGTCGAGCATATGATACAGCACCCTCTTTTCGTCTCACTCGGCCAAGGCTGCCCCAAGCACACCACCAAAAGCCATACTTGGAAATGGGTCGACAAACAATTCGCCCAGAAGATCAAATATGTATTTGCAAAGCGAATCAGCTGGCATCTCGTCCTCTCATCGCCTGAAGAGAACAGTGTAAATTGCCTGCTTGAGAAGCCGAGCGAGTCCTAGAGACTTGTCGGTTCGTGATACTTGCACGACATTGAGGATGGGGAAGCAATTGCACCTGATGTCACACGGCGGACCCTGGAGGCTTGAAAGATATTCGTGCCCGAGTTCAAGGAATCAAGGCTACGTTACTTAAATGAGCATATTTATAGCTTCTTGCCTCCAACTACAAGGCCCGAAGTCTGCCATTCATCTCACTCCGGCACAATGGAACCCACGCTCCTCCAAAAGTCACACCTCATCCCTCTACCTCCCTCCCACGTATACGCATCCACAATCTCAAAATCATTCACCAACCCCGGCTCCTCGAACTCAGTAATATTCGGAGCCGTCCCACCAAGACTCATACTACTAAATGCCGTCCCACCCGTCTGATTCAAATTCAGCTGCAACGGCGCCGCCAAGCTCCACGCCGGGAAATTCGTCGCTGCCATTCCCATTGTTGAGTTTGAACTTGCGCCGTTTGCAACGGAAGCTGAAATGGACGGGTTGTTTTGCGTGATGAAGTTGCCCCAGATCGTCATGAACGCTTTGTTGAAGTCTGGGCCTTGGTTGGGTGTTGGTGGGCCGAAATAGGATGAGACGTCGGAGCCGTGCTGGGCACCGATTAGGGAGTATTGGTATTTGTAGGAGATGCGGTCGTTATTTGTGAAGGCTTCGGCGAGCCAGTAGGAGGGACAGACGAAGGTTGCTTCTGCGTAGACGTTCTAGGGATTTGTCAGATTGAAGTGGAATTATCATTGCGGGGTAATGTGGGTGATATATTTCTTACATCTGCGCGCTGTTGTTGGCCTGTGGCGAAGGTACTTTCATTGAGGGCAGTAGGTGTACTATTGCCGCTTGTGGCGAAGTCCAGGGTACTCATGTCTACGGAGGCATTGGTTGATGGGTAGTACAATAGCACTCTGGAGACATCATCATCCGTGAAAAGCGGGAAGGCGTTATAGAGGAATACAACAAAGTCATCTTCCGTTACAATATTCTGTGGTGTAAACGCGGGACCCTCGTTGGCGTTATTCTGTGGGGTCATCCAGCCAGATGTACCTGAAAAAGAATTCGAGACTTACCCCTACGAGCATCCTGTTACCGTTCACTTGCTTTTTCAATAGCTGCTGGCTCGGCAATTGCTGGATGTAAACGCCATCCGTGACTGGCAAGAATCCCCAAGTTCCGTATCTTGAGGAGCCCGAAATCGTTGCACTCGCATTCTGCAGCGTCTCCGTGTCCTTGCTGACAAGGCATTCGAAGATAGAAGCGCTAATGTTGCTTTGCGGGAGAGCAGGTGGTCCGAAGCAGCCTACAGCGGAAGCAAACGCATAGTATGATTGCGAGGGGACAAAGTCGGCATAGCCAAACTGCTGCGGTAAATATGGAGACGCAGATATCACCTAGACGGGCGGTCAGATTCCGGGGAAACGTCACACTGCGAGCTAAGACGGACATTACTGAAAAGCGAGTCCCCGAGATAGCCACCATAAGCCATAGATTGAAGCATGACTGATCCACCTGTTGGCCATCGTTAGCGGATTTGTTTGGGTCTAACGCTATAGTATTTGTCAACATACCCCCGGCGCTCACTCCGCTGATAGTGACCTGGGAAGCATTCCCACCAAATAACCCAATATAACTCTGGACCCACTGTAGAGCAAATGTCTGGTCGAGCAAGCCAGCGTTGACCGCTCCATACCGCATGACCTCATCCGAGGAGAGGAAACCAAAGGCTCCCAGCTATTTGGCTTGTCAGTCTCCACCAAAATGCAAGTTTTCGGGATTCTGCCCTCTATTTGTAACCACTTACACGGTACTGAATTGCCACCCCAATAAAATCATTGTTATTGGTATTGATTATTGGGCTTAGATCCTCATTGCCCTGGCCCAGTCCATATCCACCTCCGTGAATCCACACCAGAACTGGCAAGTTCGTTTTGTTCTGCGGAGCATAGACGCTCAAGAAGAGACAATCCTCATTTCCGGTAAAGTTGAAGCCTGCTGCGATTGGTGTATCCGGGCTCTGTGGACAGTTTTGCGGCAGAGTGTCTCCTGGGAGCACTTGAGCGCGGTTTACTGCTGGTGCTTGGGGTGGCTGCCATCGCAATGAGCCTGTTGGGGGAGCTGCATAACGGATGCTGTAGATTTTGATTAGTCTCATGCAATTTTTACACTCTGCGCAGCATTGTTTCTCACCCTTTGAAAGTATTCAGGCCAGTCGAGGCATTAGCAACGCCCATATACTGCTCATACCCCAAATCAACAATCAAATTAGAGGAAATATTTGTGGAAGTCTGTCTCTTGCTGAGAACGCCATCAAAAGCTCTACCATTGTATCGTGGAGCTGCAGCTGAGGCGATTACTGCCAAACTGGCACATATTGTGAGGGCAAACTTCATCTTGGCACAATTGAGGTGAAGATAAACTGCACGAGCAGCGTAGGTGGTGACCCGCCATGTTCTTATGTGCCTGGGAAGCTCGGAGTCAAAGCTCCTAGTCGCAACTGCTTAATAAAACCTACGTCAACGCGGGCAAGCTTCAGCTCCAATTCTTCTTTGCGTCAGTCAGCGCGGGGTTAGGGCCCGCATATCCGGCCACCAGCATTCTAAAAGCCAATTGACTTTGCGGAGAAAGAAAACTCAATGAGATCATGATGGGAAGTTTCCACTTTTTCATTTGTGTTCTTGGACTCGGAGGCTCGGCCGGTAGTTTGGGTTGCTCGTTGTTGACGAGACCCTGCATGTTGGTGGAAGCTTGCGAAGCGCTTGTGGCACAAACTAGCGAGTCGATGGATATGGATAAAGTCTATCAGTAGCCTTGCGGATGACAATGAGAATGAGAATCAGGCGATAGTAATATACCTATTTCGTGGGATTTCCGTCTATGGTTTGTCAGTAGGCTTCGTACAATCTTACCATATCCCAATATCTATAAATATCCTAGGTATTGTTCTATATTACCCCAAAAAATCTATGACAGGGAGCGCCACCAATCTACATGCTCAATATTGTCCTAGAACCGGCACCCCTTCGCCCGTAAACTCTCCGTTCAATGCATCAAGTCCACTGTAAATTTCCGCGATCCTCATTCCTCGTTTCCTCTCTTCTTCAACCCTTTCCCAAGTCCAATCGTCAGAATCAGCGAAGCCCGCCGTCAAAGAAGCAGCCATAATCTCGCCAGCATTGCCAGGCGTCACAGTCTTGACCAAGGATGCAGCAGTGGTGTCAACTGAGGTTGCCTCTTGATTTGGTGTCATACTGACGGGAGGAGTTTCGTGGTCTGCGGGTTTCGGAGGTAGGAGTTCTGATGCTCGCAGAACATGTTCGGGTGGAATTGTGAGCCGTCCTTTCTTGAAGACGTACTTGGCGATGCCTGATGCAAAGATTGCAGGATGCGGGCCCTCCTTTGCTATCTCGCCATTGACTGCATGCCCGTTGGTCTTAGCCTTGGCTGTCCTGCTCTTTTTCCACGGCTGCAGCGTATACGCCTTAGGCTTGACAGTCCCCTTTTTCACGAAATGCCCAATGACATATAGCCACTTGTTATCCCAACAGAGTATTCTCGTCCAGAGCTCGAATCCCTCGTATGGTTTAATCTCCCTCTTGAAATTACAACTCACGCCCCCCAGCACGATAGCGAAGCTCTGCTTGCCTTCTTTCGCCAACTCCTTTCTGGTCTTATCAATTCCATGTCCGCAGAGGCTGACCAGCAGTTCGAGACGTCCAACATCGAAGTCTGAGAAGTATGTGCTGTTCGATTTGTGCAGGTTGTAGTCGCATTCGAGGAGCCCAGAGCGAGAGGACGTGATCATAGGTTGGAAAAGGGCGGAAGGGCCGGTATTAGAGGCAAGACGGACGCGAGAGGAGCGGATATGGGTGAAGAGGCCTTTGAGGAGTCGAATCTGATGCTGGGTCAGTGTGGTGAGCAGGGGCGTGATGGGCGAAGCACTCACATGCCAAGCAAACGGTATATTCTTTAGATTGAGAAGCGCG
This sequence comes from Lepraria neglecta, assembly GCA_033220425.1. Classification (NCBI taxonomy): domain Eukaryota; kingdom Fungi; phylum Ascomycota; class Lecanoromycetes; order Lecanorales; family Stereocaulaceae; genus Lepraria; species Lepraria neglecta. The sequence continues at coordinate 2,228,718 of CM065651.1, read as the reverse complement.
AAGACAAGGGCAATGAATTTCCACAAGCCGGCTTGACCAGAGAAGCCGAGCTGGTTGCGCAATGCCTCTAGGGTAAGGCTGACGGCCATTTCTGAGTGTGGGAATTCGAGGGGATCCGCGAGTCGGCTTTACACAATGGGAAGGAACTCTCGACCAGGTCTCAAAGTAGGGACCGTATAGTAGATCTATTCATGATGAAAACATAGGGGATATAGGGAAGCACAAGGGCTTCTTAAGTGCTTCAGCTCGCGGAGGAGGCGGTGTCAGCTGTCAGCATGGTGTTCCATCCTGAAGACAAAAATACTTTGCCGAGGCATCTTGGTCGAGTATCACGTGACCCAGACCTCCACCCGTTGTCATTGGTTCATCGCGTACTTGCGCATCTCAAAAGTGACTTTTTAAGCAGAATTACGACTCCCATATACGTTTGGCTTTCGTCACGAGTCGCATTTGAGCTCCTCGAGTACACCAAGTACACCAAGTACACCATTGATGACCATGAACGACATCGAGATACAAAGACAACTGAACATCAAACGCAACAAGGATGAATTGAAGAAGCTTGGAATACTATACACTCCTCCAGCGAAGGCTCATGACACAAATCAGAGACCGCCAGCTAAGAGGAGAAAGATTGAACACCCTGCACTACCCCCATCTCGATCCTCAGCACGAGTAGCCTCCGCGCTTGCGCGTCCCTCCTACAATGAAGACGAGAAGGATCTTACAAGTCTGGCGCGCAAGAAGGGCTCGCGGCCAGCCTCTAAGAAAACACCTGCAGTGAAAGCGGAGGAGGTCGCTGAAGTGCCGGCAAAAGACATTGGGAGCCTCCGCGCTGGTTGGAGAGCTTGGGAACCCACAGCGCAGTCACCTACTCAAGACGAGGAATCGATGTTCCACTTCGAGGATCAACCTACGTTCACACCCAATAAGTCCCCAGAAGAGATGATCCGGGAAGGCTGCTTTGGAGGTTCTTACTGGCGGCCATTGTATTCGCGAAGGCTGGGAACTACAATCATGGATGATTACAAAGAGCTGCCCACCTCGTGGATATCTAGCCTAGACGTGGACAAGTTCCTCATTTCACCGAACTACGACCCGGAAGTGAACAAATACAAGGTGTCTAGTGGTCAGACCATCGAAGAATGGGAAGCTGCTGGGTGGATTAATCATACATACGATGTCAGAGGTTGGTTTCAGTGGTATTGCCGCTTCTTCACGGGACGAAGGTGCGACGATGATGAAAGACAGATCAGCAGATGGCGGAAATGTGTGGGAGAGACTGGGAGATGGAGAAGAATGCTGCTTAAGAAATACGTCTCTATGGGTATCAGAGAGGTGTTCGATGATGGTGAGGAAGAGGAGGGGAACGATGTCAGTCCGGTCATGCATCAGACGTGCCATCATTGGGCGTAGGTGGTCCTCTCGATCGCGATTGTTTCACCGCTAATTCGTTGCATACTAGATACGAAGTCAGGCAGGGAGACCTCGACAGGTTTTGGACGACGGGCAAGTAGCTTACCTCTGGTTATGCGCCCAGAAAACCCTCCAATACTCGCAATGAAAGGGAACCGTTCAAACGAGTAACTCTATCTCTAATGCCTAGCACTGCTTTGATGTATGGGTATACTCAAAGGCTTTCGCAAAGGCTGAGAAATGCACCGTCAATCCGACAGCCATGAGTACGTGGAAGATCTGATGTGAATGACCCCCTATATCGAAGCGACCAGGCATCTATGCTTCGGGTATTCGAATCTACGGCGGTATCAGTACTCATCGAGCACGCGTCGTCGATTGTTTCGCTTACGCTGTAAATGGTGACAGCAGTCAAGTATAGCAATATTGTGAGAGCATATGAGGTTGCGCCTGCTTCGATGTCCATCTGACGATACCCATTCTGGAAGCAGCCGTATATAATGGGGTAGAAGGCAGACGAAGCCATGAATGAGAAGAGGAATCCACGGAATGGGCGCCATGCCGGCTTACGGAAACGCCGTAGAAATAGAACGAAGATAGCAGCCATGAGCTGAGCGGCGAGATCAAGCTAGCAAAGTCCAACTCAGTACGGTTCCCAAATGGTGCCCTACAGGGAGCTCCTTACGCCAATCCAGAACATCTTTGTCTCTCAAGACGCACAGGGAAACGTGTACCACACTCCTGGCGGAAAGCAGCCAGCAGTAACGGTGCTAATACCAAGGAGGTCCAATCGAAGGTAGACGTCATGCACCGCATGTGAATGATTGCAGACGGCATGGTAAATTGTGGACAAGCCAAAACAAACAGCTCCTCTGAGGAAGAACAATCCAAGTAATCCAGTCGTCAGCATTAGCTTTCGGGTAGTGTTCTTTTTGCGTATGGGTATAAAACGACTGGCAACGCAATCATCCATATTGTCGCTAGAAGATGGCTGTAGATGTTTCCGGTTTCGTTGTGGATGTAGAAGCAGCTTTTGAGACAGTCGAGGTAGGTTTTCGTAGAAGGGCGGAACCCTGAATGGATGTATTCGTTGTCTTTGGCCCATGCGGGAAGGTCATCCCATTTGAGAAGGCGGTCTTTCTCGATGGTTTTTCGAGGAGTGGTTTCCGCAGGTACCGTGGGCTGCTGGGCTAGACGTTTTTGCCGTATGTCTGAAGACATAGTTGAGGAATGTCTAGTCAAAAAACAAAAATAAAATCGAGTGACGCCATGACCCGCAAGCCAAAGTTTGGGGGCCTTTCTGGGGAGTTCCTGCCCCAAACTTTCAATTTGTCAACCACAGCAGTCAGACCACCTAAAGCACTAATCAATTCTGTTCTTCCGCCGTCCCATATCTCAAAAGACGAGCAAGCCTGTCCACGTCTGAAGAGGTCATGTTGATCCCATTCACCAGCGTGTCTGTCAGGTCATTGGGCCGAGCTTCCAAAAATAAACTTGGCGGCTGACATCCTGCAGAATTTGTATTTGGGTACCGGTGTTGCTGATCCATGTTGATTTAGCATTCATCAATACTAGAACCACCCCCAACGTTGCAACCGGCCCATAAGCTTGAAGCCCAGTGGAAGATCTCACCGCGAAGGATGGCACGAGTCGCCAGAAGGGCCTCTGTTCAGCCCGTTAACCTCGACTGATCGTCCAACGTATGGTCATCTCACTAACCCGCCGGCAAGGCTTTCGAGACGTTAAAGGTGTCTGCTTCCCAGGCAACTACTGTCAGTACCCAAGCAAATTCCTCCTACAGCACGTTGGATGACCGCGAAGCCCAATGCTGGAAAGATCTCGAGGCCGAAACAGGGTTCAGTTCTTACCTGGCCTACCTGAAAGCTCATGAATTTATTTTCCGTGTCTTACACGAACGCGTAGCAAATTCGAAAAGTCCTACTCCTCCATGGCCTCTCGCAACTCGCTGTGCACTATACTCGATTTGTCGAAAAGCGAAGGGTCCCACATCAGCCTGAATTGACGTTATCGCACTTCATCATCCCGTCAGTTGCTTGAGACTCTGCATTCGCAGCCAAATGTTGTTTGCGCACGGGTCATAATATGGTCAACTCCACAGTAAAAGGATGATCTTGATCCAAATTTCATCGACGCTTTTGGCTTGAGACTAAAGCTTGGTCCTCGATTCTTTGAAGCTCTCATTTCTCGGCGTTGATATCTCAACGAAGACACCCAAGACATGATCGACGTCGGTCCTCTTCGACCCAAAAATGTGGTGATAGGTAACTCCGTGGCTGCAATAGCTCGTCATTACCTGTCGAATGAAGACAGCTCTATACTGATTGTTTTGATCGCAGGCTTCGGGTATTCACCAGAGGAGCGAAAGCAAGGCGGGGACATTGCATACAACGACGAGGTACCGCCATTTCAGCCTCCACCAGCCCAAGATTGCCCTCACAGACTTTTGGCCAGCCTGGACATGTCGGGCTTATTGTCTGTGGATACTATGCTTTCAGCAGCCTTTTGAATTTCCTCGTGGATCTTTCTATTAGTCAAGTGTCCGTCTTCCAGGATAAGGCTATTGCACTGCAGAGAAAGCTGTCTTTTGCCTTGATCTTAGCAGCCCATCTGCATGGGCTGCATTGAATGATTCTTTTGCCTTCAACCTTTTTGGGCTGGTTGAATGTCTATCCTCGCGATGGCGCCATCAAAAAGCCGACCTTCAATAGCACTCTGATTCTGTTCTTGATTACTAAATGGCGTATTTTGATGTTTACGCAGAGGAAAAATATTGGCATTGGAGCTGTTGGTTAAGTTGCTTTATCACCATCTATATCTGGAAATCATCTACTGTAGTTTATTGAAGTTCCTCCGTCTTATCAATTAGCGCTGCTATCACCCTTTTGAACTCCCGCCTCTCCTCGAACGGCAAATAATGGCCCCTCCCTTCGAATATCACTTTCGTCACACCGGCTTCTTCTCCTCCCAGCTCTTTCAAAAGAACCTTGGCATGCGGCAAGGTGATCAAGTTATCGATATTCCCATGCACAACCTGGATCCTCTCCCGCCCCACATTGCCTGCTATTTCACGTAATTGCGCAGGGCTCTTTTTGTGATAGCCACAGGCAGCAAGTTGACAGAGAAAGCCTTTGCGCTGGAAGCCCTCAACGTCTCGTCGCTTTGTAAGCTCCTGTGCTGCGAAACGGTCTCCGTTTGTTGGGAAATTGCCATCCTCGTCCGGGGCTAGAAGCCATGACTCGCTGACGCGGGCCTTGATTTCGACTATTTGGGCATCGATGGATTTGGGGATGCTGTGATGGTGAGAGTTGAGAAATGACAGAGATTCATGAGGTGGCTTCTTACAAAAGATTGATGCGGTCTCTGATTTTCTGGATGTATCCCTGTTTTCCATTAGTAGTGATCCGAATACTAGGGGTTTTAAAGGGGAACCTACAACTGTGTTCATCAATTCAGCGCATGTTGACACCAGTGAGAGACTTGCTATTCTCTTCGGCTCAAGGTAAGCCTAGCTGCATATTAGCACCGTCACGGCATTTCTGTATGGAGGCCAGAGGGTTTACCATCTCCTGTGCTATCATGCCGCCCATACTAATGCCAACGACGTGCGCTGATCTCTCTCCCGTCCATCCCACGTGATCAAGCAGTTCTAGAGTATCTCTGGCCATTTCGGACGTAGAGTATCGTAAGATCGGCTTATCGCTCTCGCCCATGCCACGGTTATCGTAGATCATGCATGAGTATTTGCAGGCCTCATCGTGCCCAAAGTCTTTCGTCTGCCGTTGCCAGTACCATTTGTGAGCTCCGAGGCCCATAATCCACTATCGCCGAGACTCAGCCATCCACATCGTGGGACCGAAGTGGGCAAGGCTTGCTGGACTACAGGGGCCAGCTTACCACTATGTGAACGGGCCCGACGCCATGAATCTCATAGGCAAGGTCAAAAGGGCCACCTCGGCCTTGCGCCACTGCACACTTACCTTTCTTGGTAGGTTTGAGATCCCAGATCACTGGTTCTTTGAAGGCTGGATGTTCTGCTACTTCGGTGGCGGTGAGAGGCATTGGGAAGGCTTTGGTTGCTCCAAGAAGAGAAGTGAAGGTTCTGTCAGATTTCGAACGTCCTCACTCGCTTCTATATCCGATAATAGATAACCTAGTACAAGAGAACAACTATAACAAAAAAAATTGTCGCGTGACCATTTTCTCTTATCAATTATCGGAAGGTAATGGAACACGCAATTCCACCAACTCCTCGGCCGAGAGTCCGCCAAGGAAGCTTGGACCATGCCGCTGTTTCGGGAGCTAGGCCCCCACACGAGGTCCCTGGATGCATGAGAATAAGCTCTAGACTGAGGGCTGGTTCACCCGGAAGCGGCGCCTTAAACGCTAATTGGTAGGCACTACAAATCTTTTGGTTCCCACTATTCTTCCTCTCGTCCCTGCACATCTGCATATCGAGAACTCCCACGCAGCACGTGCTTCATTGACTGGATCACAGATTCGAACTATCAACGCCAAGGCATGAGCTAATGAGTGTCAAAACCGTTTCGTAAGTCTTTGACAGTTGAAAATAACCCGTAGCAACATCACGTCCCGAAGCACCTGCAGCTCGTGCATCCAGCTTTCATGTTCACATCACGATTGTACCACATGCAATACAGATTGTACAAATGCACTGACCTCCTGCTGCGGGAGTAGCTCCGGGTGCTATCTCAAATTTGCCTTGGGCGTGCCCGCTCCCACACGTCAGCATTCATTCTCATGACACACTCTCTATGGCCGTGTCTAAGCAAGTCTAACACACACGATCAAACGTAAAATTCCTCCTTTCAATCCCAATTTGAAGGATTAGCAGCTTAAGTTTTGTCGAGCGTGGCGTCGGCGAGGAGGATGTCTGCTTCTGGTATTGCTCGGTACCAGAACTCATAGCGACGGCTCCCCAGTCTTCATTTCCAACGTTCAGCACGGAAGTGAAAATAAAGTCGTCTTCAGCATCAATCAGCCGCCGCATCTCGTCATTCGCAAATGGATGCCACGGGGACAACCGAAGTGTGTACCCTTCTACGGGTCAAAATCGATGATCTGGCAAAGTATTGCTTGTTTTTAGTGACCACCAAGTGACAAAACCCCCAAGTGACAAATACCGTCCTCACTTATCAGCGTGTCAGAAGAGTGGAAAGCATTTTTGAGTCCCATTTTTCCAGAGGCCAATATACAAATCAAAGGCCAGCAGTATCGGAAGCGACGCCGGGACAACTGCATGACCCTTGATATTTTCTTCCTTGATATTTTTCTTCCTTGAATTGTTTTCAGAGATGCCCCATTTCGGTGTAAATGGAGGGCTTCAGGCTCGTGGGGCAAAGGACTATGACTTGCAAGTATCTCTGTAGGCCATAGCACCTGGTACCATTCCTTGGCTTGAGAATAAAATGCTGTTACGCATACTGATCTGGAGACTGAAGGTAGTCCGCTTTATAGTAATTATTGAGCGACGTTTGAGTTTTTACTAGACGAAGAGAGCGCAGTCTGGCACCTTCGGCATCCTCAGCTCTACCCGAGGACAGATACTGGTCTTATTCATATGGCGAGAGCGAAGCATCGAGAGTGCGTGCGCTGCTCTACACTGTTGCTTTCCACGGCCAGTCCTCGGAACCAAGGTCCGTACGCGAAACTGCTCACATTAGTACTTACCTGGAATTGCCAATTTTTTGCCATCCCAGAGAAGAATTGCTCTTCGTTGGTGCCATTTGCATTGGTCAGTTCAGGGCGATATCAACGAGTGTCAGTCTAAGCTCGGGTATTCTTTCCCCTCAAGCTGGGCCCGATAGCTGGCCCCCTGAAGTAGTAGTCCTTAGCGCCTACACACGTATCTTAATTGGCTGGTCTTCATTCTCAGTGCAAGTCGGTGCACTGCCACTAAAAAAAGAATAAAAGAAAGAAAAGCTCCTGCCAGATCGCTCCGGGGATGTCGTAAAGCCCTGGAGGACAAGACGTTTTAGCAGTGGTTTGGATAGCCTTCTTTGCTTCCAGTGGATGACGTTCTACCGCTCTGAGTTAAAAATAGCTGCAATTGCCTAAGTGCTGCCTAAGTTGCATGATGCGTCTTTTATACATGAATTGGGTTTTTTAACCTCTGAGAATCAAAGCTTTTTTTGCCCGTTCCGTGCAATTCAAGATGCCTTTCACGAAGGATGGCCGTGAATTCGAGATCAAATGTGTCCTGACAGTGGTGCCTAAAGTCGACGTGGAGAAGTTTAAAGGTAATCGCGAAGAACTAGCAGCGGCTATTGACAAGTACTACTCAAACCAGATGTAAGCCAGCCCCATCACTGCGACTGGTGTCAGAATGAGTGGCTGAAATTCAAACATAGTTGGTTCGACCCCAAAACCAAGCTGAGGACGTCTATGGTCAAGCATTGGGGCAATGACTTCGCTGAAAACGCAAGAGGTATCTATTTTGCGGATGACCTTCGAGGAATCGATAAACTACACTTGTTGGATGACCCGTGCGACTTCGATTGGTATCACCCGAAAGTACTTTCAGAACGAAGGATATTCATCCCATCATTCAAAGGCATCGACTGGAAAAGCCCCGAAGAAGCCAAGCGAAGAGCTCGCGCACGGACTGCGACAAGTCACGCATTGCAGAACGAGGAGTGGAATAAGAGCGAATTCGCCTGGGATGCCGACGCCCGAAGCGATGTCTTTGGCGAGATAAGACATGACCCCTACTTGGACATGGACAAGCGTGAATACAGCGCCCATCTCGCCGAAACCCATCCTACTCTCTGCACTCTCACAGGAAAAAGAACGCTAGTGAAGCGAACGCCTGACGCTACCTTCGCACTTTCTACATACAAAAATGACGATAGGTTCCCAAGCCACAGTTATGTCTTCCGCGAGGACAGATTGCAACGGCTCCTCCTGCACCCGAAAATCGGTCTCATTGCTGATCCAAAATGGGGACACACGAATATGGTTTTCCCCTGGGCCGTCTATGAAGCCAAAGGCTGGTCAGGCGACTACAAAGAAGCGCGGCGGCAAGCTTGTGCTGGAGCGGCGAGATATCTCAAAACGCTCGACCATCTCGCTCGTGTGCCTGGACCGCCTAGTACGTCTATGAGATACCAGACGGAGACGAGCCTTGATTTCCAAGTCTTCGCTTTCACGTCATTCGGCTCGCATTGGCACGTGCTTGTAGGGTGCAAACATGACCGTTTACCTGAACAGCATGCAGGGGTCAAAGGTATGAGCAAGACCGTAACGCTTTTCCGCTCAATTTGGAGCGGCTCCATCAGCACCGATCGCAAAGCATGGGAACTCCTCTACCTCGTCGACCAAATCCATCACTGGGCCAAGACGCGCTTCCGCGACTTCGTCATCCAGCATTTGAAGCCGTGGCATAAGTACTGCGATGAGAATTATTTATTCGACTGGGATACGGACGACGAGAACAGTAAGGCGCCGCAATCGAGAAAGAGGAAACGCGGACTAGAGGACGATAGAGAAGATCTGAGGCTACCGAAATGGTGCGATCTTGTGGAGGCGCCGCTGAGATCTAAGATGCTGGTTAAGGAGCGAGAATCGTTGAGGGAACTGTTGAGGGAGAGGGAAGCGTTGAGGAGTAGGGTTGGTGGAGTGGAAGAATGGGAGACGAGATTGAGGATTGTCAAACGCACTTTCCCTTCTGATGGCCGGGATGATGAGGTTAGGTTTGTCAACTGAACTCTTGCTGTGGATTCTACCCTCCGGTATGGCGAAGACTTTGAAATCCCAGGTATAAAGATGAGTAGATGCTTGTAAGTGTTCTCTGTCCCTAGCACTCATTGTTGAAGCAACGGTACCAATCCAAAGTGCTCGTGTGTTTTTGGTTCCCCTCATCAACATGAACCCATGAATGATACAGAAATGGAAAGCACACACTGAAGGCCCTACCCCAATATTCCGCCTGCTCTGAAATGAATTCCCACGTCATTGGCTGGGACCTTGCATTCGAGCCTTCATGCAAGACACTTTTGCGTCTGCAGGAACATTGAAAGTCTCCGCAAAGGGCATTGAATATTGCCACTCGTAAGGTAGGCTAGATCTTATAAAGTATCTTGTTGACTGCGTGGTGCTTTTTCGCTTTGGAATGCGCCCCAGAGAAAGTACTTTGTAGCAATTGAACTCCTCTAGACGCCTTTCAGCCTTTGTAATAAAATGACGAGTTATCGGCCAAATTTCCGGGGAACACATCAGGTCTCTTGCGGCTTCATACGTAAATCTTGACAGGAGATGAATCATATATCGTCAACACCAACATCGTGACGGCCTGAAAGCTGTCTCAGCGTGAGTGTTTAAGGGAGACAAAGGTTTGGTCCCCGGGAGGAAAGGGTGCCGGCCCGCTGAACTGGCGGGAAATTTGGCTGGGGCACCCGAAACGGCGGCGCCAACGGCGCAGCTCCGAACCAGACTGCACCATAAGTATCCTGAAACACACAGCGTGGTACAGCAACATGCAAGACAACAATCGTCAGCACGATCATGGCTAGTACAAAAGCTGAGGGTCTCCACTTTCTAAGATGTCTTTCAATCACACATTCACCTTCAAAATTCTGTCTTTAGCGCATCGGCTGGCCCGACAATCGTTCCATAAACCTCTTAGCTGAGCTCTAACTCTTGTCTTGCATCGCCTACCTGCAATAACGCCTTCAATAGCCATGCCCTTCCGGTGGTACTACTCGCTCTAAGGTCAGTTGCTGAGTCCATCCCTAGCTTAATACCATGACTAACAATATCAGCGCCCTCACGCCATCTCTCACCGAAGCCCTGATGCCCATCGGAATCGTCTCTCCCCTGACCACATTCTCCACATCCACGACTACGAGCCCAACCTGCCCTACGTTCACAAAGACAACCACGGCATCTGTTCATTTCCAGTGTCTCAACGAACGACTATTCTGTGGTGGCCCAGTAGCTGATTGTGCAATTCCTGCGACCATTACCACGACCATACCTTGCAATTGCCCAGATACAATGCCTACTACGATAGTGGTTAAACCCGTGTGTGGCTGCCTCGAAAACAATGGCTGTCAGACCATTTGGACAACGATGACAGCGCAATGCTAGATGGCGTTTGATAGAGAACAGTAGGGGAAGACTGTATCGTTAGCAGGGCGGTTTGGCTTATTTTAGCGGACAAGTCACGCGAATGGGCATGATGTACGATAGAGATGTTTTCACCGCCATCATTCAGATGCGGTTATATGGAAATGTCGTGCCTCTCGCTTGTTGCTCAGTCGTGCATGATTAGCAGGGTTATCAACATCATCGAGCGTTCCGATGGTCCAAATTTGTGATGTCAAGACTTTCCTGTCTAAAAAGCAAATGAAAATTTACGCATTTCTGACTATTGAAGAAGCGGGACCTGCAGGAACGCGCACACGGCTCGAGGCTTGAACAGATCCCTAGCATCCACGAGCGTTTCCACACTAGCGCTGCGAATTGTCTGGTGCCAAGAACAACACCTTCCCTCTTTATGTCAGCAGCATGCGTTGTAATGGCATTGTGAGGGACTGTTTGGATCATTTTTCCATCGGATACTGCTCTCGTTTTGTTGTGGCTTCAGTGCTACACAAGATAGATTATCTCTCGCGGCCTTGGATTTGGTTGTGAAAGGTCCTGCTATTGTTATTGTTATTCTATTATTCTTTTAAGTTATTTCACAGGTCACAATACACTAGAGACATCAATTTTTACTTCAAGGAAAATGCGTTCCTATCCCTTATCGCTCTTGGCCCTTGTCGCTGCAGCGCAGGTAGCCTTTGCGCAGACAGCGACTTATGCCTTACCCATATTGGTCAACTCTCCACCAACGAACATTGGTAATGAGTCCGATACAAAAGACATGTTCTGTCTGCACCGTAAATACTGCTTTCATTAGGACGAATTAAAATCATACTGATGAGCGCCTATAGCAAGTCTGCTCTAACGAGATCCTACCCGCCAGTCGATGTAATTTAAACGATATCACCTGTGCCTGCGGTGCAGACTTCCGCAGCCAGACTGCCGCATGCGAGGAGGTCACTTGCAGTTCTCAGGACTACAAGAGTATGTATCCAAGGCACTCTTGTGCTCATCTCCGGAATTCATGGACTTCTCATGCTGGCACGGATTCCATTCAGCTACGCGAGAAAAGAGCCGCGCGCTGCAACCAATGGCTGCAGCGAGGCATTTTCAGAAGAGCATTTGTGTATAACGCTGATCCATTAGTGCGTGGTCTAACGTGGATACTCCACGTTAGTAAGGAGGATTTCAGATCTAGCTGAACATCCTTCCCGCATCCTTCTCGTACCTACTTGGCGCCCCCAATCTCACTCAGTATATTGAGCTTTCATCTTCCCGGTATCCCTTACTCCAGCCGAAACCACACACCTAAATCATGAAGCCCTACGTTGCTGCGGCGCTCATTGCCACCGTCGCTGCACTCCCCATCCCCAACATGCAAATTCCTTGCAAATCTAGACATGGCTCAGAGTGTTTATTGTCAAATGTGCAAGCTTCGCATCAGGTTGAAAATCAGCAGTTGATGAATAGGCCGAGGATGCGAAAGGATCAGATAGCAATCACTACTGAGGTCAAATCGAATGAAATAGAGGCTAACGGAGAGAATTTGGAAAAGTGGTCGAGTATGGCTCCTCCATATCCGACAAGCCGATTAACACTGGTATAGGACATACAGGAGCGGATGCATGATGAGACGGGCAATGGATATTGAAGTCCCTTCACGGATGTTACTCGAAGAGTACCTCAGGGCCTCTATGGAAACGGATGCTGTTATGATACCCCCAGTGGCAACGTCGGCGTTATGATGGCGAAATAATGTAGGGATAATAGGCTGGCATCGAAGGACTGGGAGTTAGATATGCGCGGAGGCAGGAGTATAGGGTAGCCTATACGACATACAGAGACGTATTTCCGCCGGCTATAATGACTCTCTTGTCGACCGAGCTGTCACCATGCCTGCGCTGCTCAGAGAGCTCGTTCGCTCCTACATAGATCGAACCAAGGGCTTGAATCATGATGCAGTTTATTCCTGGGCCAAATGTTTTCAATGTCCAAGTTTTTATAATTCAGGAACAAGATGGATTTGCACTCCAGTCACCCCTTGTCGAGCACTTGATTGTAGAACTATGAGTTTCGAATTGAGGTAGTAGTACCAAGGCTGGGACTCGGTCAAAACTGAGGGTTAGGACCCAGCTCATATCCTACAAATCTTGACCAAAATGGAGGGCGATCGTTGTCCGGGTTAGTGCTCTTGTTGGGTCAGCTGCAGGGTCTGATGGTGGCGTATCTAGCATATCAGGCTCCGCACGAATTTTCTTGGCCTTAGATGGACCAGAAATGAGTCCTGGGGATTTTAGGAACACCATATATCAAAGCAAGGGTTTTGTTGGAATAAAGAATACAGCTAAATACAAGGGAAAAGGGTGTCATGGGACTGAATGCCAGTACCTTAGCGTGGTGCAGACATTCTCGAGTGCCACCGTGTTCTATGACTCTGATTGGGTTGCATGCCAGAAGCATATAGTCTTCAAGCGGATGAGCTTGTAGAGGATGGCTAGAGCGAAGACCTTGCAAGTCATAGGCCTCACTTGCTGAGAGCAGAGCTATTCAGGACTGTTGGCAACGCGCCTGACGAGTCGCGATGCGCAAATCCCTCAATCTCCATGTCTTCAATAGAATCCGTCGCCCATACAAACACTCCAATGCTATTAGCGAGGCCTGTCATTACTGGTTAGTATCGACACCACACTGATTCTGAAGGCCAATAACAAAGTAAGAGCTCGAGAAGCTAAGATTAAAGTTGAACCGGTATGGGCAGCGGTGATCATCAGGTGGATGCAGCAACAAGGAATGGTCGAGTGGCAAAGCATACCTGTCTGTGCCCATCCAAGCTTGTTGTTGAGCGACATTACTAAAGGTATATTTCCGAGGCGTATCCTGGCTCTCGATATGCTTTGTCCTCTTGCCGCCTGGCAGTCTAAATTAACACGCGCTTGAGGCACAGGAGTGCATCTCGGTGATGAAAAGATACTCTGCAGCCGCTGTGCAGTCGCCGCCATTGAAGTGTGGATGTTCCCAATTTAGAGGCGACGCACAGTGTAGCAATGGCGCCTTTAAAACCGAAACCGGTCCAGTTACGTAACCGTCTGTAGCGGTTGTGTTGGACGAGAGCTCGAGTGGGCGCGATGTGAGATTTTGAAGGATGTGGCTTGTGTCATTGTCGGATGCTTGTGCTAATTGAATCACTGGGATCTTGGTACACCAAGAAGGCTCTATGAGGATTTGAAAGAGGACGTAGAAGATGGCAACGGTATGAGCAGGTTCGTAGCAACGCATGATTAAACCTTAATGTCGACATTGGTGAAAGTTTTCCTTGACGATGATGGATAAATAAAACTTTTGGAGAGATTAGCGATAACATGCGCATTTCCGATTGCGGATGCCAATTCTGTGGTATTTAATTAACGCCCCATTACCTTGAGGCTTCACTAGTCTATAAGATCTAAATGTAGGATTGTCGGAACCCTGATCTTCAATGCATGGGCCGGGAATTTAGTCCGAAACATGATTTGACTCCTGCACGAAGCTGAAATGCTATATATCTTATTCTCCCGTGCTGAATGGCGAATCATAGTTGTTGGTCGGATTGAAGCCCCCGCCTTTGAATTGCATGGAAGGGGTTTCAGTGTCTTATACGAGAGCTGATAAGAGATATATGTGTGTAATTGCGCCTAGCTCCAGTACTCCACACTCTGGCGCGGCGAATTGATGTCCGAATGGTGATGGCCCACAATGCCAAGCGATACCTCACTGAAGTTCCGCGTGTTGAGGTGTATTTGTCCTCAATAGTAAGGTATTATTGATAACGAAGAGGTACGCTTCAGTACTTTGAGTTGCCCTACTCTAGCCCTAAACCCTAAGGCTGTAGGATGAGAAAGGTACCTAAGTGGCGGAGCTTTCCCCGCTCTGCTCCAAATTATTACGAGTCGATCCATTCCTGGAGCTCCGATGGCGCACAATGAGATCACTAATGGCTAAAACCCTACTGCATACAAGCACTGTACATGGGAATTGTCTATAATGAGGTAGTCTTTGCGCCCTGCAACTATACTCGTCACAATGGACGCGCCAGCCTATCCCGAGATCAATGACCTCCTTACGACTTACAACCCTCCAAACGCGCCGAAGCAGAATCGCAATCGCGTCATACACACTGTACATTGGACGCTACTGCGCTTAATACCATGGGCTAACCTGCCCAACAGTGCCTCCCGTGCCATCGAGCGAAGCGAAAATGCAATCGGAAGAAGCCTTGCTCACACTGCCTCAAAAGGCAAGTGACGGGCAGTTGCGTATACGAAGCCATCGCACCGGAAGATCTTAGGACTCTACAGGCTGAAGACACGAGTCTCTTAGCAGAAAACAACACACTGAGATCGAGAGTAGCAGACCTCGAGGCAGCTGTGGCAGAATACAAGGAGCAATTGCGAGGGGCCAGGGAGAACGGGACGAGAAAAAGACAGCGGACGTCAACAGAGGTCAATACTACATCTGGGGGTGACAAGGATGGAGAGTACTATGGACGGTCCTACTACCTGGGCGGAGCAGCGGCGCCTGACTTCTTGAGACGCACGATGTCCCTCGTACCCAACGACCAGAGTGATATGCTCTTCGCCTTCTCAGGACCGTCGACTACACAGCAATCGCCTGCTTTGCCAGGCTCATACATGTTTCCGACCCTCTTTCCCGCGAATTACGGCGTGAAAGAGATGCTTGGTGTGCTTGAGGGAATGGGGAAGGAGACAACGGACGGCCTTTTGGATATATACTACGATCTGGTAGATCCTCTATATCACTACGTGCCGGTCCCGTGGTTATTACGGCGATACGAGCGGTGCTGGGATACGGATAACCCGCCTGAACCCCAAGAAGCGGCGCTGGTCTTCGCAGTCCTAGCGCTGGGAGACCTGGCATCCAGTAACTCGAATTCGTGGTTCTTGTTATCTGCTTCAATGCAACTTTTACGAATATCGAACTTCCTGGCAAGTCCATCAATGGATACCATCCATACCTTTTGCTACATGGCTGTCTATCTACAGCATGAAGGCAAGCTTGGAGACTACTGGCCAATGCTGGGGCTAAATATACGCCTAGCTCAATCCATGGCTCTCCATAGAGACCCAAGCTTTATTCCGAACTTATCATCCGAAGAGGGAGAGCTCAGACGGCGAAGTTTCTGGACCATCGCGGCACAAGAGACTGCTCTGAGCTCAATGTTCGGTCGTCCTAACGGCATCGGGTTTTCGGATTGTCAGTTACCGAAAGACATCAGCGATGATGAATTATTTGGCGATAAAAAAAGTCAGTCATCGGAATGCAACGGAATCTCCTATAATCGTTACACCTGGGAACTCACTTCTGAGAAATGCTCCAAAGCACGTCCGAGGCCTCCAACGGGAACAACATGCCGATTCTCAAGATTTTCGAATCTCGGATATTAGGCTGGTTTCATTCTCTCCCCACGCCATACAGATTCGATCCCAATGCCCGGCAACCGGAACAGTTTGGCGATTCCGACAGTAGGAAACAGTATGTTCAAAGTGTGATCCTCCACATCATTGTCCATCACGACATCTTAGTCCTTTTCAGGAAGTCGGTGCTCTCGCACAATGCCAAAGCTTCACGGAAACCTTGTTTTGAGGCTGCCTTTGCCATTGCAGATAGCTGGAAGATCCTCCAGGATAGCTTCCCCGAGATGGCGAGAGTGACCTGGATGCACTGGTTCCGCGCTTTTCATGCTGCGCTGATCTGTCTGGTAGCCATCAGAACAGATGGGCACAAATTCGAGTATCGTGCTCGAGCGTTGACATGTTGGAAATCTTGTTTGCGGATCTTCGAGCGCATCAAAGATCAGAACGAGAGCGTCATGAGCTGCTGGCGGGCCCTCAACAGACTGGATACAGTAGTCAAGAAGGAGATGGAAGCTGATCGACAGCCAAGGAGGCCAAGCACCCACAAGCTGCTGCGTGACTCATCGTCTAAACTTCTGGCGACATCGTCCAACAAGGTCAATCTGTTTTCTCCGACCATTCAGGACTTCGATGAGAGCTCGAGCAATGCGTCGAGTTTTGGCGTTTTGCCAGTAACAAAAAACGTAGAAAATCTCCTTAGCAACGGTACCAACATTCCATCATCAATGTGGCCGAGTAATCCCACGCCCATACCTACCGTCCTCAATGACCATGCTCAACTACCTGTAACGACAGGATCTGGCAACGGAACGGCATACCCACCCGTTTCAATGGCAAACTTAGACCCAGCTCTGATCGGTGGCCTCAGTTCGGGAGGCTTTGACGATTACTCATTGTCGAATCTTGGCAGCCAATACACAGACATCTTCGATATGGACATACAAAATTGGCCAATATGGCTCACGGACCAGCACAGTCCTGTCTTTGGTTGAAGAGCTTTAACATTCAACCAAGGCTGACAGCCGATTGCCAACTCCTGATGCATTGATCTATCAAATATATATTTCCGGAGAATAGCAAGCAAATTGATTACATTTGAAGCCAGACAATCGCCGAGTGAGGTTAGTGCAAGTCCCCAAAGCCTTTCAATATTACTATCCTAGCGATCCTTTGACCTAATAAAAATGCCGGTTTATGGTCATTGACCACTCTATAGTGACTGTAAATGCGCCTGCATTCTGGTCTCTGGAGTCTATCCTTGCGCGATCGTAATGTCTACTCCAACAAGTACATCGACTGCCGATGCTTCCGATCTATCCAAATGCCATAGACGGGCTAATACAGGGTCTTGGGGGACGAAATGGTCTGGCGCGTGGGTAGGAGGAAAGCATAGAGATGATTGAAAGCTTTGCCTCATTGTGGGCGCCGTCAAGTTGTACGTGAAATGGTTCACAAATCGCGTGATTTCTATCAAATGCGAAGAAACCAGCAGGTAGCACAGCAGGCATTTCAATGAAAGGCCCGGCTAACAATCCTTTCAGCGTGTATCAGAGAGGAATGTCCCAGAACGTCAGCTGAAATCCAGCAGTGTTATCATCGAACTTCCACAAATAATGCTTCCGCACCCATCCGTAAAGCGCCTCCTCAAAATTCTGGACGTCAAACACGGAAAGCGCTTTGGCCTCCGCTCTCTCGTTTATAGGTTGTAACAGCGCATCGATCTTCATTCTGATATGCCTCGCAAACGCCGGCCCGCTGTCTACTGCCATTGTAAACCCAGGGCAGTTTTTGTAAATGAGGTCGAATGTACAGGTGTAAGGCCAATCTTCCATGAGTGGTGGAATTGCTTTGACGTCTGTCATGCAACTGATGTTTGCGTCGCCGATGGCGCTGAGCCAGCGGAGGAAGGTGAATTGATCGCGCTGTTGGAAAACGTCGTGATTTGCACAAGAGATGGCGCTCATGAAGAGTGTATCGAGTGGCGAAACGAAGCTGTTTTTACCGTAGTAAATTGGAAGTACTTCGTTATGGAGCTGGCGGCAGACGCGGGATAGAGATGGTTGATGGCGTTCGTCGTTGGTTCCGTCAACATCGTGCTCCGTCTTGTGTTTGATTTCGATGGGCTTGTGCTCGCTGTTGACGACTACGAGTTCGTAGATTTGATTACGTAGCTCGGCGGGGAGACTGAAAAAATTGATATTGGGGTTCCTTGCCGGCTCCTCGTGATAATCTGGCTCAAATGGTGACGTAAACATACTCGAACTTAGTTGGGTGGAAATTCCTTCTATCTGCAGTTTTGAATATTCTCCTTTGGCATTGGAATTTAAATTAGACATGGTTGATAGTAGTAGGCTTTGGAAATCAGAAATTTGCTAATGTAAAGACTGTTTCTAGGGAACTGATCATGTGTACTAAGGTGGTTGCGCGATATCTTGTAGCTGACGACCACTCGGAATGATGTTGAGAGACTTTTAATATGGGAAGGTGAGGCAGACGCAATGTGCAGGCCCTTTGGCCTGAGCAGGCGCCGTCCAGTGCCGTCATCATGCGGTACTGTGACTGATGTCACAAGAGATCGCTGGTCATTAATCAAAACGGCGCTTGTGATAGCAGCTATTTTAGTGCAGAGGCCTGATCTCTTGGCGTTCAACAAACTGCGGGGTCTGAATCTTTCAACTCTCCCCATCATCTCCATTCGACGGCGCCAGAGCAACAACGAAATTCTACAACTCAAACGCTGTATTCAATTATCATCGAACGTATATAGCTGCATAGGCGCCTAGATGGATCAGCCAATGGATATAGAAATGGACGAGCTACTCGATGACATCATTGATGAAACAATAGGAGGGGCTCTGTCGCTGGCTGCCTTGGAGAGCCTGCCCGCTGAGATCATGGACATGGTTGTTGGAAAGGCTATGCTCTCGAGATTTTTCGTGGGCATTCGCTGACCTTGGGGTATGTAGATAAAACGTCAAAACGATCCGAACAACATATATCGCGTATCACGGAGACTTTACAGCACCCTTAATCCACAACTATGGAGATCTATCACGATTCTGGCTAATTGTGAAAACTCGCCCACAGACCTAAACATTGAATCCTTCCTCCGATCGTATCGGCCACTCCGCCGAGGGCAATATGTAGAACATCTCCATTTCAAAGCGCGCTTTCTTCGAAATCCGGCTAATCGATGTCACCATAAGGGAACGATGAGAGCGGCCCACGTAGACAAGTTGGAAATGCTTGCCCGTAAGCTAAGGTCCGTGTTTGAGAAGCTGAGGCCCAATCAACTGCGAGACTTTAGGTAAACCCAACCTCTATAAGATACGATCTTATATTCAGGCTTTGTGCAAGCTAGGATCTAGGTATCCGCATGCCACCTTCACTCCTTGGTCGTACAGGCTGTCTATCAATACAGCAGACTCGTCTTGAGACTTTGTCACTTATCAACGAAGGTCGATCCCCTGGTACTCTGCCGGCAAGACTTCTTTGTGCCTCAAGAATTTCCAAAACCTTTGCCACCTGTCATGGAAGGGATTCCGTGCAAAAATGCCACATAAGAGATCTTCATGATGTATTTGAATGCAATGCGAGGCACCTGGTGTTGCTTGAACTCGACGTTGTCAACTGGGACATAGCCGATGGGAGGGTTGGGCACAAGAAGATTGAAGACCTGCAGACAGCCTGCATAAAAGGCTACCTGGCGTGGACAATCCTCCGGCTACAGTCAGATGCAACCGTCTCCGTATTGTCTGCGTTGTGGAAACTATCTCTTTCAAATATGTCCTTCGAGAAAGTACAAGATACAAATCTCGTGTACGCTCTCAACATTGGCACGCCTCACTCGCTCAGGCTCCGCAACTGTCGAGATCTGGGGAATTTCCTAGAGAAGATTTTCCAAGTAGAGCCACAACTCACGCTAAGATCACTCGAGTTGTCAATCAATGATCGATGGGACAACGCTCAACATCTCCGTCTGGATATGATCCTGGGAGCTATTGAACACCTTGAAGAGCTATGCATCTCAATTAAGCCTGGCATGAAGACCGAGTATTACTGGTCTTCTATATTGAAACACAAGCAGATACTCAAAGGGCTCCTTTACCATGAGAGGCTAGGCAATCTTGGTGACGTTGAGGATGATGACGACATGGAATTCGTATATGAGGATAGTGGAGATAGGGATGAATCTGAGGATGATGGAGACCAGGAAATGGACAAAGGAAATAAATATGAGGATAAAAACACTTCGCCATGACTTACAGGTCCGTATAGCAGCCCACAGCGCGTCTAATGAAGTACCAAGGCTGCTATGGGTGCAGAAGCATCGAATGATAATGTGCTAGTATTCAGGGCTTTGGCAGGATTGCCCAAAAAACCACTTCCGCCAACCCGTGAATGATCAAAGCGTTTTGTCTGCGTAATTTTTCGTGTATTGGAGAAAAACACGGCCGAGGAGAATGGCCTTCTAGCGCCATCCGTGTATGAGTGAGCCTAGCAGAAATAAGTCATGCGGGGTAGATGTGAGATCGCAAGTCTAGTAGAGGTGAGACAGGAATACGCCTCTCCACCAATCAGAAGCTCCAAATGAGCAGATAGATTTCAACATACACACAAATTCCAGCCATGGCTTGCTCATCGCCATCAGGTCCAGGAGCTCATTACACTCTACCACTTTTGCTGTGCACTGCGCGCAACCTCGTACGCTCTGTCAGAAACATCTAAAACTTAGGGTCCGGCTAGTAGTGAGGAAATCTTCGCCCAGTACCACCTTTGTTATGTCGAGAGCATGTGTAGATAGGCGGTGCAAGGCGGAGACTAGTTTTTGACTTGGAAGATGTCAATCCCATTGATACCAAGTATTCGTTGGAACTCAAAACCCTCGCGGCTCGCCAAGAGTTGTGACTTGGGTTTGAGAACTTGCAGGAGCTGGCATCGAGGTATCGCCTTAGAGACACACATTGACAACGGCCCAATGCATTACGAGAATAGTGCTACACGTCGTCTCATCTAGTGAGTCGCGGTTTTATCAGATCCAAGTTGGATCTAGGCATGATCCTGGCGTGGCCTATAGCAAGACCTACAGAGCGCTATCGATTATTGAATCTTGGGTAAGTCTGGCCTTCCATTTGGGAGGTGGCTTGGCCAGCAGCAGTATTGATGACTGTGCCTCAGTTCACAAGAATCGCAAGACAAGGCATTCTAGAAGGCATTCTAGAAGGCATTTCTAAACGTCTCCTGTGTTGTAATCTGAAAAGAGACAACTAGCAGAGCAACAACTTTTGTCTCTAGCTTCTGCATCTTATGTTGAGTTTTTTGCAGATTTTGTAGAAGCACAGCGATGCCCAGCCTCAATAAAAGCTCGCGGTCCGGGTGAAGTGGGAGAATCAGTGGTATTGCCGGGGAAGTTTCCGATTTTACTGGCACCAGTGGGCCTCTGTTGCTGTGCCGCCCAAAGAAACTGCACATGTCATCGGTCGGTCACTGGTTGAGTCCCAACTCAACCCTTGGTGGTCATCGCCATGCTATCTTCTGTAGGTTGCTATTGTATTTATGTTGCTCTTGGGGTTTCTTTGGTCTTGTGTCGCAATTTCTGTGCTCTTCGATAGGCTCGTCCCGTTCCTCTATATCTCCGTACTGCAACTGGTAGTATTTTTGTTCTATCATTCTCGATTTTAGTAGCCCTTCAATTATGTGTTGCCAGAATCGCCGGACGTCAAGGAGCAATAGTCGAGGAGTCATTGAATGGCTTGGTCTTCATACCTGCTAGCTTGTCCACTTTCTCCACCGTCGATTACCGAGGATCTTCTATCCTCGTCACGGGTTTGCCGACTGCTGATACCCAGGGGAAGCCCTCGACTACATTTTCCCCATTAACGCAGACTAACACTAGTTCCTTAGGAGTCCCCACAACAAAAGTTGAGGTTCCGATCGCAAAGGGTGAAGGCTCTCTGGTCATAGCTACTAGAGCACTGATTACAGATGGGGCAGGAAATCCTTCTACTTCATTTGCTCCAATTGCGATAACGCAGATTGCTGGACCTGGAACTGTGACCGAAGTTGTGGTTCCATCCAGTGACAGCGCAGGATCTGTGAACTTTGCGTTGGGGACAGTGATATCAGCGTCTTCTGGAATTGTGACCTTGCTTGGTGGCTCTCAGTACAATGGGCCTGGACCAAAGGGTGCCATCACTACTAGCACCGCCAGCTCGACGGCATCGAGCAACAATCAACCAGAAAAAACCCCGAGTGTAACCACAACAGCAACGAATCCCGGGTCAAATTCGGGAAATTCTCTAGCTTCAATAACATTTTACTCGCAGTCAAATGGTCAACTTGTCGTCGGTATTGCTTTTATCACCACAAATGCCAATGGACAATCTACCATTACCAATACAAACCCTAGTCAATCATTTATGTCAAACACTCCTGGCGCAACAGGTATTGGCTAGCTTGTTATCGACGTCAGTGGGGCTTAATCCACTATCAACCTCTCAACTCTCCCGTCCGCAATGTCACATATAGTTCCACTACCCTTCGTGGATATGAAGATATTACGCAACCCATTGATATATCTAGCAATTTTGTCGAGGGAGTCAACAGGCAGACCACAACTCAAGGAGGGTTTTGGCTCATAGGACCGCACAGAGTCATCGTTCCACCAAGCAACAGGCCTTGGAGAGGTGGTGGAGGTAGCTTTGGTTTTATTGGTGGGCCTTACTCTGTTCGAGGCTCGGAGGCAGTATAAACATTGGCGGTGGCTTTGGCATTCATCTTCCTGATGGCGGGCTTCCAGATGGTACTACTGGCCCGCCAGGATACCCTGGAGGCCCCGTAGGCGGGACTGATGGAGCTCCTGATGATCCTCCTCCACCTTACTCCGAAGATCCTAACAAGCCAGATGACAAACAAACCACTACTGACCAGGGCTAAAAGTGTAACTCCAATTCCATCACATCGACAAAAGCGTCTACTTCGACAGACATACCTTCCACAATCATGTCATCTTCTAGTACATCCTCATCAAGTTCGTCAAGCTCAGTGACTGGTGCGCAATATTTCATCATTGCAGCTAGTGGTGCACCACAGGCTCAAATTGACGGATTGCTTAAATAGTTTGATCCTCAAAAAGGATGAGTCTCGCCTGATGTTGATGGCACGTCAGTCAGTGGTGGTACTTGGATCGGCTATGACCTGACACCGGATGAGACCCAGCAAATATCCTCTCGAAGCGACATACTCCTCGTCATGACTTGCGCCGATGTGACATTGTTCCCCTCTGGTACGCTCTCTTCTGTCATCTCTACTAGTGTTTCTACCACAGTGTGTTTGACCACGTTGTGATTGGCTCTGCAACACCGACAGTGAAGCCCGAATCAAAGAATCATCGAAACGTGCCAGGTGGCCCCTCAAATCGCAACGTGTTAAAATTCCCGCGCCAAGCTCGGGATGCAGAGACGGAAGCCTCTATAATCCCAGTTAGATCTGAGCGCGCAAGTCATTTCGAAGAAAGGGAGACGTCTGCAGGAGATGCTAGCGATAATGGAGATCCTGTGCAAAAGAGAGACAAAGGGACGCGACTGGTCAGGCAAATGGATTGTCCCGAAGACTTTTTAGTCCTCGCATGGACCCACGGTGTAACAACCTTCGTCGACGATGTAGATTATATTATAGAAGAAACAAACGGCGAAAACACGTGGGTGTACGTTGTAGACAGCGGCGTTAACGATGAACACTGGGTAAGCTTCTCTGCTTTCCCAACTTTTAAGCTTGAGCAGACGACTAATTATCTCACCATAGGAGTTCCAGGGTAATTGTGAGGGTATTGACGGATTTGGCAAGATTAACATCGATCTAAATTGGGTCTGGGCTCCAGATAGACGCCAAACGAAGGAAGGCTACGTCGGACACGGAACTTGCATGGCTTCTAAGGTCTGTGGACAAAAGAGTGGCGTCGCGAAACAAGCAACCATTATACCCACTGTGATATCGTCGAATTATTAATCCATCGTATCGGGTCTCGAGGAGGTACTCGAAGACGTCAGCACTCGGCAAAGCAATCAGCAAGCTTTGGCCGGCCAGACAGTCGTTTCGATCTCTCTGGGTTTCAATATACCAAATCAGGATTATATAACTCAACTCAAGACGACCCTTCAAGCCATCATGAATCTTGGAGTAATTGTCGTAGTTACAACAGGGAACAGCGCTAAGACAGCCGGGGTTTTTAACTCCGATTATCAATCAAAGCTAGCATCAGCTAATTTTCCTTTGATCAGATTCGGCGCCGTGGATAAGACCGGAGCACTTGCTGCCCTCTCTCAGGAAGGCGATGTCTATACCTATGGCATTAATGCTCTCTGTGCCGATGCCAACTTTGTAATACAAGAACGAGATAGCGATGGCACATCTGGCGGCGAATTCAAATCCTGTTATCGTATGAAATTATTCTTGATACCCCTTTGTTGCAATGTGGCAATAGGCTGGGAAGGACGTCTAACTAATGGGGGCCCCCAGGGCCCCATATATGGCCCAAATAGACAAAGAACGGCTAGCAACAGGCTTCTGGAATCGCATAGAAAGCAATCAAGCAACGGATTGCAACACCCTTTAGTTCATCTCCTGTTATTGTGGAGACCTAGACTAACGTTCGGTGGGATAAACAGCCACCGCTTCTTTCGCTGGCTTGGTAGCATACATGCTCGGCAGAACAACAATCCCATTTCAACTTGGAAACGACATTACACAGTATCAAAGCATCGCGAAGAACTACTTTGTCGCCGAGGATGGAGCATACGTGAGACCTAGAGGGACCTACCGAGTTGCGTGGAATGGGCTAGATGGTTCGGCAGACACGGTTTGCCCGTTGAGTCTAAGGAAGCGAGATGATCCTGCCAATATTTGTGCCTCAGAACCCATGCCGAGCTCTATGACGACCAAGACAGCAATCCCTACCTCGAACGTTACCTCAAACACCGCGATGGCCTCTGGAGATTTCCAAAGCATATCCCCAGCGGCTGCTGCATCTGCTCCGACATCGAGTATGCATACAAAGCCTAAGTCGGAATGATCCGTTGTCATCTAATATAGCATAGACCATGGATGTAACACGCCACTTGCCGATTGCAACTAGATATTCTGCGTCTATTCTGTGCAAGAAGGCTCTTGTTGCAATCCGTTGCTTGATTGCTTTCTATGTGATTCCGGAAGCCTGTTGCTAGCCGTTCTTTGTCTGTTTTGGCCATATATAGGGCCCTGGGGGCCCCTATTAGCTAGATATCCTTCCCAGCCTATTGCCACATTGCAATAGGTTATAAGCCCGGACAGCGACTATTCCGCTGTACCTTTATAGGGAAGGTTCCCTCGTAGCACGGTGTCTACGTTGTATACATTCAGCCCTCGTATACGCCTGTATCGACTCACGTACTACCTAAGGATTCGCTATTTAGGGGAGGCGGTATGGAGGAGTTTAGCCCTCGGATTTACTTGCTAGTCGACTTATAGATATAGAGTCAGAACTTAGTAGAGGTATTATAGAGGAATTAGGCTCCCAGCCAGTTATTTCTGGGAGTATTTCGGTCCGGATACAGGGGAGATAAATTCTCAGGCCTACCACGACTACTCAAGCCCTATACGGTTTTATAGGCACGGCTCCTCAATCAGTTATTTCTAGGAGTATTTCGGTCTAGATACAGGGGAGATAAATTCTCAGGCCTACGACGGTCACTTAAGCCCTAGACGGTTTTATAGGTACGGCTCCTCAGTCAATTGCTACTAAGAGTATTTCAGTCCGGATATACAGGAGATATATGGATTCTCGGGACTATTAACGACCTCTCAGACGCCGATAAATATTTTAGGTCCGGGATTAAGGGGAGCGCTAGCAGGGATCTATTTCTAGCATCGAGGGGAGTGTTATAATCCGTTACTTGATTGCTTTCTATACGATTCTAGAAGCCTGTTGCTAGCCGTTCTTTGTCTGTTTTGGGCATATATGGGGCCCTAGGGGCCCCCATTAGCTAGATATCCTTCCTAGCCTATTGCCATATTGTAACAGCTCTCAACCTCAGGACGTCTGCAAAAGCGCACTTCAGTCAACGCGGACGGATGCGACTACTGCCAGCATCGCATTTGAGCTCCCAAAGTTTTCAAGTGAAATATTGGATTTCAAGAAATCAACAAGTGGTAATTCCGCGGGCGAGGTCACCGGTGATGGGATTCTGACGCCAGTCCAATGTAGTGCTGCTCCCAAGCCGACCACAAGTCAACAGTGCAAAGCTCAGAAGAGCACTAAGTCTAAGAGAGCCGTCGCGCTGGCACCTGCTGCGGTACTGATAGTGGAGGAATTCTTTGAACTGGCAACATCTACTTGGGGGCTTAGTGGGTAGAACAAGTGAAAGCATTTGCCATGACAGCGCGGAAGATTGAAGTTCCAGAATGGAGATTCACATATTCGAACACGGGAGAGAGAATGCACAATAACCGAGAGACAGCGGTATAGGTCGAGATCGTGTTGAAAAGCGGCAGTGTAATCCAAAATCCTCATACGCGAGACAGAATGTAAGAGGCATGAGTGAGTCAGCTGAAGTCTCGGGGTTTCGACCGGTAATGCAATTGCGGCACGCAAGGTATGCCAAAGAAATGTTGGCTGTGTTGGAGGGGGCCCAATGGCCAGGGTATCCTTAGAGTTTGGAGTGCGGCTTACGGCCCGACTGAGGGCAACTGGGCGGAATCATGCTTAGCCAGCCAATTGAGTCGGATCTCATGACTAAGAAGGGTTTTCATGCGTCGTGACTTAGAAAGCAATACGTCCTTTCAGCGGATATCGTCAATATGACCAATGCCGAGAGACACGTCGCTTCTAGAGAGCCCTGCCGCAAGACGCAATCATAAGCGCTATTGTGATCTTCTCAAGTATGAGGTTAGAGCAAGTTCTTTGAAGCACTGCACACCTGCTGTCCAAAATTTGATCCAACCTGACAAAAAATCCAATGTATCTCGCCTTACCAACACTCCTCTCGACCTATCTCCCGGCTCTCCTCGCCATTTTTTCAACTGTCTTTGGCGCAGAAGATTTATTCACATGCTCACCTCGTGCAAGTGCGACACGTCTATCATACTCGGCGTGCCACCTCGCTGCCTCGAAATTCATCGAGCAACATCCCAAC
The DNA here is from genome assembly GCA_033220425.1 of Lepraria neglecta. Lineage (NCBI taxonomy): Eukaryota > Fungi > Ascomycota > Lecanoromycetes > Lecanorales > Stereocaulaceae > Lepraria > Lepraria neglecta. The sequence goes on along the minus strand of CM065651.1, from coordinate 2,201,600 downwards.
AAGTATTACATACTCAGACACGAATACAGTCCTGGTATACCATGGATCAAATGCCCTCATGTCATTGAAGAACGGGACTGCGTGCTCACGCTGGACTACAAAGTTATCCGCAGCCCTGGAGGCAATCCCTACGTAATGCCACGAGAGATAATGGGCAAGGCAATAGAGCTTGCAGGGAAGTGCGTTGGTCAGGAAGATGTTGATGGGGGAAATTACACTACGAATCCTACTGGTCTTTTAGAAGTTCAAGTAGCCCTTGCGCATTCTGCGCAGCCATTGACTGGCTTGTATGGCAATTTCAAAATTTACGGGAAGGTCAATTCGACCGTTGCGGCGGTTGCTGCTGAGTGAATGCCGAGGTTTGAGTGCTCAGGAGTTTTTAAGTATCTCGATTACACACCTTGGCATATTTTGGGCGAAGGGGATATGTACTTTTACTTTAGCCGAAAAACAATATTCTCAAAGCAAGTCCATTCGAAAAAGACTGAATGGCGCTTGGATATTGTTATGAGAAGAATGAATACAATGTGTGCAAGCTAGCGGAAGTGATACCCTCGTGGCGAAGAAGACAGGATCCATACAGCCATGAATGCAGCCTTGCTTTGAGTCATCTCTTGAGATAACAGTGGCCGTAGCTGACCTTGATGATAGCCTGCGGATCTTCATTGTGAAACGCAAGTTTCCACCCACCAAAAGAAAGCAATTGCCTATGTGTACCCCATTATGGATTAGCGGTGAGAACTCATGATCCCCTGTTGCCAAGGAGGCGCGGCAACGATTGATGATCCGGCTTGCAGTAGCTGCTGCGCTTCGCTAGATACCTTATCCAAATAAAGTCAAGTCTAGGTGCGGCACACGCTGGATCTCGCTTGGCAGTTCTTGGGAGTGGGACGCCCACTTCAAACCCTCAATTTAATATCTTCTACCAGCAAAGGAGTTGTCAAGTGCTATGAATATGACGGTCATCAAGAATACGTCGACTTCCAGCACTGCTGATACTCCATCGACATCTGCAGCGCCCAGCATCATTGCCGATGCGCCAGTGAACACCCAGCTGCGATTAGCGGTCCGTAAGAATAGTGCGTCAAACGTCCTCCGTGCTGTGTTCTAGGCTGACCTTGACCCGAGCACAGTACGAGATAATTTCGAAGTAAAGTGCAATGATCTGGAGACCTACCTTTCCACACTGCTTGGCGTCCCATGGAAGGTCGCTATTGATGCTGAGTATATCTATCCGCTAGCTACGGATAGCTACGCACAAGACAACACAGGTTCAATGTTCACAGAGTTCGTGTCTAGTCGAAGATTGGAGTGCAATATTGACACCAATCAGATACATTGAGCGTGCCATTGTCAGAATCGATGAGTTTATCCAGAAGTACGGCGATGATGGCAAGGTGGAGCTCAACAACCTGGCCTCGAAACATGTCATCACGCTTGCTCCTACCAAGCGTGACATCGGCTACACCGGTTGTGACATCTCTGACGGGCTCCTTCGCCTAATTTTCACCAAGGGCAATCTCGGCGTGAACATAGATCAGGCTTGCGAAGACTTGGCTGGTGCTATTTCCGACGCTGGTGTTGCTACTAATGGCGGTGATGAATCAGTCTTGACCTTCCACGCAAAGAACTCAATCAGAGCCGATTACGACCCCCGAATTGACGAGCTCACAGCCCGGTGTCAAAAGATTTTTGCTTTGCCGGTCCTAGAGCTGACACCCAATTTCAAAACCAACTTCGCTAAGCTCGCCACCTACACACCCGAGAACTACGACTTCCCAAGCAATTGGCAGCAAAGCTTTGGTGGATACTGCTTTGAATACTTCGAGGGTTTTGCCAGGGCCATCGAAGAACTTGGGTTTGCAAAAGATGATATGCTTCAGGAGGGTTTCAAGGAGGCTGTTGAGAAGAACGAAGTCTCGCTTAGGGTCGTTGACAAGTTGGTGAGCGGCTCGAGCTCGTATAATGAGTGCATTGTCGAGAATGGGATCCTGTACATCCAGACTACGCCTCGAGACTGGAGTGTTAACATCAGTGATCCAGCAAGAAACCTCATAGATGTGCTTTGAGCTATGGAGGCTCTATATCACGCATAATTAAGCGTTGTGATTCGAGCTGGCTTGCTGCTCATTTTTCTTCTGCGCTTGATCATCTTAAGTCGAATGATGGATATGACTCAATTCCACAGCGATTATAGATTCAAATGAAGTGGCACCAACGTTTGAGAGAGCAGGCAAGGGTGTCATTGCTAAGCTTCAATTCAGCACAAATTTTGGAGAAGAGCGCATAAGAGGACCACGCGTCACCCATTACCAGCTGTCAGGGTGCAAGGTAAGCTGAAAGCCTTAGTAATGCCGCCATGAAGCGGTAGATCAAGACTTTGCGGGCAATTTGTGACTATCAGGGACGTACCATTGGGGCCTTGTTGGTCGCATGTAAATATTTGTAGGTGTCTGTCTCTTTCCAATCGCGACAAGAGGCAAGAATCGAGCATGGGGGCGTTGTACTCTTCTGGTAAGCAGTTTCGACATACCGGCTCTCGAATATTTGTTCTCGGATATCATATGGCAAAAGGCTGACAAAGAACAACCATCCTTCCGGGAGTCTCGAGAAGTGTTGGTCAGTGACTCCAGGCAGCTTGTTCCCTTCCAGTAAGATGCGTGAAAAGTTGGGACTGCAAACGTGTAGAAATACTGAGGCTCCGTCGAGTTTGCTAGGGTCTCTTATGCTAGCGGTAAGGTCGATATACTAGCCTAGACTTGATCATCTAGGAGCTCTTCATTTAAAGACTTTTATCAAGCGCTTTGACATTTTTCCATCCCCTGTCATGACAAGCATATCGGCAAGGGTGGTGTGCTGACGATGCGTTGAAAGATCAATACATCTTTGTCCATCGACTGCTCACTTGGGCATTGTCAAGGCCCACGTTTGCGACCCCAAAATATGAAACGAAGCCGCCAATTTCGCGGACCCCACACTAGACCCCCACAGGGTTATCCCATCAACGCCCGTCGCAGCGGCCTTCCGTCAGAATACTCCACCAGCTTGTGCTTCCATATGTAGCCTCAGAAGCTATATTGTCGAAAAGACTTATCTTCGAGTGACTAAGTCAGCTACGTTCAATGTCCTAGGATTGCTAGGGCCAGTCTGGCCCGCATAAGAATACCCCCGATTCATGCCGTGCTGTGCCTCTTTTCGCTCACTCAGAAATGCCAGAATGATTGATCGTTAAGTAGCAGCATAGTGGCCAGCTTTCATTGACAGAGCCTCAGCTAACGCAAGCTTACATATACCAACCTCTCGCCCCAGTACTAAGTTTCATGTTTCATGTTTCATGATTCACGTCTCGTCGTCGTCTGTCATCTCTGCAAATCACAAACGAGACCAACCTATGGCGACCGAAATTATACATAAGCTTACTGCTGACTACAACGAAGCTGAAACTCATGGCTGTCCGTAAGCTCGAGGGCGTTCATCTTCAAAGCCATGGAGGTGGAGGGCATACTGATATAAAGTCGTCATGGGAATTCGACTCTGAACCCGGTTATACATATTGTCACTTTCATCTAAAGACTCTGCCTTATTTCTTGACATTCTCCAAGCCTCCAGATCCCAACTGCGCTGCGCACTAACACCGATACCGGGCCATCACCAATTATGGTTGTGTACTTCGGCGGAAGTCTTGGCCTCCTGCTCCTCCTCTCGCCGCTACTCACCTCCGCTGACCCTGTCCATCCAAACATCGTCGCGCGTGCAGCTCCTGGCAAATACTTCGCGCAAGGTGATTCCTATGGCTCAGGCATTGCTGCTGGCACCTACGTAAACCTCGAGATTGGCTCCATGGACTGGTGTTGCAATGTGGCAATAGCCTGGGAAGGATGTCTAGCTAATGGGGGCCCCCAGGGCCCGATATATGCCCAAAACAGACAAAGAACGGCTAGCAACAGGCTTCTGGAATCGTATAGAAAGCAATCAAGCAACGGATTGCAACAACTGGTTCTGCTCTCGTTTCACCCAAGCTTATGGGCGACAGCTTACTGGCCTTCTTGGCGGAAGCGCCGATTTTCAACACCAAGCGTCCTCAGGGCAGAACGCTCTCCAAGTACAAACCACTCAGGAGATCGACTCTGATGCTGATTTGATGACACTGACTGTTGGCGGGTAAGTCAAGAACTGGGCAGCAGAGGTTGCTATCACCGACACTGTTTGAGCGTTCGATTCCCCTCTGGCTTACAATCGTCTCATGCTTTCAGTTTCTTCATGTAATAGGAATGCTGATTTGCAAAATCTTTAGCAATGATGCCAACTTTGGCGACATTGTCGACAAATGTGTCTATGGGTTTACTACCACTGGCGATACCACTGATCGGTGCAACGCGGCCATTGCTGCCACTCAGAACAATATCGCTAATTCAGTCTGGAATCCAGTATGGAACACGGTATGGAATATCCTACATACAGCCACCAAGCCAACCTTCCAGTTCTACGTGACAAACTATCCTAGATTCTGGAACGAAAACACCACTCAGTGCGACAGCGTCTCATTCGACTAGTACGCAGGACCAGACGGTCCCAATAAGATGACACAGGCTCTGCGTCAAGGCATGAATGACCTCTCGACCCAGTTAAACAACCAGCTGGCCAGTGATGTGCAGAACTTCCACAACAATGGAGAGAATCGCGTCCAGCTGGTTGACATCGACTCAGTGTTCCAAGGTCATAGATTCTGCGAAGATGGCGTTGATGAGCCGCAACAGTCAGGAAATGATAATTCTAATACGTGGATCTTCTAGTGGAACACCCCCATTGGTTCCATCAACGGCACTGTCGGCCCTTCGAGCGGTGGTGCGGCATTGTTCCAAAGCATCCAGCAAGCTGCGAATGGAAACCCTCCTTCAACACAGAACAGCTTTTACTCAAGCCAGCCTATTGATCCTAACCAAAACTTTGGATCCTCGGGCGGACTACCACTGCCTCTTTCCAAAAATTTCCACCCCACGAGCCCAGGCCACGCAGCGATTGCGGGCATCAACGGTCTCATCGGTCAAGCCAACTCAGCTCCGCCACCATCATATCCCCCAGCTGCTGCTCCACCACCTGCCACATTCACCGCTGCTGCTCCGAGCTGTGAATTTGGAAAGTAAGTTGTAGCTCATGAATGTGGAGGACCGTCGCTGACTGTCAACTTAGTTGTCAATGTACTGATGGGCCTCTTCCCAAATGCAAAGTGTCGGTGCTTGTGTGGCGGGAAAGTAGCACCTGATTCGAGCTGCTGAAAAATGTCGTGAAAACCTTTGCTACATCTCGTAGTGGAAGGAAAAGTGCAAGTTTAAAGGTGAATGGTAATGGAGTGGAGTTTCGGTATAGAGACTGGGCGACTTTTATTGATGCTGTCACCGAGACAAACTTTCTACTAACTTTAAGTCGATGGATTCTGGACGAGCAGAGAGAATGAACATTTAGTTTTAAGGTCGGCGCAAGATCTCTTGGCTACAAGACGTAAGTCATCAATTTCCAGGCTAATTACTAAAGCAAACAAATCAAGGCAACTTTTATGAATGACTACACGTCAACCCTGCAAGTGAATATCAAAACTCAAAAAACCCAAAAAGATACTGACTTGCGCAGGGACGAAGTTTATGAGAATGCTAGATTCTTCGCCAGCTGCATATCCCTTAATCACCGGTATGCTGAACTGCGACTCGAGTTAGTGCTTAGAGCTTGTTGGCCGTGTAGTAGTCTCCGGGTGTAGTGTGTTCGCCCTGCGCGGTGTTTCGCACGTAGCAAATGTTGTTGAAGGCAAAATGAACGGAAAGGCAACCGGCTGTCGTTGCGCATTTTTGTATACAGTCGGTGAGGGGTGTTCCCGGTTGCTGAGCGAAGTTTGTTCCGGGGTTTGCAGCAGGCGTTGGGAAGGTATACCGCCAAAAAGTCTAAATCTAAGGAAAGAAGCGAATATTACTAACTATAAGGCGAAAGAAGCGGCAAGATCCGAGGTACAGGATTCCTCATAGCGGTAATTATCTATAAATATTAGGATACCAAATATAAACGTTAAGGAGGCTCAGCGAAGGTAATAATAATTAGTAAGACAATAAAGAGGCGGAAGAACGCAAAGAAGAGGAAAAGAAGCAGGCTCGAGGCATCGCCAATCATTACACGGGGAAGACAGTAAGATTAGATTAAACGGCGACAAGACGTCTATTGCAAACGAGTGAGATATTATACTACTGCGATACATGCTGACTGTCGAAGGAGCGGTCGAGGTCATGCTAGTCGAGCGGCGGAGGCATGAGCATGATCATTGAGGTGCTGGTTCAGTCGAGTCACCAGCATTCAACGAGAAATACACTTAAGAATTTGTTCTGCTTCGCTATACTCAAGGGATACCTTTTATCCGGATGTCTTTCCATAAACATCACCAAATCCCCTCTGGACCGAAAACGGTGCGGGACGCTTCCGGTTTTTTTCGCATCCAGGAAATGAAATATGTTGATGTGTACGCCTTTGAGTGCCTAACGAATGGAAGGACAAGTTAGCATGTATATGGCCAATCGGATTCCGTCGAGCGCATCGTTGGTAGGAGCTGCACCTTTTTGCATTGGTTGATTGATGGTGGTACAGGATTGACTCCGCAATCCTGGCAAAGCGCTTGCCACTTCTCCGTAATGCAGGGGTCGCTGCCATAATGTGACGCAAATTCCGTGCCAACCCTTCGGGCTCTTGCTTTCTTGTTTGTTCCTCCCTCAAGATCGAGGCTTTGAAGGCTGTGCAGCATTGAGGAAAAACCTTCGTTATCCATGCTATGTTGAGCTCCAACACGATGTTCTATCCTGTCGATGTTGTAGCCCACAGGAACCTTTGATCCGAAACATTGATTCCAAGCCTTCTCGAATATCTTGCTGTTCGACCCTTGTTTCCACCCCCGACTTTTCGCTAGGCGACGAAATTCGGTGTGGAGCGTGGCGCGAAGGTCCAAATCAAAATGGTATTGCTGGAAGAACGCCGATCTTGTCGAGGCTAATATATGTGCCATAACAAATATGGTACTTTTTCGGGAATCAGACTTTCGATAAGGAAGAGTCGAGAGTAAGAAGGTAAGCGGAACCCCTGGCCGACGCGGCCGAAATATTTGACGTGCTAGAAATCAGGCGTCCCAGTTTCTATTGCGAAGGAACGTCGAAGACCAGTTTTGTGCGGAGGGGACGTATTGCCAGAAATATTCATCCCAAGAAAATGGGCCATGCAATCGACATGGTGTTAATTGGCTCGCTGTTGCGGATGTAAGAAACGGGGGTCATCCGGCATGGCTCCCGGCGTCCGGTTCATGCATAATCTCTTTTCGTCTTGGTGCAGTGACTGTTCATTAATCACCCTAGACGAAGAATACTATGCCGATCATTTATCCATCAAAGACACTTTTCGGGGGGAACGGCTCGGGGGGAACGGCTGACATGCTTTCGAACGGATGCATAATTAAACGCTATGCTTTATTGAATTCGTCAAGTGGCAAAGGCTCTATTCTGGAGGCGTTAGCAAAACTTCCATTCCCTCGAGAGAGCAGTCTTTGTACAAGGTTCGCGACGCAGATCGCATTCCAAGATACATCTTCTTATTTGAGATAAAGAACCCTGTCTCCATCAATAGAGACCTCTAAAAAAGAACAATAGGACCCCTAAGTGTGAACGGAATTCCTCCCCAATTCTGGACCCGCCAATTCTGGACCCGCCAATTCTAGAACTCTAAGAAGTTCACGTGATTGACGGGCAAAAAATGAGCCACCTTTACGAGGTCAAACGCATGCCCACTTTCTTGCCCGTTAGTAGACTATTGAATACCCACTAGCTATCCAAACCACCAGGTGTGGTTCATTCCAGCCGTTATTCACCATAAGTTATTCGGCCGCTAGTGTAGAATCTTCGAGACTAGCGCGATTACGGGGGCTGCTCGATGATCCTACGATCAAGAACCGACCACGAGAGCCGGGGAACACGGAAGCTCGTTGCCATATGCATGTCACCCACTAATATGCTGATGATCCTATTCCGCGGTCTTATCCTGGCTTAGAGCCTGTTCTACCATCAAACCCTTTTATCAAGTTCGACAGCTCTCCTCTTTCTATTTAAAGGCAGAAGTCCTTGTTCCCAACACCAGTAGTCGTCACTAATGAGTACTTTGATCACACCAACAGTCCTGATTGCCTAGATTGCTATATACGATGTCATTGTCCTTCACCTCTGCCTAATAGACAGAATCGCTAGCAAACACAGAGAGCTATATAATAATCTTACAGATTCCTGTCGTTTAGTTCGTCAATCAATCCCGCTTTCTTCTACTGCAATGCTTACACACCAGCAGTCGATCTTACGCAACAGCCGACCTTAGACGAGACTTATCTTACACCCTAGGACTTAACCTCACACTCCGACAATCATGGCTTCCAGTATCATTGACTCTCCTGCGGCCATAGCTAGTCTCCTTGATACCTTAGCTGCTCTACCGACCTCCCCTCCTTCCCTCTATCTTGATCTCGAGGGAACGAACCTTTCACGTCACGGTAGTATTTCTATCATCGAGCTTTTCGTTCTCCCTCAAAATCACGTCTACCTAGTCGACATCCACATCCTCGGTGAGAAAGCATTCTCCACCCAAAGCTCTGATGGCCGGACGCTTAAAGCCATCCTCGAGTCTTCTGATATCCCAAAAGCCTTTTTTGATGTCCGAAACGACTCTGATGCGCTCTACAGCCATTTCAACATCAGCCTTGCTGGCGTCCAGGACATTCAGTTGTTCGAAAACGCTGCTCGCCCCTTCAACCGGAGATGCGTCAATGGATTGGCGAAATGCATTGAAAAAGATGCCACGATGACCTATTCCGAGAGATCTAATTGGAAAATAGTCAAGGAGCAGGGGAGGAAGCTATTTGCCCCCGAGCTAGGCGGTTCCTACGAGGTTTTCAATATACGGCCCATGCCGGAAGAAATTACGAAATATTGCGTCCAGGATGTCCTCTTTTTACCTGGATTGTGGTCTACATATTCAGCGAAGGTCTCCGCAGCTTGGGCGGATAAAGTACGCCTGGCAACGCTAGCAAGAGTGTCTTTGTCGCAGACGGCCAACTACAACGGACAGGGGAGGCATATGGCGTTGGGCCCATGGCCTTAAAACCCGCCCCCAATGCTGACGATGGCGAGGAAGCCAGAATGAGACCATAGAGCTAGGGAAGGACGTGGGTTTTATAGAGGAGATAAAGGCTCCGTGTCTTCAACAGACTTTACGACCTGCTTCTTCGATAATTGCGGTTGTTGCGAACACTATTTATATTGGAAAACGCTATCAAGGTGGTCGTATCTCATTCAATAGTTAAATCAGGATGTTTTAAGAGTTCAGACGTCCTAAGTTCATTGAACTGTTTGTGAAAAATGAAGTAGTTGCAGCAACTACGCTCAGGCTTTGGATGACCGGTCATGCGCTGGATCTTTAGGTCCGATTCGGTTCGAGCCGTAACGATGACTGGTCAGCCTGAAGCATACAAGTGGAACCGATGGGTGATTAGTTACGTCTTTCAATCAGAGGTACTCCCAGACATAAAATTTCATTATCTAGACAAGAGATATTTAGATTAGTATCCCCGTTGGATCCACGTTGATGACTAACGCCTCGCCTTCTGCTATATAACCTCGAGTTCTGTATCCTTAGTAGACCTACATTATCCTATACTATATAAGCAGGGAGAAAGTTACCTGGAGCTTCGTGCCGTTTCGTTGGGAAGCAGAAGAATACTAAACCTTCAACAGGCTTTGTCACCGTATGCTAGCATAATTCTAGGCCGCTTCTTGCCTAAAAAGCGACCCAGACTTTTACCGGTACCGGGTGCATGCTTTAACAGCGCGGGCGAACGGCTCATCTAGCAAACTGCGGGGGCTCTCATGATGTCATGCCTTAACGTCGCCATTCTTTGGGGTTGAGGAAGAAGATTCTTCTTCTACTGGCGGCTTAGTAAAGTTCTCTTTGATGATGGTTGAGTCTGCGGACAAGTCTGCACCTGAGCGGACTCAATCTTCAGACGCAGCGATCGGTAAACCCAAGAAGTTCTCAGAGTTGGGCCCCTTTCATTGCTGTTTGATGCCGCCGACTGTTCAGAAGCTTTCTTACGTCTCCTATTTTCTCCGTTGTGGTTGGCGAGGAAAACTCCAAGACTTTTCTGCTCCACGCGGAACTGCTAGCTTACGAGTCGGATTGTCTGGTGAAGGACGTGAACGGCGGGTTTAACGAGCAATTAATTAGAAGAATTATACTTCATAAAGAAGACTCGGGACTCTTTAGCTACTTCGTGGGGTACTTATATCGCAGTAAATGGCTTGCACACAAGCAGGTCGAGCGCGATTCAGACTATATTATCCTCGCTCGCCTTTATGAACTTGGGAAAGACTTCAGGCACATCGTATCAAGTTCAAGTTCAACGAGAGCGAGCGTATCAATCGTAAGTCTATACTTAATGATTGAGATAAGTCATAGCTTCTGCACAGGCAGCGTCAATTTCCTCTCCCAGTGCAACATCTTCAGGCGCGAATTCAGGTGCGATTAAGACCAGCGCATCAACCAGACCTGCAATGAACTCGCAGGTTAGTTGAACGCTAGGTGGTACCACGAAGTCCCATTCTGCATCAAGCCACATGAACTCGTTCTCGGGATCCTGAGCTTGACCCCAATACTCCGGAAAATACTGTACACCGGCGAAAGAGGAGGCGACGCACATTGTCATGTGCGCAGATATGGGCTCGATAGCTCCCTCCCGGCCAAGGAGCCATCGACGAAACACCGAAGGTATAAGGCTTCGCTTTTTGAGCACAGTGTATTCCTCATCATAGCAATTGTTGCCTGTCGCAGATTGCATAGCGGTCAAGGCTGCGGCATCAATCATTGCCTTACGCAGCCTTGTGTCGTTGTATTGGCTTGACTTGACTGAGACGTCGAGCTCGCCTTTGGAGATTGTACCATCGGGCTGTTCTTTATACACGACGTCTGGAATTTTCACGGTGTCCGAGTCACAGTTTGTCATGCTCGTAGTTTGGGTCACGGTTGGACAGAGGCTAGCGAGAGCGTTCGAGATGGAAGAGGACAAATCCATGGAGGTGAGAGTACCAACATGGACAGACTGGTTACCAGCTTGCACGAATGCTGATGGCGTGTGCTGTTGGCAATTTGGTATCGAGGTGCAAGAAAGCCCGTTGAGTGCATATGGTGAGCACACTGAGCATGCGGCGCTGTTGGTTATTGCTAGTCCGAGCTCGGTTGTTATGGGCGTGATCACAGTATTGGGTGTGACAGCGCCGGAGCTTCCTGCAAGGGACCTGAAATCAATGATAAGTTAACTTGTTCCAAGTCCTATTAAAACAGTCGTTGCTCCATGGTCTGGGTGTTGGAGACCGCGGGTAACGACCATTTAAAACACCTTTGGGGCGGAGTGTATCACATACGAGTATGCACAACTTGCGGATGGATCGTTCAATGCAGTTGAAGGGGCCGATAGCACTGGAAGCGTCACAGTTCCATCGCAGATGCAATACTCCGATGCGACTTCGGGCTGTCATGCAATCAAGGTTAGTACTTGTTTTATGGCTTGACTGGGAGTACGACAGAGGCTCTGGGTTATAGCGATATCTGGGCTTTATGCTGGCAACTATGCTCTGGAACTCATTGGGAGGGAGAGAATTTTCAATGGTACACATACCGTCTCATCTTGATGATCACAAGATGGGGTAGGCGCTGGTGGCGTTGTAGTTGGCCCAGTCGTTGTGGGTACAATGGGTGCTGGACACACCGCAACTCCACTCGTTCCCTGTACAATTCCACCAGTTCCTTGTCTCTTATATCTGTATTTGGGACCAGCAGCTCCGGCGGCTGGTGGTTGCATAGGATAAAGTGGAGGCATACCGTTAGCTAGAATGGGAGGCAGCGGAATCTGGCCAGCGTTACCTGTTGGCTGCTGATCGGTGATGGGCTTTCCTGGGCCGTTGCTTGTCCAGTCGACATGTTGGGTATATGGTGGAATCCCAGCGGAGGACGTCATTATACCAGCTAAGTCGATGCTCACTATTTGCATGATAGCTGCCTAAGATGAGAGTCGAGAGTTAGTCTTTGACTACAAGACCGAGATCTTTTCTTTCATTGAAGAGAGCGGAGTTGCCAGGCTATACCTGTCGACGAATTTTAAGTGTGAAAGGGGGTTTGATAGGATATGGGTGATACATACGTTCTGTTGTAAGGTGCCAAATTCCCAACGCCTCCATTGATTTGGTCCAGTATTTGGGAGTGGGTTCTGGAAGATACCAGGTTTTCCACCTTGATTGGCCACTGAATCACCGTTGTAGTTCAAGACGACCAGGTACGCGGTTCCACTGGACGCCGTAGCCATTGCTTCACAATATCGACCAGTAAAAATGTCATTCCGGTTCAAATCGGTATTAAGGCCACTTGTTCCTTTAACCTGACCTTGCCACAATCCGAATTTGTCGACCTTATTGATAATATACTGGGAGTAATAGTCGTCTAATGCGTCATTGAACATAGTGCCTTGCGGTTGGAGAGTGTCTCGGAAAGCTCGGGCATCGGGAGTACTAGCTCCAAAAGAGTAGAAGACAGTATTGTCGCCAATATTTCCGCAAGATTTCATGTCCGCAACGAGACATTCGACAGTAGGAAAATCGACCTTGGATTGATCACATGCCCAACCGCCTTCAGGAGCCCAGAGCTTCCAGTCAGGCTGACCGATCGGCCTATTTTGGCATGGACGGTAAGCGGGGTTGACGGGAACATCATCGTTTGGTGGGTTTTCCAGAGTACTCTGTGTTATCGGTTGCAACGCTTGCATTTCGATTGGCGTGTTAGGCGTGTTGGGGTCTCGACAGCAGGGCAAGCAACTTAACAGCTGACCGGCGAGCGTGTAAAAAGAATGAGAAAGAAATAGACCTAGAATCAAAAAGAAGGTAGTCGATCGTTGAGCCATGTGGAAGGATGAAAAGGGTTTCAGTGCGTAATATGGTTGAGGTTTTCCAAAATCATAATCAAGCGATGTTGAGAGCGAGGAGCTTTGAGGTACGACTATGCAAGGCTTTACATCTGATATTATTTTCGCTGCGAAGTAGACGGAGATGGGGGTTTTAATATTGATATGTTGGGCTGTGGGTTCTGAGCGTTTGAGACAACTAGGCCAATAGATCATACCACTCAAGTTCAACGTTGCCTCATCTCCAACGTTTCACAAACTGTCCACGTACCTGGTAGTATCAATAGGACAGATTACAGGAGGCTCCATCTTTGAATTAGATCCTTTGGGAACCAAGATGTAAAGCTGTGCTATTGCCGTCTATGAGATGCGATCCTTCACGTTCGAGGCTGATGGCACGACCTCTAGAAGCTACTACCAGATTACAGTTGCTTGAATTACAACAAATTGCTCGTCGATATGGTTTGCAACGCATGCCTGAGTTATAGCACTGCCTGTTGTACTTAGTCTTGCCAAAGACATACTTGAGAGGGGAAGAAATCGAAGACGACCAAATCAAAAGTCGTCTCCGAATTCCTGTTGCCCCCTGTTGGAAATTGTGCGTAGCTGAAGGAATGAAAAGCCGCTAGCATGCAGCGAGCGCGCCGTATCCAGAGCAGAAATGGATGGCTAAGTGACCGTCGACTATCGCAAGCTGAGCGAAGGTACAGCCTCGATTAGCATTACGCTTGAAGCGGAAGGGTGAGCGTACAACAATGCTTCAATCGGAAAGTCCATCTGTTCTTTTGGTGTTGGTTCAAAGGTAACTGTATGGATCAATTGAACACCCATCTTGTTTCAAGCAGAATCCTGAGCATCCTCCGTGATCCGCAATATCTCACAGCTCAGCCGTTGAAACAGCCAAGAACCGCAGATCCCAGCTGTAGCGCCGGAGAGCCCGCCAATCAGATATGTTTGGTAGCCGCCCCGATTGCTTATGTAATTCTTGCCTGTGATCCTATTTACACCATCCTCCTTCCTTCGTTTTGTTTTACTTCGTCCTACACTGCCATCCTTTCTTCCTACTATCGGTGCAGTGAGTAATCTGGGACATCATTTCGTTCTGTTCGAGCCTACGTGGCGAATCTTGGTGGCGAAGCAAGAGTTTTTTCCAAACGCTGTCTACGCTTCTGCTAATTGCTTGACTACTTCGACAACTTCTCCCACCCACCAACTTCCACATATCAGAGATCGATCATATTAAGACGTGCAAATTCCAATTGTGAGGTGTGGATTTTGGTTTCCAGTTGGTGGCAACAGATCGCCTCGAAGTCTTGGAAAATAATATCAACGGCTTTCAGCATGATATCCTCACGCTCTTCGCAAACTGCCGTCGAGTCAGGATCCACACACGCAGAGATTGGCTTCATCGAAAAGACCTGTGGCAAGGACCCGCTACATCGCTATCTACCTCAGGGCTTCCATGAGATACACGTCCCTCGCGACGACAACGAAGTAGAAATGCTGGATGCGTGCGTCACTGGGGATGACCAGAAGTTGCAGCATCTCTTGCATGCTGTTGACAGCCATAGCGACCCTTTGTTCGACCCGGACCTCACGCTCGCATACAGCCTGTTCGCCACAGCTATCCAACAGAAACAATGCAAAATCCTCAATTTGTTGCTCACCACGTATCCCTCTTTGAAAATGCTCAATATAGGTCTTCTGCGCTTAGCTTTCGAAAATCCAGACCTTGACATCTTCAAGCTTCTCCATGCTCGTTCACCAGACATTATCAACATGGAGTTCGAGTTGAGACACACATCTGCACTTATGGAGGCTTGTGTTAGCTCAGATCCTACTTTACCTAATTACTTCTTAGACCACGGAGCTGATCTCAATGAAGGCGGATTTCCCGGCGCAGGGCCTCTCTACACTGCTGTGACCTTGGGACAGCCCTTGTGGCTCATAAAACGTATGATCACTGCTGGAGCAAGGATCACGGGCATCGTGGTACTAGCGGCGATACGCCGCCAAGATACGAGCATTCTTGGGCTCGTGGTCGATGACAACCCGGACGGCTTCGACAAGCTAGATATGATGACGGCACAGGAAACAGGGAACGAGTCTATCATCGCAATGGTCGAGGATGCGGCAAGAAAGCTGGATAACAGAGAAAAGAAAATAAAGGGAGGTAAGGTGAAGGCGCCAAAGAAACACACTAGTGGTAAACATTGGTGGCAGTTTGGCAAGTAATTGGACAGAACAGCCCACGACAGGCTAAGGTTATTGTCGTCAATGCCATGTTCATAAGTCTCTTGATTGGTACCGTTCGGGGCTACCTTAGTTATGAATTGGCTTCGTGTAGCTTACTCATTGGTATGATTTTATCAAGTTAGATGCTCCCAATATTCTAATTAGCGTTATGAAGATATAAGTAATCTTGGTCTAGATTTCCCCGATTGTCACTTACGTGGAAAGGGAACAAGACCTCAGACTAGCCGCTTCTCACGAATTAAGCAACAAGCCAAATTGGCTCCAACTATCAAGCAAAAGTCCAAGATGAAAGTCCATCGGGTTGCAACTTCGTAACATCTTTTGACCAAAACTTGCAACTCTGGAGGGAGACTCGTAATAAAATGCAGGCTCTTCCGAATCTGATTCTGAAGTATATCTGCCTGAGTGCTATGGCCATTTAGGGCCCCATGAAGCTCTTGTCTCAGGACTTGCTGAGCCACAACAGATGAAAGTGAGATCCCCAAAACGGTACCAAGAGAACGAACAGGTGGAGGCTTGCAATGGCCACGGCTTGATCTTTCCGATCTGCATGAGATACTATGATGGCGATTATCAGCTATTTGTCCAGGCACGAAGATGGTGGACTTCAACCTACTCTGAGCTATCAAGGTCGTCGTGGCACCAACATTGCTGAAGAAGCTACAAAGGATTGTCCCAAGCCAGACACCCCATATGTGATGTGATATTAAGCCGGTGAATAGCATGATGGGGATGACGCCTAACACACAGATTGCATATGCGATGACCGTGAGCGAGTAGTATTTTCCTGTTCTTCTCATTATCCATCCAGCCAGCAACGATCCTGCTACCCCAGCGACTGTTCCCGGAAGTAGTCTCAGCGCAGTTTGAGTTGCACTCAAACCTTCGGCAGCTTGCCAATACAATGGCAGGTAATACGTGATTCCGAGCCAGCCGGCATAAGCTAACAAATTGCAAATCGAGCAAGCGAACAAAGAGGGCTTATATAGAATCCTCGCAGGCAGGAACGGCTGTGACGTAAGTTTCCATTCGATCACCAAAAACACGAGCAGAAGTATTGCTGACGCTAAAAGGCAGCAAATGGTCAAAGGAGAGTTCCATGAAATGTTGGATCCCTGATCGAGAGCAAAAAGTAGAAACGCCACAGTGAGTACAAGGGTGAAAGCACCTCCAAAATCCAGAGATGCAACTTTCCATGTCCAACTAATCTCGTCTTTGGTTTCTGGATTCTTGAGCACCATGAGAGCATTGAGGAAGCCGATAACCACCAAGGGTAGCTGGAGATGGAAAGACCTTAATATACGTTGTATCAGCATCACACCGACAATCTAGAAGACGATATACGCACCATCGCCATCCCAAGCTGTCGGTAATGGCTCCACCCAAACCGCCTACGCCCAGCCCAAGTGCAAAAACCACATTGCGATAGCCTTGCCACGTCCCTCGGTCTCGCAGTGGCACAACATCTGAAAGCATGATCGCAGCGAGCGTGTTGAAACCCGCACCACCAATGCCCTGAAACATTCTAGCGGCGATCAGTTCGTCAATCGTCCTGGCTAGACCGCAGA
Organism: Lepraria neglecta; assembly: GCA_033220425.1. NCBI lineage: Eukaryota > Fungi > Ascomycota > Lecanoromycetes > Lecanorales > Stereocaulaceae > Lepraria > Lepraria neglecta. Next base: position 2,184,767 of record CM065651.1, on the reverse strand, counting down.
AGAGACATCCGAGCGCAAAAACGCCAAATGCGAACAGTAGTACCGATTTCCGGCCGAAGATGTCACTCAGCTTGCCATAGAGTAATTGGAACGAGGTCAAGGTAAGAAGATAGCTACACCGAGAAGTCTTAGCTATCCGACGTTGCAGTTTCTCCCAAGATCATCGCTGAATGCCATTTGAAGTCTGCTCACCCAGTTGCAATCCAGCTGATTTTGTCCAAAGAGTCCAGCTCGCTACCAATTATTCCATAGGATGACACAATAATCATCTGGTCTGCTGCGGCTAGGAAAACTCCAATAGCTAGGGTCGGCATCGCATGCATAACACGCCTTCGACTCTCCTCAGCATTCCGGTGTGGTGCTTCATATGACTTTCTTCTTTCTATTTCGGGATCACTCTGTGACCTTGGCCGTCCGGTCTCCATACTCAAGTCTTTGGCAAGGCTTATTGATTTGCAAAGATGATTTTGTGCCTCTCGATTGTTCCATTCTGGTCGCAACAGAGGAGATCGCTCATTCACCGAATCGTCAGCTGGAACACGTGAAGATCCTTCTCGAGGGGTAGCCTGAGATCTCGTGGTGACAAGGTCCTCCATTGTTACATTTTGTGGAAATATTGCAGTGATGGATACCTAGAGGTTCCGGTCTTTGGTTGGGAAGGCGGAGAGCAGAACTCAGGTCAAGTAGCCGCGCCACCCCACGAACATGCATTGACGTTCGAAGAGGGCCTTTTTGATTCACACGGTGTCGTGGTCTGGAGGCTTCGATTGGCCAACTTGTGAAAAGGGTTCGATAGTCAGCGCTATATCTCGATCAGGTGCATGAATGTAACCCGGGATTCCCAAGATCATTCGTACTCCGTAAGAGCAATGCAGCTAAATTTTACAGGCAATCGTGCATCACTAGGGTCGCAGTGCAACTAATCATCGAAATCCTACGAGATGGAGTTGGTCGGCTTCGGGTGGGCGGGCTCGGTGATGTGCAATTCCTGAATGAAATCTTCCCGGCTAGCGGGTATGCTCGGCCGCCAACGCTTCTGGGTGGATGGTAGGTCTGCTAATGTAAGACTGTAGGTTGGTTGATCTCCGAAACCATGCAGGCATTGGTTGATCTTGAATTTGAGCTTGTTGTGGATTGGACTTTGTTGAAAGCATTCTTTCCCGAAAAAGCGGATCTAATCAGGCGTTGTGCGTCATGATGAAGAGGAATATCCACCACCCTCCATCCCTTCGTGTGCTCGGCACAACTTGCACAATCAGCGATGTCTTCTGCCAGCTCAGAAACAAGTTCTGATCGAGGCTAGTCATCATTGGTTTCGTTCATGTAGTGGCTGGAGTCGAGGTGAAAGTGTATAAGAATCACCCGTGGCTCGGCTTGTGCAAGGCTGTTCGACAAACGATAGCCTGTTAGCTAAAATAGGACTCAAAGGTGTTGAAGCCATGATCTGCTGATAAGATAAAGAGCGTCTTTCTTGGAGGACAATAATATTTTTGTCAATGTAGTTACGCGATCCAAGAGAGAAAGGTTGGAAAACGCTTCTAGGTATGATCCGTGCTGAAGCAAACCTCTGCTTCAAGTCTAGTGCTCAGATTTATACATGCTTCGTAGCCCTTCTCGGCTGACTGTGACAGACATCCGTCGATGGAAACACCGTGTCTGTCGGGGAGTCGCAATCCAAGAACGCCCTCCTATCGACCGATTTACATCTTATAGCTGCGTAACGAAATGGTATTAGGCACTGTGAGATCAGGTTGCTCCAAAGTACGAGTGCTTGAGGCCACAAAAGTCGGACCAAAAGTCGCGTGTGGGTATTCTGCGGGGACGCATCATCAGGATGAAAAGCCACCACAATGAAAGCACGGACACCGAGAAGGGTGGCCATGATCAACACTAGGTGTGTCCATACTCTCCAGTCGACAAAAAACACCTTTAGCCAATTGCGCAAAGAGGGAGAAGCTTTTACATTTCTCTCGCGCTGTCTAGTGCTCGGTCGGCCTGTTGGACTGATTTTTGGCAGACCTCTGATCAATGTCATGATCGAAAGTGACCGGAAAGGCGCCAAATACATGATCCTGTAAGAGTTCACAATTGGTGTTTGAAGCTAAGTGACAATCGAATTAAGAAAGCCGGTGATCCATATGGCCAGCACTTGTAGTGGATTGAGGGTAAGTAGAAGGCGTCCTTCACGACGATCTGCAAAGTACACAAATGGCATTCCAGATATTAGGATAGCCGGTACAAAGACAGCTGCCAAAGTCGTCGTAAAGGCAGGAACGACAAACACCAATGCTGGACCAATTTTTGCAGGCCGTTGAGCAGCACTTAAATTTGCGAGACGTCGATCCCATATCATTGACCCGAAAGAGAAGAATCCTATGCTCCATCTCCGCAATTGGACGATATGTCCCGTCAATAGGTCAGGTACCAGACCCCATTGAACAGGCTCCTATACGTATGCAGTCTTCCATCCTTTCACGCTCAAGAGTAGGGAGGTCAGGAAGTCTTCTTGGATTTTCTCTTTAGGCGAGCCCCCAATCTGCTCTATCGCTGATCTTCTGGCAACCCAGCCAGTTCCCGTGCCCGAGTTTTACTCACAGATGTCTTATTGCACAAAAGTAACCTCCTCGAAATCAATGGCAGATTGGCCGAGAACGTCGCCATCTAAGATATTATAAAAGTACTAGGGCGGGGTTGCTATGGCAATCTTTGCATCGCTCAACAGATGAGGAAGCATAGAACGAAGCCAAGTTGATGCAGGAATCATATCAGCATCTTCTGGAAAAATTTAAGCCCGTGGTTCAGATTGGCTGCTTTGGAGTCAGTTTTTACGTTCACACTACGAGCTGTGTAAAAAAGGTAGTCATTGCCTTGCCGGATAAGGTCGCGCACCTGCTCCTTGACCGGTACTGAATTCCTATCATCAAGAATAATGATACGATAACAGTCCTTTGGATAGTCCGGTGTACACGCTGCTCTCGAGTTCAATAGAGAGTGCAATGTTCCAGTAAATATATTTCAGTATTAAAGAAGAGGGCAGAATAAACAAGGCGGCCGAAGTACTCGCCTTGGAAGAGCTGGTGCGGACCAAGACTTCAGCGAAAGATTGGTTGCCCTTGTCAAACTGAGAGGCAACGACCAAAGACATACTCGTTACGATATGCGGAATCCGGTTACGGTGAACGTCTAGATCGGAACAGGCGGGGGTGGATGCGCATGTCAAAGGTCCTAACGAAAAGCATATCCAAGTGTGATTACACGGCAATTTGCTGATTGCGCACATTGGCGCTATTTCTGGAGGTTATTCTGTCTATTGCCTGTACGGGACATCGGATTTCAAGTTTTGCATGTTCAAAAGTTATGACACGGTCGTACTCGGTGTTCGGCCACTACCTCGGACAAGAGATATAGAAAAGTAACACTATTTCCAAATGTAGACATCAAGAATTTGGATTACCTATTGCATCTACATGTACTATGCGAGCCCAGGCCTATCCGATATCCGTAGTGTATAAGTCAAAAGTATTTTATGCCGGATGCACTCGGAAAGTGCGAAATCACTCCAACTTGGGTATTCGTAGATTAGGGAATTTGTTCGACTTAACTTAAGTGAAAACTATTACCTACTTGTTGGTTTACGAGTCAGTGGCATAAGAAAAACTGATACGTCTTCTTTGTTTTCACCAGTTGTCTGCTCTGACCTACCCCGATATTATAGAGATAAAATTGTCCCTAAATCTCCGGCTAAGTTGCCATACCGTATCGTTCCTCTTCTCTCACAACGCCAACCAACCACTATGTCCTGCACACAGCAGAAAACGAATGGTTTGTGGACTGCAGAATCTCATTCTAAATTGGCTAAAGGTGGCTACTACGCGATATCAATCCTTCTAGATACATCAATACCTGGCTTTACTCATGAGCAAGACAATGCCTTAACGACTAAGATCATGAATATCCTGGATACAAAGCTTGAGGAATATTTTCATCGGTTTGATGAGCTGCCTTAGAAGGCGCGGACAACTCCCCCCGTCGACGCATCGAAACCATCTCATTCATCTCCTTAGTTGGCTATGTTAGACATAAAGATAGATAACCTACAAGAGAACAATGTTACTATAATCGTCTTCGACTACCAATCCGAGCATGAGAAAGAGCATGAAAAATCTATGAATGACTCCAGTTCGCGATCTGAGGAGGATAGATGGATGGAAAGCTCACACCGGCCTACACAAACCCAGCTATCAGGTATCTCCGGAGCAATTGATAGCAATAATAGACGATCGATATAAGACTTAGCCCGATCCGGGCTCGACAGCATGGGTCTCTCGTGGGAAGAAGATATTGAGGACGTGTACCACGTACTTGGGCTCTGTTTGGACATTTTCTTGAAAGTGCTCCCAAACCCCACAAGCTGGTATACATCATATCGATTTCAGGTTCACAGCAGCTCAATGAGATACTGAGGACATCCCTCGAGTTATGGCCAATCTATCGCTCTCTTATTGTCGAGTCGAAAGAGATTACCGCTTCTCACATCATGCTCCGTGCCAATGAAGGATACTTCGCCAAAGCGATAACAGCCCACGACGAAGTGAGTAACGAAGAGGGGCTTATAAAATTCTCAATGCCTGGCAACCATCCCATTGGAGAACCTCGAGGACTCGTGTTTCGGCTGATGACTGCAATGGTTGCGAACACCAAGACTGCCGGGCTCGTAGTTGTCGCTAATTATGCTACCGCTGACGCTAATTCCCTAATCGCATGGTCCAGAGACGTGAGAGCTTTATCGAAAAGAAGTCTGTTCGGCCAAAAAGTGCTTTACATGGCGTTTTGCGGACGCCTTTCTGAAACATAGCACATCCGAGCCTGCCAAAAAGGCAGCCAACTTCAATTTGATGCGGTTACGTGGTATAGGAGATTTGGAGCAATCGCTGTGGCCTCCTTTGGAAGCTCATACTAGCAATAACGAGACGACCGATATTCCCACAGGCGGAGAGGTGGTCGAAGGAGACGGAGAACATATCTCGCAACATATGTAAATAAGACACTTCCCCAGCCTCCCGAGTATTCGCGCCAGCTATGGCGTTGCAGCCACAATGATCATGCAAGCAGCGATTGCAATTTTCAATGCGCATACAACAGGTAGTAATCACGCCATCTTATTACAGACCTTTCTGGAAGAGAATGGCCTTTCCTCAGCAACACGATTTCGAAGCTGCTACTGAGCCATGTCACCATTGCAGGCCCTACACTTGCAATGACGATCGATGTTTCAAGGATAGACTGGAACGAGAAAGCCAGTGACCTTTTGCGCCGGTTAGCTACAGAGCAGCGAACACTGCTTCGCCATCAATATGTAACGCCAGATTTCGCCATGCACCTTAGCCTCGAAGAGCAGAAGGTACTGCAACTTGCTACTCGCCAAGTTTTCCATTTCCAACCACTTGGAATGTCTGAACGGAATTACAGCACCTCAACAGACCCAACGATGAGGCTATTACTGGATATTGACTTCAAGATTAACCGACCATTGGGTAGTGGCTTCGTATGGGAATGTGGTTTCAATGATCCCGAGCACTTGCGCTGCAGAGTCTGATACAAACCTGCATTGTTCTCCGAAAGGCAAGTGGCTTCTGTTGTCACAGCGATGCTCAACGTGGCTGCGTGGTTGTGCGAAGTTGGAATTTGGGAGCAGTCGGTGCAGGAGGCGAAATCTCGGCTAGATATGAGTGACGGCGGGGCTAAGCAACCAACCAAGAGTGAATACCAGTCTGCTGGACAATTAGGGGCTTTTGCTTAAGCACTCCGAGGCGTAGTATCGGAGGGAAGGTTCTACTATCACAAACAATCCGTACTGATTAGTTTATCAAAAGGCGGATTTTGTCGACCAGCTTCTTCGCGCGCGTACAAGCGGCCACGCAACCTCGATGATCTTTATTTATACACTTGCCCCATGCTTCTTCGTGGAGATTGTGATTATGGTCTCTGGACAAGAACTTATCTTGAGGCGCAAGAACTCTTTCACTTGTCATGCCGAGCATAGCCTTAAAGTAATAAATGAAAGTTCTCTGAGAAACAAAATGAGAGAGAGTTGATGACAAAATTGGAGAGAAGACTTCTCGGCCGAGATCGAAAGCGTTTTCAGGGTCTCGGTCTAAGGGACTTAGAGTTGCGGGTACTTCCATCAGCTGGTATAGAAATGGCTAGTACTAATACCAAATCTCGGGCAAAAGCAGGTTTTGGCCAAGCGCGTTCCTCTCCTTCTTACCTCGAATATCTCAACACTGTGTACTTCAGTCTGGAAAGAGTAGCGCTTTACCAGAATTCCCCATTTCATTCGATTGGCTGTCGCCAAGGCGAGCGTTGCCAAGCAAGAACCAGGGCAAGCATACCTTAGCCAAGAAGCCCAAGACCCCACAATGCTGTCGGATCGTGTAGTCAAGCTTTGCCAAGAGACAGTGACTGTTTCTTCCGAGTACGCCAAGAATCCCTCAGAATCGCCTACAGATATCGCCAAGAGACTCTATGGGCATTGTAAGCCGGCGAGCAAGCATGACTTCCCTGGAGTCGACCGTCCCTCCGTCTCAGCTGTGGAGCTCGAACGAGCCCGCCAATGTGGAAAATGGGGCCCTTCCCAACCAAGCGAGTTCTTCCTCCAGGTCTACCATGATGCCCTTACTTCTCTCGACGCTGATCCATTGGGAGGTATGGTCTCACCGCCTCTAATGGGCAGTTATGGCACTATACCATTGACCGTAATTGCACCACTCGCCGACATCATTCGACACATGGCCAACCTCATTGTCAGAGCCGAGAAGGAAGTCTTCCTGATCACGTGCTCATGGTCACCTTCTGTCGCCCAGAAGCTCATCGCTGATGCGTTGAGAGAACTCTCCGTAAGAGCTGGTCAGAGAGGTGAGCGTGTAGTGGTGAAAGTCATGTATGACAAGGCCGGCGCTGCACAGTTCATCAATAACCGTCAGCCAGTCAAGCCGGAAGTTTACTCAGGGTAATTCATCCTCATCCCTCACTAGCTCAAGGACTCTTCTAAAGTCCGCCCTATAGAAAAGCCATCCAACTGCCGAAACCGGAAGAAATGCCGCACCTCGATTTCCAAGCCATCAATTTCCACAAGCCGTTGCTCGGAACTCTCCACGCAAAGTTCATGGTCGTGGATAGGAAAGTGGCTGTGATTGAAAGCAACAACATGGAGGACAACCATAACATGGAAATGATGTCGCACCTTGAAGGCCCCATCGTCGACTCCATCTATGACACTGCACTGATTACCTGGGGCAATGCACTTCGCCCTTCTCTGCCAAGCTCTGAAGCGCCTGCGACTGAAGGTGGTCTCAATCTCAATACTAGCAACCAACCCGAAGAACCTTTGTTCACAGATCGGGGACCTGGGCGAGAACAGAGCCAAGTCGTCATTGATGGCGAAGCAGCGCAGCTGCCAGAGTTGATGCCAGGTAATAAAAACTACGATCCCGATCTTGCCTCAGAGATTACCCGTATGCAATCAGCCTACTCTCCTAAGCCAAACGAGTCACGCCTTCAAGCTACTAACAGACAGCTCAACCTACCATGCCCCAAGGCATCTTCACCAACGGCACCAGAAATCCCCGAAGGTGAAGAATTTACACCCTACATCGCCACCTCGACGCCTACATCTTTCCCAATTGCACTTGTCTCCCGTCTACCTTATGGAGAACCCAACAATGGTAACGTCTTCGTACCGCAAAACGAAGCCTGGCTCTCTTCCATCCGCAACGCCAAAAAGTCCATATTCATTCAGACGCCTGATCTCAACGCCACCCAGCTCCAGCCTGCACTCACTGCGGCTCTCAAGCGGGGTGTCGAGATTACCTACTATGTATGCCTTGGCTACAACGACGCCGGTGAAATCATGCCTGGCCAAGGCGGTACCAACGAAATGTTCGCGGGAAAGCTCGTCGACTCCCTCTCCCCAGCGGAGCGCAAACTTCTTCACATTGCTTACTACGTCGGCAAGGACCAAGACCACCCAATCCATCACAACTTCAAAGCTCGAAGTTGCCATGTCAAATTGCTCATCGCAGACGGCCACATTGGTATTCAAGGATCAGGCAATCAAGACACGCAGAGCTGGTATCACAGCCAAGAGATCAATGTACTTATTGACAGCGAAGAGATCTGCCGAAAATGGAAGGAAGGCATTGAGCGGAATCAGAATACGGCGAGGTATGGGAGGGCGGGAGAGGATGATGGAGTGTGGAGGGACCAGAGTGGGAAGGAGGCTGAGGGCAGTATGGGAAAGCCTAGTCCGATGGTTGGGTATGTCAAAGGGGCAATGGGAATGTTCAAGAAAGCGCAGGAAAAGGGAGGATTTTGACGATGCTGAGAGCTGCCGCCTGATTTTGATGCATGAAATATTTGAATGCGATGTTGGCTACTAGGATCTTCAAAAAAACTCCAATAGATGAGTTTGCTCTGATCTTTGCCTCAAGATAACCAACCTAGATCTCCTCAAAGGTGCGTTTCTAATTCAAGAGAATACGTCTGAACGTGTTGGCATCCGCCGCTACAAGATGTCGGCTACGTTCGCCCACCTATAAGCGTTGTTGCATATCTCAATCCGGATGCGACGGACGATCACACTATAGCGCCCGCTCCCGAAGTTAGAAAGCTACTATGCTTACTGTTGTTATGTCAGCCAACAGCGCGAATTTAGTAAACCGTGCAACAGTGGGTAGTTCCCCCGCAGTCAGTCATGCACTCTACGTCAGATCTGGAGTGAGATAAAGTCAAACCCCTAGAATATAAAGTGTCAGGACAAAACATGAGTGCCTTGCGGCTATGCTTCGCCTTAATCCTAGCGGCTTATACAAGCCACGCAGCTTCTATTCCAATAGCCTCGAACGATCTTATCCCTGTGACCAATGCCACCCACTCCACATTCGACATATCCTACGCCAACCCATCGATACCCACATCAAGCATCCTCTCTCCATCCCAACTCGGAAATGAAATCGTAGGTTTCACCTACATAATCCCCAACTCCAAACCCAGAAGAATCCTCAGAGGCAGCTACAACACCAGCTGCCCCATCGACATCGCCGCCCTACACACCATCTTCCAAGACCTCTTAGCGACACTAGAACTCAACATCGAATACTTCGGAGACGGACCGCCGACGGAAAATCCATACACTGCTCAGACTCGAGGCTGCTATTCCATTATCACATCACTGACAAGAGTCACTGGTGTTTCGAAAATGACCTATGGTAATGGTACTGGAGGTGGTAAAGGGCTTGCAGGTTAATTTGGAGGCGGCGGGGGAGTCAAACGAGACGAAATATTATCTCGAAGATGCTATTATAGCTGGGAATATTTTCGGGTATGAGAGATTGTACTAGCGAAGGCCGCGGGATGCGGATGAGATATCGTCATCTTGAGTAACTATTGTGATGGGTTTAGTGGTAGAGACTCGTGACGGTAGAGGAAACTAATCTGGCTGCCAACACGAGTCCTCCCTGCAGACTCAAAGTGAACAAAGCAGGCACGTCGTACCTGCTAGATGAGTATGATACTCCATTAAGGAACGGAGGTGCCTCGAAGAGGAAGGAACAAGAGAGTGGGCAGCGTGAGAGACTGTTATGGTCAAGTTATGAGGTGGTAAGAAGATGCATTTTCTATGTAAGGTACGCAGGTATAAATGCCAGCGCCGGCTTGGCGCCAAGCTTATACTCTAGCTACTGCAACAAATGCCACCAAACAAGAAAAGCTATCGACCCGATAGCAATAGTATACGGTATGTGACAGATCTCTTTCGGACAAGGAAATACATATATAGTAATATTACAGCACTATGGCTGACCTATCTCCGTACTTCTCCTCGTAGTTATCTAGTGCCTTGGTATTAGCCATAACGCGTTCCAACTCCTACGTATCTCCTTCAGGGCTACGACCTTTCTATTATACCAGGTACTATATAGACTATCCGCGTCCTTTACGGATACGACGCTTATTAATAATCTTTTCGATGAAATACTCCTCTTTACCGTCGACGATTACAGGTAGCGGCTCTATAGGGCGGCGCCCGTATGGATCGTCCTTAGGGCAGGGTTCGAGCATTGCTACCGAGATAATGTTATGAATCTTTATATTATCAGGGAGCTTGATGTGGTATACCAGCTGACCGATTCGTTCAATTACTTCGAAAGGGCCGTAAAACTGGGGGCCTAGTTTGTGGGATTTGACGCCCGGAACATTGTAACCCTTATATAGGCGTAGCTTGACCGTGTCGCTAACGTTAAAGTAGATAGGTCGATAGTACTGGTTGTAGTACTCCTTTATCTTAACTGCGGCGAAGGTAATAGTATCTTTAGTATTAGTGTGAGATGGCCGGTACTCATCTATAGGAGGTAGAGGCTGATAACAGAATTATCTGACCGACGGTAACGCAACAGGCGGCGGCGTAGTGATAGCAGGCTATAGCGGCGTTAAAATAGGCGGAGCCATTATAGCTATCCTTCGGCTATGGCGAGGCTTAGCTGGATTAGTGATAACTTTATCCGTAATGACTTCGTCGGCGCTAACTTTATATAGCTAGTCTAGTACTTCTTTAGGCTTAAAACCGAATAAGATCTAAGTAGGTACTAAGGCCGTGGTACTATACTTAGTAGAGTTATTCAGGGCAAATAATATTCTTGACAATACCGAGGGCCATAATTATACGTCCTCTAGTATAGTAATAAAGTATTGAAGTACTATTTCAGCAGTTTGGTTAGATCTTTCAGATATTCCGTCAGTCTGAGGATGCTACGCCGTAGAATATAGTAGGTCTACCTTAAGCAGCTTAAGAATCTTACGCTATAGCTGCCCTAGGAATTTCCTGTCTCGGTCGGAAATAATAGCGGCAGGCAAGCCCTAGTTAAGGTACTGTAGGCGTTCGAGTAAGGCTTTAGCCCAGTCCCTACCGCTCTAAGTTATCTTTCCTAGAATAAAGGTTATAGCCTTAGAGAACTTATAAGTTACCGATATAATATAATTGTACTCCTTAGGTTCCTGTAACTTCGGAAGTATAAGGATAAAGTCGACCGTTAATGTATAAAACGGCTATATAGGTGAGAAGATAGGCTGTAGGGCGCTGAAGGGGCGGTGCCTAGGAGTCTAATTTATCTGGCAGTCAGGGTAGTGGCGAATGAACTCGCGGAGTTTCTTAGCTATACCTAGGATATAGATACCTTCAGCTAGGCGCTTGTGTATCCTAGTATAGCCTGGGTGTCCTATTTCATTGTGGGCGAGCTGGAAGACTTCCTTCTCTATAGCAGTAGGTATATAGAGGCGTAGGCCTTTTTCTTCGTCGACGAAATAGAGTAGACTATTAATATATCTATAGGGTAGCGTAGTAGTATTTTCGCCGAGGAGATCATTCTTATCGATTATATTGAAGATCCTTTCCTAGTAGTAGCTATCGGCCTTATAGCCGTCTTGTAGGCGTAGTTAAAAGGTAGGACTAACCTCGACGAGACTGACAGGGAAGTATTATACTGCGTATAGGGTGTCCAGGATAGAATCGTTAGTCTCCGGTCTGTATTCTCGGCTTACTAGCCTAGACAGAGTATTAGGAACGATATTCGACTTACCGGGCTTATATCTAACGTCGAGGCGGAAGCGTTATAGGTATTCTGAGGTACAGACGAGACGTAGATTCAGCTTGTCTATCGAGATAGTATTTAGGCTAGTCTACCTGATAAGTAATACTGTAGCGGAATGGTCGGTATAGATAATAGTACTTTTGGTAGAGGCTTCAATCATATATCGAGTCTTCTTAATAGCCTAGACTAGGCTACCGACTTCTAGTTCCGTGGGCTAGTACCGAGTCTCCGTATCAGTAAGTAGACGGCTTAAGAAGAGTATTAGCTGCCGAGACTTCTGAGGCGGTAATACTGAAGTATCTATACTATCGAAGCCTTCGCTAGTATAGTAGACGTAGATACCGAAGCCGAATTCCTTACTGGTGTCGAGGTCTATATAGAGCTGTTTCTTAGGATTATAATAGTAAAGGATCGTTAGAGACGAGAAGAGTTTTTAAAGCTGATAATAAGCGTTTAATTCCTTTAGAGTAGGTATTAATAGATATATTCTCCTAGTAGCTTTTTTACAAGTATTACCCCTAATACTAACGGACCTGCTAAGTAGAGTCTTACGGAGTTATAGCGGCTTGACGATAGTAGTATAGTTAGGGATGTACTGGTATAGGTAGCTAGTTAGACCGAGGTACTTCTTAAGTGCTGAAAGATTCCTAGGAAACGAGAGGCTCGTTATTACTAACAGCTTGTTAGCTACTATTAATATACCTAGTGTGTTGACCTTCTGGCCTAGTAGATATATGGAAGGGTAGTATAGGAACGACTTCTTAGGGGATAAGTATATATCTACTACGCTGAGCGCTGTAAAGACCTGTCGGAGATATTCCGTATACTATTCGAGGCTAGAAGAGAAGATAACGATATCGTCTATATAGGCTCTGCAGAAACTACGGAATAGCTGTAGAATTCGATCGATTATACGCTGGACGTAGGCCGGTGAATTGCGGTAACCTATAATAGGTACCTTAAATGATTCCTGACCACGGTGGGAAGAAATAGTAAGCCGGTGTTAATAAGCTTTGTTAATACGCTACTGGTAGAAGAAACTAGCGGCGTCGACTGTAGAAATATGCGTAGAATCTTGTAGTAGGGACAGGATCTCGGCTTAAGAAGGAACTAGGTAAGCGTCTAGTATAGTAATACTATTTAGCGCCCTGATATTAACGATAACGCGGCCCTTCTTTCCTTCCGGGGTGTCTCTCTAGACGACAAAGTATAGGAATAAGAACGGCGTAGCCGTAGAAGTCCATTCTATCCGATCCTAGTTATAGAGCTTATCGAACTAGGAGTCGATAATAGCTCTATCTTTATCTCCTAATAGGTAGACTCGGGCCTGACCAGGCTTGTAGACGTCTCGCCAGTTGTCGACTAGTGGTATATCTATCTACTGTGACTCAGGAATCTTAGCGATATTACCTATATCCTTCTATAAGGTAGGAAACTCGTTGACAAGTGCTATAATAGGGGCTCGGTCTATAGCTGATCTATATACCGTAACGCCGCTAGGGTAGACGACCTCTATTACTATAGGAGATATAGCGGCCGAGAATACTACCGCGGAGGCTATAAGTTACTTTAGGTATACTTTAAAGAAGTTCGGTTACTATATAGGTACCTTAACGGCGAGATTATAGTTCTCGGTTTAAATAGAGAAGTATCCTTTAGCCTTGTACTTAGTAATAGAGCCGAGGCGAGAATTACGCGGTAGTATGATTGGCTAATCTGTATCGTTCCTGACGAAGACCGTTGATATATTGTAGTCGATAATATAGGTATAGACTGATAGTGTTAATTAAGCTGCAGGCTCGAATATAAGGTCTCTTCTAGCTGGTAGATTAATATCTTGGTAGAACGGTCCTAAGATAGGGACAGCGATATTCGTATACGGCGGTATTAAGATATAAGATTTACTATAGACGGTCCGGCTGGTATAAGCACCCTTAGATATTATAGAGACCGGAATAGTAAGACTATTACAGGAGCTAATTATTACTATAGACTGAGCAAAGTCTAGGACTATACTTTTAGGTATCATGATGTCGATACTAATAAGCACGTTGGCTGCCAAGTTATTAATAATATAGACTTCTCTTTCGATTATAGCGACGCCCTTAGCTATATAGAAGAAGAACTGAACCTGAGTGTATTCGCTAGCGTCATATTTCTTGTTTCCTATACCTCTAACGTTTATTAGCGTTGGTATCTTCTTGATAACTATATTCTTTATCTCCCGGAGGAGGAACTATCTATTAATCAGACTTATAGTATAGCCGGAGTCTAAGCAGAGGCTATAGAGTTTACTATATAGCCGTAATGATATTTCGGCGGTAGCGAAACGATATCCTCTAAAGGTATAGCCTTCAGTCTAGGTATCTAAAGCTGTTAACTTAATGAGTTTCGTACCGGCTGCGTCCGTCGTTAAGGTAGCTTTTATTACTATAGTAGGCTCGGTAATAGTAGAAGAGGGAATATTATACCTAGTTCTTAGGTGGCGGTATAGGTAGTTATTACTATCGAAGGCTTTATAATACTTCCGGCAGGTTGGTTTAGTTTTAGTACTACTGATAAAGTAGGACTCGACTATATTATCAGGACCGTCCTACGGCGAGGCAGGTATATTATCTTTATCTCCAGTAGGGTCACAGTTTTCGTCTAACTACTAAGCTCCCTGATAAAAGGTATCCTCGTATTACTTATACTATTCCTATTTATCGAGCTGTGCTTTATCTTTACCGTAATTCTAGTAGGCACAAGTAGTTATTCCGGGCCTATAGGGGCGGAAGGGGTTGCTAGTATACCGAGGGCCTATATTTTGTCGGCCTTGTCGCTGCTGTTAGCCAGTCGTCCCGGGAGGCACGTTTCTATTTGTAATTTATAGCTATTGACAGCCGCTAGGTAACTGGCGTATCTATACTTCTTATTACTGGAATTAACTATTACTATTATTCTAATACGGAACGAAAGGCTTATAAAAGGGGTTGTTACTGTACTAATAAAGGTTATTACCGCTGTTGAATAGTTTGAAGTTTAAACGAAATAGGTTATTATACTAACCCTGGCCTTACCGATTATTTCGGTCTTGCCGATCTTTCGATTCATTCGGCCTACTAAATTAATCATATGCCTTACCGGCGTAGATATCAAACTAGATATCTTTCTAATACCGTAATTCCTCTATTATACTAGCTACCGTAGTAGCCACTATAGGTCGAGGCAAGTCTCGACGAAGCACGCTATTAATATATTTATAGGCGAGTAATACTTATATAGCGTCCGTAGTCGCTATACCTGAATTCTGCCTATTAAGTATAATTATTGTTATAAAATCGACGGGGTCCTTTCTTGCCCGGACTTCCTTAATACTGTATCTTATAGATTCGAGTACTGAAAGCGACTTCCCTAGGGAGTCACGGAACCGAGTTTCTAGTACGTTATACTATTCTTTAACACCGTCTCGGTTATTCTATAGCCCGAGACAGCTAAGGTGGGAAAGCTTGTAGGTATACCAGGTATCCGCGGCGCCGAGGAAACACTTATCTAGGTTCTAACGCATTGCTACCGTATCTATAGTTACTACTTTTATACAAAGACGGGCAGTAAAGCTGAAAACGTTATAATAAATATTCCGGCTATCCTTAGTCTCGACCGGAGGTAAATCAGGGTTATAGTCGAAGTATCCGATATTACGAGTATTCTACTTACTAGTCGTGGTATTATTAGTATTCTGGTTCAAGTTCTAACTAGTAATCGTTATTGCTTAGGCAATAATATTAGCCATTTAGTCGGCCTGGGCCTATAAGAACGCCGCTATTGTATTCGCGTTCTTCGGTATTCCTGAAGGATCTAGAGGGGCACCTATAGACTGGCCGGTCCTCGAGTCTAAAGATTCCTGTCTGTATTGTGGAGATAAAGGCGGGCTTACTTCTAGCGTACCGCTAGGTATATTCCCTGTCGAAGGAGGCTCAAAGAGACGGCGTAGAGGCCTATAACCTTATTCGAATTGTAAGACTGCTTGCTTGAATACTAATTTGTCTACCGCCCAGTTCGCTGGCTACGACCTAGGCTCCGGGGTCTTAGCTGATCTGGTACGGTGCTTTAAAGAGCCTCCTGAGTACTGAACTGGAGGACAGAAATTATACTTAATAACGTAGGCTAAAGCTTCAAGGACAACGTCTTGGATACGGACTTACGTTACAAAATTATATTTAGTCTGAATGAATTCGTTGATTTGAAAAGCAAGGATGACTATATCTCTTAAAAGCGGATTGTGCTACGGTGACGACGCCAGGGCGACGGCAGGAACTTCTTCTTGTATAATGATAGTGCTTGTATAATGATAGTGGTGATTTTCTCCTAATAGGAATCCTGTGCAGGCAAGTATATCGAAAAGCCTTAGAAGCTGTTATATAGAGACGAGTTCGGTACTGCGGTGCCATAGGTAGAGATTAACAGCTGGTGCTGCAAGCAGCTGGTGCTGCACGCAGCTGGTGGATCGATACGCTTATCGAGCAGGTCAATGGCCCTCAATTAAGACGTACGAAGCCCGTTGCTACCATTTGTTATGGTCAAGTCATGAGGTGGTAAGAAGATGCATTTTCTATGTAAGGTACGCAGGCATAAATGCCAGCGCCGGCTTGGCGCCAAGCTTATACTCTAGCTACTGCAATAGAGACTGATATATTTCTGCCCTCGAATCAGTTGTTCTGTCCGTGAGTTTTGCCTAGGCTGAGGTAAATCTATTCCTCAACCTAGTGTTCAATCTGTGATCCGCGCTCAATGATCAGGAAGACATCTTAGCGGAAACATCGCCGCTAGGTTCGACTCATGGCTATGTTTGTCCATTCCCATTGATCTTGTTAAACGACACCATCAAACCGTTGCTCTCACGGCTTGGCAAGGGATTGAAAACATCATAGACGGTGTCAATGTCCCTCTCCCTGTTAGTCTCATACAGGATCATATCCCTCCCAAATTTCCGAAACATGTTTGCCAAAGTCGTCAAGATCTCCGCCTGACCTAACTCCTTGCCTACGCAAGCCCTACTTCCCCTGCCGAAGACGACCAAGTACTTGAGAAGACGCTGACCTTCGGATTTTAGAGGGAGCCAGCGGTCAGGATCAAATTTCTGAGGGTCCGGAAAGATGCTTGGATCATAGAGGATGTGAAGCGGTGACATGCTGATTGGTGTACCGGGTGGGATAGCGAAGTCTCGATATTGCAAAGCTCGGTCAGGAAAGATACGTTGCAGACGGTGTGAGGTCCCGCCGAAGATGCGAAGCGTTTCATACATCACAGCCATAAGATAAGGCAACTGTTCCAATCCTCGCAAATTGAGCGGTAAGCTGGGATCCGGGATCTCTTCCTCAAGTTCTTGCATCAGTCTCGCGTGGATATTTGGATTTGCAAGAACGTGATATGTTGCAGTTTTGAGAGCGTGAGCTGTAGTCAGCGTACCAGCTCCGATTACTATCTTTGCTTCGCCTTGGATTCTTTCTGGCGTTTTTTCGAATTCAGGAAGGTCGGAGTTCATGAATGCTTCCATCATGGAAGGTCGAGGCGTCAATTCCTTGAAGTGTGATGTGCCTCTTTGCTTGGAAATCTCAACTGCCTGCTCTAGCAGTGTTTCTTGCTCGCGAAAGTGAGAATACATCAATGGGTTGGCTATTTTTATCACCCATAGAGGCATCGACATGAGCAGTGGGTAAAGCCACCCGAATTGCTTAAGGATATGGCTCACTCTGGACAATTCCATCCACACATTGTAATGTTCGGAGTCGAATTCAGGTTTATCAAGGAGTTTGTACCCTTTTGGGAAGCTGTACTCAGAAATTATATCTGTCGTTAGGCTCGAGAAAGCGTGTGTCATGACGACGGGATTTCTGGCCGCTTGATACTTCCCCAGTCTGTCGCATAATTTGTCCACGATGGCTTGTATGAGCAAGGGCTGAAGGCGGGATACTGATTGCTTTGAATAGTAAGGATTCCAAGGTTCTCGTCTCATGCGATGCTTGTCATGATCTAGAGTATCGAAAGCGGCAACATCCTGCTGTCCAAACATGCGCATCTGTCATAGATTCAGACTCCACAAAAGTTTTTTCACTGGGTTTACATACCGACCAGTACCATTTGTTGGTCTTGCCTTTGCTGCCAAAAACGTACAACGTGTCATAGAAGTTAGGGTCCTTGATATGGATCTCGTATGGGTTGATTCGAATGATAGGGCCTACATCAATGAGATCATTGGGAAGTTGGACTACAGATCTAATTTCCTACCGTATCTCTCATGATACTCCGCAATCTTCCAGGTATATTTGCCGCCAAGATAGACGTCGTAGTAAAACTCGTTCCAGAAGGTCAATGCCGCGAAAAGTGGACCGGGGAAGTGGGCAATCGGAGATATGTACAAGCGCCATATTGCTCCGTATATTGTGTATCCTATGAGACTAAAGCCAAAAATGAGAGCGACGAGCCATCCAAAGTGGGAATCCAAAAGACTGAGTGTGAAAGGAGACATCATGATAAGAGGTCTCTCGTGTCAATCTTTGAGACAAGAAGATGGGTTGGCCGGAACGATTATAGAGGTTGGAAGGGTAGGAATCAGCTCCGCATCATGCGCGGGGCAGCCAAACCCCGCTGCGTCCCGGTCCAATTTCGTAGTTTCCCATTCGGGAGTTTTTCCTTGCACAAAGAATGTCGTTCTCGTGCGGGGGTAAAGTGCCGGGTCCCAGCTCGGCGTACTTACAAAAAGTTCCGCGTAGTTACGGGTAATGTCTTGGCAAAAACCTCGGCTTAGGATGTGTTCTGCATATGTTGCAGAGGAAAGATACGATGTTTGTTGACATTCTACGAAAACGCGCTAACTAGCTTCCCGGCATATGCAGGGCCTAGAAGGGTTCACCCCCTAAGTGCGCAACCCCCAAGTGTGCAACCCAGTCAGCCCTATAGGGTTGCGCACTTGGGGGGTTTGCGCGGTTTGCGCACTTGGGGGGTTGAACCCTTCTATGCTGCGCGTTGCTACCCGAAAGGCCGAACGGCCGAAATAAGCGATGCTCAGAAAGCTCGGCGCACTTACAAAAGTAAGCGCCGAGCTTTGTAACTACGGAGGACTTTTTTGTAAGTACGCTGACCCCGTAAAGTGCGACTAGCGAAATTTGGCATTGTCTTGTGATTAGCGCATAAGGCTGCATGAATGCAGCTCGACGTCTCATACGTTTCCAAGGGCAAATGATTGCTGACTGTATTCCGTTCGTTAGCCACGCATATAGGAACTTGTGAAAGGCCACTGGGACGCTGGAATAATAATTATATTGTGGAGATCCTGCCAAATCTCTATAGCTTTCTCATCCTAAGACCCCGCATTCTGATTTCCTCATTCGGATGTGATCGCCACGCCTCCACAATATCCTTGAAAGAGCGTACAAGCTCGTCATGTTGGTTCCGATGTAGCTTTGCATCACGAATCAACGCATCAGCCAATTCTACCCGCAGCATGGCCTCCGAGACCTCCGAGACTTTTGTCGGGTCTAATGACGCAATTGACCCAAGGTGGCAAGCAACACGCACGCGATCGTCATCGGTGCACCTCAAGGCAGCTGACTCGATATCTTTCAGTTTATTGTGATACGCTATGCCGACATACATGACGCTTTTCAGCAAAGATACAAGTTGCTCAGCAAATACCTTGCATCGTTCTCCTTCTGGTATTGAATGGTTGAGATCAGGGTAGTTTAGAAGCCACAATCGTAGTCTGAATGTGTCGGGAAGCGCTTTGGGTTGCCTATTGGGATCCTGATTCCACGCGGGTGTTCGGAGAGCTCCTATTCTGGAAATTATGAGCTCGACAATTGGCCTCCCGTTATCTAACCAAGCTTGCTTATCATGTTGGCCGTAAGACGGAGCGGGAGGTTCAAGAGCCCCGATGAAATCATTCCAATGATAATCCATATGTTCATCAAAGTGCTGGAGGAGCGCTCCAGCCTGCTCGGTGACTAGCTTTTGAACATACGCAACCTGTATCCCATCTGGAAGCGTGGATGACTGCCACGTCCTACTTAAAGTGCTCCCAAGTTTGAGTCCCAAGCTATGGAAAGCCCTCGTACCATGGCCGTACAGATCCAACCAGTGCTGACCTTCGTTGGAGGCACGTAAGTCCTTGTCGTTATTCACTTTGTCATTGAGCAAAATCAGGTGAGGCGGTGGCAGCATGTTTGTCAAGACGAAGAGGTGGTAAAGATCTAGTACTGAACTTGGCACATCCGCAAAGCATGACGAGATCAATGAGACGAGCATGCGAGGTTTGACTGGTAGTGGTGGCACGTCGAGGGTTTGGGATGTTGGAGCATGCTTTGATACGAAAGCCTTGACCCATCGTGCATTGTTCAGTTCAGACTGCTTGATCGCAGGTAGCAGGATTCGCTGGATAATTGTTTTGCGTCTGTCGTAATCCGGAATGCGATTGTGCACCACAGCTTTCAGTACCAAGTCCAGGATAGGAGGGTACGCGTCTATGCCACCATCATCGTAGATTTCTGGGAGCGCGCCAGCCTTGGCAGCCTCAATCCAGTCCTCCTCTTGCGTTTGACGTCGTTCATTTAGAGAGCCAAGCACAGGGATCGTGCTTTGCAATGCCAACAAAAGCTGTTCGGCTAATGCTGTAGACGAGTCGTCATTACAAAAAGCTAGTCGTGCCAGCATGCTGTCCACGACAGCGACCCTGATGTCTATGTGAGACGCACTCTGGAAAAGCTGTGACAGCATGTCAACCGCGACGTGAGCGGGTATGAAGTCAGCATCATCCAGAAACTGGGCCAAGAACTTGACAGTGGTCACTTTGATGACAGGTTTGGGCGGAGCAGCTGAACCACCTGTCACTGAAGGCGCTTTGGGAAGACTTGCTTGCTTTTCCAACTTGGCACGTACAGCTGAAGCGAAGGACAGAATCAATTCCTGCGCGTACTTAGCTGAGAGGCTTCTTGCAAACGTCTTCTTCAGAAGCTGGCGATGCCATGAGCTTGCGTCAGGTCGGTCAAGAATGATGTTTAGGACTAGCTCGATTGCAAGTTGCGGTCGATCGCTTTGGGCAAGCAGGAATAGAACCCGGCAAGCGGTAGACTCCCGCAACGCCATTTGAATTGACTCCTGTGGTGTATTAGATAGGTTATCGAGTGCTGATACTGTCAGGGCGCGAATCAGTGTTGGAGGAATAGAATCGAGGAGGGACTTCAGAACTTCCCTTGCATCGGAATCAGACACGTCTTTGGCCGAAAGGAAGTCCTGGTCTAAGAACAAGGAAGGATAACGAGCATCTTGATGTGACGGGAAGGGTGATGCCAGAATTCTTGAGGTCCCTCCAGTTTTGCTAGCTTGGTACAGCAGAGCCGAGACAAGCATTCCCTCTTGTACTGGATAGGGCATCCTTCGGATGTGACTTATTCTTTCCCATGACCAGATAGTTTCAGGGACTACAGATTGTGTTCTAGCGACAAGAGTACAGGTTCTTCCCATTTTGTACCGAGAAGAGCTCGCTGATGCCGCAAGCATGTGGTCCAATATGGTCGTTGAAAGCTGGCGTGCTTCAATTTTGGGCGGTGCCAAGGCAGCAGGGTCCCATTCGGTGTTTTCATCGGGCTGGATATCGTCTGGAATAGTTGGGTAATCGTCGAAGACCTTATGCTTGGAGACTAGGAGCTCTTCTCCTGGTAAGGCTGTTTCGAAAATTGGCCTCCAAAAAAGAAGTCCCTCTTGGTTGGACATGCGTCCGTCGGAAAGATTTTTGACAGCATGCGACCATGCGGCATGTATCTTGGCTTCCCTTTCCACACCAGGGGAGAATTGCATGATGTATATCCCTAGAGCCAAACGATAGCTATCAACCATCTCTCCGATTGCGTTCCTCGTATCTTCATCAGCAGGTGGTTTGACAAGCGCTAGCTTCTGTTCTATCACGACAATCATGGCTGCACGAGAGGCTATGAAAGGCATGTAATTGCGCACTGATTCAATCGCCACTCTGTAAGGTCTTACGAGGTATTGGATGGCAAGACCCCTGGGCCACGGAGAGTCAAGACTAGCAGCGGCCGGATGTGCTTTAGGTCGCATCTCCTTCCACAACTCGTCACGAGCGCGAGCCATATCGTCAAGAAATCGGAATGATGAAGGCAACGGAGGCTCCACATGTCGCGTGCTGTACGTGTCGAGCGATAAGGGTCCATTGGGAGAGTTGAAGCCTAAGACTTCATGCTCAGATATCAATCCAACCTTCTCGGTATGGATCAGTGTGTCCAGTGTTCCTGTCCACATAATGTCGTAAAGGTCATCATCTGATATGCCCAAAGCTCGTTTCAGCTTCCCTGCTTCACTGATACGATGTCCAACGACATCTGCAAACAAACGAAGGGGTCCTTTCCAATCGGGCGAGTAGAAAGATGGCTCCCTCAAAGCCATAACAGCTGTCTCGAGGAAGTCCAGCAAGATCCGGTTGCCCTTCTTGATTCTCTCACGAATGTTGACGGTTGTCATTTCGACGAGACTTTGAGGAATGCCGGAGAGCAATGCGATCCCTTCATCTGTATTGGTAGCGGCGTTGTCGAAGATGGTCTTCACCGTTTTCGGATCCCGCACAAAACGCCTCAACCACGAGATAGTATCGCCGTAAAGCTCCAAAGATCCACTAGCGATAGCATACAGCGATGCTGACTTCGCGTAAAAGGCACGATCGGTTTGCTCTCTACTCCTCAAAGCTTTAGTCTTCAATTCTTCGACTACTCCTTCAGCCGCTTTCAACCCTGCCTCGCTCCCTTCTCTGAGTAGAAGAAGCAACAGGCGTGGGTCGCCATACGATGAATCCGGCGTCGGTCTCTGAGACAGGATCGTAGTCCTGTCTCCTTGAAGCTCCAGAAAACTATCCTCTGGCTTGACACGCAATAGTCGCAGCAGCAAAGCTACCGCATGCTCTCTCTGAAGCGTCAAGAAGAGAGACGAGGGCCACCGTCCAAGAGGTAGTTTAGCAAGACCTTCATCGGTATCAATGTCAACCTCCAGTCCTTTGCTGTATAGGAAAAGCAGTTGGAGAAGGCGGTAGCGTTTAGGTTGCTGAGCGGCGTTGAGAATGGATTGATACACAGAGAAGCTTTTGTACCGGTCATCTTGACGCAGGCGTAGAAGTGCTACAAGCTGATCCTCAAAAAGCTTGGTAGAAGCAGACCAATATCCAGTAACAGTGAAAGGTAGGCTTCCACACAGAAGAGACATGTGTACTGCCGAGTCTGGGTGTTTCCGAAAGTATGTAATCGTCAGATTGACAAGCTCCTGCACACGATGTGGTTCAAGCTTTCTTGTCACGATCCGTCGCATCAGCGGATCGACAAGGTGGAATGTGAAAACGTCTCCAGGAAGTTTAGAGACACGCGAGGCAGCGAGTTCATTCAACACCTCCACAGAGAAGGACATCGAGGCCGAGAACTTTGGCTCAGTGCCAGGCACCTGCGGCACAGACTGAAGCAAGGGAGCTAAAAAATCGGCGAGCATTGATTTGACCAAATCTTCCCCAAGACCCCTTCCAGAGGTGACTTTAATTTGTCGCCCGAGCAGACCATCAAGCATAAGCTTCCGAAATAGAGTAAAATGATACTGGACTATCCGTTGCTTCGGTATGTGCTGAAATAGAGGATGAGACGGGTTGGTAATAACCGTAACAACAAAGTCAGAGGTGCAAGCGGGAACCATTTGCGCGTAATGTTTGGCAAGTGGTCTGCCGTCAGTGCTCTTGAATGCACTTTCAGGGTATAGGGAAGGGAGTAGGCCCTGGATCAGCTGGACGATTTGCTGTTTTCTTTGTTTGAGTCCAGCTTTGGATCGCCCCCTACAGCGCCCAATGGCTTTGGAGAGTGCATTGACCTCGTACACAGACAACTGGGCAAAAATCGCCAACAGGGTCAGCGTACCACCAAGCTTATCCCAAGCGCTTTTCCAATGCGCAGTGCGCAATTCTTTGCCGAATCGCAGTATGGCAACCTTTCTAACATATTTGGAATAGTCTTGCCTCAGAGCATTGATTAGAGGGACGGCATAGTCAGCTGTTGCTCTTAGCCAAATGCTGAATACACATGGTGGTAAGATCTCTTGCTCAATAGCTGAAAGAAGGTGCTCTGAAACAACCTCGGCAGACTGTTTTGCGGCCGCATCGCGAAGGTACAGTGCCAGCTCACGCGATGGGAGACGCCGGAGAGTAGCATTGTCCATGGCTTAATATTAGAATTGGTGTCTTTTGTGGACCCTCTGAGCTTTTATGAGGTGTCAATTAACAAGAAGCTGAACACACCCGAGATGGATTCTGAACTGTTCGGGCTATTCAAAGGTACTTAAAGATGCCAGTAAATACTATTGGCCAGACTAGCATTAGCGGATTCGCCGCTTTAGCACACGATGACTCATTTACCCCGCTGGATGATTGTTTTTCTATCTTGTTTGCCAAGTTTGAGGATTCAAATATGTAGAGCTCTGATTACGAACCAGCGTCTTCTGCACCACCATCTAGCTACCTTTCAGTCATTTGCACAACCTCTTCAGCACCGTTGCCAGCATTCCCATAATGCCTCGCACCCTCGAGCCAGTTCCCATGGACGAAGCTACAGACTGGTCAGGCCATATCCTACCTCGCCAAATGGTCAAGTATCTCAGCATTGACTGCATCGTTCGTGTTGTCATTAGAAACACAGACAAGGGCGCCGAAGCAATTTACTTCAAGATCACCAAGATCAAAGACGGAACCTTCTGGGGAATTGCTCAGGACACCTATCGATTATGGGATTCTGTTGGTCTTCCCAGCGGCAATCAAATGACTTTCAGGAAGGAAGACATCAATGAGATTCCCCTTGACTGGCAGCCAATGCGTTTTCAGAAATCTGTGGCACATTTGCAAGGACAGATTAAGAATCACGGATATGCTCTGACTGGGGTTCGATCTGCGACTCTCTGATAGAGCCCGAGTTGAATCGACTCGTACCGCCTCGTAGCGAGGCGTGCCAAGTGCCTACATATAAGGACATGATGCAAAAAGATCTGGCCCTATTGCAACTGGCCGAAATCCATGTGAGAGACCATCAAAGACTCCTGTCACCCCCGAATTGTGTATCCCCCTTCGCCGTCTGGCTGCGCATCAACCAGCTTGCACTCCTACCCCAACTCTGGCGTGCATCAACACATTCTTCCCCTCACAGAGAACAAAACGTGGGCTTCGCATGATCGACGTGCCTTATCATGGGAAAGTCATCGGATATCTGGCAAGGTCAAGCAGTGGACAGTCCCCACCCTGCAGGAGGTTGCGCTTGAGTGACATGGCAAGTTCATAGCTCTGCTTTGGCTTTGGGTCTGGATGTCCAACAACGTAATACCAGTCGACAGACCAGCTCTGCCAAGGCTCATTTGCCACCCAAAACCCGCCTGCATGAAACTCTTACAACTTGACGGCGCCCTTGATTTCGCGGCAATGCCGATATCCAGTTGCCCTCTATAAGTATCATATTTCGGATTCCAAGATCACGAATTGTCCCAGTATGTCTTTCTAGAAAATGAACCAGATCGTCCTCAAAGGCGTCAATTTTGTCAAAGTTCACGGTCCGGAGGTGTGCCTAGGTGGCGTTCCCGACAACATATTTCAGGATGGCAGGGCTGGGGAAATTTGCCCTCAAACGCGATGTCGAGAGTGCGAAGATCCTTGGCCGCTGAAGCCAGCTTCACCAAATCACCTTTACTCAAGTATTCTTTGCACTCGTCGAGTTCTGCTCGTGCAGCAAGTCTGCTCTCATAACCTCATCCAGTGAAAAACATGATATGCAGATAGTCCAGATGCTTTATAGCACCTTTACATTAAGACATGTCTTCATCGGGTAGTTCAAGGAACTTCCAGTCAATGCGACCACAATTGATGGCTTTGAGCTTGATGCCAGCGTCCTATGCACCTAGTAGCACTGATCGTAACTGTCTCACGCCCCAATAATCGTAGTGGCCCCAATCTCCACATGGAGACATGTGACAGTCTTCGAAGGCATCTCCAAGGACTTCTCTCTGCATCAACACGCCATGGTCAACATTCACCGTCACTGTTCTGGCTTCGAGTCACACATCACCTAAGATTTTGCTATGACAGATGGCTTGGTTACAAATGAAAGTCCATTCTGAAATACAAGAAAAGTTCAGTGATGTAACACGATCACTAACTCTGTCTCCAAGCGATTTCTGCTCGCTCTCAGTCGTTCCCATTTTCGACTCCTCAAGCACAGATGCCCTCACTGAATATAAGCCTCCACAGGACCACCAAGCATCTCCCACTGGTCGGGGCCAGGATACCAGTCACTTCCGTGCCATGTCTGGTGTCCCAGTTGATTGTCTGTCGTTATTCCCCAAATGTCCAAGCGGTTTTCGCTCCCTATCAATGATTCAAGTATTAGCTACTTCAAAGAAAAATAAAGAGAGTCCGAATAGAAAATTTATGTGCAGTGGAAAGCCTTGAAAAAAACTTACAGCTCACAACCGATGGTGCAGAGCTGAAGCTGCCACGCTTGGGAAACCAATCCGACCAATTCGACCCATCAAAGTATTTGTAGTAGTACCCCGCATCCTGTCCTAGCGCAACGATGTCAATGCGGCCAACAGCCCAGCTCACGGCTGCCACGGTTCCCGTCAATTTGCTGCCACCGAGATCCTCAATCTTCCATTGACTACCGTCCCAGTACACATGAGTGAGGCTACCATCAGAATTGACAGCGAAAACATCCAGTCGATTTTCAGCCCAGGAGACGACTGCCGGGGTCTCGTAAAACAGACTTCCGACTCCGAGATCTTCCCAGTCGGACCAATTACTTCCGTCCCAGTACTTATGGACCAGGCCTGTCAATATTTCCACTGCGAAGATGTCGTTACGGTTCAGCCCCTAGATTGTGAGGCATCAGATACGATTTGGCAAGTAGAGGTCAAGAACAACTTACCCAGGAGACAGCAGCGGGTCCAGTCAGCAAATCTCCACCCAGATCTTCTAAGCCAGTGTAACTGGGTCCCCAGCTCGAGCCATCGAAGTATTTGTGCAACAAAGTCCCGTCCGCTCCTCGACTAAATATATCCAGACGGCCAGGTGCCCAAGATGTAGCCGAGGGCGCAAAGCTTTTGTCCAACTCACCGGAGTCGCTAAGGATATCCATCTCCGTCTCCGATGGCTTCCAGGCAGTTCCATCAAAATACTTGTGTTGAAGACTGCTGTCATGACCGACGGTGAAGATGCTGAAAGAAATTCGAGGTCAGCGTCTTCTCTAGACATACACCTAAATTGAACATAGGCTCCGTGAACGGACAGGCTACAATCAAATCTCAAGCTCATGCATCTCATTTGGCTACTCAAATCTAAGAGAGTAATCAGAAACGGTGACACCTACTCCATGATGCTTGTGTTCCCAGAGACGGCTCCTGGTGGACCGCCATAATTATCACCAAGGTTCTCGAGGTCTTGAACTGATGGCTGCCATTGATAGCCGTCCCAGAACTTATGGCTAAGTGCCCCGGTGTCCATATTGTTTCCGAAAACGTCCATACGATTGGAACCCCAAGAGATTGCAGAGATGCTAGGTCCATTGGCGGTGGGGTCAACTAAAGCATGGCTCTGGGTTTGTTGGCATGCCGGAGTCTGTTTCACTGCGCTATTGGACGGGCTCTCGGTACGCATGGAGCTAAGCAGGAGCTGGATGGTCGTCCTAATGAACGGTGCCATGTCGATGGGTCTCAAGTCTGTTTTGCTATTATTGCTTTGGTTGAAAGACAACCTGTGTTCGTCCCTGAGACGTGAAGGAAGTTGCAAGAGGTTGTGGGTCGCGAGCTGCTCAGGTCTTATAGCACGATTCGCTTGTTCGAACGGACTGAGCTTCCAAAGCTTCGGACATACTCGCTTCAAGTTAGTGGAATGCAGCTTGGGCTGCAGAAGCTCTCGCAACAGACCAATGGCAGGTCAGGTACAAGGATATAACACACAACGTGGGCATTTCATGGCTCTCGCTAACGCATTTCTCCACGGATTATGAACGAGATCTATAAATGCCATGCATTAATTGGCTTGCTAATCTCCGCAGAAAGTTCCGCCGTGGCTTTCTTCCCCTCATTTGAACGTCCAATAGAGATATCCTGGTTCCATTCTGGTTTGGCAACGTAAGATCCGAAGCCATACGCACCCCCGATTAAAATAAGACGGGCAGAGAATGAGAGACGCGCGGGAGAATGTATTGTGGAAAGATCAGATCCAACTACGATCATGGGCTTAGATCTCATCAATGTAATTCTGACCAGGCTCAATAATGGGTCAACCAAAGATCTCCGTACTGGGAAGGCAGCTAAAGAATTCGCCAATGCGTAAAGCGGGGAACCATCGCATTCAAGATAAAAATCATAACTTCGTCACGCCTTGCCACAAAAGATGCACTTTCAGCTGCGGGAATTATGCAACGTCGATGCCGTCCTGCATGTTGATGCAACTTCGTTACTCCACATTTGATCGGCCCCGACCATTTACGCGAGCTGCGGCCGCTACGGTTCTAGCCGCTTCCGGACCAACTTGCGCAAACCCTTTGGCATCGTGGGATATTCTAAGCATCATTCTTTCCTCTGTTGGACCTTGAGTGCAAGAGTTGACTATGTTCTTCTTTAAATGTTGGCAAAGTAAAGGACCCACAACATCTATGAGCACGAACAACCTGCTTCCATCTGCAACACCTTCTACTCACCAACATGTTCTGGCTGCGGACTCGTCAACATCATACCGGCTTCGAAGCGCAGTAAGTACTCCATGTATGGGCAAACTCCAACGCAAATGCCGAGAAGATGAGCCCTTGAGATGAGGCCATGTTCGCCATCCTGGCTTGATCTGCCACAAAGGCCTGTGGATGGCGTGCAGTGCCTCTCTAGGCCTCAACTCGTCCTAATCAGTTTTCAATAAGGCAAACAACAAGACCAGGTAAATTCATGAATGTACGACGCCAAGTCCGGAAGTTCGTGTCTTCAACAGTAGCGGACCATGCTCCTCTCAGCCTTGGTAGGTGACACCGAACGAACTATTGCCCTGGCTCAGCCAGGCTCATCCAGAGACTGTGAGTCTCATAAAAGACGCAACTTTTGGGTCTAAAATATTCCATAGAGGTGCCTCAAGTCTAGGGTTGAATGGATAGATTTATCCGGTCTTGGGTTCTCCGACATCGTAGTGTTGTTGGTCTGTCCACAATATCATGCGCTAAGTCGTGTTGGACTTTTTTTTTCTTGGCCATTTGAATTCTAAAGTCGCCTGAGCAATGCAGGGCGTAATTCTATATCTCAGCGAATACTCGGCCGAGTACGGCGGTGATGAAGCACCATTTCTAGCTAGGCAATAGAAACCGCTAAACGAAGATAGAAGAACACGGCTTTCCCCCAGCTCTCAAATTTCCTTCTCATCAAGATATCGGAGAAAGCCACTTCAAGCACTTTATCTATATCCTAAGTTATTAACGACTTTGATATCACTAATCACCAACATGAAACTGACTACCACTCTTGTCTCACTATTCATCTTCGCCTTCTCTTGCCCGACCATGGTGTATGCCATGCCGGGAGCTCTCCACCACAATGCTCTGGCTCCAGCCGAACTCGCGATCACCATCGGCATTTCATTAGACCTCGGCGCGAATGAGCAATGCCAGAGCCGTGTAGAGTATGCTTGCTATGAGAAAATGCCTTGCTGTGACCCCTTGGAGTGCGATTTCAGGTCAAAAATCTGTTACGCGCCTGAAACCGCCCCAGGTCTAAACTTCATAGCATATCTTGAATGTCAAACACTTGCTGACTGGGACGCAGGCGGTCCCAACTGATCCTCCAGCCTGGCTTCAAACCCCGCATGGTCCGTGTGCAGAGGGACGCTACGCAAACTAGAGAGCATACCTTGACATGAAAAAGTTATTTTCCTATTCTTACAAGCACTGGACAATGAATGTGTTTAATCTAGTGGAGTAGAAACTAACTAAGTATATTCGCTGGTTTTTGTCGCTAGTGGTTTGCAGTCTGGCATCTAGGATAAGGACTGAGATGCGATCTGTGCTGTCTGCGGTCGCCTTGTATTGATTTATTCATGTGTACCTCCTCACTAATCGGGCGGCCACTTAAGCACCCAGTTTTTGGCAACATCCACGGACACCCTCAGCCACATGATACCAGGCGGTGCCCACCCCGTACATTAATGAGGGTGGGGTCAAAGCGTGTACCTATCGTTCAGAAGCCTAGCCCTCTCTAACCACCAGCTGCAAGATCTTCTCCGTCGACATGACCTCGCCAAACTTGGCCTGGATGTCAAAAAGATTGGCATCATGCGGATAGGCGTTTCATGCCAATGAGAACACTGGCCAGGGTCGTCTCGAAAAAAGAGCTGATGAATTGCTTCTCAATCACAATCTCGCCTGGTTTCGGTCTACAGATCTTTGATTCTGCTGGCTTATCACCAATTTTATTGCTGGCATCGAAACAGCTAGACCTTTTGGAATCTTGTGCCTCCAGACTCTGGATACTGATACACCATGTGGGTGAAGATGGCTGGTATCTTTTTCTCGCGAGACTCTTGGATTAACGTCTCAATGTTCTTGAGCGCCGAGTGAAATCGTTTAGGGGCGTATAAAGGACTTCTAGGGGTAAGATAGGCATCGCAGACATCTATAGCGATGAGGACTGGCTTATTTCCGAAGGCAGTCCGTCAGACGATGGTGCGAATCCAGAGGTAGAGCAGCTGCTCAGGAGATCTTGTGGGTATTTCTCTTGAGTCGAAGACATCGTTGGAACCCAAATAATTCCAGAAGTTGGTTGAGTTCTCGCCGATGGGCCGTGAGCGATACTGAATGGCTTAGGGAGATGCAGGCTTCATGGACTGCCACGATGTAAGTCTCCAATTCAATTCGTGCAGGTGCATATTTTCGTAAGCAGGTATGACGCAACGGTATTAAACGAACCTATCCGTTGAGGTGTGTAATTTTCTTGATTCCTGTGGTTGGTTCTGCGGTCACTATCTCTAAGAAGTTTCTTATCTCTGACCCGCAGATCCGGGTTTGTACGCGCAGCGTCATCATGCATGATCGACAATCTCATTGGACCCCACCTTCTCAACCGTTCAAACATTATGCATGACAAAACAGATATGAAGTTCGGGAAACTCGATTCGTCTATCTTAGACTTGTGTTCTGGCATTCTTGGAGCAATCTCGACTTGTAACCAGCATCTTGGGCTCCATATCTATGTCAATCAACACTCGTGTTTTGTTGAAGCTAAAATGGTATAGCGTGAGGGTATCCTCCGGCTTTCTCGAGTCTAAAGTGTTCTAAAATTCATTATGTTCGATCTTCTCACTAACTAGGTTCACCGTAGCTGTCGCCTCGAAAATGGTTTCACCTTCCTACCGCCTTGGAGTGGATGTAGGCGGCACATTCACCGATCTGCTACTCCTACGCGAGGACACTGGAGAGACATGGCGGGCCAAAGTCCCCTCCACGCCCGAAGACCAATCGCTTGCGGTTATCCAAGGAAAGGACCAAATCTTAACCAACATCCCCAACGGCGCGGATGTCACTTTGAATGTCGTCAACCATGGCACCACTGTTGCAACGAACGCAATTTTGGAACAGAAAGGGGCGCAGGTTGCTCTTGTTGTGACGGAAGGTTACAGAGATATTCTTCAGACTAGAAGATCTCAGGTACCTGGCGGGCTGGCAAGCTGGATTATTTGGCCGAAACCTGAGCCGTTGGCCCCGTTGGAGCTGACTGTTGAAGCACCGGGGAGACTCGCTACTGATGGCACCGAGGTCCGTAAGTTTGATGAGGAGGTTTTCAGAGAAACTTTTCAAAGCATTGTCAAGCAAAAGCCAGACGCCGTGACCATCAGTCTTATCAACTCATTCGCCAACCCAGTACACGAGCAAGCGGCACGACGCATCGTATCGAAGCTTCTGCCAGATACTCCAATCTCGCTTTCGTCGGAAGTATTACCCGAGCTTATGGAATATGAGCGTACAATTACCACGGTGGTCAACTCTTATGTTGAGCCAAGTGTAAGTCTTTACTTGAGGAACCTTCTCAAATCCTTGGAGGGGAAAGCCAAGCATCTACGCATTCTCCGCTCCGACGGTGGCCTTTCATCAGTCAGCCTGGCAAGCCGATTTCCTGTCTCATGGGTTCTTTCTGGGCCAGCTGGCGGTGTTACAGGTGTCGTGTCAGTGGTGGCGAACCAGACCAAATTCAAGAATCTTATCACGGTTGACATGGGTGGCACGAGCACTGATGTTGCTTTGATCGACAACGGAATACCACGTATTCGTCGCGAGACTAAGATCAGAGATCTTGTTGTCAAAGCTCCTTCCGTCGATGTACGTACTGTAGGCGCTGGAGGCGGATCTATTGCCAGGGTTCCAGAAGTAACCAAAGCTTTGAGGGTTGGTCCTGAGAGTGCTGGGGCTGAGCCCGGACCTGCATGTTATGGCAAAGGAGGTTCCACGGCGACTGTCACTGATGCGAATACTGTGTTAGGCTACTTGCCGAAGTCTCTATTAGGAGGATCTTTCGCTCTAGATCTGGACGCAGCCAAGAAAGCTGTCCAGAAGGTTGCAGATGATCTTGGAGTTGGGCTCTATGAAGCGGCTGAGGGGATACTCAAGATATCGAATGAAACAATGTAAGCTGGCCTATCTGTTTTATCGCCCGTGACATGATCCTCTGCAAAATCAAATCCTAACAACGATCACAGGTATGGGGCTCTCCGGCTGGTCTCGGTTGAGCAAGGCTACGATCCAAGAGACTTCAGTCTTGTTGCCTTTGGGGGAGCAGGTCCATTGCACGCAAACTCACTAGGAAAGCTACTGCGTGCTTTTCCTGTGATCATACCTCCATCTCCCGGGGTGCTTTGCGCTTTTGGCGACGCAACGACTCTTCTCCGTCATGAGGTTGGAAGGACTTTCATTCGTGTCCTTTCACAGGCAGATAAGAACGACATCTTGAATGCGTACAACCAACTGCTTGAGCAAGTGAAGAAGGTGATGCGCGAGGACCAAGGGGTACCGGAGAACAAGCAGGTATGCATACACCCTATGTTTCTGTTGGGCGAGCCTTTGAGCAAGGACTGACCAACTCTATTGTCTCGCCTCAGGTTCATATCTTCCAAGCCGATTTTCGTTACAGCGGCCAAGCTATCAACATCCCCGTCGATGTGAATTTAGAAATCTTGAAGGGAGGATATCTTTCTTATCTTCGAGATATCTTCGAAGCCGAGCACCAAAAATTGTTCACCTACCGCCTTTCATCCGATGTCGAAGTCGTGAACCTCCGAGTTATTGCAGAAGAGACGAGGGAAGAATTGCCTGTCAAGAAGTTGGATAAATCTGAGTCTTCAGAGCCTCCGAAATCCTTGGTCACTGCAAAATCGAATCTCATTTTCGAAGGAGAAGAATTTAAAGACTGCGCTATTTGGAATCGGTCAGGTTTGGAACAGGGGCATATGATCCACGGCCCTTGCATAATTACCGAGATGGACTCGAATACAATCATCTTGCCAGGGTTCCAAGCCGAGATAGATGCAGTCGGAAACATACTGATCTGGGAGCTCGAAGCGAAGTCCCTATCCACAGGCGGGAAGAAAGAGCTCGACATGGCCACCGTCGATATTTTCGAAAGTGCCTTGGCAAATGCTAGAGCCGAGATGGACGCATTGATGACCCGAACAACCATGAGTCCTGCAATAAGGGAGCAACAAGACGAGTTCAATGTCATTGCCGAGCCCAGTGGGAAGATGATAGTTGGACAGTTCGGATCGTTCATCGGTGGATTCCTCGAGATGTGGAAAGATGCTATCGAACCGGGTGATGTTTTTCTTACGAATGATCCGTACTCGGTAGCTGGGGCTATCTCACACCACAATGACTGGCTTATCTTGATGCCAATATTTATGGAGAACAAGCTGAGTATGCGAACTGTATTCAATCCCTACAAGACATGACTAACGACACAACAGTTGCATGGACAGCAAACTTTGGCCACATGACCGACGTAGGCGGAAGCGTTCCCGGTTCTCTTCCATGTGCCGCCAGCAGCATCTTTGAAGAGGGAATACAAATCCCAGTCACCAAAATCGCCTCGAAGGGTGTCTGGAATAACGATCTAATAGAAGTAATCTACCGAAATGTTCGCCTTCCAGAATGGAACCGCAGCGATGTCCGAGCTCTCGTCGCTGCTTGCGAAATAGCTGGAAAGCGTATGCTAGAGCTCTACTCCCGCTTCGGCGACAGTCTCTACTTCGCCGCCATCGACGAGCTCCTCTCTCGGAATCGAAAAGCCGTATCATCAATCATCAGCAAAATGTCGGAAGAACCCACCTATTTCGAAGACTGGATCGACGACGACGGGCAAGAGGTTGGACCATGGAAAGTCGCATGCACGATGACGAGAATAGACGGTCGTTTGAAGTTTGATTTCTCCGGGACAGATCCACAGTCGCCGTCCTCGATCAATTTTTACCTCAGCATCAACATGTTCAAGATGTTTGTTGGCATATATCTACTAGTCGTGTACGACTCCAGCGTCGTGGCAAATGATGGCTTTCACGACTTATTCGACGTGTACATTCCCGAAGGCACTCTTCTCAAGCCCATCCGCCCAGCCGCTCTATCTTGCCGGACTCATTTTCTAGGTCGGTTGTTGGATGTGATATCCGGCCTCTTAGGTCAACGGGCCCCAGAATTCATGACAGCTGCAGGCTTCTCTGATAGTCCGCATTTCATGTACTCTGGGTATCGACAGGATGGCTCATGGTTCCAGCTCTACTGGATAGGTTTTGGAGGAATACCTGCGCGGCCTATTGGCGATGGTCCCGATGGGCATTGCCTCTGGCCGGCAATGAAAGCTATCCCCAATGAATTTCTTGAACTATACTACCCTCTCCGGATCGAAGTCTTCAACACAGTTGCCGATTCTGGTGGACCCGGTCTCTACCGTGGCGGAAACGCTCAACGAATCTACTGGCGCTTCCTGGAAGAAGGTGTGATCTCACTGCATGATGACAGGTGGCTGTCGAAGCCATGGGGAGTTCTAGGCGGCGAGCCTGGTGCACGATCGACCAAGATACTTGTAAGGTACTCTCAAGATGCTGAGAATCCGCCGCGAGAAGCCCATGGAAGCAAGCAAGACCATATCAAAGTCAGCAATGGCGATGTTCTTGAATGGGTGACTTGGGGTGGTGGTGGATGGGGAGAAGCGCTCAAACGAGATCCGGAGGTCGTGGCGTTGGAGGTAAAGCGCAAGCTTGTGACCGTTGAAGGAGCTAGACGTTACGGTGTCGTCCTGCATTCTGACTTGAGCGTGGATGAAGAAGGCACGAAAAAGCTGCGGGAAGAGATGAGAATTGCTCACCCCGAGTGGGACAAGTCAAAAGATGAAATCTTCAACCGCGGTGGATCTTGGGATGAGCTGAAGGCTACATGTCTTGAGGAAACTGGATTGCCACCACCAAAGTCGCCTTGGGAAGTCGCTCTAAGAGGCCCGATGACACAGTTACCGTACTTCAAAGACTGGAAGGAAGAGCATGCGCGAAAATCACATCATTAAAGGACAAGGTCAGTTCTTCAAAACTAGAGTAAGCGTACTCATAGAAAGCAACGATGAAATGCGTGCTCGTGTATAGGCTTATATCATAAATACCTTCAACTCCACAACAATGAAATCTTGCTACGCAAACACGTCAGTGACAAACCTCTCGTTCCTGTTTTCCCGAAACCACTTGTTGAGGCGCTCCTCTTCAACATCGCTACCATCTATTGCTTTCACCCTCTCTTTGATAAGTGTCCTCGCAGCTTTTCCAACGGCCTTAGCCAGTCCTGAGCTTCCACAGATGAAAACCTTGGCTCCCTGGTCCCAAAGCCCGAAAATGTCTTCTTTGTCTTTGATCATTCTGTCTTGAACATACTTGCAACCTTTGGCATCGATATGATCCTGTTCTTTGCTAAACGCGTACCTCACGTCAACAGTACCATCCCTGCCCCATGCGTCAAGCTCTTCAGCATAGAGGCGATCAAGAGTACTGGAACGACAGCCAATGAAGAGTATAGCTGGAGCCAGCTTTCTCGTCTTGTCAGCTTTCAGTTGTTCCGCTCGTTGCTGGACGAAACCACGAAAGGGAGCGAAGCCGGTGCCTGCACACAGCATCAGGATCGGTGTCCGCTCTGCTTGAAGTGGAAGACGAAATTGCTTATTAGCGGCGCGCACCGCTACTTGAATCGAGTCCCCAGGATGGAGAGATTTGAGATAAGACCCAGCAACACCCACAAACTGACCTTGGCCGGATAGTGAGGCTTCGTCGATGACGCTATAGGTAATTGTGCACCCTGTGGGATCGGCTAGCGGCGAGGATGAGATAGAGTAGTGTCGATGACGCATAGGCGGAAGCATGGCAAGGAAGACATTGAATGGCAGATCGATCGATGGGTAGCGTTCAAGAAGGTCCAATATACTCGTTCGTTTCGCAAGGACATCAGATTCGAAGTTTGTGTCCTTTAAAGTCGCCAGGGTCTCTCTGACGGCTTCGTCATTGCGTGTTGAGACTTCTAGGATTTTAATGTCCTATGCAGACGATTAGTACCCTTGAATCAAACCTGAATCGAGAAGTTGAATATTACCTTCTTTTTTGCTGGCTGGCCGAGCTCTACATATCCTTTCAGCAGGGCTGACACCAGCATTGGCATGTATGCTGGAAGTGTTGTGGACCCTTTTGACTTGATCACGATAGTCACATCCCACAAGATATGATATCTTGTCATTACCCGCTGAATATTTGCCTCAGGGTTCAGAGGTAACACCGTCAAATAGTCGCCAGGCTCATAGGTCATGTCAGCTGGTAGCAGAATCTCCATGTGCCGCTTCTCCGGCTCACTAGGGGATACTAGTGATCTGACATCTTGCACGACTGCTTGACAAACACCTTGTCGGAGCCGAGATGCACGATCTCCCGAGATCAGCTCAATCTTCAACTGCGGACTTCTGTCAATGTTTTCCAGGCTCGGTTGACTGCCTTGTCTTTTTGTCATGGCTGGCCAGAATATCTGGTCCGCCCATTGATCGAAATCGCTGAAGATATCACCCTTGGCGGCATCTGAAACCCCACGAGTAACTATCCTCGTCCCTTCCTTTTGCTCAAACACTTCGTCGACCAGCGCGGGTATGCGTTGGAAGGTTGCAGACCAATCGCTATGACCACAACCAAACACAGCATATTCAACTCCTTCAAGGCTAGCGGCTTGGTCAGATGTTAGCCAATTGATGAAATGTGCTGCATTGTCTGGAGGTTGCCCCTCGTAGGATGCTGTGATGACAACGACTGGTTGATGGCTTGGCAAATCGCTAGTCGCGGAATCCATATCCATGACTTTACCATTGTAGCCAAAGCGGCTAGCATCGGAGGCAAGCCTTTGAGCCAATGTCTCGCATGTACCGGTATTTGACCCATACAGAATCGACATTTCCCGAAGACCTTCTCCCTGAGAGTTAGCATCCAGTGGCTTGCTGAGTTGGGCATTGTTCTCAGTTGGGGCAGAGCCATTGCTTATCATCGTCTCTTGTAGCTTTGTTGCATCTATGCCTTTGCGCAGTGTTGCTCGGATAAAAAGCCCGCGTGGCTTCAGAGTCAGTGTCTGCTTGACGCTTGGTTTGTACGACGGATCGTCTAGCTTTAAGTCGAAATTTTGGAGGATCAACGCTGTAACCAATAGAGCTTCTTGCCAGGCAAAGGGACGGCCAATGCAAGCTCGCATTCCTGTTCCGAAGGGCTTCCACGCACTCTTTGGCAGCTTCTCGAATTTTTCATCCAGCATTCTCTCTGGCTTAAACTCTTTTGCATCATCGCCGTAGACGTCTGGATCTTGTTGAGATTTCGAGATCAGTGCGATCACCTTTCGATCTCTGGGTAACTCATAACCACCAATTGAAGGAGGGTTCTCATTGTTCTCATCCCGGACTTGCCTGACGAAAGCTGGTACGGTTGGACTTAGCCGTAGAGTCTCCCGCAGAACAGCGTTGAGGTACTTCAAGTCTTTCAAGTGCTCTAGTCTCATCTTTGCCATCCCAATAACTCTGTCGACTTCAGACTGAGCGGCTCGATGGGCGGCAGGATTCTTCAAGAGCTGCATGAAAGCGAACGAGAGCAGGCCAGATGTTGTCTCATGACCAGCAACGAGAAAGGTGACCATGTTCGCGGAGATCAACTCATCCCTCATACCTTCTCCGGTCCTAGGGTCCTTTCCCTTTACCATCGCATTCAATAGATCCTTCTTGTCAGAGGGATGCTCCCGGCGGAATTTCACCAACTGGGCTGCTACATCGGCCATCAATTTTCGGTCGTTAAGCAGATCTTGACTTGTGCCGCCTCCCAGAGTCTTAATGACATCCCAAAGGCTAGAAGGCCCGTTCCGTGCTGAAAGCGAATTCGTCATTGCTTTGACAAAAGGGTGCATCTCATCCTGGTAGAATGAATTGAATCGGTAGTCCATCGCGCAAAGAGCGATAGTATCCAAGGTCAAGCGTGTGAAATCATCGGTCACAGGGATTCGGTTTTCTGGTCCTTTTCGGGCCCATTTGAGGACTAGTTGGGTAGCGATGTCATGCATTTCTTTCATAGGTCAGCCATAAGTAATGCATGTGCTGTGCAAAGAAAATGACTCACCATCAAACATATGTCCAATGGCTAATGGTCCAAAAGCTGGCATCAGGATCCTATGCGCCTGACCCCAATCTGGGTCGCTTTCACGAGCAACGAACAGGCCAGAAGGACCTGATGGCCTATCCTTTGTCAAGGCATCTGGAGCGATCTTGATGAAGCGAGTTTCGTCACATAACTCTCCGACCATTTGGCAATTACTGACAAAGTAGACCTCTTTCCCACGCAATATCAACTTGAAGATGGGTCCATACTTGTCGGCAAGATTTGCCATAGCATGAATAGGTACCTCATCGCGAATATCGAGGATATTACCGATGATTGGGTATGCTGGTGGACCAGGTACAGACTTGAACATGTTGGCTCTCAACTATAGTGATGGTGAAAATCTTTATCCTGCTCTGTCCATTGAGTTGCTTCCGGTCATTCTCAACGGCCTTCAGGCCAGCAATCCAGGGTCATGTTATATGTATATTGTTCCCAGGCATGACAGAGCCTCCAAGCGCAAAATACTCGACGCAGCCCCTTCCAAGTCTAGTAAATTTTGCCCCGACAGCCGAGGGCCGGTAGAGGCACAACATCGCAATATCAACTCTCTTGGGCCTCTCGGCCTTCAAATACGTGGGAGTGTGGTGCTGCGGTACAGGTACCGACATCGCTTATCGCGAAAAGTTCCGCTTTGAAACAATCTCAGGTATCTCTAGAGGCTATGAATAGCAATGCCCTCGAGTTGCTGGACCGCAATGAAGGCTCCAAGAAACCTTACCAATTAGACGGCGAATAAGAAACAGTGTTCTTAGAGTATGCATTTATTGT
Organism: Lepraria neglecta; assembly: GCA_033220425.1. Lineage (NCBI taxonomy): Eukaryota > Fungi > Ascomycota > Lecanoromycetes > Lecanorales > Stereocaulaceae > Lepraria > Lepraria neglecta. Next base: position 2,145,581 of record CM065651.1, on the reverse strand, counting down.
GGGTGGGATTGGTGGCTGAGGTAAGACGCGTTTTGGGGGCGATGATCACTGATCTGCGACGCTAATCGATTTAGGTATCTTTCGCGGTGTGATATCATTGCACTGTCCTGCTTACTATGTTCGACTCTCTCTCACTGAGATATTCAAAGAGGAATCTGATTTCTCGACGAGCATCCAAGAGCCTAGCAGCCACAAGCCTCACCCCATGAATGCTGCCAGTAAATGAGTTTCCTCTGACATGCACCCACTCTCAGTGAGTTGAACTTACCTTCACTGCCACCACATACAAGGTTGCAGCACGTATCATGGGAAGGAAGTCCTTTGATGGATGATCGGACCGAATCAAGGGAAGCAGAAGGAAGAGGAAAGAAGAATCTGGTGCATATTATAGAATTGCCTATCTACAAGAAATCGAGCAAATTTTAAAGCAGCTTATCAAGGGTACAATCACAAACAAATGCGGTTACCGTAGACGGCTTTCTCCCTTCCCCATCAACATGTGCGCCAATGCTGATTTCCCATCGCTTCAACGAAGCTATTCCTGATGATTCGCTTGATGCCAAAGGTGTCCTTTGCTTTTCTTTGTTCGGACTTCCGAAGACCTGCCTTTTCAGTACGGCCAGATTCGCCTGTCTTAGCTTTTGTGTGCTTGGTATTTTGCTCTGTATTACGAATATTCTGGCGGCGACGTCCCCGGCCAGATTTTTTGGCCTTTGGACCCGACGGCTTCACCGAGAAGAGGGAAAGAAAAGCAGCCTTGTCTTGCAAATACTGCTTTGGATCATCAAGCCCCTCGTCACGGTCACATTCGAGCTTCCATTCATTCACAGCTTCAGTCATCTCTTTCTCGATGTCGGTCAGCGAACCTTGGATATCTTCTTTCGTCCAGCCCATGGCCTGAGCATCTTTGATGACGTTGAGGTATGAGTGTCTATAGCCATCACAGAGCCAGTCAAGCTTGCTGATGTAGCCAAGCTTGCTGATGTAGCAGGTTCTGCAGTAAAAATCACCCGGGGCGCTATCTATGAGAGCTCGGATCTCGTGGTAGTTGACGGTGCAGCTACACTTTTCGTGGGAGTAACCAGCGGAGCAAGCGGATGCGAAGAGATACTCTTGGTGGCCACATGCTGGGAAAGTGACAATATCGACGAGGCACATGATACTGGTATTGGTGTGTTGCTGAGTCCGTGGTCAATTGGGTTGGTGATAATGCTAGCTGCTGGACAGTTGATTTGTAGCGTTTGTGGAGGGTATGCAGTCGCTCTAGAGCGGAGGAGATAGATGGGCGGGGAACGCGGGAGCTTTTTCTATTTGTAAGGGAGATTGCAGGGGAGCTTTCCCCCTCTCGAGTCCATTGTTAACGACAATAGCCTTGTCTGAGGCGACGCTCCTTTCATCCACTGTCAAAGAATCACAAAGCATCTCTTGTCCGTCTTTGAGAGTCCTGGGCCCGGACTCTGGTCTTGATCAGGGGCCTGCTCGAATCATTGTGTTTCGTCTGGCAAGTGTGCTTGAGGCGCAGCAGGACTTCAAATTGAGGATGATGTGTGAGATACATTTTTCAAATAGTGACCACAGGTACACCATTCTCCAGAAGAGGAAGGATTGACTAGCGTCGCTGGCGCACGGCTCGCTAGCGGGCAGATACCATGCCAAGACACTTGATGGGGGGTGAAATGATGCCGCGGTTACCGCTGGAAGTCGGTGGCGGTAGGGCTACGGCACAAAGCTGACGGCTAAAGTCCCGTGCTCTACAAAGAATTTGAAATGGGTAGATCCTAACGAGATTCGTGGCCAACCTTGCTCGTAACAAGCCGCGCCTTACTTTAAGCAAAGCGCAAAAGTAAGCGGAGGGCGTGGAAGCTGGATCATCGACGAAAGGGTAGCCCGAGAATCTTATGGTCGGCCTCGTAGATAATTCCTCCTGTAGGCTCGGGTAAACTTGATGGAGGATGGGAGCTGGAAAATGAAAGGTAGTTCGTGTTAGGATTGTAGCTGAAGCATTTTGACCCTACTGGTAGCAATTACATGCGAGCTTGCTAAAGTAGCGAGATTATCTCCTGCTGCTGTTCCACCTGCTGCTTCATCTGCTCCGCCATCTCCTTACTCTCCTGTTTCTGCAACTCCATCTGCTGCTTACTCTCCTGCTTATGTAGCTCTATCTGCTGGAGAAGCTTGGTGACTTGCTCCACTCAGTAGCTCTATCAGCTTGGTGACTTGCTCCTGCAGCTCCTTGTTCTTTTCCTGCTGCTGCTGCTGCTGCTCCTGCTGCTGCTGCTGCTGCTTTATCAGCATATCAATTTGATCTCTCAATCTATCGTTCTCCTGCTGCAGCTTCAAGGTTGGTGGTAGAGCAGGTCTCTTGAAGCTCGCGGTCCCCTGCGATAACGGTGCGCTTGTCGCAATCCCATGTGAATCCCCCTCTGGATCGGCATTAATACTGATATCAGAAGCTAAAGACTCCGAAGAGGGATCAGGTAGCTGTGCTATGGCGCTCTGAATTCTTTTTAGATGGAGCGGGCCAAATTTGTCGTAGACTTTCCGGGTGAAGTTGTAGGTCGTCCACCGCTCCTTTCCGTGGAGGTCAGTGAAATCGAAATTCCGGATAGCGTGGCGGTAGAAAGTTTCTTTGTCCCCGTCGATTATAGCATAATGGCCGTAAATCTTCACCATGCTATGATCGTGGGAGATAGAGAAGGCAAGGATCTTTCGATCAAGCTCCTCCACACGCGACGATGCCTTATTGGGATCATCGATTTGAGGGATCGCTCGATATAGTTGAACGAGAGCATTAACTGCGATACTGCCGCTGTGGGCGTTCTGCCGGTCTGCCCGGTTAAGTGCCTGCTCCCCACATTTCACCTCGCACATCAAGAAAGGAAAGTATAGGTTCTCCGTGACCAGGGTGGCCCTATTTGGTGCAGTGTAGGATTTGAGCTTAAGGATTTCCTCTTCAGTCAAAGCTGACGACATCAGACCCACGCAGAAGTCGGGTTTTGGCTGAGGACCAGCAAGGGTACTGCATTTGGTCCACTCCGCATTTAATTCCTCGGTCAGGTGTTCAAGGTGGTCGCTACCGTGGAGGTAGAGGAGTTCGGCCGACGGTATAATTGATGGCATAATGTCTCTGCAAACTCTCGACTCGTTCCGGGCATGCACTCGATCCAAGACTGTCCAAAACAGGTCTCCATGAAAGAGAGAGCGATCAGGGGGGTCGTATTCGCTGCTTAATAAATCATCGCAAAGTCGCTGACAGTCATTTGAGGCAGTTGCTTGACGCTGATGAGCATTCATAAAGATGCCAGCCTTGGCAAGGACTTCCTCGTATTTTGGCGTGTAAGCCCTCGGGTTGTCGCCGTCCTTAACACTTTGGGTATAACTCGTAGAGCGCGATCGCTTCTTGGACAACGGATCGCTCATGTTTGGATCTCTCTTAAGAAACGCCTTTGGCCAATGCCCGTTCTCAGCCCAGTACTTAATTGGCGGGTTATTTTTGTCGTCTTTTTCCGTTTGTCTATCGGTCTCCCTGCGTGATTCTTCCGGCGATTGAGTTCGTGCACGTTTCGGAATAGGCTCGTGCGGATCTTGACCTGTCAAATGCCCTGGTTCGTGCTGCCGCTTTCTTTTTGCACCTAATTCTGGACGAGTCCTACAAGATTCGTGTGTCCGTTTCGTCAAGCTTGCCGGCGGTAGAAGGGAATGTGGGCTTCCTGAGATCTTTACACATGTCAGTTTTGAAGATGGAGCCCTCTGGATACCCTTCGTACCTCTGTGCTGGGTATGTTACTCGATGATGGCGAAGGTAAAAGATGTTTTGGCTCTATCACCCCGCGTGTCAATTTTTGCTGTCCAGCTCTTTCTTGTAAACGTCTGCTCTTTCGAACTGATGGCGGTGGGTTTCGTTTAACGACACCATGGGATCGCTTCACTGGTAGGAATTAGCTACATCGAGTGGACATCGTAACGCGTTTCACTTACCGCCGCCTCGTTGCGCCGAGCGCATTGCTTTGCTGTCAACTCTCGGAAAGTGGGCGAGAACGCTGTTTTATGTTGGGAGGGGAAGGTAGGCAGTAGTACTAAAAAAAAGTGCCGCTAACCGTATTCTGCTTAGCATCCCATCTAATTTTGGTGGTATGTTGAGTATGCAATTGGACATGCGTACTATACGTATTGCAGGGCAAGGTAAGTTATTGAAGCTATTTAGAAGTCTGATTGCTGCGCAGGGGCAAATCCTACGCGAATTCGGCCTCTTTCTCTGCTCTTTTCGCTGCTACGAGAGCTTTCTCCTCCGCCTCAGCCGCCTTGAGCTCCTTAGCTGCCGCCGTCTTCGCTTCAGCCTTTTTTCGACTAGGCTTTCGTGCTCGGGGGATATTGGACCCCAAAGAGGGGAATAACGCTAGAGGGCCCTGGGATGAGGCCTAGGAAGCGCTGGGGGAGGGGGGACCATCCAGCAGCAATGGCTGCTGGGTGATGGGCAAGAATGAGGGGTCCGGGCTCGCTGTTGCCGCCGTCACCAGCTAGGTGATCGGTGAGTAGGCTGACGGCGAGGGGGGTTCGGGCTGGTACGAAGGTGAGTTCCTTTCATACATCATGATGGACCTAAGTTGTTGCCTTTTAGTGAACGAATTATTTACTACTGGTCTCAAGCGTGGGTCCAATTGTTATATACTTACTATGAAAGCTCTAGTTGATCGACTATAACAGAAATACATTACCTCAGGACACTACCACGTAAGGTAAACTTCTGTCTGATATGGTTCGGAGGCGACGGCAATGATATTCTTGGATTAGATTGGAAATCTTACTAGGTATCTATTAAGGAATGAACTCGAAACCGATGTACCATCACGCAACTAGAAACGACATTTAAAGATAGAGTATGAGAGCCATGAGTTCGTTTTACCTACATCTATCACAAAGCAACAAACACTCCAATACCAAGAGACTTTCCCTGTGCTTTGTAATTTGATATATTTGCACATCCATCATGGACTGACAGTGCCTCCTCAACCGATCAGCCTCCTTTCAACAAATGAAAATCAAAACTAAATCAAAACTAAATCAATCCTGCCACAACCGAAAACACGCCGCCGCATTATGCAGATCCGTACATCCCTTCGTCAAATTCGCCAACCAACCTTCCTAGAATATATAGCAAGCCTCGTCTTGAGTGAGAGTAGCGCCTGCAACGAGCATACTCGGTGGCGGAGCGCTGAAGTTAAGCTGTTCGCTTTCCTCGAGGTCCCGGCTCATGGAGAAGGATTTGATGGAATAAGGACCCATGTTCTGAGCGTATACGGGTTGTCCCGAGTAGTCTTTTCCACCTGTACAACCTGTTTGTTGGAAGACAGTGATCGTAATGTCGGCGTCATGGGTTTGAACAACTTTTCTAGTATCGAGGGACTTGTCTGTGCTGGGCGCCGTTAGGGTTGAGTAAGCTGTCGTGAGCAATAGTGTGGTTGTAATAAACTTCCTCATTGCTGGGGTTGGGTAAATGAAGATGAGTATTTCGTTTCCAGTGTCGACTTCTGTACCTGCGTTCAACGCGATGTATCGTCTTTCGCTTGATTTGAGCAGAATTCGGAAGGACGGGGAGCACCGTGCATATATTTGTTTTGGCTAAAATGAAGCAGTACATTGCTGTATTGAACGTTCTCATTCTCTAGGCGCTGGTCTTTGTTCGCTCCCTTTGATTGTAATAAGGTAAATTATGCGCTTTCTTTGTTGATTGGATGTTGAATATGGCAAGAACAAAGAAAATCAGAATTTTCTGGCCGCGCTCAAAGCTCGAAGGTTCGTTGAAAAAGCAAATGTTCCTTCTGGGCAGCTGAAAGCAAAGTTGATGAGGTCTATTGACTGTGACATTGGACCAGAGAATTCATGTCATGTGTCGCCCTGCTCATGGGCCCCGGTATTGTGCGATGTTGTTTGTTCCACCCAAGCGTTTTGTTGTCGTGAGGAATGCAGCCAACGAAAGTCTCACTGCATCGTGTCTCCGCCCAAACGGCAAGATCTCCGTTTGCAGCAGGATTTTTTCTTTGTTAGTAGAAATGCGTCTTTTGATGAAAGAGGCAAGCCCAGGGCAATAAATGATCTTGAATGAAGGCGTCCTCACCAAAATTACGCAACGAAAATCGTTCCCTCGCCACAGTTCATTCGCACTCTCTTCGCCATGGCCCCAAAAAGGCAACCAGCAGCCGCCACGGCAGTGGCACCCGGTCGCTCAGACCGAGACAAAAAAAAGCCAGACACGTATATACCAAATCTTACCAAGCCCAAGTCAAATAAGAGAGGCACCGCGGCATCAAGAGCAGGGAAATATTCTAAGGGAAACAGTAGCACTACAAAAGTCGGCAAAAAACAGACTGGTGGGAAGAAAGGCAGTCGCGGGGGAAAGAGACTAGGACATTCAACAGCAAAAGGAGGAAAGAAGGCTGTCAAGGAATCAGCTGAGGTAGACACGGGAAAAAAGGAACAAAGCATCAATCCAGAGGCAGTCGACGCAGGCGCAGGCATTGATCCGGAGGCGCTTCCAACAGGACCAATCCCGCAGTGGTTCACTCAAGCAGCTCTCCAATATGCAGGCGCACTCGAGTTCGACGGGGCGCAATTGCCAACCTTAACAACAGGTATCCATCCAATCTGGCAGTACGAGCACTTTACGTGGTATGGTGGACTATCGGAACAAGAAAACATTGAGCTATACGCCGCCATCATGCCTGCTTTACGCCTCGCGACCCATTGGATTAGTGCTGCGCATCTCGAAGTTTTCTGGCTCCCGCTCTGGTTCCCACAGCCGGATGACAATGGTGATGGTGATGACGGAACGCATGTGGTACTTCAACTCACAACAGATCGCGCAGAGGCGCTCGCTGGACGCACAACGGCCTGGTTCGAAGAGCTTGTACAAAAGGTCAGACTCAACTGGCAATTTCACCTACTGAATTTCCAGAAGGTGGGATGGGCAACGACGCCTCCTAATATCAACGCTCTGAAGAGTATGGCCAGTACCATACGTGTGAACGGAGACCCGGGGCACATCACCGTATTCCATGATGACTTCCAATGGATGCCTCGCCATCCCCATGATAATCCAAGCACGCCCGTGAAACTCAGATTGCTCTTCTATCTGGCCGTCCACCTAGTCCGCGAGTTGGTCTGGCACGTATTCTCTCACAAATGGCGGCTGGACCATCCACACGGTCCTGAGCCACCGGATAGGTCCAAGGTCCAATACCAATCGAGATCTATGGAAGACACCTCTCCGATCTCGCCCTGTACAATTCCGGAGCCCCCCCGTACTCCTCCTGCTGCCCGACCTCCTTGTGGTGCACCAGCATTTACTGAAATTTCAGTGGACCGTCCAAAGGGTCCTGAGCCGCCTGAGAGGTCTAAAGTCCGCTACCAGTTCGATCATGATGGTCATTCTGACGCACTCAACTCTGCTTGGGAGATCTTCATGTTCGGAGGGGCGATTTGGCGTATCAGTCCCTTGGCAGGACCGTTGCCCTTCCCGGGAGTCCCACATGGCCTTGCCATACAGGTTGTCGAAATAAAATATGTTGAAAACTATAGTGAGGAGAACGATGATGATGACGGCACAGATGTCTATGCTCCGTTGCCAATGAGCTATATCAATGATCTGTTCTCTGCGAAATACTGGTCTGACATTCAAGAAGGGGTGAAGAACTTTACCGCCTTTGAATCAACAGGGAATATCCGCGCAAGGAAACCTCACATTGAGCCTGAGGAGGAAGTGGTGGTGAGTTAGAGACACGCCATTCGTGGAATAGCGGAGCAAGACCTGTGGGGATGAAAAAGAGGACTAGACTTATACACATTTATGGTTTTCAATATGATATTCTGTGCACACCGACCAGTTCCAATTCCAGTGAAGAGGGATGCATTTCAGACACTAAGCGCAAGCTTTCGGTTCGAAGGATTCTTCGCCAAAGCCCTAGAACATGACCTCACAAGGGGCCCCCCACCCATGAAGCGTAATAAAGGCAGTGTTTCTGAGCCTCCATACTTTTCTCTGTCAATGGGTCTCAAAATGCCGGACATCACAAGCATCCCGCTCCATCAGGATCGCCTGGCTCTTGGAAGAGCTAGGCCTTGACTACAAGCTCCACACGTGGGATCGCGAAAGCTCTGGCCTAGCTCCAGCGGAGTTCAAGCAATTTTGCGAGACCCATCTGGAGAAGGCCCCCGTGCTCAAAGACGGGCGCTTGACTCTTCAGGAGAGCGGTGCTATTACTGAGTATGTTCTTCCGCCTGTCATTGCCTTCTCTTCATTACTTGACCAAGCTCTTCAGGTATCTTTATGAACAATACGACGACTCGCATCGCCTCCTGCCGACAGATCAAGCCCAGCGCGCCAAATTCCGTAAATTCATCCACGCCGCCGAAGGTGCCTTTATGGTCCATTGCCTACCCACTGTATACAACCAACGCATCGACGCCACTATTGCAGAGAAGCTTGCACCTAGTATAGAAAAGATTGTAGCGAACGATCTTGACTGGCTGGAGGCTGAGCTGAAGAAAGGGGATGGGAGACACCTGGTGGGTGACCAAGTCACTGCTGCTGACACGATGGTAGCGTTCTCGGTACAGTTCATCTTCCGGATGAGACTGGGGCCACAGAACAGGAGGTGGAATGATATCGAAGCGTGGCTGAGGAATGTGGAGAGCGAGCAGGCGTATCAGCGCGCAGTGGCCAAGACACGACATTGGCTATAGATGTAGGATGTTCAAGATTCCTGCTTCTTTTCCCAAATTAACTTGATGCCACTTGAGGCCCATTCTTCAGCCGTAGCATTGCGCATGACATAGCCAGATTGCCTTGCAGCTTCTTGTATGCCAGCCAAGTAAGGAGCGTGGCAATGTGCCCAATCATTGATCTCTTCCGCACTCATGTATTCGAACCCGTCAATCAATGCTTCAAAGCAAAGTCCACTGCATATGCCCGACAGATCCTGCTCTTCTCTTGTCGCGCTGTTCACCTTGGGGACACGATCATCGTCACGGGCCAGAAATGCTTCGAAAGACTCGTAGGCTTGGGGCGCCTCGCCAACGCGGTAGACGCGTCGACAGCTGGGGCAGATTCGATTGACATCGCGGGTTTTGTTGTAGAGGAATAGGTTGCAGAGGATCTCTCCGGCTGTGTCGTCGGGGAACATGTTGCTAAGTTCCAGACATGCTTCCTCAGTCGCCCACGTCCGTCGCTCTGGGTCTAACGAGATGTGTGTTGGGTGAGCGTCGAGGAAATCTCGCAGGTCCTTCACATGGAAGCCGACTGGAGATGCGGAAACGTAGGAAGGCATGATCTCAGAAGATGACGAGGACAATTTTGGGTTGGGCGGTGATGAAAGCCGCGAAAGAATGGGGATGGGACACGCGACGAGAGCTCCCTAGAGCGGCTCGCTTGGGCGCCAAGATTAGTCCCCGGAACTCGCCGGATGGACTACTTTAGGGTGCAACAACAGGGGCTTCTTACTATTAAAATCGATTATATCTCGCTTGATTTAGGGGGCGGATACGCATAGACCCCCCCCAGGACATAGACCCCCCACCACATAGACCCCCCTAGATCTCAACGAATAAGACCTCGCTGTCGCCCATACTACATAGCGACGTCAACTTCACTGTCGCTATCACATTTGTCGTACTAGGTAGCCCCGCCGGCGTGGTGTTGCTGCCGTAGACTACCCAGCATACGCATGCTTCTCCGTATCTTATAGGCGGCAGCAACACTATATAAAGAGACTATAAAGGGCCAAGAAAGAGGTATCATAGAGGGAAGATATAACATGCTATATTACTATAGCTGTAGACGTGTTAAATAGAGATTTTATTGCGATCCTATGGAAAATGGTAACGCACGAAACACAATGACCTTGTAAACACCAGATACACTCTAATTTTAGCTGTAAATACACCAAAGATCTAAGCGAACTCGGTGCTATTCAGGTCCTCCGCTTTCGCCGTACTACATTTCCGCCAAAAAGTCGGTAGAGTAGGCAGAGAGGAAAGCTCGGGCGACAGCGAGGTCTCACGCCACCACCACCAAGCGCTACCACTCCAGAACTCACAGGCTCTCCAAACACCATTAGAACCCGCAGAGAAATGAGTTTGAAGCCTATTGACCAAGGCATTGTAGAATGGTAACCGCATTGGGGGGTGTCTATGTCCTGGGGGGGGTCTATGCGTATCCGCCCCCTTGATTTATACTCGATTTAGAAAATTAAAGCGGATTCATAGTATATTTCGTATATATAAGGTTAAGCCCTATCCCTAATACATCTAAAGTTGTTAAAGTAGTAAATTCTGATTTTCTCGCGCCAATGGTTTTGAAATCTACGGTATATAGAGAATACTGAACCTTCATGCTTTCGGTCGGACAGCGGGCAGACCGTAGCCCCTCCCACCCGTCATACGCGATGGCAGCAATTCCTCCCATCAATAGGAGGAGAAGGAAAGTTTCCAATCCGCTCACTGATATACGCTATCAGGGCTCGACAGATCGATATGTAATCCCAAGATATGACGGCGATCGAGTTCGTACTAAAGGGTCGCCGTATTATGGTCGAGTCAATCTACGTTCAGCCAGCAACCGAATCAGTAGCACGTAACCGAGAACAGATCACTACATTACTAGACCGTATCAAGACGATCAAGAGACGACGCGCTAATCACGAGTTACTGATCGCTGGAGACTTCAACCGATACGATCAGTTGTGGGGTGGAGATAGGGTAAAGAAAGACGAAGACGACGAGATTATAGAACTTATGGACGAGCTCGGACTACAGCTAGCACTGAACCGCGGAACTCCCACCTGCGAGAACGGATCTACTCTAGATCTCATGCTGGTCAGCGCCAGATTACACGAGGATCTCTTTAGGTGTTGTAGCTGACCATCACAATATGGATCGGCTAGAAATATACGATCAGTCGAGGGAGTTACGCAGGCTCTTCAGAAACACTAATTGGAAGCGAACGGTAGAAGGCGTAGAGAACGACCTTAAACAGGCACCGCTCTTGTCGCTTCAGCTTCCCACTCCCGAGAGAATTGAGGGGTTCGCACAAACCCTAATACAAACTGCGACTAGAAATATCTTAGAGAACACCTCGACAGCCAAACTGTCCCCATATGCGAAGAGATGGTGGACGCTGGAGCTACCGCGCTACCTAGGGCAGGAGCAAGAGATGGCGCCAGAGAAAAGAAGGCAAGAGAGGCGAAGATACTGTTTCACGACACGATCCGCCGTCAGAGGAGAACCAGCTGGAAGGACCTCCTGAACGAAAGCGAAAATCTATGGAAAGCCGCTAAACTTCTCCATCCATCGGGGCAGAGCGCGTTCGGGAGGATTCCCACGATCCAGACCCCATACTGCCTACAGTTGGAAGATGAAGGTATAGGCAGGGAGCTTATATCGCAGTTCTTTGGACAATAGGCAGAGGCTCCTACACCTAATGACACAAGAGTGCTGGAGTAAATAGGATGGAGAGACCTCAACATAGAAGAAGTCCACGAAGAGGTGCTAAGGGCGAAGCCATTCAATGCCCCGGGCCCGGACAAACTCCCTAACATCGTATGGCAGAAGCTCTGGCGGGTTATTGGACAACAACTTTTCGCTCTCCTCGATGCTTCGATTGAGACGGCGTATATCCCGAAATCGTGGAAAGTGGTCCGCATCCTACCGCTAAGGAAACCGGACAAACTAGATTACCTTCAGACTAAGGCATACCGCCCGATTTCACTGCTGGTGACGATCAGTAAAATTCTAGAGTCGGTGATAGCCGAGAGACTTTCCTATCTAGATGAAGAGATAGGCCTCCTCCCAAAGGCACACTTTGGGGCCAGGAAGCAACGGTCAACAACAGACGGAATCCAACTGCTCATGGAACAGATCTATAACGCGTGGAAGCAGGGGAACGTCCTATCTCTGGTCAGCTTGGACGTCAAGGTGGTGTACAACGGCGTCAACAGAGAAATCCTAGTGCGCAGGCTACGCGCCAGTCGTGTCCCAGAGCCAATCGTGAAATGGTTCCTCGAGTTCTGCTTGAGCGGAAGGCGCCCATAATGATTAACGGCACGGAATCGGCGATGATGGACATTGCCCACGCGGGACTCCCACAGGGTTCACCACTATCACCGATTCTCTTCTTATTCTATAACGCGGATCTAGTGGCGAGCAAGCTGTCCGATCAAAAAGGCTCGATAGCCTTCGTGGACGATTATTCGGCTTGGGTTACGGGCCTTCCCTGCACGAAAACACGCGACTTATTCAAGACAGCATCCTTCCTAAGGTGGTAGAGTGGAGTAGGACGAGTGGAGCCACGTTCGAACTAGAAAAGACGCAGTTTGTACACTTTACCAAGAAAAGAATCGCTCAACTGGAGGTACTACCTAAATTGGAGCTTATGGGGAGCGAAATTGCACCCAAAAGAGAAGCGAAGCTCCTAGGAATTATCTTGGACAGCAAGCTTAACTTCAGCTCCCATGCCGCGAGGGCGGCCAAGCGAGGCGAAAACGCCACCTTGGCCCTAACCAGACTCAGAGGACTCCGGCCAAAGACAGCGAGACAGCTGTTCATGGCAACGGTAGTCCCAGTGGTTGACTACGGCACCCCAATTTGGTGGCCCACAGCCTCTGGAACAGCGATACAAAGGCTCCAGAGAACCACCAGGATTTGGGGCCAAAGCTATCGTGCCTACATTCAAGACAGTAAGCCGTGACGTTGTCATCGCAGAAGCAGCGTTAGAAACTACCCAGGACCGGCTCTGTGAGCATATCAGAAGGCACTGGATCAAACTTCACACGAAGCTCAAGAAGCACCTAATCTGGAGGCTTGTTGACAGGCTGCATCGAATAAAGAAGCATCAATCACCGCTAGAGTCGACAGCGCTGCTATTCAAAGATCTGGATCTAAACGGGATACAAACTATCGCTGCATTCACCAAAGCGCAGTGGCAGAAGAGGGCCAAGGTTATAATTAAGGAGCGAGAGCAGGCAAAGCGGAACACAGGCCAGCGGCTGGGCTGAACATATATACAGACGGCTCGTGTCAGAACGGCCTCACCGGTATAGCAGTCTGGGCACCTAAGATGATTAACATCGCCGGATGTGAGAAGGTGGGAACGGTGCCCAGAACGGACACGCTCCACGCGGAACTTCGCCGCAATCGAAAAGGCGTTAACGCGAATACGAGATCAGAGCCGGAGGACACAGGTAGACATCACACAAGTCTGCATCTTCTGTGATAACAAACGAGCTCTAAATATAATTGGCAGCTCAGGAGGCAAGAAGTGGCAAGCAACTCAAAAGATCTATCGTCTTCTGAACGACATCGAAGAAGCAGGAGTCGTCGTTAGATTTCGATGGATCCCAGCACACGAGGGGATTCTATGAAATGAAACGGCGCATAGGATAGCCAAACTAGCCACGGCTCCAGCGCTCCAACCGGCCATCAATAGCTGGCCACACCACTCAATCATACACCAAGGGAAAATATCACGGCAAGAAAAGCGAGCACGCTTCCAACGTGGAACAGCCGGAGCGCATGTCAAATGCCTCGATAAGGCTCTTCTAGGCAAAAATGCACGAAAGCTATCCGACCCTCTCACGAGAACCTAGGCTGCAACGCTGGCTCAGGTAAGATCGGGATACTGCCGCGTCAAGAAGTACCTCCACAGCCTCAATATAGCGGAGGACGACCGATGGGAATGCGGCGAAGCGGAGACAGTCAGACACTTCATAATAGAATGCCCGAGATGGACCTCGCAAAGGCGTCGACTCCAAGAAGCCGTTGGAAGCCGAAGCAACGAACTTTCATTCCTACTACTAGGCTATCAAGACGAGGCTAAGGATGGTCCAATAGACAAGCGGACACCGTGCCTTAAGACAGTACGAAGTACACTTGAGTTTATTATCAGTACGGGGAGACTGGATCCCGACCGCGATCGAGGGACTATACAGAGGCCGTAAGCGGGAGGGAACGGTTAGCGATCCTATATACTGACGCTGTGCCGGTAGCAAGAGCAGCGTCACTCTAGAAGTAAGTCTGGAGGGAAAGTATTGTGGAAGTAAAACGGGTAAACTGCAGATTCGGGACGGAGCTATAATTGATAGGAGCGTAGAAACTGTATACTAGAAGCTTCCCCACATGGGCGGATATAGGTCGGTCCGAGGGTGTAGGAGTTAATCAATCAATCAATCGACATGGAGCAACCCAAACCAGAGTCCGGTGATAAGTCAAAGAACGGCAAGTGAGGCGACAGGTGGAGCTAGATGATGGGAAGCGAGGCAGGGGTGAGAGATGTGGAAAGGATTATGGAGAAGAAGTATAAATCAGTGTGCACTACTGTTGGGCCGGGGTTAGGCTACTCGGCTAGCTGCCTTGGTGAGAAGGCACCTAGCTGTCCCTTCATTTAAAACATGGTATCTCAAGCTGGATCACGGGTCTTAGTCGTCCTCCCTTAGTTACGAGCTTTTGTATAGAGTAATTGAACTTCGTTCTCAGTATCTTACACTACGCACAACATCTCGGTCAGCGGCACGTCTTATAAATAATACGGGAATGACAGAGGTAGTGGAGCCCTTACGAAAGATAGAATCATAGTTTTACTGCTGGATTAAAGCCGCAACGTCACCACGAAATTTTCATAATATCACTATATAGGTTTGGTCCAAGAAACGGTAAAATTGGACTCTGTTTACCCAACCACGGACCGATCGGAGATGCCAGTTGGTTCAGCAGTGTGGCCGTGACACAGAGTTCTAGACATTGAGCAATTGTGAAACACAGAATATGCAAAATGACGGCCAGTCTGCTATGGTTTCAGGGGTACTATCCCAGACGACAAAGCGTGACTCTACACATGCATGCGTGATGTCGATTACGGTCTATCACGGTCCGATGCCAGTGGGTGGCCCTAGCGCAGCGCGGAGGATTGTTTGACCGGTGGCCACAGGTCGTTCTCCCGCAGTCTGCGGCCACCTTTTGTTGACGCATGCATGCCTATACGTAGTCTCCTTGTAGCAGCTGCTAATACTCAAGCTGAGTTTCTTGCAGCCAGCCTATGACAGGGAGTACTGGTCACTGTCCGAGGTCCCGGCCCCCAACTGTACAAATTGCCGCCTAACCTTATGATGACGATCTAACCTCAGCGCCGGGATATATATTTCCTGCAGCGCACGTTTCGCCTTTCTCAGTGCCATCGTTGTCGCAATGAGTTCATGCACTTTTGGTTGCATTGTCTGTGGTATCCCGATCTTAAGCCACCTATCACGATTTGGAAAGCCTTGGTTATGCCAGTATCGTGCGAGTATGCCACCACCCTTCCTCCTAATCATATATTACACTGATTAGCCAAGTTTACCGCGACACTTTCGAGGCCAGAATCACCGGAGTGGGCCGTTATGATGACAGTGCTATCTGGGCTCCACCGCACAGCTCGTCGGAGCGATGGGACGATGAGCATCACAGTACAGTTGAGCTCCCAGTCATGGAGCAGCGTTGCGACAACGGTCGCCATGGGTTCGTCCTCCATGATTCCTGTTGGTGTCTACTACAGAAAGCCTTCGAGCCTACATTGATACCTCTACAACGCCTTCTGGAACTTTGTGAATCATTGTCATTTCCACTACGGACTTCCAGCGTATGCTGGGGGCACGACTTTGGCGGTTTATGGGCTGTTGAAAGTCGCAACGCCTTTCCTTGGCAAGAAGAATTCTTTCAACAGCGCCAACCTTCAGCAGTATTTTTGGATGGCCTAGAGAATCCGCTCAATGTACCTTGTATCCCGGAAATGCTTTCGGCACGGATCCAGCTTCCTTTTGCCGGACCTCTCATCAAGAGATCCTGGGACTGTTTTTCCTTGTTGCCATGGGAAATCCTTGATAAGATTGGGATCCTCTTGGCCACCAAGGACGCGCTTAACCTACGCTGTGTATCCGCCTCATTTCTGCCACTTTACATTAGCGAATGCTTCTGGGCTTCTAGATTCTCCGCTGATGGGGAGCGAGGCTTCTTGTTCGAGGCGCGGGAGCCTCGAGGATATCTCGATTGGCTCACCCTACATAGACTCTCCAGGCTCTCACGTTGTCCCTCGGGGCTGCGAAATCGGCGACGTGTATGGGGTCTGACAAAAACAATTGTCAATATCGCTCAGCGACGTCGTGCCGACATTCCGCCCGGTACAGAGAGCGAAGTTTGGGCTCAACACACTTGGACCCAGGTGTCTTGTGACATCCATTCTGAAGCTGAAGATGGATGCTGGAGTCGCTTCCACAGAGGCTGTCGCTCGTTTGGGACATGCATCATCACTCCGCCCAATGATTTGATGCAATTCGGAATAACAACAATCGAAATGGGAATGTGTACCTATGTTACTGGTCTTCGCTTCATGTCTAGAACCAAGCTTAGTACAAGAGTCGGCTATGTGGCAGAACAAGAAGAGAGCACGTTTACAATCAGCGACCTCCATGGGTTCAGAGTGGCAATGAGCCAAAGCGGGATCCGAGCCCTTCAACTTGTTGGTAAGAACGGCCATTGTTCTCAATGGGCTGGAGATCCGACAGCAATGCCCGTGTCTAATCGCCTCATGAAATCTAAGCCTATCCGTAGGCTGGCAGTCTCATATGATGTAGGTAATCTGCATACTCGCAGTTCAAGCTGCTAATATGGCGAAGGGATTTAAAATTGTTGGTCTTGCCATCGATGTACAGAGACACGAGACCGTACTAGCACTTGAAGCAAGTAAGTTACTGAGACAAGCAGCATGGTACCCTCATGTTCCATCCGAGCAGATCTGCTTGAATACCAGCTCTCTTTGTTGTCCACAATTTTTGAACACCGGCTTTCGACCATTAATTTGGCTCGACTTCGGAGGCCCGGGAGGGAAATATCTCCCATATATCACAGGCCTCAGTGTTCAATACAGATATGGATTGCACAGCATCGAATTTCATTATGAGCAAACCCCCTGCACGCGCGCATCGAAAAAGCTCGGCCGTTGTGGTACATCAGAGGTTGCCCCGAGTACACTATTCAAGATTGATGGTGGTTCCGGAGAGCGAATCACGGCTGTTGATATTGTAGTTCAGAAGCCCAGAGCACTTCAGGCAGCTGACGTGATGTTGTACGAAGCTCTAAAGGGAATTCGAGTAAGTGTTTTGCAGCTCCATCAATAGACATTAGGCTTGACTTTGAGCCTTTTATTGGCTATACTTCGCTGACATGGATTGATCAGTTCACAACAAACCATGGAAGGAAATACGGATTCGGCTCTTCCAGCGTTGACGATCACTTGCGGCGACTAGCTCTAGCAGAAAGGACAGTTATCACCGGGCTCTATGCTCATCAAGTCAGTCTGAGCAATCCCCTAGGCTGTAGAAGAACGCTTGCTTACGCGAACAGGATCCAGAGATTGGACTTTACAGCTTGGGATTGACTTCTGAGGCGGCCAGAGAGCTAGATTGGGGAAAACACAGCTGCCATCGATTTGAGTAGACCAGACTGTCCTATTCTCTGCAGCAGTCGTTTGATCGCTACAGTGGGACTGTGGGTTAGTGTGTCTCATGATCAGGTGCTGTTTCAGCCATGCGCCATGACCATGGGCCATAGCGAGAGATCCGTGCTTTTTGAGAGCACTATTTGTATGAGCATCCCACCAGCAGTTGGCTCTTCAGTCGAATTCATCTCTTTCAGAGCCATAGCAGTTCTTTCCCGCCCACCTGCACCTTATACATAGCCTATATATAGCCTATCTACACTCCAGGTCTATGCCGCCTAGGCATGGGAGTTTTCTAGCGCTGGGGCACCTGTTGTGGCCTTTCTAGGCTTGCTAGCCCTGGCGTTGGACCGCCCAAGCATCTATTTACATATCCACTTGTGCCGGTGTGTATAGCTTCAGGAGTGAGAACACTAACATAGATAAGAGGGAAGCCGATAGACAAGGGTGATTGATAAGCTGTAGACTGTGGCACAAGACGCTCACGACGCTGGAGTACTGGTCTGTGTCGTATTGTAAAACGAGCTGAGCAAGAGGTAGAGTTCAAGAAACGAAGGGGGTCAGAGGAAACTACGCAAATAAGGGGAGAAGATAGGTGGAGCAAGCTAAAATGTACTTATTCTGACCAAATCAATGTGCAAAAATTGAAAAACTGGCGCGTTTCATCATGAGAGTTATGTGCCCGCGCCATAGATCTAGTCGCTGCACCATGGCCGTCAACCTTACTCGTGCATACGTCTTCTGATGTAGCTGCACTTTGCCCCTCTCAAGCAGCGAATGGTCTTTTTCAGATGGATAATAATCATTAAATCACAAGGTAGTGGGGCGCGTCGTCCTGCGAAACTTAGCCATCCTCATAGTCGTTGCTCTCGCAGCTCGATGATAATGTCCAATACAACCTTTAGCAGAGACGTCAGAAAGTATCGGACATACGGTAAGTAGAACTGAAGTTTAAAAAGAAAGGTAGGCAGTTGTGCAATACGCAAGGATAGGTAGATGAGCCTAAAGTTCACGGTAGATAGACAGGATTAGGATTAATCAAGACCGATCCTCAAAGAGAGAATATAGGCAGGTAAGCCTAAAATGGCGAAGGTAGCAAGGCAAGTGAAGTCCATGAAGGTAATGAGTGGCAAGTGAGCAGCTAAGTAGATACGAATTTTGAGCAACAGCAGGAGAATAGATGTTGAGGACACACTGGGACATAATCCGCGAAAGTAGGTAGGTCGACAGAGACGAAGTTCACGACGTCAGGAATGGATGAAGTTAGCGAAGGCAAGCAGGGAGTGAGTCAGCGGAGGCAGACAGGCAGGCAGGCAGGCATGCAGGCACGTAAGTGTTGAACTAAGGAGTGACATGAAGAATGAATGTATTGGATTGGATTGGATTGGATTGACTAGAGAAGAGAGAGTGTGGGTGCAGTGCACCAGACTATGTACAAGTGGTGTGGCTGGGGCGTCACAGCCTCCTGCGTTGATAGTAGGTAGGCAGGCAGGTGGGCTAGCAGGCAGGCTGGGATGAAGTCAACGAAGGTAGGACCGAAGCCAGGAAAGGAAGTGATGAAGTCAGTGCAGGCAGAGATGAAGCGGCATTGAATGAGCGACAGGGTGCAACAAAGAAAACCCCCTCTGCTTATACTACTACTCCTCCACCTTCCCACCTCCTACTTCCCCCCGCACCAATCTCTCGTCCGTATATATGCTAGTGTCTTACGGTCTAGTGCTGAGTAATGCGATTCATCTCCGTGAAGACCGCGTGGACCTTCGCTTCATCCGTCTTTAGCTCTAGAAGTTCGTTGGCACAGACACTGAATGGCACGGCGTCGTCGGCACCCTGCTTGTGGGTGAAGGCGCGGAGATAAGTACCAATTGCGATAATGATGTGGAGGTCTTCCGAGGCATTCTGGCCCTGCTCAGCGCGAATGAGCTTGACGTAGTCGATTGCTTGGTTCAGAGTAGCTCGCCACTTAGCATCCTGATATGCAAAGTCCTTGCGCCTGCATTCGATGACGACGACTTTCTTGGGGGTACCATTGCGAATGCAGCGGATGGTGAAGTCAGTTTTATTAGTCAAGCGCAGTTCTTTGAGGGGACGCGACTCTTGCTCAATCCCATACAGCTGGTTCCTGGGGAAGTACAGGGATAAGGTGTTATTATAGAAGTTGTCGACATCGCTTTCGTCCGAATTTGGCTCCTTGATCTGCTCATAGTAGAACTTGCACATTGGATCCGCGAGGTACTACGCAGGATGTTAGTGAGTCGAGCATCGATGAGTTTTTATCGAAGGGATTCCTTACGTAGGCCATCTTGAAGACTTGGTGATTCTGTCTGATGTGGAAAGACAAAGAGAGCTAATTGCTAAAGGTTAAGATGCTGGCTGACGGATGAGAACACTGAGGCTGAAGATGCTGTGGTCTGTACTCCTTGAGGCGGGCTCGATGGCTTCTTTTAGGCTTCCCCTCAGCGTACACCCTGTTTCAGTAGGCGTACACCCTATCCCACTAGGCATACACCCTATCCCACTAGGCGTACACCCTAGAATTCACTAAAAATACCAAATCTTCAGGCTTCAACATTATATTCTCTCCCACCTCCATCCCCACCGCTATGCATCTACAATCACCGCCAGCCAAGCTGCCATTGCTGGGATAAACACGGCCTTTACAGTAAGCCAGGTAGCTCGCGAAGATGTGAATACTGAGGCTGACACGTTCTTTGAAAGAGGAGGCACTGCTATATCTACACTGAGAGGGGGTGGAGGTGCTCCACCAAGCCAGAGAGCTCGACTGGGGCAGGCCTACGGTGGAGGGCGGGGCGGAGCTGGTGCACCACCAAGCCAGCCAGCTCGACAGCGCCCTCAGAGTCAGCGTATTCGGGCGGCGGCGACAGCAGCGCTGAGGCTTACCCGCGGTGGGAGAGCTCGGGGTAACGAGTCGACGATTAACATCTACGGTAGCTATGGGGTGGCATATAGGGGTGCTTACGACCCTGACGCATGGTAGCAAGCTTGTATGCAAGCTCCGACCAATCAGATCGCATACTGGGTGATGAGGAAAGAGGCTCTTTATGAGGTCTTTTGAATAATGTAGTTGAATACGTAAGATGATGAGAAATCTATGGAGCAAATTCTGCATATAAGCATGCGCCAAGCTAGTGCTGAGATGTACCGCATGGTAGACTGAGATATGCGCCCATGAGGTATGTATATAGAACCATAACACTGGGAGAAAAGTTTCGGCTGCAAAGACGTCGTTTTTAAAACGATTTGGACTGAGATAAATCAATATTATATATTTGGAATTTTGGTGATCTGCGGCGAACGAGGTACCTCTGTTTAGGAGTAATTTGTAGGTAGATTATGTACCTCGTTCTTAACGGGTGTACGCCTACTGAAACAGGGTGTACGCAGAGGGGAAGCCTTCTTTTATACACGGCAGAGTGCTCGAGCCCCTTTCACAGCCCGACTCCAAAGGTCATGGTCTGGAAAATGTGGCGAGGAGATTTCACTAGGTCTTCGTGAGGAATACAGTCTAAAGCTTAGGTGACTCGGCGGTATGGATTGGAAGCCAATGAGGAGCTAAGCCAACTTCGACGCTCAGGGCTTATTGTAACTTAGACGTAGGGAGTCGTAGGCTTTGGTTACGATCACGCGACCCCGGGCAGGACCCATGAATGACACTGAACAATCGCGTTTGGAAGGCAGACAATTTCGTGGTGGAGACTCTAGCAAGAACGCATCCCTTAAACAAGAGATGTACTTGCTAAATCCTTAGTGTCACGGGCCGAGCCCGGCGACATTTAGCGTATTCATGATCTTCAAAGCTTGGCATTCCAGTCTATCGCATCCCCCATACAAATTTATATACAAAACACGACAACCGCCTATATACTTTAGTATATGGGCTTGCTAATAAGCTCGTATGAGAAGAACGATGTTCATGTTGCATGCTATTGCTAAATCTATGGAGTCGCGTGCAGAAGCAAATAGACTTTTCGTGGGCGAAATACTACGCTAACCGCTTTAGGCTTAGTGCAAGGGGCACCGCCAGAGATTCCACCACATAATGCTAACGATATATCGACTTATAAGCTATTCTCCCGTCCTAATTGAGTAAATATAAAGCCCCAGCTACTATTTATAGACTAATTCGTAGTATTATAGGCGTAACACGCCCTCTATCGCCTCCTATCGGGGAATTTGTGAAGCCTGCCTCGATGAAGTAGGTCGAAGCTGTGGGACTAGGCCACATGATACGCTGAAACATGACTAAGTTCACCTTGGCCGAGACGAACTGTGGCATGGCTGGGATGCACCCTATGCGAAGGTCAGATATTCACATAGACCAACATCCTAGCTATGCTAGACGATGGTCAAACGGTCGAACAACCCATCGGACCATGGAATTTGGGGGGGCTGGGCGAGCGCATTAACGCTAGCCAGAACGGGACGAAAATTACAGAGTTAGTTTAGCACTGAGTAGCGTTCACGAAATTGCGCATCGTTTCCAAGTATGGCTTTCCCCAATTATCCTCTTCGCGAAGTTCGCAATAACTAGACAGAGCAAAAGATGCCCCCTGCGCAGTATCGCAGCTCCTTTTTTCATCAAACATGCTGGTGAAAGAACTTGAGTTTGGTATCACCGTTGCACTACTTTGGACCCTGAAACGGTCTGGAAGAGTGGGGTAAATTGACTTGCGCAAGCCTCCTCGACCAAACCAAGCGGTACCTAAGTAACCCGCCTTCTACAATAGGCCGTTTACCTTGCACATATATCTTCTCCTATACATATCCCCACCTCTTCAAGATCCATCTGGCAGACCTCACTGTGCATCTACCCCTTCTGTAAGCCGCCTTATCTGAATTCATCATGGTCTTCCTAGCCGAGGAAACTATACCAGTGCCAACCCAAGACATCTTATCGTGGATCTTTGATGATGTGCCATATGATCAGGACAAGCCGGTGAGTGATGAGACCTTTGAAACCATAAGTATGCTCGGACGAGGGCTGAGCACCTGTAAAGATTTACATCGACGCCACCAAGCCCGAACGATCGATATCCGCCAACCAAGCGCGTCAGATAGTCCGGAAACTCATCGCCGGCTTACGAAGATGGGGTGTGAAACCTGGCCAGAAGGATGTTGTCTGCTTGCACGCGTTCAACGATATCATGTTTTCAATGATGTTTCTGGGCATCATTGGCGCTGGCGGCATCTTCGCTGGCAGTAATCCAGGGTACACACCCTACGAGCTAGCACACCACTTTCGAACTTCGGGGACCAAATTCATCGTCACTGAGCCCGAGATGCTAGGGCCAATCCTTGAGGCTGCCAAGGAGGTCAAAATACCGACATCAAATATCCTCATCTTCAATGTTCTCGGACAGCCAATACCAGCAGGCTTCCAGTCCTGGGAGACACTTCTAACCAAAGGCCAAGAAGACTGGGTCCGCTTTGACGATCTACAGACTGCAAAGACAACAGAAGCCGCGAGATTGTTTAGCAGTGGGACTACAGGTCTGCCAAAAGCCGCAATGGTAACGCATTACAACCTTATAGCGCACCACACCATGGTCTGGGCCGATGATGTCAGAGACCACGACGTGAAGCGGCTCTTAACATTTCCCATGTTCCACGCCGCAGCTGTTCCTGTATCTCATACCACGACCCTCAAAGCTGGACATGGAGGAGTCGTCATGCGAAGATTCGACCTGGCTCAATTCCTCGGTAACATCGAAAAGTATCAGATCACCGACTTGAATATGGCTCCTCCGATAGCGATCATAGCAGTCATGGCTCCTATTACCAAGAATTACAACTTGAAGTGTGTGAAGAATGCAGTGTCAGGTGCTGCGCCGCTCGATAAAGGTCCACAAGCGAAATTCGAGGCGCTGATGGGCGATGGGTCGCCTTTCACGCAAGTCTGGGGTGTGTGTCCCTTGCTACACCTAAGTGTGACCCATTGAGCTTACACCCTATATTTGAACAGGCATGACCGAGGCAACATGCGTCGTCACGAGTTTCCGATATCCGGAACATGACTATACCGGGAGCGTAGGACGTCCGATACCCAATATCGATATGAAGTAAGTCTTGTTGCTAATTTTCATCACCTGGCTTAGCATTAGCGGGAGCGTCAAATTGACATAGACATGTGCATTAGGATTGTGGACGATGATGGAAAGGACATCACGGACTATATCGTTAGTGGAGAAATTTGTGTCCGGGGACCCACCGTTGTTCCCGGCTACCTCAACAATTCTATTGGCAACCAAGCATTCGATTCAGACGGCTTCTATCACACCGGGGACATTGGCTACTGTGACGCAAAAACAAAGAAATGGTACATTATCGATCGAAAGAAAGAATTGATCAAAGTCAGAGGATTCCAAGTTGCCCCTCCGGAGCTAGAAGGCGTGCTCATAAGCCATCCGCAAATTGTAGACGCGGCTGTCATCGGAGTCCAGTTCGGTCGAGACAACAGTCAACTACCAAGGGCATATGTCGTTAAGAGGCCGGGTCCAGATGGTGATCGACTCAAGGCCGAAGACGTGAAGAGGCATATGGAAGGGAAATTGGCTAGATTCAAGCAGCTCGAGGGGGGTGTCAAGTTTTTGAGTGCAATACCGAGGAATGCGAGTGGCAAGATCTTGAAGAGAGTCCTTCGAGATGAGGCTAAGAAGGAGATGGATGCCAAGCTATGACCTGTAGAGAATATTGATGCTTGTCTTGTAAAACGAGTTGAGCGCCGTGGTCTGTTACGCGACTGAGCCTAAAGCGTGGAATGCAGGCAAATTTCTGCAAACCCAGACAATGGTTTTGTATCCTTTGTTGCTCATGCCTTTTGTTCTATATGACAACAAAACACATCAATGCTTCTTGCTCTCGCAGTTCACATCACAAAGCTATCATTGCTTCTTTCACGACGAGCCGAGAGCCCATAAGACCATTGTGAGATTCCTTCGAATGTTCCAGCACACGATACTCTATGCTTCGCTGAAGAAAGCCACCTAAAAACAGCGATGCGCTTCTGGCGCACAGAAGTGCGACTACAAGTCGTCCTCAACTATAGCATGGTCTTAACGCTCTGCATCACAGACCAGACCATCACACTACTAGATGTCATCGAACAGCTTGCGCCTCGGCTTCAGCATTTTCACACGCAGCCACAGGTGGGCTGCAACGGTAATGTGGAACTTTGCAATCGCAGCTTTTCTAACATCACACAGATCGCTTCCCATGACTCGGCCTTTGTGGGCATCCTCCCAATGGATAACCAGAACTTGGAGGTTTCAGCTCAGCTCGACTCTGGTGTCCGATTCCTCTAGGCCCAAACACATCTCGATAGACTCAGGAGGCTCAGCTTATGTCACACGAATTGTGGTATGAATGACTCTGGTAGCGTCCAGGACTTCCTAGCCACTATCGCCAACTGGTTGGACACGCACCCAAAGGAAGTAGTCACATTGTTACTTACAAACGGCGACTACATCAGTCTAGATTATTTCGAAAAAGCCTTCAACTCAAGCGGCGCCTCACCCCACGCCTACATTCCCATACCAAGCCACAACGCCTCCATCCTCTCCTCCTGGCCCACACTCGGCTCCCTCATCTCAAGCGGCAAAGCGCCTAGTAGCATTCCTAGACTCCGGCGCCGACGCCTCAGTCCCCTACATCCTCAACGAATTCACCTACTTCTAGGAAACCCCCTCCGAAACCATAGATCCAAGCTTCCCACAATGCACCATCAGTCGGCCGGGAGAGCTCCACGCATACCCGGCCATTGCTAACGAGCGCATGATTATCATGAATCATTTCCTTGATACTGATGTTCTGGGTATAGATTTGCCTGATATGAGGGACGCGAGGAAGACTAATGCTGCTACTAGCACTGGGAGTTTGGGTGCGCAGGCGGCGCTATGTGGGGAGTCGCATGGGAGGGCGCCAGTGGGGATGCTGGTTGATTATGTTGATCAGGGTGGGGGGCTGAAGGCTCGGGATAGATTGAATGGTTTCTAGTAAATGTACATATACGAAATGGTCAGTGAAACGTTGTCTGGGTTACTTCTAATATCTTCTAATGTCAAAAAGTCTCGTTATGCATTTTCAACAGATGACTGCAGAGTTGCAGTCAGATTTACCCCAAGATTTGCTACACCATTCCTTTTTATATCAACTGTGATCTTCAGCCTCCCCTGACTGACCGAACTACCCGCAAATCCATCGGCAACGCAAATAGAGTCCAACGCCACAAGCCCCGCCCAGACATCATACCAGCGCGCAAACACGGGTTCATCATGGTCTTCGATCTCGACAATCGCCGAGTAATCCCATTGCACTGCGAGCTGTCAGTACTTCCAACGTGCAGCAAGTCGCTCGTAGCTGGGAATCTTCCAGTCAGCTGAATACTCACCTGTTCGTGGCTGAGCTGGATGAAACGTCTGTGGGAGCTGGACTTGCACGTCACGCCCTTCTTCTCCGAATTTCATATAGTCCTTGTTTGTGGGTACACTGTCTATCAAGGCTTGACTGATGCTAGAGAAGTCTTGCTTGGGCCCGCTACATACTAAATTCGGGATGTATTTCTCGACTGTTATTGCAAGGAAACCGTATTCGCCTGTTGACCAACATTAGCAGTGACTGAAGTCTCTTGATATGCGTCTTGGAACAGGAACAATGAGAGCGCGACGAGTCTCAAAAGGAAATTGAAACAAATACATACCCACGTAGGCGAAACCACCTGTCCCGGGAACGCAATAATCCACAGTCAATCTCGCTGCTTCTTTTATTTTTAACCAGGAAGCCGAATCGGTATCCCTTTCGGCCTTAGGGAAGACAGTAATAGCGCAGATACCGTCGGCTGGGGAAGCAGTCAGGAGTGCTATTTCAAGGCTCCATGATCAATGTTTGATAACATGAAAGGCCCCATTCGTTAAAAATTACACTAGTGTGACTGCCACTTACGACTTGCATATCGACGAGGCGTCTGCACTATGGAATCGGTGCCTCGGTTTCCGAATTGGATTAGGTTTCTGTAATTTTTCATCTTCTGGATGGCAGCTTGGCAGCTTTGGAGGCTTAATCGGTAGCCGTAGTCTCTGCCATCGCACGTGGGGTCCCCGTGGATGCCTACAGCGCTTGTATTGGTGTTATTGAACGGAAGGTTGAGGCTTGATGTATCAGATAAGAGCGCTGAGAGGGGAGGATTCAGAGCAGGTAGAAGTGGGGGCGCAGCTAATAACGCTAGGTTAGAAGGCAGTAGTAATGCTGAGCTGGAAGCGGCTAAAATTGCAAGGGCAATAAACGTCGACGATGATCTGGGAAGGAACATTGTCAATATTACTTGATGCAGTGAAGAACTACTAAAGAGATGATCAGGGAGGGAGACATGGGCGGTGCTTAGTCTCTTAACAAGGACCCTTAATAGGGACCTGACGCTGGTCAACGCCACAATCCTAGCACGTTCGGCGCATACCGTATCTTAAACCGCTTAGATCTCGGTGAGTGTCAAAGCGAGGTCGTTTGGGCCGAAAGTGGCGCTTGTACCGATGCGCTTGTATCAGATGAGCACCCCGGCAAGAATTGCACACTAAGGCAGGTTGACTGAGTTAAGAATGTAATACATCTCTTACAACTCGTCTCTATGCATGACACTCACGAGGTTGCACTCGAATCTTCTCCCCTCGCTCTCTCTACATTCAGAGCAATCTGGAGCACGCCATGGATGAGAGCACGACCATTGTATCCCTTAGCGACGCACATGGCATTTATGGCTACTGCCTCAGACCATATATTGTACCTATGTAATTGGACGGGACCAGCACCATCCACAAGGTCTATTGTAGCAGATGAGATCCACGGCGCTGGGGGTCGTCAATCCAGTTAGTAAAGCTCCTCGAGACAGGACTTAGTAATCTTATCTAAAGTTGAGATACTCACAAGTTGGAGGCTGAGGTGGCTGAACGGTCTGTGGCAGCACTACTTGCACGCCAGGCTGTCCTGCTCTACCTAAGACGTAAGTGCCAAAAGGAGGTATGCTGTCCAACAATTTTTGGCTAACGCTGGTAACTGCTTGCTTCGGCCCGAAGCAAGTGACTCTCGGCTCCCACTTGCTAATTAGTACGATAATATTGTGATTGACTCCTATTGACTAAATTTAGCGAATCAAGATTCTCCATGTTGCGTTTTTCGGCTGTATAGAATCATTGGACATGAATGGACGAGAGGAGAGGAGACCCGACATACCTGCGCCTTGTAGACGTCCGCCTGAACCTGGCACGCATTTGTCTATGATGGCGTTTGCTGCCTGCTTGATGTTGAACCATGTGGATGTATCGTATACTGACCGGGGCCTGAACGTAATCGTAATAGCGCAAGTGCTGTCAGCTATAGGACATGTCATGTTAGATAGACGTCACCGAGTTTTTATCTTTGTATGAACACTCACAGCTGCTGTAACGGTGAGGCAGTTGAACGTCTTTAGGATCAGCGAGAGGAATCCCAAATCTCAACTTGTTTGTGACTGGTAAAATTTTTGTGCAAGACTTCCTGACAGCTGTCAACGTTGAGATTGTTGCCTGTTTGTCCGCCGCATTCAGGGTATCCTGCGGATACTGTGGTAGTCAAGTTGGATAGGATATCGAAATTTGTGCCATGGGATAAAGATTCCAAGAAGGGCTCGCTTGAGGCAGTGAGGGGGTTGAGTGGTATCCTTGATGCTGAATCGGGAGGAATAAGCAGTGCGGATATGAAAAATGCTTGAGAGGCGATGACGAAGATTTTCAGTGCTGCAATGAGGAGTTTCATGGTCAATGCTGAAAAATTCAAGACGTCTGCAATGATCGAGGCTCAAGGAGCTTTAACAGGCTCCAGCACCAGGATCTTGGGATGTTTGGCGGAAATGCGAGATTGGCGCTCTAAGCGCATGGATGTTAGTGAGGGAGATAGTGAGGTTCCGATGGCGCTTTGTGTTGATGCGCATGTACGAGTGACATGATGCGGCAACGGCTGCATCTCACATAAGGAACGTTTGAACATAAGCAGGGACCGAGCCTTGAACAAAGCTCCCGCATGGGGACCCTAGCGTATTTCCCATTCTACTCACAGTGCCTTAGGCGCTCGCAGCTTTCGTGATATTATCTTACCTACACTTTACCAAACGAAATCGGTTTAATTCAAGACATGGTTACAGGCCTGGAGAATGAGATGAGAGGATCGATTCATTTTTTCCCGTCAACGAACCACGCTGTCATCCTCCGCAAAATGGAATATTCGAATATTCGAAAGCCCGTAAAGGAGCCCACCCCCATCAAAAGCATCATCTAGGTTATCGAAAGTAATGACCACAAAATGGGCCACCATCGAGACCACAATGGGCGTACAAAAAAGCTAAATGGGTACAAAAGCCGACTGACCAAGCCATTACTAATTTTTTTGGAGTACGAGGAAGGCCTGAGGTACAAGGGCACTATGGAGTGAGCAAAATTAGGTATGTCACAGGCCCGGAATCTTGTATCCATAGTTAATAAACTTGTACTTATTAAACTTGCCCTTCTCTACCGCCAGATCTTCGATACTTGTATTCAAAGCTAACATGGCAGAGACAACCTTGTCATTGTCTGCGGCGTTCGTGTGCAGAGTCTGAAGCATGTTGACAATTAGTGGCCCGTCGTTGGGTGTTAGACCCAAAGTATTACCACCGCCCGCTGCGGAGGCAGTCAGCAACCACCTCGTGAGAGGCCGGAAAGCCTTAGCTAGGACGAAACCAGGGACGCTGGCGCTGAGAGGTGCGACGGCCTCGGCTCCGAGAGCACGTACAGACAGCATGAAGTCCAAAT
Organism: Lepraria neglecta; assembly: GCA_033220425.1. Classification (NCBI taxonomy): domain Eukaryota; kingdom Fungi; phylum Ascomycota; class Lecanoromycetes; order Lecanorales; family Stereocaulaceae; genus Lepraria; species Lepraria neglecta. The sequence continues at coordinate 2,116,235 of CM065651.1, read as the reverse complement.
CAGCTTGCCATGTTGTGGTGAAGAACCATGACCGAGCGCCGTCAGGACTAAAGGACGATTGCTCCACGGAAAATCCAAGCAGAGAATCATCGCGCACAGTACTCATCAGCTGCGGCTGTATAGCCACGAATGGCGCCAGAGACGGTGGGTCGGGCTGGGGCTTTGCGGGGTAGAAATTGGCCAGCGCGACTTCCATGCCTTGAATGAAGCTGGCCGCTGCAATGACGTGAGCTAGTGGGTCTGGGTTGGAAGTCTGGGCGAAATTAATGAATGTCTTCGCAACGTCCGGGAAGGCGTTACCGTTGTGGGAGACGAGGCCTCCCCACATTTGGCCTTCGGGGAAAGTTTGCATGTCGAAGCGGGTGATGATGCCGAAGTTGTTGTTGCCGCCTCGTAGAGCATGGAACAAGTCTGGGTGGGATTGAGTGTTGGCTTCTACGATTTCTCCGGAAGCTAGTGGCAACTTGATGGTTGATTACATTGTCGCAGACGAAGCCTCGGGAGGACGAAAAGTATGAGAGTCGTTCTAGATTAGTGTGTCAGTCGCCGTAGCTGAGCGTCGTGGAGATACCTAGAAAATTATCGAATTTTGAAATGAAAACATCGAGTTGCAAATCATAGATAAAAGCACAAATTTGCTGAAGTGGCAGTGTTGAAAGTCTGGGAACGAACCTCCTGGGGTCAACCCTGTACTCCTACCTTTGAGACTCGGCCTCCTGCAACTCCCAGGTCCAGTTGGTCGAGCGCCGAATAGATAGCCGCCCAGCGCTCCCCCGATCCAATACTGACAAGATTCGTACGAGGATCGTAATTCACGCCAGTGATATTTTGAAAGTCGACCGTAACCTCAGCATCTAAGTTTGCGGCTCCAGCCCACGGCATATGCCCGCCGCCTCGAATAGCCATCATTATTTTGCCAGCGAGAGCGAAAGGCTTAGTGACATTGATGATCTCGGCAACGTCTTCTGCACTCTGTGGGCGGACTATGCATGTGGGCCGAAGCAGAATCTCCAGAGCAGTAACCTAGAAAGTAGAACTCTCGAGATACTGGGCGTCTTTCGAGAAGAAGATTCTGCTTTGAAGGGCAGCGAAAAGTGCCAGACACGCCATTGTTTGTGTTGAAGGAGGGGACATGATAGAGGTGTAGCAGAGGAAGAATGAAGATGAAGAGAAGAACAAGTTGAGCCAAAAACCGTGGCTCATGCCTGTCCTGGTCATTTGCTCGTATATTACATGTGTATGGCCTGGGGAGGTGATAGTGGGGAGAATAGGTGTGGCACGGGTATCTAACTGCCTTGACCTCAGCTTATTGCCAATGGCTTGTCTGGCCGGCTGCATTTCAAGGAAGAAGTGAAACGTAGGATGCACATCCCTCAGGCAACTATGACGCGGGTTGGACAATCCAGCCTCGATCACAGCAGCATGCACTAAACCATTACCGATCCTTCAAAAAAATATGTACGATATGGCGGAGTGGGTGTATGATAATCCTAACGCACAAGCCACACACTCTACCCAAAAGCTGCACGCCTAAAGCTGTCGACCTATCTGTAGGTACCGAAAGATGCTTAGTGGTCTGACAACCACCTGATCTGAGATCGATCGCCGATGACGGAAAAAATGGTCCACGGTTTCTCCTCAAGTATGACAGTGAGCTTGTGTATAGAGACGCTTCTCGCTGGTTTTCGTGGCGTTCATTCGTTTACTCCAGGGAGACATAAAAGCTGGAGTGCCAGCATTTGCTATAAATTGAACATTAAGAGCCCTCCTGGCGGCAGGCGTCGGCGAAACCTCGGCTAAAAGGCTTGGCATCGATCTGGATTCTCAACAATCCCGCCAAAAATGCGACTTCCGCCATGCCTCTATGAATCACGAAGAATACGTAGCATCCGACATTAACGCTACCAAACTCACCTAATCATAAAAATCAACATGCCATCTCGATGGAGATGGGGTCTAATGTTGCTCTTGTGTCGCACGGCGGCCTCGATGGACAAATGGTGTGGGAAAGCGTATCGACCAAGGTCAGTGACAATACCATCGCAGTCTGCTTGCGTCCTCTGCAGTCCTGCACATACATTATGCATTAGCCGCTGAGCACCATATGATTTTATAGTGACCCTGCGGTCAATCCTGGCGGACAATTTAATCCGCCAAGCCTCTCGCCGACTCCGCTCCTAAACCTGCAGGTTCGGCCTCGTGTACAACCATACCTCGGGGAAGATGGGACCGGAGTTCTCATTATTGATGCACCGGTATGTAGTCTTATTCAGCATGCCATGAATGTTGCGCCAAGTTGACATGCGCCTTATCCAGCTTTCGTTTATACACGGGCAACCTTACCACAGCATCCCGTTGAACCAACAAACTAACGCGAATCTTAAATCATTCTCCAACGTCTCGGAGTCATCCTCTCTCGCTTTTGACGTATATAGATCCGACACCGGAAGACTTATCACATCAGATGTTAAGGTCGCAGTCAATTCGACGGGTACGGTCGTCGGCTTCTCATTGGTCATTTTCCCACCTAGCTTTTTGCCTTACAATATCTCGATAGTATCCTCAGGTGATGGGAAGTATATGGCATCCACACAATTTCTGCGACTCCCAGACCGCACCGATGGTGGCAGTGTTACGAAGATCGACAACCTCCACGGCGCTCTGCTTGTGAACACGACCGAGTCATCCTGGAAGAATAGCGTCTGGAAACCTCTGTTTCCCTACTCGTTCTACTTGAATGGTGATTGGCTTATTGAGAACCCGAACAACATGGCAACGTTTAGAGATTATGGTTATAACGTTCTTCATATCGTACCCGCAGGCGGGCTGGGCTACAACTTCACACAGCTTGATCAGTGGCTTGATGAAGCGCAAAGAGTCGGATTGTGGATCATGTACGATATGCGCTGGACTTATCAAAACTCGTCCTTGGTGGAATGGCAAGTCAATCGCCTGAAAGTCAGGCAGAGTCTATTGCTTTGGTATACAGCCGATGAGCCAGGTATGTCTGCAACCCTCCACAGTGGTCTTTGGATGCTGAAATTACTGCAGACGGACAAGTCGATCCCCTTGATTCTCCCAAGAGAGCTTATGACCTAATCAAATCGCTTGACCCTTACCACCCCGTCTCGCTTTGCCTGAATTGCGAGAACTACTACTTTGAAGAGTATGCAGCCGGCGCGGATATCATACTCTCCGACGTGTATCCAATCGGAACGAATACATCCTGGTCCACAATATACGAGACCGCCTGCAATACCACCTACGGCTGCTGCGGCTGCGATAACTGCGTTGGCTACAACAACCTCTCCAACGTTCCCGCACGCCTAGATACCTTTCGCGAGTACCAAACCCAACTTGGTCTTCCGCAGAAGCCTCTCTGGGGAACACCACAAGCGTTCGGCAACAGCGAGTTCTGGAAGCAGACCCCAACATGGCAAGAAGAAATTGTGATGAACATGCTGAGCATCAACCATGGCGCCAAGGGTATCATTATGTGGACCTTTCCCACAACACCCGAGCTCACGAATTGGACCAACGAATTAGCTCAGCGACTGACGGACCCACTCGCTAGCTTTATTCTCGGAGCAGAAATGGTGTCAGGCTTGACAGTTATTGGTGCACCAATAGTCGACGCCAGTGCATGGATACATGGGGATTGGATGCTTCTGAGTATTGTCAACCCATCTCATGAGGATACTGTGGGGCCTGTTGTACTAGAACTTCCAGCTGGATTCATGACTAGCGGCTTTACTATTCCCGCCTGGGGGCCAGTTAGAGGATGGAGACCGCCAACTGACAAATCGGGAGGGTTTAAACAATTAGTAAGGATGGGACTGCCGGGACTCAACGTCGATATCTTCTTCTTGCTGCGTGAACGGGCGCCGGTTAGTGGATCGGGCAGTAGGTCAGATATCGTGAAGCCACCGTTTGCTGGGTTTTGAAATTCGTTCTTGGATTTCGAATTCCACGCGGTCCAAGTGCCACCAATAGAGAGCGTTCCAAGGTTACTTACAGCCTTAGGAATCTTAAGTATAATTCGTAAATCGTGGCAGATTGCCGTATTATCTGCTGTTTCTGTATTCCGAATTCCCATGTCTGCTCCATTAGTTGCTGCAGCGCTTCCTGTTTGTCCAAAATTTTCGTGGTGCAACCCGAGCATACTGACGAACCACGATTTGCCAACGAGGTAATGTTTGGCGGATTGAGAATAGCAACTATGTATGTCCATGACATCAACGGTGCAAATTCGAGGATGTGGAAACATCTATGGTAACCTTTAGGCTATTGCCTTGGCTAGGACGTTCAAACCGTCCAAGATTGCATGACGAAAATTAGGTATAATCTGGGTGAGATAGGTGACAGGTGGCTATAAAGCACTTAGCTATCACATCTCCAGATCTTCTCTTCGCTGCACGGAAACCCACCTTGGAACAGATTCTCAAACACAGAATCATCCCATACCCGAACTTCATAGGCTCAGACTTCTGTATCAGAGCTCGATCCACAGCGTCACCAGTCGCAAGTCACAGTCATCGTCGTCGGTAAGCCCGCGACTTCCTCAAAGACGGCAGCTGCATTAGTGCTTACCTGTTGGCCCAGGCTTTCTCTCTACATGGCGAATTACAGGAACCGTAAAACGTATCAGCTGCCTCCAAATGCCGATCCGGCGTTCCCAATCCCTTCAGATGAAGAACAATGGCATTGCTGCAAATGCGGAGTATGGCGGCCGGGAGACAGGGTATGGTGTGGGTTCGCCAACTGTAAACACAAGCGTTGCAGCTCTTGCAGCAGCCACACGCAAGCTTTAGCGGTGAGAGCCCAGCGCTGGAACGATGAGCCTGTGCATCAGCCACTCGCACATCAGCAGGAAGATTTGGAGGAGGAATCGGACGAAGATTGACCCTTTAGTTTGGAACTGCAGACTGCACTTTTCGCGTCACCTCCTTCTCGGCTGCAGAACGCAAATTTCTGTAACACTCTATTTATTTTAGTTAGTCTTGCTCTTAGTGATCATCTCGGCTCTTGGCTTGTACTGATTTCCCGATTTCTTCTGCTATGTTATTGAGTGATCGGTCGACTTGCATCGACGGCATCCCGTCGTGTTCCCAATGTCGGCACATTCGTGGTAGAACGGAAATCGGAACTCGTCGACGCGGTAAGCTCGGGTGAATCGGGAAACGTTAGCTATGTTTCGATAAGTACTTCGGAACAAACTTTCACCTAGAGCGGTATTTTAGCAAAGTGCCACAGCAATAGGGCGCGAAAAGGTCAGTGCTGACTATAAATGCCCTAGTCCCAGCCAAGTCTCACCAACACCAGACTATCAGTCGGATATATATATTGGCTGGCTTCGGCGAAATTTGGCTACACAGTAGTCCGCCTTATGGCTTCCTGCTATCTAGTTTTACTCGGCAGCTGCTTCTTTGTACGCAACCCTACTGTCCTTAGAGGGTAGACATGTGTTCTATTAATTTCCTCACATGCATTTTCTGCTGCTGCTGTAGATTTCCCATCTACTTCACAAGCGTTGCAAGTGGGATTTTATTGTGACCGAGATCGGCTCCTCATCCTTTCATACCTCGACCTTCGTACCGACTCGTCATCCTTTACAATCGGGAGTCGCCGGCTCAACCGATCATTGTTGGCGACATATTAATATGTAGAACAGTACACAATGAGTCGATGAATCAGCCGAGCAGTCTCGGCTACATTGTGCTGTGTACAAAAGGGCATCATTCTGTCCTTAAATGCTTCGAACTCCCTCTTTCCTTCCTGAACTCCAGACACCTCTTGAATCCAACCACACATCCGACAACTTACTTCCCGGTTACTCCAATTCAACTCGAACACTCCTCAGCATTCGAAAGCCAGATTAAAGACCGGATTTATTACTATCAGTTGGTCTACTCTGTCCCCTCAGCTGTATCATTATCTAAACTTGACGCAGTCGAGTACTAAGATGGCAAACTCCGAGCTACAAAACACGAGTGATGGATTTCTCATCCCAGAGGAATCCAGTACGTCCATCAAATTCCCCTACTCTATATTCTCATCGAGTTGAACAGATAACGCTCAGCCATCGCAGACACCTTCCAGAATGAGGCCTGCGAGACGGCAGACACCAAGACACCCGAATACCATTATAGCGAGCATAGGCTATCCAATCTACAGAGTCTGGGTACGAAACCCAATTCTAAGCCTGCCATACATCCCCACTAGGTCGATATGCTAATTTGGAACCACGTCAGGTATCTCTGAGACGCCTCCATTCATTCCCGTGAGCCACAAATGGTAGCATTGTTGCTATTGCAAGATGTGGATAGAGAAGGCGAAGTGGAACATCACTTGTTGGGACTGCTATCATGTCATCTGCGGTGGTTGCACAACTGCTGTTAAACCATCGTGATAGCTTTTGCAAGGCTAGAGCTAGGTTATTTGATTTCTATGCCATTGACTTATGTTCTTCCTGTGAGAGACGTGGATGAGTTTTCGGTTTTCCTTTTGCGTGCATAAATATTCTTGTCAATGTCGAGGTGGATGTGTCTTGCGCTATTCCTCTCATGGAGTCTACTGCCAAATCTTTTTCTAGTTACTCCAGAAGCATATCCTAGGCGCGGAATGTTATTGCTCCGGTATCGGGTCTCTACGTTCCTATACTTCCTCCCTAGTACTATTCCCGTGGTTGATTGCGTTATCCGATTCGGACAATATGCCGACTTTTCTCCGCGGCTTTCAGCTACACAACCACCCTCAGCGCTTCTTCAATCTTTGTTTTCGCCTTGTAGCAAGCAGATTGCACAGCGCAATTTCATTTTCGTATTGATTGCTTTCTCCACTTTCTGATATGCAGAAATGCCAGCAATCAGACAGAGACATCGATAATAATCTCCATGAAATCCTATCATCAAGTTGCTACCTATTTTATTCAGTGTTACGTCGTGATATCCTCAATACGGCATATTGGTTCTCTTGTGCTTCGTCCCTAGTATTGATTCCGCGGTCAGGAACGCCTTCAAAGTCAGACAAGAGGACCCAAAATCAGCGACATTGTCCGCTGTCTCTCAGTGGCTTCCCGAATGTTCCCTCCTTCGGTATACATAGATTCATGATCTTGTCTGCCGATCGTATGATCAATTACGGCCTCAAAGTTCCACAGTGCGGTGACGACACTGTGACATTCAGCTTCCTGATATCCCCAGGCGTCCAATAAAAGCTCTCCTTTCCCCAGTGCACTCGTAATGACTCTTTCGTACCTCGTCGATGGAATTGATATCCTGATCAATTACGTAACGAGCGTCGTAATGTGAGTCTGCTGGCATTGGCGAGAGTCAGCTACACAACATATCTCATCGTCTATAAAAGGAATTTTGTTTCCTCGGTAAACTCATCTTCCTTCCATATCACATCCACCAAGAAACCACAACCCAAAGCCCAAACCTCAATCAATACAAGTCAACTTCAACTCCTTCTCTTCATTCACAATCACTCAACTCCATACCAAACAGACTCCATACCAAAGAGCACTTGCAAGTCTGTATATTTTCTCCCTTTGCATATTCTCCGATAACAATACTGACCCATGTGGCTATACTGTCTTCTACAATGTCGGACTCCAAGCTTCCTATTGACTACGAGGCCACTCATAGCCACCCCGACGCTTCGGCTGATGATGATGGGGCCAACCTCGGTAAGAGCCCCAACATAACATACTTTAGACACACAACCCAATCCCACCATCAAGCATCATTTTACTAATCCTGGACCATGTCAGGTAACTTCCAAGCCCCGATCATCGGTCACGGAAGACTTTTCTTCAAATGCTGCCAATGCAACCTGTGGTGTGGTGGATCCAGTTGTTCTAGATGGACTTGCACGACAAGTTGAGTGCCGTTCGCTATCATTCCTTCATGATGGGCAATGGTTGAACAGTATGAACACGAGGCCTTTCTTAGGCAAGCAATTTTCGTCGCCGTCAAAGGTATGCCTAGTCCCATCAGCCAATTAGTACCCATACTCCCTGGGTAAATTGAGCAGCCGACACCCTGGACATTGTATCATAAACATTGGCACTTCTCCTCGGAAAGAAGGTATGAGCATCCCTGGCGCCAGTTATGTACTCAATTCTACCACACATCCACTTCGACTTTCCCGACCACTCTCAAACGCAACCCTCACATACCATTCACGACTTGCAAGTCCCCTCTATCCCCTCATAGCAACCAGCAAAGTGCTAATACAGATGAACAGTCTCCAACTCAACAATGGCGGACTTCGAGAATCACCCAACAACTCCAACACCCGATAACGAGCGTAATGGTTCTATCAGCGGCGACGGCAATAATGGTAGGAAAGCCCTTAGCAGATCTGACACCAAGTCTGCAATCCATCCAGCCGTCAAGCATCAGACGGCTAATAACATGTCATGTCAGGTATTCTCCAAATTCCCACCGATTTCTACCAATGCTGCGGATGCCACGTGTGGGTAGCCGGAGGTTGACCCATACTTGCAGTTGCGGACATCGCCGCTGCGGTAATTGCAACCCGACGTACCCTTATTGAACGACTGCTCTCCTAGTTCTCACATCAGGCATGGCGTTGGGCGTTTTGGTTTAGCGGAATGGCAGACAGTGATGGGTTATTGGTTTTCGGCATGTAAACGGGTTATGGCTGACGGAGAGGTGGTTGGTGATAGATTGTTGCTATTTTGCATGCTTAGGATCACTTCTTGTGGGATAGACCGTTGCTTTTTGCTTGCACATGTGTACAATGTGAAGGAGTGATAGATGGTGACAGACTGTTGCTATTTCAAATGCAAATTTTGCTCCCTTCAGCTTTTACTCCTCCAAGACGTCCAGAGTAGCATTCTAATACTGGACATGGTTTCCAAAACACGCTCGAGGCGCCCACTAATAGCCCCACGCGGTCCTGAAAATGGTGCCGTTGCAATCCAAACCAGCGCAACAATGTAGTGTGCAAATATTGTGAATACCAACGCCATAATAACAGCTGCTTCCCGCCGAGACATTGATCATCACCTCCTCTCTGTGATCATACACAGTGTTTGGGGGCTGGGATCAGAAGGATCGCTGGTAATTATGGCTTCAAGGTCTATGAATAAGAGTTGCGGTTGGGCACAAGGTGTTGCACTGGTAAAGGTAGCTTTCACGAAAAGTAATTACTCCAGCTCTCACGCCTCCGGCTTGATCGAGTGGGCAGTAGACTTCGTTCAACATAGGTCCGCGGATTGGGAGCAACGCAAGTGGGTAGAAAGAGTGTGATGGCTTTGACGAAGATCGATATTTTTCGTCTTTGAGCTCATGACCCGTGCGAGTGGGCGGTCGAGTTCATTCGACATGATCTTGTGGCACATATGTTTCTTCTCATAGCGGGAACCATGTTTTATCTTCCTTCCAATCTCTTCGTACCTAATGGTATTGATCGATGATACTCGGCCGTAAGATTAATGAGATGAACCGTAGCGATGGAGTGTATGACAAGGCACTCAATCGATTTTGATTTTCATTCGATACACACTCAAGGGACTGAAGTCATAATTCTTCTTCTCGGCCGTAAGCAGCTGTAGTACTTCGGAACTAGAGAGAGTATCCGATAATTACTCGTCATCACTTGCCATCTGGGTTTGAGCAATCCAGGTGTTCTTACGCCCATTAACCACAAATTATGCTTGAATTTTTCGCATGGGACAACGGTGAGAGTGGCGTCTTGAAAACAAATTAGCATATTTCGTTTGCTTCCGAAGCTTTGCGGGAAGCTTCGCCTTGAGTAATGTCATTGTGTTTGTGAGCCTCCACGCACGTTTCTTTGTCACGGCTTTGTGCCACAAACTCCATTGTGTTTTCTTCTCTGATCACTCGTGACTCCCATTGTCCATTGTCAGCTTTGGAACCCAATTCAAGAGCTCCATTACACCCCTCGGCGTACTATATCGCTTCATCACATTCCCAGATCCGGATAACACCAACCCAAGAGCCTTATAGTCTCCAAGAAGCAACCCACAAAGCACAACCATGGGTGGCTGCGTGTCAGTTGCGCGAGAAGCGCACGATGGCCAATACCAAGTTGAAGAATACGCCAAGTGGATGAAGCGCAACCGAGTCCAACGCCATCATCGTTGGACGCTTGAAGCTTGTCCAAGGTGTGGGTTCGAGACTACAAGAATAGCTGGCATGAAAGATCATGAGAGTAGCAAGCTTTGTGATAAGTGCGAGAAGAAGGTGAGAAACAAGGCGACGAAGGCTGGGAGGAGGTGAATTTGTGCTGGCGACAATGTGGGAGAGAACATATAGTGCGGCAGTGGGAGGCTTTGCGAAACACTGTACCCTTGTATAAGACAACGCTCGACGGCCACATGTTTCACGTTCCTTTGAAGCGTGAAATGCTCGAATATATAGGATATAAGGATATAGAGGATGTAGTCATCAAAACACCATAATACACAAACTTTCGCAAAGAAGAAGCATCGCAACGTGAAACAATGTTTCGTCGGTTCGTTTCTTTAGCCATGAAACACTCGAATGCATTTGGAAAGATCATTCAAAGCAGTCAGCGCAGACAGAGCCTGATTGCTTCCAGTCGTGCCGTGTCTAATACAACATGATCTCATGTTGAAACACAAAGTCGCGGGCCTAAGAGTGAATTTCGGATAGGACCACGCCAAGCCTCGGAAATATCCGAGATATCAAAGCCGTTGCCTCAAGAAAAAGCTTTGCTCAAGGCTCGAGTAACGGCTTGTTGAACAGTCATTAACGGCATTTTCTCAACAGCCTAGCACCAAATACGACACACAGGATGGCAGAACCCCCAGCAAAGCGCGCAAAGCGTACCGACAGCTCGGCAATGTGGGAGCGCAACACGTCGCGGCGCTCAGCTTCACCTCGACTGGCACGACCTACGAACGGCAACACCGATATCAGGGACAGGGACAGACGAGACAATCGAGAGAGACATCACGGGCGAGATGATAAGAAATATAGATCCAGGTCCAGGGACAGGCGAAGGGAGAGAAGCCGGTCAAGGGACAGAGTAGAGAAGAGGAGGGATAGAAGCTACTCTAGAGAAAGGGACAATCGGCGGCATCGAGATGGTGAAAGAAATGGTGGAAAGGATAGGAGGGATAGGGGGATGAGTCGGAGTAAGGAAAGGCATCGGCCACGGCGAGGTTGGTGCATACAACTCGACTTCAGCAAGGCAAGGCAGCTAACAACAGAGACAGATGAACCCCCATCAAAACGCCCAAGGAATCGTTCAGCCTCCCCTCGAAAAGATTCTACCGCCACACGAACCAGAACACGCACGCCCCCACGACCTTCCAAACCTCCAAGGTCCATAAGCCCTCCCCCAAAACCCAGCACGCGCCCCGGCGCCCTGCCAACGGGCCCTCGCGCCTCTCAAAAAGCTCCTCCAACATCCAAACCACCGCTTCCTCCCTCCACCAATGGCACCTCTAAACCTACAAATGGCGACGAAGCCAAGGCCCCCGCAGACGACATGGACGTGGACTCGGACCCCGAAGTGGCCGAAATGAGAAGGGCAATGGGCTTCACGGGGTTTAAGTCGACTAAGAATACGAAGGTGAAGGGGAACAATGTCTACGGCGTGAGAAAGGAGAAGAAGACGGAGTACAGGCAGTACATGAACCGTGTTGGAGGGTTCAATAGGCCGCTGAGCCCGAGCCGATAGCATGACAAGGGGAATTACGGGCATTTTGAACGTTTAGATATCTACAATACCAGTCATTAACCCTCTCCTTCAAATCTCATCCTCCTCCTCATCAAAATCATCCTCGACACCCATATCATAAAGAATCCTCCCCCCTTCCCCACCCCCAAACCCATCCTTCTGCGCATCGAAATAAGGCAACACAACCCCCTCCCTATCCCGTCTCTGCTTAGCCGTAATTCCCAAATCAAACGTCGACGACAGCTCCGCCGCAACTTCATCAGCCGCAGATTTCGCATCTCCGAGGTCAGGGCGGCGGTAGAGAGGGTGGTCGTCTAAGAGGAGTGGTTTTTCCTTTGAGGTGAGTGGCAGGAGGAAGAAAACCTCCTCTATATTTCTTCCGCTTTTGCGTCTGTGGTTCATTTCTAGCACTAGGCCTTTAGGATCATTAGATCCCAGCCCAATAATAACACCCTCCCTCTTTTCTTCAAGGCCAAAGACTGGTTCGGCAAGACTTTTGTCAGCTGCTCGTTTACGGGATAGGACTTGTTCGAGGCTGTGGGTTGTGAATATCGTGGTGGCGAGAAATTCGAGGGAGGTTAATGGTGAGGGGGCGTAGGGATTTGGTGGTGGTGGAAGGGGGATGTCCATGTGGTAGATTGCGAGGAGTGAGGTGGTGGGAGTTACTAAGGAAGAGAGGAAGGATGGGAGGTCGAGATTTGTGTTGCAGGCGAGTGGGTAGAGTGTGTCGAACATGAGTAAGGCACCTTGAGCATATTCAGCTCGATTGACACTTTTTTCTAGATATTGCCAAGGGACTCACGTTTGGTCGTAGACACAACTGATGAGATCTCCTTTTGAATCGTTGCTGCATCTTTTCGCCGTGTCTTGATAAAAGCTGCAATTCCAAGTGGTGGTTTGAATGTTTCGAAGGAGATATAGACTACGTCCGTCTTTGATATCTGTGAAAACATTCAAAAGCCGTCTTACAAAAGAACTCGCTACAAGGAACAGCTCTACCTTCGCATTGTTTATGTAATGTCTGATCAACGGCTTTGCCGACTGCTCAACAGTATCAAGGACCAACGTAAACGGTGACGAGTCCCCTCGCAAACCCAGCAGCTTTTGGATCAAGAGCAGGTTATGCACTCTTCGATGCTGCAGTGCTCGATCCGCCATGCTGGCTTCCACGTTCTGTCTCTTCAAATACACAGACGTACGATTCTCAGGTGAGAAAGTAGAAACTCATATGGCCGAAGAATTCTTGAAGTTTTCATAAAGACTTGGCGGCATTCTATCGACGGAAATGGGAGCTTTGTATGTGTGAAGTCACAAAGTTTAGGCTGTCATCAGCATTGATTGAAATGCTTAGCGTTTGTGTTTGGAAAGGGGGGGAACGAGTTCCTGCAAGGCTAGAACTTGTCCAGATACTCAAAGGGTTTTAGAATAATTGAGGTCAAATTTTGGCGACGAGTTTGAGTTTGGGATTGGTGCAATGGTCGTTGTAAGTGTAACCATCCATATTTCAAAGGCATATCAACCAAGAGTACTCTATTGCCACTTGATCAGCGAGCGACGATTCTGGCCTAAAGTCTTTCCATGATACGGTCTAAGGTAGCCTATATTTTTACTCAAGCACAGAGACCCAGTCGTTTGCATACCTTAATCAGTCATGCATCAAAGTCATGTCAAACAACATCGAAATGTCTATTAGCTACTTTTACGTCGTATAGGATGCCTCCAATCGCTTCGGCTTATATCCTCCAGAATTACCCCCGACAAGCAAGCTCACATGGCCTATGACTCCAATAATACTAATACAGACGCCAAGCCAACGCCTATTCTCGCGAATGATTATCCATCTCAATCGGCCCCTGCTGCCAGGATCCCGCTCCCATAGTCCCATCCTGCGCCCCACTTGGAACATGTGCACCACCACCAGCCCAATTCATCGTCCCCTGAACATCCGTAGCACTTGGACTTCCTCCAGGCATCGTCTGGTTGACAATATAGTCGCCGCCAACAGGAGCGCCCGGATTACCCAGTGTAGCATCCACCTCTGCAGGCACTCCATGTGGAGCGTTGCTTGGAATTCCAGGATTCCCCATTGTAGCATCAACCTCCATCACTGTGGGCGAGGCTGGTGGCTTGTAATAGCTTTGGCGCGGGTCTGATACGCTTGGCTGGGGGGTGAGGATGGTGGTGTTTGCTGAACTGAAGCGAGCGTCTGGACTGCCTGGTTGAGGGGAGAGGGCGGAGATGGAGCTAGGAGCGTAGGTGGAGGCGGTCGGTTGAGGCTGGATGGGTACTTTGGTGACTTGCGGGGGCTGTTCTTGTTGCGGGACAGATTGGTAATCACCAAACGCTTTAGGCGGAGGCTGCTGCACTGGTTGCTGCATTGGCGGTGGAACGTATGTGCTCGGCCGTGTAGCTGCCTTCTTGTCTCTTCGCCTCCGCTTGATTATGCAGACAAGTACAATGACAGCGAACACTATCGTGCCCAGAAGAGCGGCACCGATGATAATCCCATCTATTGCGAGTCTGGAAAGACCGCTGGAAGAGCTGGAGCTGGTGGAAGAGCTGGTGGAAGAGCTGAAGCTGGCGGAAGAGCTGGAGCTGGCGGGAAAGGGGAGAGGAGTGGTGCTCGTAGCTGCGCCGGTGAATGAAGGTAAAGCTACAGAAGCTGTGAAGCCAAAGGGGTTTGTAATGGGTTCGGAGGCGAGAGTGCTGCCGATTTCGGTGATGTAGTAGTCGTTTAGGAACTCGACGGTTTCAATGACGGGGGAGATTGATCCGCAATTGTAAAGGTAGGTTGCGCCAGGGAAGATGTAGGTGCCGCAGTATTGTTCTATTAGGTCGCTAAAGGATAGGTGTATTAGCACATATACTAGAGAATGTTTGGGTTGGGTTTTGCATACCACTTCAGGATTGCAGGATCCGCCTGACATGCGGCATCGCAAATGTCGAGGTAGTTGGCACATGTAGTGTAAAGGTCAGTGCAGATCCCTGTGGTCGCTGTACAGCAGCCGAGAGCTGCCTCAGAGTTGACGCACGTCAAGCCAGTATTGCATGAGAGAGGGTACTCTAGTTTGGCTGTCAGCTTTGAGTCATGCAAGGAGAGCTAGACGCTTGCCATAAAGGCCGTTGACAAAACCGCACCAATTCGCTGGTGGAGGGTATTGCACATTCTGTCTCCGGCGCAGCTCTTGCGGTATGCCATTCAGGCCTGGAGCTTCGGTTGGACGAGGCGACATGCCCGCTGTAGCCCTTAGACCCAGAGGTGTAGGCATTGGGCCGACCCATGGCATCGCGCCGGGCATTGCTGTGGAAAGACGAAAGAGTATCGACACGTAGAGGAATGCTGCCATTGTGAAAGTCATGTTGGCTGTATTTTTCCGCTCTCCAATGGCAACCGCCTGGACTTATTGATGACAGCCCAGGAGAGTGAGGGAGGAAAAGATGTTGTAGAGCCCCTCATCTCCGTATCGGCGTCTTTCATCTAATGGCCTCAGCCCCAGCTTGGCTCTAGCTGAAGGAACGTCCACGGAAGCGAAATTGGAGCCTATCAAGCGGTCCAGATCTCGACCTGCATGAGCTGTGAGCGTTAGCTTCATGCGGTTCGTATCACAAAGCTCCAGCCCCGCCGCTTTTGCTGGGCTCCCAGAAAGTCCATCCCTTCTTGACATCCCTCCCAAGGCTGGAGGTCGATTGCCAGAGGGAGCAATGCCCGATCGAGTGTGTAGAGCTCGCCCAGAGGCACTATAACCCATGCTGTAAGCTTGTTGCCATTTGTGAAACTCGTTGGTTGAAGGAATTGTGGGCTGGAAGTCGCGATGGGGCTACGGTCTTAGATGCATGAATCCCTGCGCAGATCAATATCTCGTTAACAATCGTCAAATGAGGTTAGAGCCTTTGAAATGACTCCTTATCGAGCCTCTCGAACATTGGTGGCGCATCCGCAACTCTCAAATCATCCGTATCTAGTCACCATCCGCTCTTTGTGCTTCAGTAGTAACTGGCAAAAGGTTGCCCTTTTGAGCCTGAACCAGCCATATCCTCGGACTTTGAAGCGAGGGATGGCAGGTTCAGCGCTCAAATGCACTCATCAATAGAGGGAAACTGGGTCAAACTTCGACGTTGATTATTGCATGCATTGAGTGAGGTATCTGCTATTTGCAATTCTGTCCACAGCATGACCATTCAAGTACTATCTTATCTGACCGCTGTGTCCCACTTCAAAACGGACAATAACCTTTCCCAATACCGTCTCCGAGCCGCAAACTCACACCCACACCTTTAGCATATTGAAGACAACTTGATTGATTCTCTATGGGAGATGCTTGGTATTTATGCGTACTAGGCAGTAGGGCTGAGTAGGGCTGAGAGGTGATTTATGCACGCACACTCCTGCAACCTTTCTTCCAGGAGTTTGCGATTAGCTGTATTGTCTTGTTTTCGGCTGTTGCATCGTGGAAGATGATCTTTCTCAGCTTAGGGACACACCTCGACTTGCGAATATCAAGGCCGGTTAGCAAGCAATCCACCTCTTTCATGGTTACAGGCCCGTCGGACTCGATTCTCTCGATGGACGCTGGCAAGATAGGAGCCAGATATGGGCCTCGTTTCTTCCATTCGTCGATATCCAGGTCGGTGTCCGCTCCATCGTACTCGTCCTGGGTCCCTAAGTGGAGATTGACATGAAGGCGGACTTCTTTGAGGACTTTAAAGCCCTTCAGGTATCCTTTGTTCTCCCCCTTACCCTTCTGAAATTGCGAGCCGGTAGCTCCTATGAGTGCCAGATACTCGAGACTGGAGCTCGCATGTGCAAGAAGACCGTCAATAAACTCGCTAGACTCCGCTCCTAGGTCATCGTCTTCGAACTGGTCATTGCGCTCGTAGGTGAACCTTTTCGAGGCTCCGATCCCCTCGAGGAGCTCGAAGAAGCTGCTAGCATTGATTGAGCTGTTGTGAAATTTTCTATCGGTGACTTAGGATACACCATGGATTGAGGGGATCCTCCAGCTTAGTGAACTCGTTGTCACGAACCGAGGTCCCGATGAGACTCCCAATTGAGGGTAATTGCATAAATGGGGCGAAGGCCGAGCACTCATTGCCAAAGCCACGGTCGAGATTGCCTTCCGTCCATCCACTTACCCTGACTTCGGAGAGCTTGGTAAGAGCATTTAGTCCGGGTTTAATCCAAGGCGATTGGGACATCATGATAAGAGCCAAAGCCTCGGGCCAGCTGTAATCGTAACAACCATATTCGTTGGAGGAGATAGATTCCAGGTTGGGGAGGAGGAAGGAAAGCAGGCTTAACACCATCGCTCTACTACACTCTTTGACCAAGTGGACATTGTCGTCCGCCTCATCATCCGCGAGGTGGAATAGCGTGATGAGTTTCTTACGAAGCTCCGTGGTGATCCCATTCAGCAAGCTTTGGACGATGGCAGTCTCGACTTCCACCTGCGGCCTCTGATCCCGGTCCGCCCATCGCTGCCAATTCTCCACCACCGAGTCATAGCCACAGTACTTGACCTCTATGGATTTGGCATAGTAGGCAATTTTCCAGTCTTGCAAGATATCCTGGACAAGTACAAGTGGGTGTTTCTCATCGGGGTGGCGGTAACAGCCCCATAGAACGATGTTGTGGTAGGTCTTGATGCGTTGTTGGTGTACCTTAAGGTAGTTTTTGGCCAATGTGTTGATGTACTTGCAGGATATGGCGAAGGTGACTATGTCGTCCGGGGTCACATTCTCAACGATCTGGAGCAGTGTCTCAGTAGGTAACTTGAGTAGAGTCCGCATGTTGGACGGTGCTGCCGGCTTTGATGCTGATGTAGTGTGTGACAGGTGGAGGGAGCCGGACTTTATAAAGGAAGACAGGTGCGGGGCGCTGTTGTATATTTATTCACTACTGTGCTTGGCACCGGTCAAGGGTCAATGTGTTGCTTCACTGGGATTGCAGAGCTAAGAGAATGGCAAAAGCGGCTTGGGATGTATTTGCCTATGTCAAGTGAATATTGTTCAAGGTGCCCTGTTTGGGATGTAGAACCGCTTGAATTGGATTCTAGATGGTTATGTACTGGAGTGCTGGGGCAGGACAACAAGGTTTTCGTTTTGTTTGCTAGTATTGCTGCCAGAGAGCAGCACGCATGACAATAGATTCGCTGTGGCAATTAGTCTGTAGCACCCTAAAACTATAGGGCTCTGTGTCACGTTGGTCGCTCTTCCTCAAACCCGTGGAGGCAAACCTTTCTTCGATGGGGTTTCATCCAAACCAACGGGACATCTCCTCCCATATGGTCGGCTTGACCCCAAATTTTTAGCACACATCAACAATGGAGTCTTTCGTGAACGCAGGACCTTGTAGTTCTAACGCAGTGAGTTTTGGCAGCCACTCCTCCTTCAATTCTTTGAACCCAGCGAATACGGCTTTCTCGTGGTCCGCGGATATGTCCCCTTCGATCTCCAACGTCTCAACGGAGGCTGGCAGTATGTCTAATAGATGTTGAGGCGTACGCGAATCGCTGAGCTCATGGTCAAGCTTATCGAGCTTGTCAGCAACGCTACAAAATAAATAGTGCTCCACATGTAGGTGTCAATTTTTCGAAGACCCGGAGACTGCAATCTTGTTTGTCGTCCAAGTCAGCGTCTACGTTGATACAGGCGCCTGAGATGTAGAGATGTTCCAGACTATGCGATGCGTAACGCTTGAGTGCCGCGATGATCCGACGGGGCTCAGAATTACGCCAGTCGTCCAGGAACCCCCCACGCGAGTACGTGAATCTCCGCTCAGAAAGCTTGGACCACTGCTCCCATAGACGTTGCTGTATTTGATGGTAAGCTCTGTGAGCTCGGAGATGCGTGATGTGTAGGACCATTCAAACGCATCTTCCTCGTCCGGTCCTCCGGAGACCAGAAAGGATCCAGAGAGAGATCGTATAGATGGTAAAGCGGCAAAAGGCCCCAGAGCCGCGGAAGACTCCCATGGACCGTCTGAATCGGTTTCGTTGTTAGGAGCAACGAGAGCGTTGGTGAGTCGAGTTAGAACTAGTGTGTACTTTTTCTCGGGATCGTGGTAGGCGTGGGCTATCTTCTTCAGCATAATGCGAAATGCACTATGGAAAGAGCCCTGAATCTCAATCGTAGCTAAGTTTGGTAGGAGTATAAGTAGCATGGCGAATACCTCGTCCCTCTGACCTTCTAATATTCTGCGAGTCCACCCTCCCTGCTTCGCTGCACGGACGAACGGACATCCCACAACCTCTTTGATAATCAAAGGTAAACAGTCACTCGCAGCCTCTTGAGCGTTCGCAAACTCATGCTCTCGTTCTTCGATCCTCTTTTCATCGTAGCCATCCGTGAGGGCCCAGTCCTCGATGTATTCACAAATTCGTAGAAAAGTTGGATAGTGACGGATTCTGAAGTCCTTGAGAACATCACGCAAGAGGTAGATGGGATGAGTGTTTTGAAGGTCTCCCCAATCGTCGCCCCAGTTGCCCTCACCAAATTCTACTGTGCGATAAGCCTGTCGCAGCTGGCGATGTACTATGAGCGTTGGGCCCGCAAGTGTGTGGAGCGCGTGGCAGCTGAGCCAGAAATTTTCGATGTCATCGGGACTGATGACTTCGATAATCAAGTAGAAGATCTCGTGGGCGAGGGTGAGAAGGTGGGGCATATCGGCAGGTACTTCTTGCTTGAGTAGTAGGTTGTAATATGCGTGACTAAACGTGGTATTTCTAAGGATGCTGTCTGTTTGACTGAGACACTAGTGCTGCTATACCTTGTCGTCGATGAATGTTGGGGACAATACCAGTAGCCCTCACAAGATTCTTTATCGATTTCGACCGACAAGAAAGAGCGAAGTGAGATTGTGTTGACAGAAAGAGTGGCTCACAAGCGAGATCCATCTTAGCGCTGCAAAGAAAACAACTTAATTCACTTTAACATTGAAGGGTCTTTCACTGACTGTAATCATGAAGCATTTCAATGGAACTTGAATTTTCCGTCAAGTATGGTTTGGATCCAACCTCAAAGATCTATGCAATGGAGACTGAGCTGGCGACTTCAACCCGTAGTGACCATACAACCGTCATCACCATGATCTAATACAATAAAAATCTAGCCCAAATCCCCAAGGACACTTTCCAAACACTGCCCAGAACCACCCTTTCTATTGCTCGGAGTAGTACCATGGCTTCCGGCTGCCGTACGGTTGCCCCGGATGTTGCATTGGGACTGGAATGGTACCCTCGAATGCTCTCAGATCTGAATTTTCATGCCCTCTTCCATCTCTGCGAACTGGAAAAAGTACCCCGCATTCCCAATTGCGGCAGTTGAGCTTCGGTGACTTGGATGCGCGGTCTTTGAATAGCTTCCCCCAAGCGCTTTCTGAGCAATTAGCCGAACCGATGTACGCCCACGATGTTGAGTCTCCTTCGCCTTTGCGGCGTACATAGATAATCTGCAGTGAATAGTGAGCGCAAGAAAGGATAGACGTGTTTTACGTTTTACCTTATTATGCATCAACAAGCCAATTCTCGTACTCTTACAATCCCGCATGGCCTGTCGAGGAAAGATCGGAGAGTTGTACCATTTCGATTGAAAGCAGATGGTACCAGCACCTCCTGCTGTTGAGCTCTTCACTGTCTCGTGAGTGGGAAAGTAAATATGGAAGTTCTCGCGAATGTGATCTTTCAACTTCTCCTGGGCAGTCTCAGCTCCATTCGGCGCAGCCTTCGATTGTTTGCCCTTGCCCTTGCCCTTCGCCGCTACCGGATTTCGCCACTGGTACTCGGTACTACCATCATCACCTTGGGCAGCTAGATACAACATTGCCAGGAAATCAATGTTGAGAGACCCTACTGACGACGTGACAAAGTCAATCTTGAGCACTTTTTCTGCCGCGAGCCCAAGCTCTCGAACTGCACGACCAAGCCCACAGTAGCCAGTCCGTCTCCATGGGTCATCTTCTCCAGCATGAGCGCCACCGATCGTGTGAACAAAGGCGAGATCTTTAGTAGCGGCAAAGTCGAAGTTATAGATGCTGTTGATGATGCTTCGTTCAAGGCCCATGGCTTCAAGGAAGTAGATTAGCTCTCGCCCAAAGAAGGTCAAATCTTCTGGTGCGGTACGTCTGCCATCAGGTAATCGAGGGAGATCGATAAGAAACACCATGTTCTCCATGTCTCCTGATTCGCCCCAGTCGTAGGGAACCAAATTGGCTGTAGGCACGGCAACGCGTAGATGTTTAGGGTAGGAAAGCAGCATGAGTTTGGAATGCATGCAATTGACTTGTCCCTCCATTGACGGGAAGCAAAGGCGTAGGTTCGACATGGAGGCTGTCTCGCGTCTGTATTGCTGCTTGGTCGCCTCATCTTTGGCTTGCATGACCAGCGTGATCTGGGTGCCTGTCTGGCGATTAGTACCAACTCACGGCAACACCCCAACAACAGAGGGGAGCATAGCCATACTTCTTGTATTTATATTCGCAAGAAGCCAGCCCACATCCCACTGAAATGAGCTCAAGACTGCAGAATTTAGATCGTTCTTCTGTAGGACTTCTTCAAGCTTAATGTCATCGCCTGTCCGTGAGTGTCCGAACGCCCATGTCTTCTTCACAGTGCCTCGTGGAAACCGTATTTTAACCGAGCTGTTCCCTTCGGATGTAGGCTTGGGTTCAACAGTAACTTGGGACGTACTATTCGTTGCTGACTGCGAAAACAGGGTCCGTGACTCGACAGGGACATTGGGAGAGACCCTCGGGGCTTTGCGAGGTGGTGGAGGGGATGTCGAGACCTTTCTCTTGCGAGCAAGCCGTTCTTGCTCCATCTTCTTGCGGTCAATGCCCAAGAAGCTCAGGCTTGATGTCGACACAGAAGGTTCACTTTCGACACTCTTCCCAACTGAAGTCCCAGCATCGTGGTGGAGGCTTGTACGTAAACTGTTTTTATCCTTTCTGACTGCGTCTTCTTGAGCCATTTTAGAAACTTCCGGAGGCTCATCTTCATCTTCAGTTTCGCTGTCGAGAGCGATCGCGTCCCTGAACGATTGTCCCGCTGATCTTGACTCCCGGCTAGTGGTTGCTTCATCCTGCAGAGAAAGCGCTATTGCACGCTTTATATCTTCATCATCGTCCGAAGGAGCCATGCCGGGCTGCAACAATTAAGGCAGAAAGTAAAGGTGCTCCAATGATATCCAAAAGGCACTAGCTATGGAACCTGTGAGAACGGCTCGAGGACCTGGGAAGGTTGTGTTGAAGAAGTTGTATAGATGAGGCAGTAGCTACCCATTCCTGTGACAAGTCACGGCGGCCACCGATTGGAGCTGCCAACACCCTTTCCGCCTCTTTGGGCGTGTTCCAAGGCCACCGTCATTGTGCAATGAAGAGAGCTCACCGACACGTTTGAGTGTTACTTGATAGGGCTGAAGCTGACATCCCTGCAAGCGCCGAAAGCGCCCAGCTCCAGCCTCCATCATTGACCACAACTGCTTCAACAACCTGTTTTCCAACGGTCCTCTTCTTCGACTTTTGAGCCAAACCGTGTCGAACCTCGAACTCAAGCTGTACTGACATCCGAAGCTACTTCCCCGATATCAGGATCTAAAAGACCATTTCCAAGATCTCGCGCATGCCTGCCAGCGGAGCCTAATCCTAGCCTCAAGCGCACACGACAATCCTTCAGCATGGCAGCAGGCCTAAAGACTATCATCGCTCTCTCCTTCGTATGCTTCCGAGTCTATCACAAATCATGCCTTTACTGATCCAATCCTAGGTCCTCGCCATCGGCTTCCTCCTCGTCATACTCTCCTCCGCTCTCTTCCAGAGCTACCTCACTCTCCTCGTTGTAGCTACATATTGCATTGCTCCATTACCAAATTGGATCTGCGGGAGATGTGCGAACCCAGATGACTTTATGGAGAGCGCGGGCAGTGCGGTGGTGGATTTTGGGAGGTTCTGCACTGGGTTCTTGGTCGTGATGGGAGTCGGTACGCATTCCCTTCCCAGTCTGAGCATGTCATTGGTCTTGCTTTAAAAATTTGAAGCCGTTTGGGGCTTTAGATGATTAGGGGAGTCGTGCTGACATGTAATTCTTTTACAGCTCTGCCAGCCTCGCTAGCTCACTGCGGTCTCATCCAAGTCCCGGCCATGGTTATGTCAATAATTGGAGGACTGTTGATATACGGAACGATTATAAGCTTTACGATGTTCTTCCAGGAGGAGCAAGACTTCTAGACTACAATTTGGCATGTACGAATACAAGGCGAGGCGTTGCATATTGGTGGAAGGAAATGATCTGGTCTGCAGCTACAACTTTGAAAGAACTTATGAGCCTGAGACAATGTATTGTCACGCGAGGTGTTTGGACACGTCCAAGAATATACTGCTTGCTATTGCATTGCCTTTCGATTGACCACAGTTCCTGCAGTAGACAAATCGAATGGCATGCCTGTTCTCGCCTTGCCAGCCTGGCGGACTTTTACCTGGACAAGCACCACTACCTGCTAATGGCATTCTCTTGGCCTCTTAGTCATATTGGACTAGCCCAGAATTTTGCCCTTCCCGCCTCCCAGAACATACCGTCAATCTCTCCACGCTCCTCACTCGTCACCACGCCCAATTACATGCGTCCACCAACCTAACACCACCCTACAGCACGATAAATCAGTACCATTACTTTTCCTTCTCTAGATAGACATCTCCTCGCTCCCTTCGTCGACTTCACCGACCCATAGCTAACCTCACTATGCCCCCAGCGCAGGCGCAGAGGAGCAGAAGAACGACGACCTTGCCCGTAGTCCACGACTTGAAACCAGACGCTTCTATTTCCAATGCCATGCTAGCAGTGAGGTGAAGCTTTGAGGATGGGGGTGAGGGCGTCTGGCTGGGACTTGATATTGTCGTGGCGGAAGTCGATGCTGTAGCTGACGGTGGTACAGTTGTTGCCACATTACTAGTTGGCCGTTGAGAGGGTACCGTTGTTGTAGCGAAGCCAGTGAAGGTGATCGCCGTCAAAGTCGTCGAGCCTACGGCGGCACAGAAGCCAAGAGATGCGCAGTATTGGCCCACGGCGCAGCAGATCGAGCCGCATGGTGATTCACCAAGTGAGGAATCACAGGCGGGTGTTGGTTCTTGGACAAATGTTGAGGCAGCGGTAGTAAAGGTTACGTCAACAAAGGTCGTGGTCACAGTAGTAAGGATGGGCTCGATAAAAGTCGTGGTTATGGTAGGTCGGTACTGCAGCAGACGTGGTACTTGAGGTGCTGGAACTGGCACACTCCGCCTGATTCAGTGTGTTCATTGTACATGTTTCGACTGAGCTGCAACATGACTAGTATGCCTCGCCGCAAGTGGTCCCTAAGCATGTTTCTTGGATAGAGAGTTGTGATAGTGGCGGCGCAGCTAATGAGAAGGCGAGAAGAAAGGCTAAGAGGACGAAGACTCTCCTGCAGATGACGATGATATACATAATGTAGGTATATGTATGCGGAGGGGCTCGTTGGACAAAGGGAATGTTGCTTTTCCATGTCAAGGAAAACGAAGATGAAACTGTAATCTTATGTAGACCATGTCAAGAACTTAGCTGTTGAATGCGAGATTACTGGAAATGTTTTTCAGCTGTGCATGCAAACATTGAAGTTTGCCAAAGCTGAGCTCTGGCGTACGCTGCCCGGCGAGACCGTCAGCAGGACAGTTATTTCAGGATCTTGCAGCATCATCTCTGTTGCAGCTAATATATTGACGATGTCTTGTTCAAGTTGTAAGGCTAGTCTCACGCTGATAAGAGCTGACAGCATTGACTCATGCAGTCGAGGTCAATCGGGGCTGCTTATGGGACGTAGCCAATGACTCGTAGCAAATGATTGTACTTGATCGTTCAATATTGAGCTTGGTTACCGATGGGCCAGCATGGATCTGCTCATTTTGGGAGTTAGAAGCGGATTTGGGACAATTTGTATCATTATATCTGAGGTAGCATTTGTTTTTGTCTGCAGTGGCAGCCTGTCAGAATAGATGGCTGTTGGGGCTGTGTTAATTCTTGATACATGCGAGTTATCCGCCCAAGCGATCCGTCTAGAGAGCAGCAGTCGGAGTCTATGGTACGGGTCCAAGCTCGTAAATTTTGAAATCTAGATGGATGAGGTCCTACTTAGAAGTTGCCCACACTCCACAGCAGATTAGGGCTAGGGTTATTATCTTGGCATATGGCGAAACCTTGCCGTCAATTCTCCCCACGCGTTTGTTATCCACTTTGCAGTGCATTGGGTTGTTCTCGTTTGGTTCGAGAGGTGTAGCTAGTCATCGTCTTCTTCGATAGCCCCACCACGATGCTCAAGCAATTGGCGCCCAATTAGAGAGCGCTCACAAGGGCAATGCCGCAATGATTATGGAAGTATGGAGTGGAACAATCACGACTGATGATCCAGCAGTAAGGATTGAAGGTACGTATGTCTCAGTAGAGAGTGCATAAATGCTGATTATCCATTGACAGGTATCCACCTCTGGACTTTCAACCAACACGCGCGCGGCCTTTTCCCTCAAGATGCGAAGCTATGTTATCTTTCCCTCGTACACGTGCCAGGAATCCCACTGTATCTCGCCGCAGGACCTTCTCTGGAAGTATCCTCCGACAACGAAGCTACATTAGGATGGCTTAGAGGGATAGTACTAGCTCAGGAAGATTCTCCGTATCAGGATGACATTCCCATCGAACCGTGGTGGTCTCGCCTTGGGGGCCAGTCGGACCACGGCATACTATTACGAGTCGAAAGTGGAGAGAATGGGCAGGGTCGAGATAATTCTATAACAGAAGTGCTGCTCTACGCCGCAATGGAGACGAATGTGACCACCCTGCCTACTCCGCCAGCATATTCCTTGCCAGCTCCACCCGACGAGCACCTTTTAGAGTCACTCCCTGGAAGCCTTCCGAATATCAAGGTCTACGCTCTGCCATTGTGCTCGAAGATCTTTGGTCGTGCAGAGCGAGCAGCCGGGCTGTCATCGCCGCCTCCAGAGGAGTGCACAACTCCGAGAGAGGCTTGCTTCCTGCCACATGGACTTGGTCAACCTCATGACGAAAAGACGGCACATCAGAAGCGCCAAAGTCTCTCATTGCTATTTGAAGATGCCACACAGAAAAGAAGGAAACTCAAAGGGCGAGGTGGAGAAAGTATCTCCAAAGCAATGGCTGGAATTGATCGCCCGCTTTCCCAACATGGCTTGCCACAAAACATTGAGCGTGAAGAGCTGGAGACGCCATCCCTGCCACAGAAAGGCCCTGCCGGGCGGAGAAGCCTCACAAGAGCGTCTACCATCATGTCTATCGCAAGCTCAGATTACCCCCGGGCAGCTTCACGCTCGGGACCATTGGCTAATGGCAAGCGCTCATCTCTTCATCGCGTCGAAAGTGCAATCTCGCCGCGGGATAGTCCCACCCTCTCTGATACGGAAGGCGGGTTTGCCCTACAGAACAAGGCTGCGCTGACCAAGGTTGTCATGGCTGGTATGCGTCTACATGGCCTGCAACAACGGAAGAAGCTAGGCAAACGGCCGACCTTGGATGAGCGGCCGAACACTGCAACTTCAGCAGGAGATCCTGCGCCTTTTAGTGAGGCCGAAGACGAATACAAGCTCGTATACCACCAGACTTTCAAAGCTGCAACGTTCACTTTCCGAAGGCATTTCGGTGCTCAGATTATCAGCCAGGAACTCATGCGGGATGTTGTTGACAAGTTCTTGACCATCTTCTGTTCTGATCCATTAACGACAACTGGATTGCAAGATGGCGGTCTGGTGCCTTTTGGTACGACCAATGGCGAATCCCTTGCTGCCTTCGACAAGCCCACCGTTGTATCTTCTTCACTCATACCGGGGAGTTTTTGGAGCCCACCTACCGCCAAAACGAGGTGACAAGCAATGATAGCTTTTGAATACAACATCCTGCGCGATTAAGAGTTGCACGCCTACTAAATTGTGTCTGGACCACCAGCTCCACCAATAGCAAGCTGCTACTCATGCACAGAATGATGTCGTTGCGTCTTGAGACGGGCGTTAGCTTCCATTGACCAGCAGCAGCTGATGATAGGCTCAATCAAGGCCCATGGGAAGCGAGTGACTAAACCAGGCCGACCACAGATTGACCAATCCTATCAATTGCTGCTAGGAAGTGAGTATGATGAAATGTCCCACTTCAGCACCTTTCAGCTCGTTGCCCAACGATAACGTTCGTGTCTCATGCCTACATCTATGGATAAAATCAGCTGACGGTAAGAACAGATGAAGCGCCCGGCTGACGTCAGCAACTAGGATCATGGAGAATGGGTCATTGAAATTCCTCGCACGAGTGATGCGCTCCTTCCAGGAGCGTGGTCTTATTGCTCGAATCTAATAAATGGCTCCGCCGCTTCGCGAATGTCGGATCGCAGGGATACTGCCCACAGCAATTATCGAATGAAGTTTTTTCACCAGCATGATGTAACTGGGGAACAGTAGTGCGTTTTCATGCAGATTCGTTCCTTCAAGAAGCCTCAGTGATTGGCTTGGTGCCATATTTGGACGAAGCACTGCATGTGCTGAGTCTATGTCATTGATTTGGCTGGTTGATGCCGTTTTCTATATTTATTTCTATCCAATCGAGGTGTTGAAATTGAGATGTTGAACCCAACCCTCAGACCAACTATGAGTTGATGTCCTCCCACATGCAAAAAGTTAATCACACATAAAATACCCATCCGTAGCTAGGTGCTACTTCCCTTCCTCCGTTTGGAACAAACGCAACGTACTCCTCAACTTCACCTGCATCTCCTCCCATTCCCCATCCTCAGTGCTCAAACTCGTTACCGCGCCGCCGGCACCAATAGTCCACTCATCTCCCTCTCCCTCCCCATTTCCTTGTCCTCCAACTCCCCTACCCTTCTCAAGAGCGCCACCATCATCCGCATTCTCTCTATCCCACCGCACAACACTCCTAATAACAACGCTGAAATCTCCACCACCGCATACGTCCATGTAGCCTACTACGCCGGAGTAGATACCCCGTTGCCGGTTTTCGAGTTGCCGCAGGAGCTGGCAGGAGCGGATTTTAGGAGCGCCGGTCATGCTGCCCGGGGGAAGGGAGGATGCGAGGACGTCAATGCCTGTTTTGCTGTAACGTTTTCCACTAGTTGTTGGCTCTGCATCGTGTTCTGGAGAAGCGGAATCTGTAGTGGAGGAAGAGCTGCCAGCAGAATGGTCACTAGCTGTCTCGGAGACAAATGCATCGTCTTCAACGTCCTCCTCGTCATCGCTATCGTCAATGACCAGGTTTCCTTCGATGACGCTAACGAGCTGGAAAAGCGTAGCATACTCCTCCACAACCATCAACTTCGGCACAGTCACATTCCCAGAGCCCACCACGCCGTGTAGGTCATGTCGTATCAGATCGACAATCATCAGATTCTCTGCGCGTTCCTTCGTAGTGGAGAGTAACTTCGTCGCTTCTGCCACTGTGAGAGACAGCTGGTCCGGTGAAGTCCGCTTCTTCACCGTGCCTTTGATAGGACGAAACTGACATGTCGAAGCTTTGTCACTCCATTCACCGTTATGCCAGGTGCTATTTGCTTTTGTTCTTTTGGGACGAGACCAGCTGAGGAAGCGTTCGGGTGAACTTGACAGGAGTGTCAATTGGCCGAGGCAGACGTATGCGGAGAAGGGTGATGGATTCAACTCTCGCAGCCGGCAGTAGAGGGACCATGATTCTTGTCTGGATGCGGTCTTGATGGTTGCTTGAGTTGTGAGGCAAAGCTCGTAGGAATCACCCGCCCTGATAGAGTCCTGACATGCGCGGACTTGTGATTTGTAGGTTGTCTCATCAGGCAAGGATATTTGAGCAGGTATAGGTGTAGGTGAGGATGAACAGTAGGGATGTTCATACGAAGCACGCGGCAGAAGATCCCAAGCGCGTTTCGACAACAGTGACGCTGTTTTTTCAAGCCAATCATCGTCGTTGGGTCTGATGGTTTGGATGTACATCGTCCCGTGGAGATGTTCCAGCACGATACTTCGCTCGACGAAGACGAAGCCTAGATCTGGTCTTTGAAATGCGTTTCTGGGCCCAATATTGCGCTCTGCCTCAATACCAATAGTCTCCAGACAAGCCTCGTAGCTGATATAGCCCATCAGCCCGCCCCAGAACGGTATTTCCGTGTGCGAGCAACTGACCTGATACTGTCTCATGAAGCTTTTGAGGTATGCAAAGATACCACCCTCGTATTGAGCAAGATCCACATTCGATGTCTGTCTATTGCAGCTCGTTCGAGCCGTGAAGGTGCCAACGTTGTATTCAAATCGTAGCGATTCTGGTCTTATGATTCCAATGATACTGTGTGCACCAACATCTTCTTTTATGTGGTTCTCGGAGTCTAGGATGATTGAATTCCCTTTGGTCAAGCCCAAGACCTCGCAAATACGGGGAATGGTCCAACCCCGGCTACCTACTACTCTTGTACTGACTTCGATTATATGCTTTCGGTGAATACATGAAGCATTGTTGATAGGGTTGTGACCTTTCGCAAAGTCTTTTCGACAGTTAGATTCCAGTCTTCTTCCATCCATCCTTCTGTTGGTTGGCTGCAACGCCATTCGTAGGTCATCATGTATTGTTCTTTGTTCCAAAAGCCTTGATTGCGCAGCCGCCTTAGGATTCTCGTCCGGCAAGCATGCTTTCTCGAATGTCTCTAGATGTTTGAAATTAGGGGCAGGATGAACGTTATTTGAACCTTTCTTCCACCTCCGAGCAGTCGCCCACCAGGTATCAATGATCTTCTGCGCATTCTCTTCGGAGCAAATAGATTCGGCGTGGAACTGTAGGCCATAGAATGGTTTCGAGACATGCTGTACAGCCATCAGAACTCGCCCCGGAGTTCCAAACGACGTCTCAGATGTAACATCTCCAACTTGAATATTATCGAAATCAAAATCCCAAGCCAAAGGCATCAGATCAGGGCATGCTGAAGACGGCTTCCACAGATCCTCATGTTCTGCATTGCGATCATACCCCAGACAGGCATGAAGAGAGTGGTACTGGACTGTTTCCACCTGATGAACACCGTCGAAGATGGATTCACCATGAGAAGCGACGTTTCTAAGAACTCCATGCCTAGGCTCCGGCAGGCGCTGGATTGTTCCTCCAAAAGCGTGCACTAGGCTTTGGAAGCCAAGGCAAATCCCCAGCACAGGAAGCACATCATGTTCATCGAGCTGCCATAGCTCTCGAAATAAGCCCACATCTTTTAAGTTTCTCGGGTCTCCTGGGCCAGGCCCCGCGGCGACTGCTGCGAATGGCTTCAGGAATGTTGCGAAGTCGTCGATGTGATCATCAATCTTGATGACTGTAACTTCGACATGGAGTCGAGTTTCCAATAAGGAGATGATGTTGTTTGTGAAAGAATCGTAAGCATCGATGAACAAAATGCGGGCAGGGAACGCATGTGGCATGGTCCTTCGTTTCGGTTGTATGCTGAAAGATACTAGAACATTAGAAGCAGATGTGTGGTATCGTAGCGAAACCCAATATATCACATGATGAAATGCAGATATATAGAAAATACGGTTGAAGTAAGTATCTGAATGAGGGCAAACCCCGCTCTATTGTTCATACACAGGTAGTAGGTCATGAGTTTACGCTACAGGAATGATTTGGTAATGTATCAAATCTTTATGGTATCAGACCGGAGTATGCAGAGGATAGAAATTGTGCAAGATGACGACAACAGAATTTTTACGGCGCTAGTGAAAGTTTCAACTAGCGGTAACGCGTAAGAACTCAATATCGAAAAGGGTACTATATGCACATGATTTTTACCCAATACAACGGTCTAGCTACCCTGGTAGGTGATCAACATTATCATTTCATTGAGAGGTCTTTACCCATCAGTCAACTACCCAATATTTATCACCGGACAGATCCACTGCGGCTTCGCTACTTAGTACTGCAGCCACCGCACTGGCCATATGGATGATGCCACGGCGTACGAAAGTGTGCAGGCTATAAGGAACATCCGTCCCTGGGGTAGGCAACGGAAAAGGACAGTCGCCAAGATCCTCCCAGCCCAAATTTCGATACAAGAACTGGTGCTCCAGCTTCGCATATACAAAGATGTCGCTGTTAATATCGAAGTTGTCCCAATAAGCCATCATATCAGTTACAGCAAGGAAGCCTCGAGGCGTGAAGGGGAAGTCTAAGGTTCTGATATCTATTTCACTGTCCTTAGTACCATAAATCTCCTAGACAAGCCCGTACAAGACTTACAATAATGACCCTTACCATGCATTTTGCTCCTCCGGTTGTCCTGTTTTGTATCCTCGATCTGTTGGTACGAAACAGGATCAGCACAATCCGGCAGCGCCACCGCAGTCCCTAGCTGTAGACTCCACGGAACATGCCAATATGGGTCTAGGGCAATCCATTCCATCAACAAACATGCATCTATCTTCCTGCTCAAAGCGTTTGACAAATGGACGGCCTTGAAGACCCATGAAATCTGTGGTAAAGCATCTTGGCCAATGATTCCTTGCCCGTACATCCAATTCCCTAGTAGCATGAGCAGTTGTTTTTTGATTGGTGACGGCGCTATCTTAGTATTTGAGGAGGGAGGTTGTCAGGGAGTCTTCGTTCAATAGTGCGTGCAATGTCTGCATTTGAAAAAGGTCTTGCCAAAGGCCTGGTATGATGCAAAAGGGAGACCGGGGGTCCATGACGGGCAGCCTTTTTGGATGTCGTCGAGGTCACCAATCTCGTCTGCCTCAGACATGCGGGGCTTAATAATGGGTGCTTGCTATGAAGCCGAAAAGGCTAGAAGACTATGAAGTGAATTGAGGGTTCCGTGTTGCCCTATCGCAGCACGAAAAAGTGGGGAAGTCTCCAACGTGAAATTCAAGGTGCCAGGCACCACAGCAGCAGTCATTGACCTCTGGAATGACAGCTCGATCATAAACGAGGATTAAAAAGTTCCCACAACGTGAAAACAAACGTATATACTACCAGCTCCGAATTTAAATCAGGACGACTAAAACTCAAACAATATCAGTGGAGGCTAACATGGATAGCTTGTAAAATCTGCAAGAGCAAAATACAAGCCAAAGAAAGGGGTTAGTACCAATAGAAACAGCAAAAGGCTAGATAGTAGAGCGAGAGGATGACCGAAAAGAAGGCTTGGTCGTGATGAGGATAGGCCGCCTTCAACCTCCTCGCTTATGCAGCTTCAGTCGCAACGCTGCTGACCTCGAAAAAGCACATCATCATCGATTTCCGTCAACTTAACGTCAAACATTGCGGGACATCCACCACGCAGAGCATGGCTTTAAATGGTGCAAATACCCTAGAATAACTTGATTGAACAATGCTCATACCTTCTGCAGCGGAAAGATTCTCGACTTCTAAATTCACCCCGGCCACAGCAGAATCGCCATACCATCGATGCTATTTCTATGTAGGCGGCCAGTATAGAGCCGACGAGAATGGCAACGGCGAGCATGTGTTTACGGACCAGATGTATGTGGAGCAATTGACGCCAATCGGCGGTGCGAAGCACGCATGGCCTCTCGTCTTTATTCAGGGAGCAGGTCAGTCGGGAACGGTAAACTCTAGCCGTTTTCTACCATGTGCAGTTCGATCATTTGAAAAAAGCGGGCAAGCACGCATTAACATGGGATCCTCTTCCATCTCCTTGGGGAAGAAGCGCGTGCGATCGTAGAAGAGAGCAGATACTCAAAAACCATGAATGGGTTGCCGTTCCTAAGGGCATGATCTTCACTTTATCCCTATCAGGCATTTTTTCCATGTTCCACGGTTCACACATACAGTAACCCGTCTATAATAATTGAGATCCTCGCGCTGACCTCCCTTGCCACTAGAACTTCCTCAACACCCCTGATGGCCGCAAGGGTTGGGCGACCTGGCTTCTAGACCATGGCTACACCATCTGCCTCCTCGACCAAACAAGCCGGGGCCGCTCTTCTTACCACCACTCCAACGGCCCAACAACCACCTATTCAGCAGAATTGGCCGAAAAGTGTTGGACTGCCTGTCGTGACTTGGGCGAATGGCCAGAGGCAGCTCTCCATACGCAATGGCCTGGCTCAGGCCGTATGGGTGACCCGATCTTTAACGCTTTCTACGCCAGTACCGTTCCCTCCCTGAAGGACTACGCCGCAGAAGAAACTCTTATGCAGGCTGCTGGCGCTAGTCTCCTTGATCGTATTGGGCCAGCTATTCTGATTACCCACTCTCAGGGCGGTACTCATGGCTGGCTGTGGGCTGATGCTCGTCCTGAGCTTGTTAGAGCTATCGTGGCTATTGAACCTAGTGGTCCTCCATTCCAAAGTGTGCTTGTCAAAGGCTCCCTCATCGTCAAGCCCTACGGAATCACTAACGTCCCACTAAGCTATGATCCACCAACAGACAACGCAATTGATGATAAAACACCGCTGAAAACCCAAGAACACCCGGCTGCCGATGGCAGAAGGATTATCCTGCAGCAAGAACCTGCCCGTAAGCTTGTTAATCTCTCCAAAATCCCGGTGCTGCTAGAGACGGGGGAAGCAAGCTATCATGCGGCTTATGACGAGTTTACCGTGATCTTCCTACGGCAGGCGGGCGTGAATGTGATGCATTTGAAGCTCGCTGATGAAGGAATCCATGGAAACGGACATATGCAGTTTCTCGAACTCAACAACTTGGACATCATTGAGCTGTTGGAGAAGTGGATTGCGACGGTTTTGTAATGACTGAGAACGACCTGATCGAAACGCTCAATCCGCCAATGGCTGTGGTGGTTGGAGCAGAGAATCATGCAATTGATGGAAAAACTAGCGAAGGAAATGGTGGAAATGCGGGATGCGGGAATAAAAGAAAGGGGGTGGCCAGGGTTTGGCTGCGTGAGTAAGAACGTTAATTTGGGCAGGCTAGAGAGCCAAATCAATCAATATCAGAGGATAAAAGCCTCTTGGAGGTTATTGAGATGGGGAAATGGAGCTGCAAAATGGTCAGCATGATCAGAGCGTCGAACAAGGAAGCGCGGCGGTATGAAGAGCAGGAAAGGTGCGAGGGACATACACATAAAATTATTGATTTGCCAGCGACGCCCTACCGCGTGCTTATGCACTCTGTCACTGCTCCAAAGCCCTTATCAAAAGAACCTCCACCATATAAGTACAATCATCACAAAGCCCACCCCTGCAAAGGGCCCATACTGCTTCAGTAGCAGCTCCCAATTTATCCTCACTGCCGCCCTCTTGTACTTCCTACTATCCTCCCTTAATCGCTGACTCATATCGCCCATCCTTTCCAAACTGTCCCCTCTGTAGAGCAGATCCTCAATGTTCTTCGTCATCACCTTCGTCACATCCCTTAGCTCATCATTCAGCTTATCCAGATTTTGCGAAGCGCGACTATCTTGGTATGTCTTCTTTGTTCTTTGCATGAAGGTGTCGAATTCGACAAAGGCGTAAGGACGGCAACTCGGGGAGAGGTATTGCTGGGAGGAGTAGGTGGTTGTGAATTCGGTTGCGAGGTCGGAGAGGTAGGTGAAGGCTAGTTTTCGGGGGTAAGATTTGTCGCAGATGGTGAGGAAGCAGAGTTGGTCTTGTATTAGGTAGCTGACGGAAAAGAGTGGTTAGAGTGGAACGTTGAGCGGGAGCATAGAAAGTGGGTATACTGTAGGGTATATTTGCCAGCTTCTATGCTAGCTTGAGGTTCTGAGTTTCGATTGAGCCGCCGTATGATCATCTTCGCATTTGATTTGGGTTCTGAGAGCTCTGCTTCTGCCTGCCATGAACAGGTGGTCAGGGTTTATCCCGGGAGCTCGAATGCACCAGGGGTTTGTACTTGCTCATCATCGACCGATGCTGCCAGCATTAAGCCTGAAGAGTGGTCAGCTGCTGATACTCGTAGGAATGTTTTC
Source organism: Lepraria neglecta (assembly GCA_033220425.1). Taxonomy (NCBI): domain Eukaryota; kingdom Fungi; phylum Ascomycota; class Lecanoromycetes; order Lecanorales; family Stereocaulaceae; genus Lepraria; species Lepraria neglecta. The sequence continues at coordinate 2,081,609 of CM065651.1, read as the reverse complement.
CCAGTACTTACCATCTATCCTCGCTATCTGCGTGGACTTGACCATCTTGAATAGGGACCTGGCTTCGGTCTTTTGTGGATTTAAAGGGCTATCGGTGGGAGGGTAGCGTATGTGATGAGGTTTTGGGCTTTCAAGACAGTCAACTCAGCTTCAGGTAAGTCAAATAGCAGTTGCAGAGGCTGGAAAGCAACTGCTAAAAGCAGCTGTTCTCATGGAGCTCCACGCGGCTAACGCGTCTAAAATAAATACGCGCGACATTAAAGTTCGGAGCCGTTTGTCTTTCCGTGTCATTTTCTTCTTCACTTCCGGTCCTACTGACTACGGTGTCACTCATATGAGACATTAATCCTGGAGTATGATTTTGCAAAGCTTCATGTGATCGCTAAGCCAACGAAATGGCGCCTAGAAAGCGCAAGCCAACCTCCAAAGCCTCGGACGAGACCTCCGAACCCTCCCCCAAACGTCTCAAAGCCTCATCTGCAACACCCAACAAGCGCCAGTCTGCGCCACGGGGAGCCAAGGTAAACCGGCAGGATCCGTTCTGGTTGACCACCAATGAAAATTCTCCTCTAGCAAACGAAGACCTCTACACAGAGCTTTCTGATCCTAAGACCTACGAAAACTTTACCAAGTCAGATTGGGACGATCTTCGCGAGTGTCTTCCACCAAATGTTCCTCTAAGTTCAGACGGCTACTCTATCCCTATCGACTTCTTCAAGTACGATGCAGACTTCCGCCGCGGTGTTCGTGAATTTCAAGAGGACTTGTCAACAGGACGTCTGGACCCGGGATGGCAGGCAGCAGCAGCTGAAGCTATGGAGGAGCGAGCACGTGGAGACTTTGATGCACACAAAGAAAATCAGTTCGAGGAGTTCTGGGGCCAGAAGCAGAAGCTGGACCGGCATGCGGTTGCTGGCGAATCTGCGAAGCTCAAGTTGGATGTAATGATTCAGAGTAGGATATTCCAGGCGGGGGACTTTCTAAGCTACTCTAGAGCGATGAGAACGGTCAACGGCAAGCTTCTGGTTGAGAAGGAATGCGAGGTACGATTGTCTTTACATTGTACCTCTAGGCAGGAACCTTGTTTACTGATAGGTCACAGATCGTTGCCGTTGGGGCTGATACGCTTACATTCGCCATCCCACCAGGCCAGCTGAAATATGCTCGTCTTCCTCACGATCTCAAAATCCAGGCAGACGCGAAGCCCGATGGAGAAGGGGCTTTGCTAATCGCCAATAGAACAGAAGAGGCAGCTCCTGATACTACAATAGGAGAGGACAAAGTATTGGAGAAAGACGAACATATACCGGGTGCGACTAACGGCAATGTGGGGGAAGAAGCTGCATCTGATATCAAGATGGAAGGGCAGGAACACACTGACAGAAAGGTCGAAGAGCAGGAGCTCAACAAGGACAAGTCAGAAGTTGATGTAGCATCGCCATTAGTCGACGTGGACGGGGATATCACCCAGCCAGGGCAGAAGACCGAAATCGAAGAGTCCGCAGCGGACGACAAGGACATGGAGGAGGACCCGCAACCAGATAAGTCTAAAGGAGGTGTAGCCCGGGATGACGTGATCCTTCACGAAACAGGCATTCTTTCGAGTCTAGAGATTAGGATTCTCGAAATCGATGGCCGTCCGAATCTTAAGGAAGTTCGACCCTCCATCAACGCCTGGAAGGCATTTCGCGGGAAGCGAAGCAACCAAGACTTAGGGACTTTGTTTGAGATGCGTGAAGAATTCTACGTGTGGAAGCATTCAAAAATTCCAAAGGCGCCGGGAAGCGGTGCTTATGGATTACGACAGTGACGGTCAGTTGGTTGGCTACATAGCGCGGCGTTTGAGAGATACCCCACAGAGCGAAGCAGGCATGAGTATTCTTAAGGCAAGCGTAGGTAGGGACGAAATGACGCTTGCTATACACATTCCGGGGCTTAGGTCTCCAACCCCAAATGAACAGAATTTCGATATGCAGCCACTGAATCTCGTGAACTTGATTTCCCAGAGATGAATTCTGCTTTTGCGGGACAAGGCTCTGAAGTTTGTCCCTTGTCATGATAAACCTCTCATGTTTCACGTTATTACTATCATCGCGTGTCGGTTATCGCCCCCACAAATGATAGATCCATCGGAGCGTGGGGCGTATGTCGCAACGAGATGGAGCGCGAAATCTTTCACTGCCTTTCTACACATGTTGCTGGCTGAATGCCCTCATCAAGATGCTGGATACTCAAGATGCTATTGTTCGTATGCTTCCTACCTTTGCTTTTTCCTGTTACCTTAGTGCGAGCAGTGCCAGCAGTAGCAGCTTCCCCAACCCCAGCCCTTTTGAACACGGCTCAATTGAACGAGAGTACCTCAGCGAATTTATCTTATGCAGAAAGGCATGTACATTGGCAATCTACTTTGGAAATCCTTTCTCACACATCTCACCTCCAGTGACCTACAACTCACCCCCTTCGTTACCAACACCACCCCACCAAACCCATTAGCCAGCGACACCTACCGCGTCCCAGGCACACACACCTTCCTCCGTCTCGCAATCTCCGACGAGCCCATCGTCAAAGCAGACCTCGGTCGAACAATCCTTCAGAGCCAAAAACAGCTGCGGGACTTCATAAAGGCGTATCGCGCTTACGACATGCTATTAAACCCGTTGGAAGATCCATTTGAGAGCTCGGAGGAATGGACGGGTTGCTTCTTCGGCGTCAAGTCGTACCCGATGGATCAGGATCTCCACCTCACCTACGGGATGATAGCAGACTCGTTGCAGGGCATATGGAATTATATGTATCGTGGCTATAGGCTTGTTGGGGCTATCTTTGAGGTCAATGATGATACGTGGGGGGTAGTGGGGGTAGGAAAGATCAGTGTGAACCGGCCTGCGCCATTGGCGCTCCCAGTAATGAGTGGGTCGGGGAATGGGAGTATCAAGGAGGCTACTCTCTTAGATAGAGCAAGGTAAGCTCTCACAATTTTCTATTCAAGATTTCCAATTGACACTGCCCCAACTCAAGCGCCCCGCAACTCACATCACACTCTAGCAACACCACCAAAGAAACCGCACCAGGAACCTTCTACCGCGTCCCCGGCACCTCAACCGTCATCCACATGGTACACTCCACCGAGACCATCGCCAAAGAAAACCTAGGCCGCACAATCCTGCAAACCCAACTCGAGATCCGAAGCTTTATAGAACTACACGACGCCTCCAACATGTCCCTCCATCGCCTAGACGATCCTTTCGAAAGCCCGGATGATCTGTCCGGGTGTTTCTTTGGCGTTAAAATGTATCCGCATGATTATGATCATCTTACTTGCGGTATGGTGGCGAATTTGTTGCAGGGGCTTTGGAATTATTTGTATAGGGAGGGGAGATTCTTTGGAGTTTTTTTTGAGGTTAATGATGATGTTTGGGGGGTTGTGGGGGTGGGGAAGGTTAGTGTGAGTAGACTGTCAGGGGGTGGGCTGTTGAGTGGGCTGGGAGGTGGGAATGTTACAGAGGCTTATTAAGTATTTTATGAAGGGGACGACGAAAAATGCTTATGATAGAGGACCGTGGCGTTATTTGCTGGTGTAGGTAGCCATACGAACATAGGTTACTGCTTATGAATAACATTGTCTACGTAGCAGTTGCTGTGCTGGATCTTGTGTAGTAGATGTCGGGAATCATAATCACAAGACAAAGGAGAATCATGTTCACAGACCAAATACCATAAAAGCTACGCATATACAGTAAATTCGTAAAAGTCAACATATCAGAGCCTGATAGCCCAGTACCTAGCTACGTCCAGAACCTTGGCCTGGTGATAGCCGGGTAGCAAAATTGGAGATTTTCCCTCCTAGTTCGTTCCGCATTCCTACACCACCAAAATCATTTATTAAATACATCTGCTACCTCCGCCTAATCTGCGGGGACTACCTTCTGTGGTCGAAATGGCCAACGGGCAGCAGCCGCCTCTCGACGAGGTCCAATGGACCGCACCTGCCATCGCTCAACAGATGGGCGGCATCCAAACAAACACCGGTAACACTGCTTTGCTGTCCCAAGTACTACTGCTTGCTGACTCCCACTACAGTGCTCCCATATTTCTCTGAATCTCCCTTCTTCGACGCCATGTCCAATAACGCTACCCTGACGACACAAGCCTTCAACAACCCTAATATGTTCCACTATATTCAAACTCGAGAAGCCTTCGAGGGTAGGCTGAGAACAATGCAAGGGTTGGAGTTCATGGTCACGCATGATCCGTCGGAGAATGGGACTAAGGTTGAGAATAGTGGTGTTTGGGTTATCAGCAAGCAGAATAGGAGGAAGAGGCAGGGTATGCAGGATGAGATTACGCCAATTAGCAGCTACTATGTTGTTAATGAGAATGTGTATATGGCTCCTTCAGTGGGCAGTATTATTGGGAGTAGGATGGTGCGTTGATTAAACGCTAGGTGAGATGGTCTTGCTAACTCCTTATCGCAGCTGTCCGCCGTCACGTCTCTAACGAAGCTACTCTCAACAGCATCTACCCTCCCATCATTCACACCAGCGACAGGCCACACCTACCTACCTCCGCAATCTAAGAACCCCACACCTGGCACGAGCTTCCATGCAACCCAAACGAGCAAAGAGAGTTCGCCGATGCCAGTTGCCACGCCTATGCCCGCAACACAGGATACTGTGAGCACAAAAGGTCTTGCAGCTCCGAAGACGGCTTCAGATACAGACTACCAAGGCCTACAAATGCAAGCTGAATCTTACAACCTCTTACGCCTTTACGGCAACGAGCACATGGACGAGAACCCTATAGTGGGCGAGCCTGGAAATTTCAAGCTAGCGAAGTCTAAGGATCCTGCGTTGGCATCATTTGCGTCTACGAACAAGACAAGCTTTGACTCAGTGAAAGCGCCAACACCAGCAAAGACTGTTCCGGCGCCGCAGCTGAAGACTGTTGATCTGCCTGCACCGGTGAAGAAGCTGAGCAAAGGTGGGGAGAAGAGTCCGACTACACCTGGTGGGATGAAGGAGAAGAAGGCGAGAAGGAAGAGTAAGGCTGCTGGTGTTGGGGATACATTTACGTCAAAGCTCTCGACACCAAAGCCTACGACGCCAGCAGCATGAGTCATGTTGAAGCCATTTCTTAGCATACGGCATTCCTAAACGAAGATCGAAAGCCCAAGATAAAAACGACGATGAACTCAAACCTCGAATCTCTACGGTGCGGAGGCTCCATCTCAAAAGGTCATATCTGGCATTCAGTTCGTGCGCATCTCCAGAATGCTGGTAAGTAGCCCTGGCAAGAGTTGTCTTGCTCCTCAGAGCTGACAAGCGGGCAGGTTACACTGCTATATTTCCTCGGCCAAATAGGTTTCCAACCTTCCACACGTAGTTGCCTCCGTTGACTATTGCACCAAAAACTCGAAATATCCTGATCATGTCACCCCATCTGCACCAGTGTTCGAATCCTCTGTGCCCTCAGCCTCATCAATATCGACGGCACAGCTCACCTCCACGAAGTCTTCCAACTCCTCACTGACGGTCTTCAACTTCTCCTTCACACTAGCCACACCTTCGTACCCCACGATGTGTCTCGCGGGTGGATTCTCATGCCCGCCAATCGCAGTGATAGCATTTATCGTCTCGGCAAGGAGTGCGGTCTTCATCTTGGCTGGAAGCTTAGGGTACAGAGCCGAGATCTCGTTGGGTGCGAGCGTTGAGCCGTCGTGGTTACCATTTTGATGGGCACTCTGGATACGGTCAAGGAGACCTGTAATAATGTCCCTGAACAAAGGCGCAGGGTTATTCTCACGGGCGTATTGGGGTAGTAATGGAGCGGATACGATCTTGTTGGTTAGCACACCTATTTCAATCGTTGGTTGGACGATGGTCATTTTGATGTTGAATGGGGCAATCTCATAGGCAAGACTGTCGCAGAAGCCTTCCAGCGCCCACCAGGATGCGCAGTGCATTCCCAATCCAGGGGTGCCGAGGTGGCCAGCTGCACCATAGCTTAGCAGAAGCCCATCGTCGGAGAACGTTGACACTGACTTATCCCTGTCAAGATCATTATATGTCCTGAACCCTTTTTCCTCATACAAGGTATCGCGGCTTTGATGATATTCACTGGTCCGAAGAAATTCGTCTCGAATTGTTCCCTGACCAGTGTCTGAGTTCGTGGGGAAGCTGCGAGCTCTTCAACCGTGCCAACGAGTGCTGTCCATAAAACCAATTAGTATCATCATCCTAAATCCACAACCCATAGTTCTTCATACCTTCACTCGAGCAGCATAAGAGTATATCCAGTTTCCCAAAAGCCTCCACAGCCTCTGCAACAGCGGCCTGGCACTGTCCCATAATCCTATACCCAAACTCGTATCAGCTGGTTGTCCCCATCGCCTCGGTATTTCCGGGACCCTCACACCTCCCGTCCAATTCCACCCCCTAATCCTCTCCCTCCACCCCCTCCCTCACACATTTCTGCGTATAAAACTCCCTAAAATCCTCTCCCCTCTCGTCATCCGCGTCCATTTCCCCATTTTTGACGCCTGCAATCACGGAGTCCCCGTGTGCGAGGGCTGCGCGTGCGACGAATAGGCCGATTGGTGATGTAGCGGCTGTGATGAGCCAGGTGCGGGGGATGTGGTGGATGGGGAAGTTTGGGTGCGGGGACTTGGGGGCTGTCATTGTTGGGGATCAGCGGGAAAGTTGAGTGATGGACTTGAGCGGCAGAGGGCGGAGCGTGCTTTACCCATCTTTAGGTACGATTGCAATTGGGTGTTGGGAGGTGGACGAGGACGAAGTGGATGATCGGCGCCAAGCTGCCGGAGATGGGTCCGCTATCGAAACATCAATCTACATCATCAATAGTACCAACCTCATTGGCTTGTTTCCATTCATGCCTCTGATGCTCTGCTCTTCCTCTTTTCCTTGCGTTACATTTTCATTCTAGGCTTCTTAGTCAGGATCAATGGGATACGGTCAAGCAGTCTAGCATGATATCCGCGTTTGGTATTTAGATTGAGCAATGAAGGCAAGCGTCAGATTTCACTGAGTATGTATTATTGCACAGGCGGTCCCGATACTTTTCTGGCATTTTTCCAGCCATAGACAATATTATTGTTGAAAATTACAGAGGGCGTGGTTGATTTTACGCAGAATCACTTCTGATCTATATATACAGATGTTATCTGCTGTGCAATCTGATACCGGACCCTTGTAACGGACGTATATATATCTTGCCTCTATGAGCGAAACCTGATCGATAGGGATCTGTGTAACGGATGAAGCTAGTTTAGTGATCTTAAAGAGCAGGTAAAGGAACCTTTACAGTAAATCCGAAACTCCGAGTACTAGCCGAAACACCTTGGCATAACGCTATAAACATATTTCGCGTTACAATACTGTTAAGTTCTTTTGCATTCCACGCTATTCTATTTCCCCCACAGCTAAACTTACATCTGGAGTCTAATGCACCTACAGCGCCCGGGCACCTCTGCGTACCTAAGACGATATGACCTAGATTTTAATTGACCCGCTATGCCGATCGCTGCAAATAATGAGTGTGAGTTTTACCTGTGTGATAAGGTGATGGGCAAGATAGTAAAAACGGAAAAATCGCTAGATATCTGCAAAGAGAACGACAATGAATCGAAATCGTAGAGTGTGGAACCGAAGATGTAATATACGAGATGCATATCATTTATTATTCCTATCTTTGCTATTTTCGTCTGAGCTTTTTGAATCCCTAATTGCCTAAGAAAACTGATTGGAGTCGTCGATAAATTGAAATATTAGCACCCGTCCTGACGGACAGCCAATGGCTACCATCGAAGCTGTCACGACCGAGCATGATGATCGATACTCAGAGGGTAGCCACAATAAGTTCTCTGAATCTTTTTTAATCCATATGTTATCAGAGCTCAAACCATAGCCGTGTCGATACGGCCTTTTACGATCAGCTATATTCCGCGTAGTCACGGAGGCTGACGGAAGATCGAGAATAAAAGTTCCTATTTCAGTGTGGAGAAATGAGCTAGTAATATCGAACGATATATTCGAGAGGCACTTGCCAACCTCGAGTGTCTGGAGGCATTTGCCGTTACTTACATCCCAGATCTTGAGGGTTTCGTCACCTGATGCTGATGCAAGATGTTTACTGTCATGCGAGAAGACGACCGAGTTGACCAAATGGCTATGGCCTTCGAGTGTCTGGAGACATTTGCCGTTGCTTGCATCCCAAATCTTGAGGGTTTTGTCATGTGATGCTGATGCAAGATGTTTACTGTCATGCGAGAAGACGACCGAGTTGACCAAATGGCTATGGCCTTCGAGTGTCTGGAGGCATTTGCCGTTGCTTGCATCCCAGATCTTGAGGGTTTTGTCATCTGATGCTGATGCAAGATGTTTACTGTCATGCGAGAAGACGACCGAGTTGACCAAATGGCTATGGCCTTCGAGTGTCTGGAGGCATTTGCCGTTGCTTGCATCCCAGATCTTGAGGGTTTCGTCCCATGATGCTGATGCAAGATGTTTACTGTCATGCGAGAAGACGACCGAGCTGACCCAATCGCTATGGCCTTCGAGTGTCTGGAGGCATTTGCCGTTGCTTGCATCCCAGATCTTGAGGGTTTTGTCATCTGATGCAGATACAAGATGTTTACTGTCATGCGAGAAGACGACCGAGTTGACCCAATCGCTATGGCCTTCGAGTGTCTGGAGGCATTTGCCGTTGCTTGCATCCCAGATCTTGAGGGTTTTGTCCCGTGATGCTGATGCAAGATGTTTACTGTCATGCGAGAAGACGACCGAGTTGACCAAATGGCTATGGCCTTCGAGTGTCTGGAGGCATTTGCCGTTGCTTGCATCCCAGATCTTGAGGGTTTTGTCATGTGATGCTGATACAAGATGTTTACTGTCATGCGAGAAGACGACCGAGTTGACCCAATCGCTATGGCCTTCGAGTGTCTGGAGGCATTTGCCGTTGCTTGCATCCCAGATCTTGAGGGTTTTGTCATGTGATGCTGATGCAAGATGTTTACTGTCATGCGAGAAGACGACCGAGTTGACCAAATGGCTATGGCCTTCGAGTGTCTGGAGGCATTTGCCGTTGCTTGCATCCCAGATCTTGAGGGTTTTGTCATCTGATGCTGATGCAAGATGTTTACTGTCATGCGAGAAGACGACCGAGTTGACCAAATGGCTATGGCCTTCGAGTGTCTGGAGGCATTTGCCGTTGCTTGCATCCCAGATCTTGAGGGTTTTGTCATCTGATGCTGATGCAAGATGTTTACTGTCATGCGAGAAGACGACCGAGTTGACCAAATCGCTATGGCCTTCGAGTGTCTGGAGGCAGGCATTCCAGTCACTTTCCATACCCGGAATGGTCTTAATCCAGCTGGGCTCCTCCTGCTTGAAAATTTCTCTTACTACGCTATTGCTCGGACTAAATATGAGTGCTGACGCATAAACTTGGAGAGGATTATTTTCTATTGCCCATTTGTGGTATAAAATGAATCGGCGTACATCTCTGACTAGGTTGGTCAACTGTGATGCATCTGGTTTCCCCTAAAGTGATCTTAGAATGTCTCCCAAAGAGTAAGAAGGTATCAATAATCTATATCTAACCTGTAGTATACTCTCCAGCATGATAATTGAAAGCACTCCCTCCGACATGCCTCCAAGAAGGCTGAGAGCCTCGAGCCAGTACAGATATTTTTGTCTCAGGAATTTATCGACCGCGCCGCCATTTCCAAGGTCATTCCTGTCCTTCGCGGTGTTACTGGGATCCCATTCCTTGAGATGTTCAACCCAAAAGACGCAAGAATACCGTACCGCAGCTAATGGGTCTGGATCACGCGGTTGAACCTGATCGATGGAAAATCCTGGAGTACATAAGCTGTACATGTCGCGATGCAGGGTTCGAGACATGACCTCGAGCGATCTCAAAAAGATCGCATGGTGTACTTCCGCTTCTCCAGAAGGAAAAATTTGAGTTGACGCTTTTTGAAGCATGAAGTCCTTTGCTGATTGATGTACGAAGTATACAGTATCTCCTTGAAGAGTTAGGAAAGAGCCGCATAGCTCGATAATTTTTCGTAGTGATTCGAGATCATCGGTAATACCTTCTAGCGTCTTAATAAAAGACGTCAGTTCTTTCAGCGTGATAGGCCGGCGTACAACTGTGACTAAGGCCAGTATCTGCTTGAAGAGATTACTGCTATTCGCAGTACATATCCGTTGCATCATTCCATTGTAGAGTTTGTCAAGGGTAGGTGGAAATGTCCCCAACACTGCTAGAACTTCCCAGCTCCAGAAATTCTCAAGATTTTGACAAACCAAAGCCGCCCAAAGAAATGTGTCATTTGCATTTGAGGATAGATAATCTCGAACGGCGTTTTTAAGTTTGTCGTCGTACTTCTTTCGCTGCGCCAAATGAATTACTTTATGTTCAATATAACTGCGGACAGCAGTAGAAATGGATTCTGCATTGAGCTCGAGACACATCCTTATTTTCTGGCCTGCTGTTTCCAATACCTCCTCGATTTCTGGCCAATTACGACTTGAGACAATCCACTTAATACTAGATGACACTGACGATTTCTGGATAATAAAGTCGAGAATTTTCGGCAAGTCTGTCACACATTCGTCAAGAGCGTCGATGATCAAGTAAGTACCCTTCAAGTTCGGGTCTTGCAAAATATCCGTAAAAATCTCGGACAGAGCGACCCAGGCATTCGTATCTTCGAAGAGTGTTCGACCAGCATGATCGTACTTTCTACGTACATGCGAGATGAGCGAGGGTTGTTGGTCGACAAGCAAGTAGATCAAGCCGCGCAGAACAGCTGCGGCGCTATTGATTCGGGAATCGGTGGCCTGGCAGAAGAAGAATGACAGGAGGTACGTATGAGCAGCAGGCTTCTTCAGCTCATCGATGATACCACAGAGCAGCATTGTCTTGCCCTTACCGGGATCGCCCTTGATCCAGAGCAGTCGGCTCTGCTGGTCTTCACGCCATCGTCGGAAGTCGGCGTCTTCAAGGATCCAGCAGTACGAGTCTTGTAGCAGACCACCCTGAGTGTCTTCGATACGTATCTTGTCGAGACGTGGATCAGTCAGACATAAGTGTTGAAAGCATTTTTCGTCCTTTTTGTCTTGAAGAATGGTTTTCTCTTGCTTCTTCGCAATGTCGACAAGCTTCTCAAGATTAGACTTGATTTCGTGGGTATTGTATACGTCGGAGTCCTGTCGAACAGCGCTCTCTGCGTCCTCAACCCTTTTGAGATTGCCATCCCAGTCGTCAAGCTTGATCATATCGCGTAGGAAGGCAACACCCCGGTTTCTGTAACATGAATAGACGCTTCTCACCAGGTAGAAGAGGAGCTCTCGATAGAGATCGATAACTCGCTTTTCCAGTTCCGCTTGTATTCCGGCAAACGAGACATTATTATCAGTATCCTTTTTGAGAAGGATGCTCGAGAGTTCACAATACCACTCCATTCTGGCGATAACGTGGACGGTTCCATCGCGGTTCAATTTACTCTCAGTCGTAGGATTTACAAACATCTTCAGATATCAGCACAGGCCTTAAGATGGTAGTAAAGAGCGAATCTACCTGTAAGGCGAAACAGATACTGGTCCATGCAATAGCAGCTTGCGGTACCGCCTGTAGCCCCGAGCTTATAGCATCCTTCACCGAGAGAATGCCTTGCATCACCTCACCAGCAGCTCCCTTAACTCTATCTTCTCTTTCTGTCTTCTCTAATCTGGCTTGGACGAGCCGTTCCATCTGCGACCATCTCTTGGCTGTATCTACCTGCTCTATCGTATTTTCGATGCGCGATGGGTCGTGTCCTGAACAATCTTCTTTGAGTTCTCGAGACAAAATTCTCTCGTACGCGTCTACCATTTTTAATTCTCTCTGTTTAAGGTCGTCGTATGCTTTGTTCCAAAGTTGTTCTGACAGCGTCGAGGGAGAGGATGGAACATCAGAGGGAGCATGTTCAGTGAAATTTCCAGCCGGAGTTGGCGAGACGGTAGGAGAAGAGGGAACGAAGGAAGCCGAGGCAGTAGCAGGGGAATGAACTGCAAGTAGTGGGGTTGCTGGTGGCTGAAGAGATGTTAGTTCTCCCTTTGTCCTACAAAACCCCAAGCCTGACTTTTCTCACAGAAAAACGAGCAGAATGAGAGACATCGCTGTTCAAATATCTATCTGCAGGGGTTCCTGGAGCCGTAATTGATATATCGGACGAGCCGGCCGTCCTCTCCTCTGGATTGGCATCCTGGTGCTTTCGCAATCTCTTTGAGTCTTCCGTGCCACGACTTGAGCGGTGAAACTTCAATTGCGAAAAGAACGATGGCATGCTTCTTAGGATCACATATGACTGAATGAATAGCGTTAGTGGTAAAGGTAGTGACAGTTGTTCAGGGAGGCTGGCGTGCTAGTTCTTCCTCGCTCACGACGGGACCGAAGAAGCGGGGCTTTTGCATACGGCAGGTTGGTTGGGAGAAAAGCAAAGGTAAAGAGCCGACGGCAATTGTCAATGGGTTACTGGTTGGAGAAGTCGCATAGGGGCAAGATCTGGTCTTTTCGTGATGGTATGCAGTGAGCACAGCGCTACAATGTGGATCTGCTGGGTTCTGAAGCCAGCTTTACGCTTTGTGAGTCCTATTACGGGTAATCCCGCTGTAGCTGTGGGGGAAATAGAATAGCAAAAGAATTTAACGGTACTGTAACGTAATATATATTTAAACCTTATGCCAAGGTATTTCGGTTAATACTCGGACTTTTGGATGTGCCTCTGTATGGCCTTCAAGATCACTAAACTAGCTTTATCCATCGTACAGATCCTTATGGACTATATCCCAGTGATAGAGGCAAGCTATATACACGTCCATTACAAGATTCAGGTCTCAGATTACGCGCCGGACCACATCTGGTCTTGTATGTGAGCAAATTCTGAAATAGCATGTATATATAGATTCAAAGTGATCGAGCGTAAAATATACCATGCCCGGTGTAATTTTCAACATCAATGGTATTCATGAGGAGAAATGCCTCAAGATTACCTAGTCATACTTCAGTACTGTAGGTGGAGGCTTGAAAGTCGAAGTACCTCGACCAAATTTCATCACGCGGGGTGTTTCACGACGCCGGGATGGGGTTTATTTAAACTTCATCGCTTCCCGCGTCTTTGATATGCTCGCTTCGCTTCTGATACATAGGGGGAAGAATATGGGGACGATGACGATCTCTTGTCTGGATGATATCTGGGGAATAGCTACATCCCGTCGTCTGAGTCAACTTCAGCAACTAGGCCACCCCACGGTGCGGTGCAAGATTGTTATTTTAGCCATGCTCCAAATTGTTATCATTCGCCACGAGTCGCCTGATATCGATGGATCCCTTTGATGAATGACTGGAAAATTCCAAGCGGCTAAGCTTGGCGGATCTTAACAACGATCTGGCTGCATTAAATTGCTCGTTGAGGCTCTCAGTCTGTGCATACTAGCCCGATTGGCACACCAAGGTTGCAACCGGTTGCCCCGGATTTGAAGGTTCTAACAATACGAAGATGTTTCATGTTTCTCGGACTGAGAAGTGGTGTCTGGCGGTGTGTTTTCAACCATCTTGCCGTCCCAAGATTCTTCCAAGAGCGCATGATGTCAATACACCCCATCCAATGGTTGACCCCCACGGAACCCTGAGTTTGCTTCGAGGCTGTGTCGGTAATCGAGGCGTTCCCCACGGGATATTATGCGCCTGTGGCACGAGGAAGAAATTATCCGCCCATTTCTGCGCCAGTGATCTACTGATCCGTAGTTTCAAAGCGTAAGAAACACGCGGCCAAGTTGATCCAGGGTCCAAGAAGGTTTTAATTAGGACATCAATTCTCTTTAATGGCTACTTGGCAGCCTGATGAATCTAGCTAGACACTCTTCATGGTGCCGTGTTTCCGGAATCCAAAGAACCGGTACAGTCGAATGGTGTGTCATGTTGAAAATGCGCGTCAATTGACATAGTATGCAATGTCATCAATGTTATGCGCATACGGTGCATATTATACGGCGGCGAAGAATATAGAAAGGAGGCAAGTAATCCATTGAGTCCACCAAGGACATGCCGTTGCTGGAGCACTCAACACATTTCAATTGCTTCACTCCTTGATCGAGACACAAGGCTGTACTTAATATGAAGAACCTCATCCTTATTACCGCGACGTACTTCGCTTTCACCGAGGCGACCCCACCTTCTTTTGCAGCAATCCCGGCACCTACAAATGCTTCTTTGTTGGTCCCGACATCTTCTGACATGGCCACTGCGCCTCCTCCACCAAATCCTGGAGAACCAGCTGGTCAATGGATAGACCAACTCTTCGTCGATACAAACAGCACATCATACAACATGTCCGATACCCTCGGGTCTAGTTTTTCCTATCTAAATATCACAAGAAATGCCGCCGCTGCATCAGAGCCAGCGGCAAAGAGGCGAAAGAGAGACTACGAGGAAGAATACGGGCTTCATGAGTCAACATGGGCCAATGATACGGCAAACATCGCATACAACATCAGCGTCGATTTCTCAAACTGTAGCACAGGCCTTCGTTACTCCACCGACGTAGGCGTTTACACCTTCACCAACGGTACAACAAGCAATGAGACCACGCTCAAAGATATGGTAGCCGATTTGTGGACGCTGAGGCACTCGACCAAAACTCTCAACACGAGATTCGCAAACCACACAGCAATGGTCGCCCAGCTAGCCATGGACGAAGCCAACGCCGTGCTAAATAACGGCCTCATTTGCAAAAACAGCACTTCGAGCGTAGTTACTACTGCTCTCCAACCAACGGACGAAATCATACACGACGAACTTCGACATCTCCTCGCAAACCCGTACAGTTACTGGGCATCCGTAGTCCTCAGCGCAGGCACCGGTGCCGCTGCTGGAGCGGGAATAGCAGCCGGCCTCGATTACAGATTCAAAGGCAACGTGACCGCGCAGAATACCATCCAAACGGGCACCGTAGTCGCAGTGACAATCATCATAGCAGGGATTCTAAATCGCATGCACGAAGTCGGGCATCTAGACAACGCCCAACCAATCGCTCAAGCAGCAGCCGCAGGAGCGCGCGAACTAGTTCCCCAAAACGTCCGCCAATTGGTACCCGCCGGTCGGGAGGTGGTGGTCCAGCAAGTCTGGCTCGGCTGGATCAGGCGCGCAATGCTGAGAATGAAGCAGCAGCAAGAAGCGCTGGAAGAGCGACAGGAGGCCATGGAGGAGGCCTTGAGCGAGGCGGGTGTTTCGATCCCTGGCGGATCGACGAGGACGAGTGTGGAGTATCCTGGTGGGGGGAGGAGTAGTTTGGGCGGGGAAAGTGCGGGTACCCAAGATCCGGGGACGGTGGAGGATTTAGAGGCGTGTCTTGATAACGTGGGGGCTGCGGAGGCGGCGACTGCGGTGGGGGAGATGAAGGATCCCGGTACGTATATTTCGGAGCCTTTTTTCCCCAATTCGGACCACTGTATAAATATAAGATATATCGAGGGAGCGATGACTTGCATTTTGCTCCCTAAACACATCTCACAACTCTTGTTCCTATCCGCAGAGAGTAATACTGACTCCGAAATGTGCGCAGTGCTGAACTTGGAGACTATCAATGAGGTCCAAGAACAATTGGCGAAACGAAATGACGATGGGAGCTGTGGCGTATGAGAGTTTAGAATTAGAAGCTGGTAAGGTATCAATTTCACTGTTTGCAAAGCCATGACTGAAGCAGTAGAACAGCTGAACGCATGCGAAGATCTCACTGCTGGCTCTCATCTGCCCATCTATCAACCCAACGATGCTCCCAGTAGCCTTCTCTTATGCTGCTTGGCAGCTCCACACCTCCTAGAACACCTCGTTCCACCACTCTAAATTCCTCCGGAAGACTATTCTCAAACTCAACAATCTTCTCAACCGGCTCATTATGTTCCTTATTACTCGTCAAATGCTTCTCATATAGCTCACCATACTTCACACCTGCTCTTGTGACGCGGTCCTCCAGTGCTATTCGCTTCCAGATCACCTCGTCCGCTGATTTGAGTTGAGCTGAGTTGCTGCGTACATTCACTCAAATTGACGGTCTTTGGACAGCTTGACCTTCTCGTAGTCTTCTCTCTTCATATTCAAAACTCGGCTGGCAAGCTTTTTGATGTGTTGAAGGTGCGTTCGATAGTCGGTTTGGCTCATCGCGGCCTCCTTTTTGTCTTGAGTACGACGTTTATTAGCTCGTTTGAGCTTGGCTTCGACCTCTTTTAAGGTCCTCGCGAGCCTGGATTGTAGTGTTTTTAAGGAGGTCGATCGCTTGTTCGAACCCTTCTAAGTGCAATTTGAGCTCCTGGTTAGCATTTTCATTGCGGTCCTTCCAGTTTCTGACCAGTTCGGCAGCTTGATCGAGCAGAGCAATTGCATGTTCGTAGGCTGAGAGAGCTGGGACTGTAGCTTCTATAGCTCAAGTTGGAGTCGAAAGCGAACGATTCTCGAGGTCGGGTGAAGGTAAGCTGATACGTTTTAGGCTTCAAAATCCTTGATAATAGGACGGTATTAGAAGCTGGAAGAGTGTAGAATACCCACGTTCTCTACTTCGGAGCAGTCGATATTGGATGATTGCCCACTTAGGTCAACCGTAGGTTGCGAGGTTCAGTGCTTCAGAAAGCCTTGATTTAGGGCAGTTCTTGACGTTGGGTGAGCAGGGAGTGCGCGGTTTGCAGGGCAAAAGGAGCCGAATATCGGTCTTTATGCAGTCCCGCAGAATGTTGAGCGAGCTGTTCGCTGGGAACGCGGAGTTGAATATCGGTCGCTTTACAGTCTTGTAAAGCAGAGAGTGTACTGCTCGCTACTTAGATAGAGTATACATACTTGCTGGCAGTGTTCGGCATCAAAGAGCACGGTTTGCCTGGTTCTTGACTTACTCACTGGTAGATTTGGGTGTTGTTCTGCTTGTTGGAAGTGAGAAGCTCACCCCAGCCAGCTTTTCTACTGTCAGAAATTTGGCCATCACAGCTCCTCGGTGTTGACCACGTGATCATGAGTCACGGAGTTAGAGCCCTCAACACGAAGAGGTTTGTGAATCAGGGCACACATATATACTATATTGGAAGGAATGAAGCCCAGGAACGCATACATTGTCACTGGATAAGCAGATAAACAGAAATTTTATATAGGAAGGAAGCTTGATGTATCGTTTTATTTGTTGTTTGCTTGATTAGAGAGCAATCTTAGTCTATCTCCGCTTCTTAGCTGAGCCCTTTTCAGATCCAGTGACCTTGCTGGCCATTGGCCCATTTGCTGCTGCGGGCGGCGCAGCCAATGGCTTGTTAGCAATCTTCTCCTCCACCGGCTCGTCATCGCCCCCTTGGCCAAATTCGTTGACGCGTGAGTAGTCAACCTTGTAAGCGTAGCTTTGGTATAAGTAAATGAAGAAGATGACGTCGTCTCGAAGGGTAGCAAGCCTATGTAGCGTAGGCATCTTGATGGTAAAGGCGAAGAGATCATCGATGAACGTGTTGAGGGTCTTGTACATCATCGTTCTGCCGGGCATGTGGGCAACGCTCTGAGTATTTTTGTTAGCATGAGCAGTTGGAACAAGGATACACGACAGGCTTTCTTACCTTCAGGCGGTAGTTGATATACAAACTCGGCACCATCATCAAGAACCCATAAGCATAGACACTACCCACGAGCGTAGTGATTACGAAGCTGTACCAGCTCTTGTGTGTATCATAGACCAAGCTATACACCGCATACGCTCCCAGCAGCGGTATAGCGACCAAGTAGAGGTAGCGGAAGGCAATCTCATCATACTCCTTGGTCTTCTCCTCAGTTTCAGACAGTTTGTGTTTATCTTCGAATGTGATCTTGTAGGGTATGAAAGATCCTGGCTCTGCCTCACGGATTCGAACATCCACAGTCTTGGTAATCTTCCATGCCTCGAGTAGGATGCCCATTCCTTGGCCGAGAAGAATCATCCAAGAAGTGCCATCGCTGTTGTCCATGAGGTACAAGAAGATGACAGTCTGCATGAATACATTAGCAAGGATAGTCCTGACTGAGATGCCGACGTTGTCTTTCTTATTGCGCCAGTGGGAGATGTCGCTTTTGAAGGCAAGCATCTCGAAAATCATGTGGAGTACGCTGACGATGGCCGTGGTCGATAGCAAGTAGATGTTCGTGTCAACAAGCACTCGTTTGAACTCCTCAAATTCGCTACCGTCTCCGCCCGCGGGCATTGGACCGCCGCCAGCTGCTTGTCTCTGATTCTGCTTCATACCCTCGTCAATGCTTGCGTAGATGGCCATCTTCCAGTTGTTCATGTTCATCAGGCTAATGTGCAGAGGTAGCTCTTTGACAGTATAATTCAGCTCCGTCATGTGATCTCTAAGCTGCCAGAAGGTATTCACGAAAAGAATCGGATAATACCAGCCATTTTGTCCAGAAATGTCTCTTGCACTAGTAGATTCAAGCTGCACATGCTGCCGAATGGCCGGGTGCATTGTCGTGTAGGGTTGAGTGCCAGAGTCTGGGATGAAAGCCATGGTGAAGTTTGGATGATAGTAGGAGCCGAACTTGGGCGTTTTGTCCTCTTCCACCACCTCCGTTTCATTGGAGCCAGCTAGCAGGTTCTTCGTCTTCTTGATCTTCTTTTTCGGTAAGACTTGGTTCAAAGGACGAACGTAGTGGTACGCCTTCGCTGCATCATAGCTTCCAACAGTTGGATCCAAAGAAGACCCGTGCAAGGCAATGTAGAAGTGTGCCCATAGCGTGCCATTGTTCTGTACTTCTTTGGGCACTTTGAACGTCGTATCAATCTCACGGCTATCTTTCCAATTTCCGAGTGTGAAATCCTGTTCCTGTAATACCAAGGTCTCTGGATCCACCTTGGTCAATGCAGGCATGACTATCGAAGGAGCAATATAGATGGAGATGTCCAGGCTGCTATTCATTGGCCATATTGGTGCAATGTTCTGCGGGATAGGGTTGTAGTCGCCAAGGATCGTGTCGGGTCTATCGTTGAATGCAGGAATGGGGCCTTTGGCAGACGGTACACCAGGAGTGGTGGCGGTATTTGGAGCTGTCTTGTTACCCATGAATTGCGAGACGGCGAATTGCACAAATATGAAAATAGCTATGCTTTGGATGATGTTTCGGGTCGTGGACTGTGATTTAGTCAGCTTTGACGCAGGACTTAGGTAAAGTCCCAGTAATGACCAGCTCTCACACTTATGCCACCCTGGTCTCCTCCATCACCCGCGGGTTGGACCCCTTGAGAAGGCATCTTGAAAGGTCCTGGTTGACTTGTAGCCCGAACCGGAGAGCAGGCAAGCCGTCGGAATAGGTGGGAGTCGCTGTGGTAGGAAATCCCAAGTTCGGAGGAACAGCACCTCGAAGAGCGGAGTTGTAGTCTCTATACACTCTGCTGGAGCATGGTAAGCGCCAACTTCTCCGGTATGTAGCCCACTGTTGTGCCTGTCTCGCCTGTGTGAAGTGTATGCCTTGCTGAGGATAATCTTCTGGCACGTCGCCATCGAGAAAGTCCGCCAGCTTGGACCCTGATCGTCCCGTCACCCTGATATGATACGTCAAGGACATCCGCAATATCAGTCTTGTCTAGTCAAGACCACAGAACTTCTTATTTCCTACGGACTTCTTCGGGCTTTAGGCACACTCTCATTGACGTAGATAGACTCATGATATTTCGTTGTTGTTCGGCGATGATGCGTTGAAACACTCTCTGCCCACGTCACTCATCCCTTGCATTCGTGTACACTTCCCATCCCTCGGGACATCGACTCATTCTCTCGTTCATAAAGTCCAGGGCGAATTCTCTCATCTTTCAATTAATTCTCAATCGCTTTCGTAACCTCCAAGCATGGGTTCAGAATCTCTAGATAACCCTGTACACACATCTGAAATCTCTCGTCCTTCGACCTCAGCAAATGCGTCTAAAGGCCCCGTCGTCTGCGTCTTGTACGCACCCATCCTCCACATCTCATGATATCGCTAACAGTCTCTAGCTGCGGCTCCTCCCCCGGATCCTCCCCAGTGCACATGGCCGCCGCCCGTGCCCTCGGCATCGCCTTCGCAGCCCACAACATAAAGCTCGTCTACGGCGGCGGAACCGTAGGTCTCATGGGCGAAATAGCACGAACTCTCGTCTCCCTCTCAGGCCCCGACTCAGTGCACGGCATAATACCCGAAGCACTAAAAGCCTTCGAACAAGAAGGACGCCCAGGCACAGCCAGTCCCTCAAACCCCCAACCCCCAAAAATCAGCGAGGAGATTTACGGCCGTACAACGACAGTACCAGACATGCATACGCGAAAGCAATTGATGGCAAAAGACGTTATGGAAGGCGGGCCAGGGAGTGGGTTCGTGGCGTTGAGTGGGGGGTATGGGACGTTGGAGGAGTTATTTGAGATGACGACTTGGAATCAGTTGGGGATTCACAGGAAGGGGATTATTGTGTTCAATGTTGATGGGTATTATGATGGGTTGATACAATGGGTGCAGTCAGCTGTTAGTGCGGGGTTTATATCGCCGGGGAATGGGGGGATACTTGTTGAGGCGTTGGATGCGGAGGAGGTTGTTGGGCAGTTGAAGGAGTATAAGGTGTCGGAGGGGAGGTTTAAATTGGATTGGAGTCAGAAGTAAGGCCGTAAGAGGCATGACGATGTCACGAATGGCATTACATAGCGAGGCGCAGGGCATATACCCATAGACTCATAGAATCTGACCAGTTTGAAGTCTATCTGCTAAAAATACAGCGAGCTATGCATGCTCGATCACGAATCAACCTCCATGCTCTCCCCCTCCCTCGCCTCCCCACCAGCCAGCTCCGCACTCTCCAGCGCAGCCTCCAATAAAGGCCCCACCTCACTCCCATCATACAGCTTGAAAGTCTCCACCTTCCTCTTCCCATCCTTTGCAATCCCCGTCACACCCACACTCGCATTATCAACCGTCAGCTCTTTATCCTGACTCAAGCTCTCCTTCAAGGCCAACAACCCATGCTTAATCAACTCATCCCTACTCGCATCCGCAAACTCATCCAAATGCCTCTCCAAATACGTCCTCGCCATCTGACTCCTCGCACCAATCGCACAAGCAATCATCTCCTGCGTCATCCCTGATGGCTGGAACTCAAAAAGATGCGGTCCTGTCTCATCCACGCCCGCAATAAGAAGTCCAACACCATAAGGTCTCTTCCCATACACCTGCGTAGATGTCTGGGCACGGTCGCCAATCTGAGTGACGATTCGTTCGAGGGGGATAGGGCGGCCGTACGTCATTTTTGAGGCGAGGGCTTGTTGTTTCATGAAATTTGAGAGGACGCGGGCGTCGGAGGCTAGACCAGCGAGCGCGATGCCGAAGTGTTCGTCTATGCCTATTACTTTTTTTTGGTAGGAGGAGAGTTCTTCTGCGTTTCGCTGTGGGAGCGTAGAGTGGTCAGCATGTTGATAATGTGTGAGGTTGCGTGGTTGCGATGTTTGAGGTTGTACCTTTAATGCTACTAACACGGTGTGTGTTTTGCTTACAATCCCAACGACCACAGAGCCTTGCTTAACTGCTTCTGATGCATATTCGACTTGGAATATGCGACCTTGCGGCGAGCTGTAGACATGTTTAGCTTTTGACAGCTTGTAGGACAGAACTGGGATCCGTACAAGGTCACCGAGTCGTTGTCATAGTTATTTCGAAACATGTTGGAGAGCTTACTGCATCAGCAGTTGTTGTAGAGGAAGTGAAAGCCTGCGGAGTCGTCGGCGTTGACAGCAAATGCTTCTGGTGTAGCTTGAGGAGCTCAGGCAGTCGAAGGCGACGTGAAGCTCCATAAGGCTGAGGACCCCTGCTAGCGTGATCTGAGGAGGATCTTGGCATTAGGGAATTGCAAATTGCACTCGAACAATCTTTCCGCTTCAAAGAAGAGATCCCCAAGCTTTAGTGTTCTGGGTCTATACGAGCGCTGGCATCACTTTTGAACAGGCTTACGCAAAGATTGCCGCAGGCTGTAGGAGACTAGGACATGAGAATACGGAGAAAAACTCGATGCAGCTTATCAAAGATTGGCTAGAGAACAACTACTCGCTCGAATAGCTCATGATCATTGACAATGTTGGCAGTACTGAGGCTTTCTTCAAGGAAAAGGTTCATGGCAAGCTGTCGGCCGAATACGTTCCGGATAGTACAAAGGGTTCTGTGCTATATACGTCAAGGAATCGGGAGACCTTACGCAAGATCGTGATCCCATAGCGATCCCGTCGATGAGTTCAGGACAAGCTCGACACTTGCTAGGAAAAGTTCTGATCAGCAGCAGTACTGATGAAGATCGCCGGGATTTGCTTGAAGAATTGGACTGTATGCCTCTTGCCATCAATCAGGCCGTCGCATACATGACCAAAAGACGCAAGTCTATTCGACAATATCTGGAAATTTTCAGGCAAAGTGACTCTCACAAAGTGCGCCTGATCAAACTTGAATTTAGTGACAATGGAAGGGAGGCGAGACCAAGGGAGTCCCTGGCAACGACTTTCATTGTGTCCTTCGAATACCTTAAGACAGAATATCCGGACGCTACTGATTTGCTGTCCATCATGAGTTTCTTTGATCGTCAACAAATTTTTGGATTATGTTTACCTGGCAACGATACCGATATCTTGGATTTCGAGGGCTCCATAGGGCTGCTTGTTGCCTTCTCCTTCGTGACAGAAGACTCTCCCGAGGACGAGAAGTTTGCTTCTCGGTCACTCGGCAGTTTAAGTAGTTCTTATAGCATGCATCTTTTAGTCCACTTGGCGACTCGTGCATGGCCAAGGGAAACCGAATCTAACGGAGAGGACGCATTTGCACTGCAAGCAATGCAATTGATATCCCAGAAGCCCCGGTCCCGGCTACCGCGGATGCCTTCGACTTTCCTGACTGAGGACAAGAACCTACTCTCCGCTCTACTAGACTTGAATGAACCGCACTGAAAAGCACTGCTAGCGCTTCCATTGCGGGATCCAGCCAAGGAGACCAGATTGACCCAAGCTACCCTGCACATTGAATCTGCACATGGCTTCTTTTACACTGACAACGTGTCAGCAAGAGCCCACGCTGCTAAATCGCTTGAGATTCGGACAGAGATTCTAGGCCGAGGCGACCTAGATACTTGTTTTCCTATGGCAATGATAGCTTATTGTACGCGGAATTCTCGCGGCTTTTATCTATTCCCGCAAGGGTTTAGATTGGTGGAGGCGTGGGGCGTAGAGGATTATGAGGCTGTGGCGCTTTTGCGGCAGGCATTAGACGGTCTCTACAAACACTTCGACAACACTCACGAGGAAGCCATGGTTTCTGTCATAAGTTTCATGGTATGGAAATTCTGGATCACAGTCGGTGTCAGAAATCCCAGGGAATGGTCTATTGAAAGGCGCCGCCGACCAAGGAGTGAACTTCGTTCGGAGAACCTTGGGAGCTTTATCGTTCAAGTCTCTATCGGGCATGATATAAACATATGCTATGTCGGCAATGGCGGTGTTGATATCTTGAATGATATTTTCTGGATAGTTCATTGGGACCCCGTCCAGACTGAGTTGCTGAAATGCTTCTAAATCAATGGCGTCCTCCAATCTCGCCACTTATACCGCACCGCACTTCTGAAGCGTGTGGTTCAACACAGACCGAGGCCAAGGCTGCAAAGTCTTCACAAACAACCTCAAGCTACAATCGAAAGGGACGAGCACAAAGAAATGGTATCTGAACAGATATGTCTTCCTGTACACATAGTCTGGGTTTCTACGCATATTCATTGCATACGTGCGAAACAAGGATGAGATATGCTTAATGTTAGCCCGAGGCTGCTGCGACAGATCTGAGGCTTTTTTAATTTTCCCAAGCCACGTTTCAATAATGTCGGCCATCTTGTAAAGCCGCACTATTTTCTCATCGCTGTGTAATCGCATACCTATTCGGATAAGTTGTCAAGTCCCGTTCATAGAATTGTTGGACCTGTCGTGCCAATCGAGCGATTCTCTTTCTCCGAGAAACTTCCGGCATATTTTCGAGTCTTGCTTTATGGAGCTCACCATTCCCGTGATTTTTTTACGCAAAATCAGATGCACGTCTCTATATGTAATTTCTAGTTCCCAAACCGAAGAGAAGAGCTTGCAACTCAAACTCGGATCTGCAGGGGCCCCATCGCGATGTAAGGCTGTGCAGAGTCCGTAGTACAAGATGAACATATTCCGGATACTTGAGAAATGTCCGAGGGAAGGAAACAGGATTTGGTATCGCGGATGCCCAAGGAGGCATTGGTTGAAATATGTCGAATCCTTATTGCTTGATGCGAGCTGGAGGATCTTGTGTAAAGAGAAATTGTCGAGGATCTGTTGGATGATTTCCAGTGGGAGGTGGGGGATGCCAGGAGCGGGGGCAAGGAGGACTGGTTGTGGTTGCGAGATGCTTGAGGGAGCGCTCTCATCTTTTTTGGTAGGGAATTCAGTTTTCTCGTCTAGGAACTTTTCGTCTTGATGAGATTCAACCGTAGAAGCTGTGGCGCTCTTGTTAGGTTTTGGGATTAGATCCAGGATGCTTTCACTCTTGTCCGGGTTGGAGGCTGAGTGGAAGGATGTGCAGTCAATCTTGGCTATAACGAATTCAATAATGCATAAGATTGTATCGTTAAGACCAGGATAGAGGTATACTAAGACTACGCTAAGCCCGAAAAATACGTAGAAACCGGGTTATCAGAGATAAATTACCAAAATTCTTGGAAAATCAGCCCTACAGGCAGAAGCACCTGGTAGAATACCAAAAATACAATTGATTTATAACGATCGCCCGCAAAATTTCTGGCAGAATCGTGACGATATCGGAATACACAGGTTATCGTTAATTATCACCGAAAATCCTTGAATCCATGACTTCAAATTGTAACAAACAAGATATCTTTACATCTAGAACCGTTATAGCCAAGGTTGACTGTAGGATGAGCGTACTTACCCGGACGGGGTGCTGATTCTAATTCTGTCTTCTTTTCCCGCCAAGATCAGCCTAGGGAAGACCATAAAATTCGAATCACATAAAAGAGGTTTGCAAATGGATTTATTCAAGTGCCAGGAGTCGACGGGAATGACGTTTCGATCTCACCCAACACCTCCAAGTCCACACAAAGCAACACTACGCTGCCCCGAGCTAAATTATCGATCAATGTCATCGAGTATATGCTCCCTCCCAATCAAGCCCCAATTGCGAGTGAACGGAAGGGTGGAGATTGGTACGTCTGGACCTCGCTCAAGATTTGGTTTAGAAATAGCCTCAAGGCGAAGAATCCTCAATTGACGAAGGATCTCTTCATTCTTGCTATCAGTCCGAGCCTGTAGCTGTAACGAGACCAGACTGAGAAGCCTATCCAAGTTCTTTTGAAAGTCTTCGATCTTGTCGTCCGCGCGAAGGGGATTTGAAAGCCTTCCACGACCTCTCCACCTTCTTAGCCCCCTTTTGCCATTGCGATATCCTTTCCTTGGTCTGTGTCACAGTGAGTTTCGCTAGCATATTATGCAGCTCTTCCACATGGTTTGTGCACGCCTCGAGCGTCTTTTGGTTGCTTTCCACTGCCTTGAAGCCTTCTTGATCGAGGGTTTCCAGAGTACTCAAGGTGAGGGACAGTCGGTCGGCAAGCTCCCCAATCTCCCCTGGGGCTTTGCCTGCAGTTGAGGAGAACTCCTTGATTCGCGCACAGAGCTTGCTTCCGAAATCGAAGAACTGGACGACGTTGCTGGCTAGGCCGAGAGCGATAGGGGGTTCTATGACTGACATCCTTGGATTGGAACGTGTTCATAATGAGTGTCATTGCCAGCAATTCGGGGAGTTTTGAGACATGAGGTTATAGGCTGCAAGACTGATGGTGGTGCCATATGCAGGGACTTCATGTACGGTGCGGTCATGATGACTATGACTGCATATGTACTTACCTGACTATGACGGACAGACAGAGCAGCCGGGAGCGTTGGATATGGGATGGATACGTATGCATCCCTACTCCTTACATATAAACCCATAACTTCCCATGTATCTCCCCCCAACCCCAATTCGAGAGTTTGGGCTTCACGCATCATCCAATTGGCCAATGAAACTGCAAGCTGATCTCAGATCTCAGTGTGGGTCCGAAGTTCATCCTATAACGTCAATCGTATTTCTCCCGGAGGTCAAGCTTCGTTAAGGTCCAGAGCACAGAAACAGCGGAGAGAGCGAGTGTGTGCAGGAGGACCCCCTGAAGGGAGGGAGGAGCCTGTTCACGAATGACGCGCTGTGTAAGCTGCGAGATATACCTACGGGAAGAGTGGCCCCGAAAGATGATGGCTGCGACTTCTTGAGTACTGTGCTCTGCTTCCATCCTTGAGGCAGACTTGGTATGACTATCCAGATCTCTGCTTCTGTGCCAAGATTTATGGCAAGTTCATTCTCTCGGTCCGAATTAGTGCCATCATCAGCAGCCTCATCCTGAATCGTTCTGAATTTCCGGTTCCCAGGCAGATTGGAAGCTTGCTAGAGTCGAAGTTGGCCAGATCTTCCGACTCGGCCTCCAACACGCGACAGCCGCAAACTCTAATTATGCGACCACTAGCGCCATCTGAGACGATAGTCTTGTTTCGAGCCTCACAGTTATTAAAATCAAAGGTCCGTGGTTTTCGTAGCTACTAGCCTACTAGTATACTTACGCAAGACCCTCAGGCCCTAGCTATTAGAGCTCGTACCTGACGTCGTGCCTAAAACCCGTACGCGACCCGTGGGGTTTTCTCGGATTATCATCGCGTTTTGGCTGATGGTGCAGGGCTTAGGAAGCTCCTTAACTGAGCTTTCACATCTTTATGGCACAAAGTTTTAAGAGATCATCATGGTGTTGAGCAAAAACCCTTATAATAGAAGGGAGCAACCACTCCACCCGATTTTCTATAAGATTTACGAGTCCTACATTTGCTTGATTCTCATCCCGTTCAAATCCTCCATCAAAATCCTTTTGTCCATCTACCACAAAGAGGTCGATTATCCCAACCTTCACCACCACAATGTATTTCTCCAGCACGGGTGTCCTCTCCAGCTTCGCTCTCACAACCCTCTTCCTCTCAGCAACCGCAACTGCTCTCGGAACCCAAACCTTCGAGAAGCGTATTACTGGTACCAACCCCACCATTTCCATACCTCTAGTAAATCCCAAAGCTGATAACAGCCTCCAGACTCTCAACTGCGGTGACACCGGCCTGACCACACACTGCTCAGGCCTCCAACGGAACCCCTCGCTGCCTTTCTGCGACCAGAACGGCCTTGTGGAATGGGGGCCGCTCCCCTTACGACGAGACCTGCTCCCCGTATGCATGCGAAAACACTGGCACTAGCACTTCAAACCCGAGCGCCGTCGCTGCGGCTAACCCGCAACCAATCATTACTGGGAAATTGTCTTGCACAGGCTCTTTCACCGACATCCAGATGACCTCAGGCAATAGCACATCTTCTAGCTCGACACAGCAGGTCCAGATACCGCTGAGTGTTTACTCCGCGAGGTTTGACGTTGGCGCGTACTGCCAAGGTTCCACTATTGCGTTTTTGGGAAATCGAGGGGACTTTTTGAATCATTGCGTAGCGCCTGTACTTTAATTGGTAGATGAGCTTTGGAGCCGGAGGATTGAAGAGGACTAGTAAGTCGTGTTGGAGGAGCTGGGGCTGGGGGCAGAGCGGTGGGAGAGCCAGAGGAAAATGTGAAAATAAAATCATCTCTCGCTTATCGGCCCACTTGGATATCATAGACTGCATCAGGGAAACGAAATGCTGGCAATATAACTACATTGAGAAGTGCACGCTTATACACCTGGTGCATAAGTGAGGCTTCACGCCGCTAGTCGACATCACTGTCCTGAATGATGCATAGCAAATCTATCCAGAGCCATCGGACTATTACAGAGTGTTAGAAGCTTCAGGAATGCCCCTCCCCTCAATGATCCGATCTTGAAACCATTCAGCAATCCTAATGGCATCGTGAAAGGTTGGAGGTATTGCGTCTATGCAAACGCCCTCTCGAAATCTCTCTTCCTCGTTTTCAGATTTCAATACGGGAATTCCTTTCGGACCCCATTCTCCCCAGCAATGACTCAGTTTAGCATATTTGTTATCAGTAGAGAAAGTATCTGGAGTCTATCTCGGCGGCACAAGCCGCAAGCAGGAATTTTCCAATGCGTGCCCAACGTCGAGAAGCCGCGTTGGCAGCCAAGTGCCCACGGTTCTGTTGCACCCGGCGTGTCTCCTATCTTCATTCTTCTGACAGCGAGATAGCCATTGAATAACCAGCTCTCGAGAAATAGGAGAGCATGTATTGTCTTCTGTCATCCATATAATACTGCCATCATCATCCGCAATGCTCAACTCATGTCGAGAGGACCCTATCTCAGGAGTTAGGTTAAACAAATAGCTGAAATCATTAGTTGGTCAAAGTTGTAGTCTGATGAAGTTGGGATAGCTTCGACTTGTTCTTTCTATTGTTGAATTTGTCAAAGCAAGGTTGATGCGTGCATGTCCTGGAAAGCGCTGATCATCGATCGCACCAGGTTCAAAGGCCCAACACAGCTCAATCTGATGATTTGAATGGAAACTATCAAACAAACTCTCTCTAATCCTTATGCCATCGAATTGGGATGCAAGAAAGACACAGAAGTGGCAGTTCGAATGTACCGAATCCCTCAATGAATACAAGTTACGATGGTGAGCAACAACGGAAGCTTGTGACCGGTTGGACCTGGATTCCTCCATGATATAAGCAAAGAATTCAAGTGCGCTTCTGCATGTCGTGCAGAGAATGGAGTCTGTATGAACCGGTCTACGTTCTGAATCAGGCCGCATTCTGCGGAGGAGGAGCCGCAGCGAATAGATGCGCATCATGAATGTCGGTAGGATCAGGGAGTGAAAACGTAAAGGTACCATGATTATTTCGCTGCGCCTCTCGCGAGCTTATCATGGTTCAGGCGTCCACAGCAACCAATATTCAAGATGAGATCGGGGCAGATTTCTATCTTCTTGGCATTTCTCCTCTCCTGTGCACCTTCCCCAAACGTGCATTCCACTCTTATGTCTCATTGCGGATTCCATCAGAGTGTTAGTCATGAAGAAAACATTCGGGTCTCTGATCCTCTAGACATGCTTCTTCTATAGCTCTAACTTCAGCAAATAAACAACCCAGAAACCTTCATTCCATGACCATGTACTCGGTCAATCTGTTGCTTCTCTCATGTCTTATCACTTGCGTGGTTCGACGCAGCTCATGAATAGCATCTGAGTTGGCTTCCTTTGGATGCTGGTTTGAGCCAATTAATGACACTTCCGAAACCATGGCAATCCTGAAATTATGAGCTTGAGTACGTTTGTGAATTATGAACAAGTCCTAAAGTTGAGCCGCTGCGATACCCGCATCGACTGATTGAGCGCTGCAGTCACGAGGCAATAGTCGGCAATAGAGATCGCAAAAATCTCGAAGATGTGCGTCCACGCGACAGGGCGGGATGGGTTCATTGATATGCGTTTGCTATATCTACGGTTTCAAACTTGCGCTATTTCGCCGAGGGCAAATTGTTTAATGGATATTTAAACTAAGGAGACGATGACCAATCATGAGACCTTGTGACGACATAACTATTTGGGGTTGAAACCTGACCTGGTCCTGATACTGCAGCTAGACTGACACGGGCAGTGTTAATCTTGTGCCTCAACTACGATGCCCGTTAGGAGACATGCACGCCAGGAGGATGCTCGCAGGGCTACAACATCTCCGTTATTTAGCTTTCATACTTCTCTTGATTGTATCTATCGGGGGTGGTCAAATGGACAATTCTCCAGCCACCGACAATTTCACTGCTCTCCCATGGTCTGGGAGTGATACGTCTTCAGCATCGGTTGCAAGAGAATACGTCGTATTCTCTGGAAATACGACGAAACAGACTCAAAATCTTAGATACAATCTTCAACACGTCTTAGGTGCTCACAATGTTGCTGAATATGGCGGACGGTACTCAGGGCCGCAATTCTGGCTTGTGAAGATGAACGACTATCAGGTTGGAAGAGTTATGACGAACAGTCCAGGTGTGAGTACACTATCATTTCTGCCCGAAGCTCTCAATGACCAAGCGCGAACACGTATCGAGACGTTGGCGCAAGGCGTAAGTTCATAAGTTGACTAATTCCATATCAAGGCTGAGGTGTACGAAAACATTGTTGTTGCACAGAGACTCAATTTCAAAGCCTCCAACCTGGATGTCTTCCCTTCCAATGTTTCTGACAGTGATAACTCAAAACTCGGTAAACCGTCAGACCTTGTCTACCAAATGGATGCGCCTCCAGATCTAAAGGTCGTCTCCTGGCCAAGAGTAAGCAGTCTAATTGACCTCAAGTATTACACTTACGACAAGAATGGAGGGCAAAACTCGGTCATTTATGTTGTGGAGAATGGGATTGACCCTCAGAATCCTGTACGTGCTCTGCGCTCAAGCCGGTCCCTAGACTAATTTCTTGAAAATGATGCGCTAGCACAGTTCATTGTCACTGATTTTGTCCTAGGAATTTGACGACCATCCGATGAGTTGGCTTTACGCTCCCAGCGTCGTACCAATTCCGACCGACGATGACGTGGATGAGCACGGGAGTTGTGTTACATCGAGAGCCGTTGGGGAGAAGATTGGAGTATCTAAAAGGACTCCACTCATCATTGTCAAATCTGCGTTGGTTGTCTCCGACATTATCTGGGCTTTCCAAGCGATTCTCGATGAAATAGCTGCGCATCCCAATAGGAGAGCTGTTGTCATGTTGGCGTTTGGTTCTACATATCAAGCCAATCCCTCTTGGGCCTGGATCCCACAACCTTGGAGACGGCTGCAAGTCCTCATGGGCGAAGCGATCATCGCTGACGCTGTGATTGTGGTGTCTTCAGGCAACGCAAAGAACGGCGCTGAGCGACGATGGGTCGACCAGTACCCCGGTCTATTCACTAACTCAGGAACGGGACAACTGCCTCTGACTCTGGTCGGAGCCGTCGATAATACTGGCCTCGAGGCCTACTTCAGCCAGGAATCTTTCTATGTCAAGGCTTACGCTCCCGGCGTTGGCGTTGAGTGTGCCCAGTTTGGCCAAACAGGGGTAAAGTCTGGCACCTCTATATCCGTAGGGATGGTGGCTGGCTTGGCGGCGTATTTTCTGGGATTTCCTAATCCGCCGTTTGCTGTTGGTGGAGGAAGAACAGCCGAAAACTTCAACAACTTTCTCCAGAACACGGCGAGCTGGTCAAGACTAGGGCGAGGGGAACCAAATATGATCTGGAACCTACAAGATGGGTCCTCAATACCACTTTCCCTGAACATGTCAAATAGTTCGGTGTCATCCAAACTTGAGGCTGTTTAGCCCTGCGAATATGATTTAATTTGATACCATCTCTCTCTTTGGAGGCATGGGGAAACCGGGGGCGGGGAGGGTCAAAACAATGAAAATGGAAGCCGACTTGCTTGAGCGGCGAGGATTATCCGAAGAAACATCTAGAAGTGTATCTCAGCCTTAAAATCCCGATAACGTGCCGTACTAACGTGACTGTCAGGTTGTGAGCCGAGCTTTTCTAGGTGTGGTAGGGTTCCAGCGGGCCCAGACGCTCTGGGTGCATGGTGCAAAAATTCCTCGTCCGAGGAACTCTGTCTGCATGCATAGCTTACAAGAATGAATGTCCGTCGCGTATCCTACCTTCGCCAATTTTCTTACCTTTCAAGGCAGTAGCAAAGCGGTAGCATTGCCCACCACCATGTTCAAAGCCTTGCTAGTACGATCAGTGTGTCTAGCAAAACCATTCTTTGCAGTTGGTCATCAGGTTTCTATCCGCCCAATCTTGGGCCTCAAAAATATCCATTTCAGTACATACAGCAGCAGGGTGGAGCAAAGTCGCTCACTGTAATGAGTCGCCGAATGAGCATAACCGATGACCGCGTCAAGAACATCATAGTTCAGCAGCTTGGCGTTGCACCAGCAAAGGTGATTTTCCTAATCTACCATGCGCCAATACAGGCTTCGATAAAGCCGCTCTGTCCATGCTTTGGTGACGCTTATTAGGTGGTCAACCCGGCCAGCTTTACCAAAGATCTTGGGGCAGATCAAGCGGGCGTTACGGAACTCCTCTTGGCACTGGACAGAATAATGCCAGGAGTACATAACTGATCCGTATTTAGGAGTCTGAAGTGGCTAACCTGGGCGAAGAGACAAAGAACATCACGACTGGTAAGGCCTCAGCAATATTAGAGATGTCTAGCTAATGGAATGTGCAGTTCAGGCTGCCATCGATTGCATTCAATCCCATCAATAAGGCACTTAAGGAAGTCTCAGGACAGGTGGAAGTTGGAAGTCAAGATTCACTCAGTCATGTGTTCAAGCACAACATAGAATTCCGAGTGTACAGTTGTCTTTCGCCGAATTGGTCCCCTAAAAATAGAGATCGAATCTGCGTGGCCGAAATACAAAATTCCGCGGTACCGAAAACCTGAGAAACTCGTTCACCATAAGCCTCGACTGGGTCCCGAAGTTGTCTTGGATAGAAGGGAGCTGGATCATCCAGGTCGTGAAAGATTGCAAGGCTTCTGGTCTGTCATTGTAGAAATGTTACTTGCACCGGGTGTTATTAGCCACTGGAGATATCGTACGGGAGGGGAGAAAATAGGGAAAGAGGAGACTTTATGCATACACGAGGCAAAATTGGCCATGGAGCTAGCATTCGAGACTACCCTGGGGCCAGCAGGTCCTGTCACAATCGACTTCGACACTCTCGACAAATCTCGCTACTAATTCAAATTCTCTCCGGGCAAAAATCCCTTCCTCGAAGCAATGGAGAGCAATGAGGCATACCTTCGGGGCAAACGGGAAGATTTTTAGAAGGCGGCGAAGATGATAAGGAGAGGGATGTCAGAAGATCGATCATTGGCGTACGAGATGGCTCAAGGCCGACTTCCCCACTATATCATGTAAAGAGTTGGCCAAAGTAGGAGGGTTTTCATGCTCAGAACACACTCATCCATTGCCAATGATACACACTTGTGTCATTCATGCGCTCTTGTGAAGCAGAAGGAGTGCAATTTGTTACTTTGTCTTGCGGAGGAATGAGTACGCTGTAGCCATCATATATTGCACATCAGTGTAGCCAAGGGCTGGTGTTTCAACCCCTCACTGTTCATGAAACGATTGCAATTACTGACAGTTGTGTTCCTTAGGTCATTTGTACTATCTTCAGCAGCATCGCTGCCTCAGTCTCGGCCGCAACGTGGACACTGGTCCTTGATTGTTCCTCCAAAAACCGTGATACGCTTTCTTACAGAACGATGCTCACTGACAAACTTCATCAACTTCCAGCACCGAATGGATTTCCTAGCGAGAGCACCAGTCTCGACTCACACGTACTATAGCCGTATCATGCGAACTCTTACCGCAAGAGTCTACGTGTTGATGGAAACTCGGCCAATTTAAACATTACTCAAGTAGTATGAATGCAAGATTAGCTTTGATTAATACGTTAAAACACATTTTTACTGTGAAACATTGTATGCTAGAAACTCGGCATTCGTGCTTCTTGAACGTTCTTCACTAACCCTCTCCAACATAACAACACAGCAACACCAGAAGCAGTTCATATTTCCGCCGTCGCACCAATCAACAACCAGCTCAATTTATTCCATCATCGAAAGAGACTGCCACACCATTTACCTCGTTCAAGGTACCAGATACCACATGCTCGCCTTTTTCCAAAGGTGAGATACCGTCCATATCCCGAAACCATCTCAGTGCTCACTCTCTTCAGCATCCTGCTCGACTTTGTACTTCAATACCTGCATAATGGCCCATCCCACCTCATTGGGCACGCTCAATATGTTCCCACGCGAGCTCCGAGACACGATCTACAACCATCTGTTGAGCAAAACATACGTCGCCACTTCCCGGAATCGTAAGCCAAAAGCGGTCACGAGTCTAGCTATACTACGCCCACCCAAGCCATCAGCGAAGAGGTGATCGAGGCACTATATAGCTAAGGCGTTTTCCGTTTCAATTTGGACTTTCGCAATGAGCATCGCACACCCATACTTGACCAAAAGACGGCAAACAAGATGAGAATTATCGAATTCGCCATCAGCATCTGGAGTTGGGTTTCTTCACGTGCGCTACCCTGACACCCCAAGACCCGGCCACAAAGACACAACTCAGTGCACTCGTCGCCCAATTCGAAGGCAATGCTGTCCTCCGAAATAGTTGTCGCATCAAATTCCACACAACCCTTGGTGCTGATCAACGCGACCAGCTAAACTGCCAACCCAGGCTCTTATCAACGTCGCTTTTCCAGAGTTTCAAAGAGCTGAGGGGTTTCAGAGCTCTGGTCGTTGAGGTCCAATCATGCTACATGGACCAACAGTGGTGGATAAAGAAACGTGGTCTACGTGCTCTGAAGGCAATGAACTTGGCTGAACTCGATATATTGCCCCCAATATCCTGTGCAAAGATGCCAGAGTACGTTGACAGCTACTTTCTCAGTTCACGGGGACCCGCTGCAGATATCCACAATCAAATAAGGACGGCTCTAGAGCCGGCTCTCGGTGTCAGCACGGAGGGTCCTGTCACGGATGCTTGCAATGTTGTCTACGCCAGACACTCTGACTGCCGGCCACTAGCGCGAGAAGTGACTATTGTATACGAAATGGAGAGACTGGAAGGAAAAGCGGCGAAGTTAAGGGAGGAGGCGGAGGCATTGGATGTTGAGGTGGCCAGATGGAAGGCGAGGAAGATAGGAGACCGATTGGCCACTGCTGTGACTGAGGTGGCCAGATGGAAGGCGAGGAAGATAGGAGACCGATTGGCCACTGCTGTGACTGAGGTGGCCAGATGGAAGGCGAGGAAGATAGGAGACCGATTGGCCACTGCTGTGACTAAGGCGGACCGTGCAGTTGGTTCGGATTGGAAGGGCGCTAACTGCGAAAGCTGGATCAACCTCATAGGTGTTGTACTAGCTCCGCCCTATCCCGAAAAATTCAAATCCAGATATTGCCAAGCCACACTTCCTTACATTAAGCACTAGCGCATCTGCCAAAAAGCCAATCTCGCAGGTCTAAGAAAAAGGTGGAATTGCCCGCCAATTTTCCGGTGCTAGCCGCCCGCAAGAACATTACTTTTACACCTTCACACCTCAGTAAATCTACAAACAATTATCTTTACCAAAGACACTTGCAGATAACATTATAATTATCGGTGCCTTCAACAAGTTTACAGTAGAAAGCTAAGCTGTCAGCGCAATATTCGTGGCTCTATGCCTTGGCAAAGTACCATTCCACGTTTTTCTTAGACCCGCGAGCCAATCTACAATCTTATTTGGGCCAAGACACGCTAAGATCACGTTACCAAGCATTCTGGCATTGTTTGACATCATCATTCAGAATGCAACCACTCAGAAGACGGCAATCCAAGATGACAAGCGCATTTCTCCATGTCTACACGTCGTTCATCTCAGATCACGCGTCGAGCGTCTCTTTAAGCCGTACACGACTCCCTTGATTCCATAGAACCGCAGCAACAGCGCGCAGATTCTCCAAGTGCCTTAACAATGTCCTCAGAAGAGCTGCTCAAAGATGGGAGGAAGAAGGTGGTTATTGTTGGTGGAGGAGCTGCTGGCATGGTCAGACTTCCACAAAACCTCCAGCAGCCGCATTCGCTGACACTCTTACAGTCATGCGCAGCAACCCTATCCCAACACCCCCAAAAATACCACGTCACGATCCTGGAACGCATGTCCGTAGTAGGTGGGCAAGCGACCTCCATCCCCATTGATGCAGACCGCTACGGCACATCCTGGTTGAACGACGGTGTGCAAGGCGGCTCCCCCGTCTTCAAACACACCTTCAATTTCTTCAAGCGGTACGGGCACGAGCCCGAGGGTGTAAAGTTGCAGGTTGCGTTCGGGCAAGGCAAGGACTCATTCTGGACGAATTGTTTCCCGAGTCCGCTTGTGGATCAGTTTAGTGGGGATATTCGGAAGTTTGGCCACGTGCTGAAGATTATTAAGTGGACTATGCCTGTACTGGGAATTGTGCCTATACGGATCATGCTGCGAATGTTCTTCTTTAGTAAGGACTTTGGGGATAAGATGGTCTTTCCTCTCATTGCTCTTTTTTTGGGTACTGGTACGCTTCACCCGATCCAATAGCCAAGAACCCTCTTCCGCAAATGCAACTGCTGACTGTTGAGTAGGTAATCAAACAGCAAACGTCTCCTGCGCCATCCTCGAGCGCCTCTTCGACGATCCGAACATGAAGCTCTGGGACTACGACCCTGAAACCCTTCTTCCCAACCTCCCTCAAATGGTCACATTCCCGCACCTCGAAAAGTTCTATGGCGACTGGGCAGCCGACCTCAAATCCAAAGGCGTCGACATTCGGACCAATACGGATGTCACAGCCATCAAAAGCAGGTCAAAGAAACGGGTCGTGCTGTCTACAGCGCCATTCGATCCCGAGAAAGGCAAGCCAACAACATCCGAACAAAGCGGGGGTGAGCATATAGGGCCAGAGAGCACAACAGAAACATTCGACAACCTAGTGATGTGCGTCCTCGCAGACGACGCTCTCAAGCTCCTAGGCAAGACAGCAACATGGCGCGAGAAATTCGTCCTCGGCGGCGCCAAATTCTTCGACGACATCACCATCACGCACTCCGACTCCAAGTACTTCCAAGAAAATTACGAAACGCACTTCAACCCCGAGCTTTGCGCGAAGCCCAAAAATAAACAACAAGAAGGTCAGATAGCATTTGCCAAGAATGAACAAAAAGGTCAAGATGGCGAACCGTCAGGTTACAGACCAATGTACTACACGCACTCTTACCCCGAAGACATGCAAAAGATCGAAATGGCCTTCGACTGCACAAACTACCAGCACCAATTTCGAACGGATCACGACGCAGATAAGCCGCCAATCCCTTATGACAACCACGTCTTCCAATCCATCTTCCTCGACAAGACACACTCAGATCTGTGGACCATAGACAAAATCGACAGCTCAAAGATTATCGAGCGAAAATGGTGGCATCAGCTAGGCCATAGGTGGCAGCACTACGTGCGCGTTGTGCCGGGCATGATGTTCCTGAATGGGAAGAACAATACGTTCTTTGCGGGGAGTTGGACGCTGGTGAATATGCATGAGATGGCATGTGTGAGCGGGATAGCGGCGGCGTATAGGTTGGGGGCTGAGTATGAGAAATTTGATGATTTTGCGGAGGATTTGTTTAAGAAATATCTTTTGATTAGTCATGGGGTGCGGTACAAGCCGGGGAAGAAACAGCAGTGATAATGTATTTTGGGGCTTTGGACTAGCGTTTTGTGGGGTCTTTGGGATCGGTCTGGTATAAGTTGGTAGTACTCGTGGCAACAAGGCCTTGGTGTCGCGATTTGTCGTTCTGATATATAATGTTCTTTGGACTGCAGTGCTTGGGAAGTGATCTCCACTATGCGCGTTCGACGGGCTGGGATTCGGACCTTATTGACAAATCGTATCTGCTTCTTGCCGGGACTCGTCGTAGTCTTGGGCTTTCATTTTATCAGGCACGACTCTTAGTTGTTCTGAGAATCACGACTTTAGAACTTTCGACCGGTGAAAAGCCTTTGACGCCTGCAACACCCGCAAGCAACTCCTCCATGAGATGAACCGTTTGCCATGTGCCCAAGGCCGAGAGTCCTAGCCATCACTTGGTTCACCCGCCGACAGTTCAGAACTAGTCTTGGCTCCTAGCTCTCGTAGAACTGCTTGTGCATCTTTTTCGCCCACATGATGGCGATATCTAATGGCGTTCTTCCATATCTCTTAGTGGCTTCAATGTTGGCTCCCAAGTTGAAAAGATCCCGAATTATGGCAACGCGCCCATTTTGTGCTGCAAAATGGAGTACAGTCCGCTCGGGAGTGCTGGGATTTGCCTTGATGCTCGCACCCCTTGGCAGAACGTCCGTAAGGCGTCAACGTACCCCTCCACAGCCGCCGACTGCTTCGATGTCGGCATTATGACCCAACAAGACTCGAATAACGTTGCTATGCCCTACCACTGCCGCTTCGTGTAAGGCAGTGTGTCCTTGATCATTACGGCGATCGACCGGCCCTCCAGCTTCTAAGAGAGCTTGCAGGATCAGGGTATTACCCTCAAGGTGGCAAAATGGAGCGGATGCGTGCCATCCCACTTTGGATCATCGGTGGGAAGCAACCTGCACTTTCTTATGACCATAGCAATTACAGTATTGTGACTGTCCCGAAACGTCACTCCAAATGCTTTTCTGTTCTTCGGATCATGCTCCAAGTCGAAAGGAACCCCGCCTCAAGTAGAGTTCCTACCACGGTAGCTTGCCTGTTTCGAATGGCAGACCGCAGGCTAAAGTAAGACCTTAGGATGGAACATGGCACATGGGCATTTTTTGTCAAAGCATGGCTGATCGTAATCCTTGAAGATGATCCGCACGACGTCTACATGCCCCGAAGTAAGAGCGTGTTCTAGGACTTCAAGATGAGAGAAACTATCAAGTGTATAACAAAGAACGTGCTTGAGGCAGTCATTCCCAGTGCTACTAGTGCCGATGAAAAACGTCCGGAGGTTGGGCTCGTGCCCACAATACGCGCTTAGATTCTGGCTAATACCCATGCCAGGGCGTAAAAGCAGCAGCATAGGTAGATGGCCGAGTGATGCTGCGTAATGAACCAATGGCATGAAAGGGAGGTCTTTGGCCGCAGTCTGCGGCTTTTCAGGACAAGAGCTGCAACCCCAGATTCCGTAATGCTCGTTAGAGCCCCACTTCCGTGGGAGGCTTTTAGATATCACTAAATTGATGAAAAGGTTCCAGACTGACCCATTGCCAATGGAAGACCCTAGCCATTTCGTGTGGTAATCCCAGTGTTCTACCGCATATTCAAGTAACCGATACTTATCCGTCAGTGCTGGGGCGAGCGGGTCCATGACCCTTGGCTGAATGGTTGGGTAGCTGAGTCTTATAGACTCTTTCATCCGCTGGGTCCCGTATAGCCTATATGGAATATGGTAGAGATATTTGCCGATGCCAAGGACAGTTGGTATGACTGAGAGCCCACCTGCCTGGAATGGAGCAGCGTCTTGAATCTTGCTGGGTAATACCTTGCGTGCTACGCTTGTTTCAAAATCGGAGAAACAGAGGTATGCTACACACAGCTCTCCAGCGCAACGATTGGTTTGAGCAAGGCTGAAATGAAAATCAGGAAGGGTAACGTCCTTGGGATCTGAAAGCAGATATTGTAGCACAGTATGATGTGCAAAACGCACCGTCCCGTCCTCCGCATCCATACGTACTAGAGCTCCAGAAGATCGAATGAGCCGGTCGCCGTCAGTTTCTGCGGCGTCATGACAGGACTTGTCGGTGACTTCAAGGCTAATAGCCTCTTGCAGCTCGCCTAATTGCAGTGGTCGCTGGGCTCACGCGACCCATTTGAACACTTTCGACGGTATTTTGTTCTTTGCTTTACCGAGTCTCCCTAGTATTCGACCATAGGTCGCCGCCACCCCTTTGGGGAATTCCCGAAGTATTTCGCGAACACTTGTATCCGAGGGAGCGTCGCAGAGTTCTTCTAGTTGGAAGAAGACCCAAAGAAACCTGCGATATGTTAGCAAGAAATCCTAGGGTGAAGACACAGTGCAAGGCGCGAGTCCCCAACAATTCCAGGAGAGATCGACTATGGGAGCCTAAAGAAGATAAGAGTGCGGGGCACTGACATCCCATGTGCCTTTGTGACAAGCTCTGAAACAATTTCGTGCTCAAGCGTTGGGTCATTAACCTTCAATTCACGATCGTGGATCTTGGACCCAACGCTTTCCGTGATGATCGCTTCGATGTCTGCAGCAAGCATCGACTCGGATAGTTGAATGCGAGGGTATGCGTCAAGACTTGTCAAGCTCTGATCATCCTCTCTGGAAGAGACGAGGACCTTGATAATAGTTATTTCAAGTGTAAGTAGATATTCCAGGAGGGCAATAACATCTCGTCTGGCTGCTTTCTTACACTCGTCGAGGTCATCCACAATGATACAGATCCGTAAACAAGCTGCAATTGCTGAGCATATATTCTCCTGTAGCTGTTTAGTCCCTGCTGTGCGCACTTCACCAACGAATGACTGTTGAAGCTGGCACTCAACATCTTCCGGAACGAGAGCTTATAGGAGGAGCTGTTTCAGGACAGCTTCAAAATTGTGTTCAGTATGAAGGGTCCTTACGTCGGCGTATTCACAGTAGTAGTATATAGTGGGCATCTTCGTATGGTCGTGCGCTGCAAGTCAGCGGTCTACGATGCGTGACCTGCACACTCTGTGAGCATTTAGTGTGCATGAGACAGATAGAATACGTACGCCAGAACCGTCTTTCCAGAACCAGCTGTTTTTTCGAGGGCCTATGTGAGCACATCTTTTTTTTTAACGCGGTCAGGTTGGGGGGTTACGTACGTATCCCGGTACAGCACAAGCATACCGAGGCTTCTGACTTCTCCCATGCCAAGTGCGCCTCACTTTCGAATACCCAGTCACCTGTCCCTTCATAACGAGCATTTTGGATTTTATGATGTTTAGCTGTGTAGTCTACTGTAGACAGACCTTTCAGCAGCTGCCGGCGCTCGTCGACTGTATGTGTTAGCTGCTCGTTTCGGAGTGACAGTAGTGTGACCACAAACGTTGTCGGACTTTCTCCACTTGCATCTGATTAGCAAGCACCAGAGCCCTCGAATCAGCCGCTTCCATCATATGCGCTAACACAGCTTCTTTCTCGACATTCTTTCGGTGTTGGCGGGAATGTTCCAGTTGCCGACCGAATTGTCGCTCGAAGGGTTTCCAAGTCCGCTTATAAAAGCGACCCTAAGACCTATGCAAATTAGCTCATGACCAACGTATAATCCCTGAATGTTAAGGAAAAACACCGCATGTCGACAATGCTTGTCAACAGTCTGCTCTTTCCCTCTCTGTCAATGAAGACTTCCATGGAAAGAAAGCGTGACGCCATCAATGAACGAAATCTAGGACAGTGTACATCATTGACGCTGACCCCAATGTGACAGTGGTAAGATGTAGAACTAGCAATATCCCGATGTACCGATGCAGAAAATTGAAAGCCCATTCGGATGCAGTCCGATGGAGAAGATCCCATGAAAAAGCCTAAGAGGTCAGGTGTCTAAGCAGGAGCACTCTTTCCAACTCGGAACACTTTCTTGGCGTCCGCGCAGAACTCAATGATGTCAATGTAGACTTTCGAATGTGCTTGAATGAGGATTTCATGGTTTGAAAATAATTTCTCGTAAATCTTGAATCGTGGGAGCACGTCTCCAATACTAACAAACATGTCCACCAGCTTGTCGACATACTTTCCATTTTCGCGTCCAAGTTGTCTAACTAATATTCATAAGCTGACAGATTGTGGTCATGTAATGGAGCTGCTTACATGTAGAACAATCCGAATACTGGCCCAAAGGGGACTCAAAGCAAGAGGGTAAGCATTGGCGTAGACATCAATTGCCTCGCCGTACTGATCGATGGCGGAGACGAGGGGTTCGAACTTTTTTGAAAGCGCGCGACTTTTTGAACAGACACCGTGCTTCTTTTCTGCTGCACTGGCATCGTATAAAACAGCTTCAATCGAGACTTTGTCGAACATTGCCTGCTCCTCATTCGTAAGGTCTTCTAGGAGTCTAAGCGCTTTCATTACGCAAAATGGCATCCATGCTCACTGACTCCAGGTCTCCTCATGTGTCGAATGTAATTTAGGTATTTGACGAGGGTCAGTCTTGCTGAGCGGTATCAGTGGACGAACGCTTGTGTTAGACGACAGAGGCCGCAAGACAACGACAGGTGCACAATGTCGGGATAAGGCTGTGCCTAATAGTAAAGTATTGCGCAGCAACTTCGCCGTAAGTACTGCCCAAAACAAATAAGTAGGGTAAATTTACCGCTAATTTGTAGGCATCGAAATGCAAATACCTCAATGGTAAAATGAAACTGGTGTGGAAAGAGATGGAAAGGACGAAGAGGGTGGGTAGCGAATATCCCACTTAGGCAGCTGCACCTAATAGGTAGCGTGCAACTTTTCGGTACCTATCTGTCAGAGTCTGGCTGATTGAGTTCCGTGGATGTTCCAGAATCACACGCGTCCGCGCTGTGGATAGGAGCGTTGTTAGCAGGGAAGTTGGTTGAGTTCTAGGCTTGGCCGCGCTTTCCCGTGGTGCCGGCGTTCTGGAAGCTTGGGTCCGGGCAATCAGACATCCCTGGAGCTGCTAGCAGCTTGACCTAACAATTTTTCCCAACGCCCCCTGCTGTAAACGGAGTTTGTACACAAGGCATGACGCCTTGTCAACGAGCTTTTGCTGTCAAGCTACAATGACTTACAGCCGTCAACCGAACAATTCAGGTGACATTGCCAATCTGTTCATAATAGAGAGCAGTCTAGTGGCTATGGCTATGCAAGCACCCTGTCGTCAATTACGGATTATGCATATGCATGGCACGCACCTTCGGCTCACTTGTCTTTAGACAGATTTCGGCTTCCCAAGGGACCTTGCGCTGCGTGGCTGAGGCAAAGGACGCGACGCTGCTCCAGCGACAACGTTTCCAATTAACATTTCCTGTTTGTTCTCAATGATACGAATCCGATAAAGCTGAGAGCCTGTGCGCTGGCGTCTTACGAGGCTTTTCCAGAAGTGACCTACTCCCAGCCAATAGGGCGAGCATTTCCCCGCTAGCTTGCAGGAAGTGCTGCAATATGCCGCTCTGACAGCGCCTCGAAGGCCATGGCACCCACACAAGCTCTCCGTACCGCTGCAATTTTGATGAATGGTATTTGTTTTTTCTCGGTGTCCACCACTTCTCGAAAGACTTTGAGGTCTGGTAAGAGTCATGTCGCTAGACACTCAAGTGCCAGATGGATTACTGTTATTACCTTCCAAACCCATACTACCTTGAAGACCCTCCGGAAAATACCCTTTCGCGCGATCTTTATCTCGTGAACAGATCACGATGCCGGGCTCAGCTGACGTAGTCTTCTGCGCCTGGTTTGCCTTATTCTAGGTAGAGGTGCCGAATCTTTCCGTCGCGCCCCGCATTGAATAATCGCTCCTTCTCGTCTATGTAAATTTAGTTCATTTAGAGCTCGTTGTCCTCATTAGGCTTCTTTCCTGACCTACTTTAAAACCTAGTCTTTCGTTCAGTCTAAACCTTTGAACTTTGATTTAGTGTAAACCGTTGATCATCTACTAATTTAACATGGTTAGTTATAATCAAAGCCTGCCTCTAGAGCCAAGTTCATCTGTTTGTAGCCTCTTCAAGGGCTGTACCCTGGTAACGATGACAATAAGGGACTACCAAAAGTCGAGTCAGTCATCCATGATCTTTTTGATATCACTATATGCTGACAATCATGAAATCTCAAGCATTATTGCCGTCCACGGTTTGGATCCTTGGTACAATCCCGACCATGCCTTAGACACCTGGAGGAAGCCAAAAGGTGACGACGGAAGGCTATGGCTCCGAGACGACCTTCCAAAGGCAACACCATACGCACGAATACTTAATTATAGTTACAAATCGGATTTAGGTTTTAAAGGATCAAAAGAAGACCTCGTCCAGCACGCAAACTCGTTCTTGGAGACAGTCCGCGTCCATCGGCATGATACAGATCCTGAAAGACCTTTGATCTTCATTGCTTTTAGTCTTGGTGGGATACTGATCAAGCAGGCGAGTATTTGAGCCATGAATAATAGCCTTGTACTAATCAATCCCAGGCTCTTATAAACGCTCGCAAAAGCGCTAGCTATCAGCCTTTACGGAAAGCCGTGTAAGCAAATATTGTGGTTTGAAGCCGATGTCATATTTCTGACCTACACAGGTCCGGCCTTATACTTTTTGGAACTCCGCATGAAGGAAAAAATGATGCCCTTCTGCCGTTGGGTTGTCCATCCAAATCCTTCAGCACCTCCGCCGTGATCCACCTAACGATATGGTTCGAGGATTAAGTGATGCATCTCTTTTCACAGATTTGTTACAGGAGGAATGGCAACATCACTTAAAGCAGTACAAAATTGTTTCCTTCTACGAAGGTTTGAGAGAGGTGAGTTTAGTGCAGGTCGAATACATGAATGCCTACTCTGACCCTCGCCCAGACCATGTCCTGGAAGTCTGCTGTGATTGGCCTTCCTGATGATGTTGAGAAAAAAGTTCGCCTCGAGACGGATCATGAGAACATGTGCCGCTACGACGGTGAGACGGGGGAAGATTTGAGTAACTACAAGTTTGTGCAGCTGAACATCAAAGAGCTGTACGATGCTGCCTGCCAGATTTATAGTAAGCAACATATCACTCATTACACCTTGCTCTGGTCACATGGGTCAGATCACTTTCGTTATTCTCCAGAGACTTGCATTTGAAATCACTATTTCTGAACTAAGGTGCTTCCAGGTATGCAGCAAGACGCTGCCTCAGCACCGGGTGTGGATCCCCCAGTCCCCAGCCACGCCAGCCCAGACCCAGCCGAAAAGCCAGAGCTGCAGACGGAACCCGAGCCGCAGACAAAGCCAGAGCCACAGACGAAACCAGAGCCGCAGATGAAACCGCTGTCGACAAGTCCCGATGATAGTTTAATTGCCGCCGTCAAGAAGAACAACGTTACAGAGGTGTTTCGATGCTTATCGGATCGCGCCGACATTGAACATTCTCTAGACGGACTCACGCCTCTGATGATAGCCGTCAACATGAAATCCTTTGAGATGGTAGAGATACTCCTTCATAACAAAGCC
Source organism: Lepraria neglecta (assembly GCA_033220425.1). NCBI lineage: Eukaryota > Fungi > Ascomycota > Lecanoromycetes > Lecanorales > Stereocaulaceae > Lepraria > Lepraria neglecta. The sequence continues at coordinate 2,036,728 of CM065651.1, read as the reverse complement.
AAACTCGAAACTCGCGATAAGACGTCTTCGACAGCGCTGCTTCTAGCAGCTAAGAAAGGTTATTCTAAGCTCGCGAAGCTCCTTTTGCAGAAGGGCGCGGATGTTCATACAAGAGACAGCGGAGAAAATACGCCACTATTAGCCGCCTCCAGCCGTGGGCATTGTGAAACGCTGAAAGTGCTCCTCCAATTTGAAGCCAGGGTTGAGGCAATGCAAAAGTTGAAACGGACGGCTCTGCACGTAGCTTGCCGTTACGGCTACTTCGATTGCTTTAAGATCCTACTCAACCATGATGCTGACGTTAGAGTCAAAGACTACAACGGAGAGACACCACTGCACCTAGCCATTCTTTACAATAGGTCGGCAATGGCAAAATTCCTTCAATGCACGTGATGGTCCGAAGAAGAAGAAAATGGCGCTGCATTTTGCGGTTATGAATGGGCTGCGCGAGACAACGAGACTGCTGCTTGAGTATGATGCTGATCCGCGTGCGAGGAACGCTAATAATAAGCTGCCGGAAGAGCTGGTGAGGAATTATTGCAGTGATGTCGATACCAAGGAATTCTTGCTTGACCTGTTGATTAGCAAATATCCCTAGCGGCTGAGGCAGCATGTGCCACGCCTTTTTTCATTATGGTTTCTCTTTTCGGTGGCTTAACGCCAGATTCTGTCTAGGTTGGCTTATGCGCGGTACTAACAGCCATCAGTAAGAGAATTTCAAAAGATTTGATTAAAACAGCATGATGTTCGGTTGGCCAAATTTAGCTGGTAATCGGGAAGCTCGATTTGAGGTGCTTTTCTAGGGAGGAATCAATTCTTCATTCACCAAGAGTACGGCAACCTGGGTGGCACTTTCTCCTCGCTTGCTTGATAGCACCAAGACGAAACCGCGACGACTTTATTTCTACTGTATGTGTAAGGTGTAATTCGCTAATTTAACATGGTACCACTTATTCTCACTAAGCTATTGCTAGTGGCTTGAGTAAGTATATTCATCATTGTTGCAATGTGGCAATAGGCTGGGAAGGATATCTAGCTAATGGGGGCCCCCAGGGCCCCATATATGGCCAAAACAGATAAAGAACGGCTAGCAACAGGCTTCTGGAATCGCATAGAAAGCAATCAAGCAACGGATTGCAACAATCATGAATGGGATCTTGCAGGATTGCTGCCTTACGGCGGTAGCTGTGCCGGGCTTGACCCTGTCTCAACCAATAAGATGTAAAATCTGGCTCGTATTCTCCCGCAAATCCTCTGCAGCAGGCCGACATAATTCAGCCAATCACAGCTCGACCCAGGCGCTGAGCGCCACCAGCGTTTGAAGGATTATATGGTCCCCTCCTCAAGTTCCCTTACTTGCGCTCCATCCCTCTTCAGCCTAACATTGATTCCTATACCTTCGATGCCAACATCATTACCTTGAGCGCTCTTCCGACTTCAAACGCAGGACCTCACTTGCAGCTTTGCGTGACAACAATGGCGGAACGAAGCAATAATTCTAGTTCATCAGCACGCCCTCAGTACCATCATTTCATCCCACGCTTCCTTCTCAGGAACTTCGCTGTTTTCAAACATCCCGGCAAGATCACACCAAAGACTTCCAGCAGCAAGAAGAAAAGCCCTCCAGTACCCAATAGGCTCAATCTCTTGAACCTAGAGACAGGCAAGCTTGAACAAGCAGATGTTGGCCATACTTTCGGCTTCGTGGACATGTACCGTGACTTCGACGTGTCTGAACCTAATCAATACGATTTGGAGAAAAGGCTGTCTCGTCTTGAGAGTGATACTAGCGAGATCTTCCGGAAAGCGAAGCGTATGCATGATGCTGGAAAGGACGAGGTTCAGCTCTCCCGCAAGGAAAAAGACCTCGTGCGCAGGTTTCTCTTCATTATGCTCTACCGCAACAGAACTCAAGCAGGCCGGTACGAAAAGTCGGCCGAGGATTATGACTCCAACGATAGAGAGTTCATGTTAGCCTACATGAACGAGAAAGGATTTAAAAGGCCAAGGGACGTCTGGTTTGCGAACATCCGAGCCTTCTTGGACGTTGACCTGAGCACTGAGCCACAAGTCTGGAAAAAGCAGATTGAACAACGGGCTTTCCCCCATGATGCACAATGGTTCTTCAACAACGTGCAGATGTCATTCCTTGCCTTTTGCACACCTGAAGAGGATGCTGATGAGTTCATATTGACTCAGAATGCGTACAGTATCTTCGAAGGGCCTAACAGCGCTAGAGCTTGGACGGACTATCATATTTTCGCGCCAGTATCACCTAAATTGATGCTCGTAACACGAAGCTTCCTCCTGCCCAGTGGGTTCGAAGAGGATGAAACAAATCGAAAAATGCTCTTGGAAGCGACAAAATCGATGCATGAGGTTCCTGAGATGTCTGGATCTTGTTTGGAGGATCTGCCTGTTGCCAAAGCTCGGAATAACTACACCAAGGTGGTGAACGGCAAAATCGAGCTGCTTCATACTAAAATGTCCAGAGACAAACACTTCTTTTACTTCCGTTTTTTCCCTATCAAAAATTTACACGTGCAGAAGATCAACGCAATCTTCCTGGAAGAGGCCCTTGGCACAATAGCTATCGTCTACAAATCGCCGGCTAGTCTGAGTCGGGCTCTGGAATTCTATCTACTAGACGACAGTCTGAGAATCAAGCAGATGTACCGTGCTCCACCTACTAACGTATTCGAAAATGACGTATGGGGGAAATGGAGTGAAGACAAGGCCGCTCCATATCTTCAGCTTTTAGAGAGGATTGCCAAAGAGCTTGGGACCACAGTCGTCACCAAATTCACACTGATCGATCCCGGAAGAGCCTCACTTGGGTCAGCGTTAGGAACAGTGCAGACAGACGTCTATGGGAAACTTGGTAAGAGACTCATCTCTATATCACTGCACAATGCTAATTTCTACAAGGCGGAACTGCTTCTACTTTAATTTACGATTTAGACCAGGCGAATTGCCTTGTCCAGCTAGTTATCAAGAGCGACTCCATGACGCGCATGCAAAGCAAAGATAGCAGGGACGTAATGCGCCAGAACCGAGTAGAGTTGATTTCCTCACTGCCTCCGAGACGCGTGTGGCTATTTGTCAAACAGCTTAGGGACCTCTCCAAGCGGAACCCCAAAACAAGGCAGCTTCTGCCTGGACAAACGAGTAGTCCCGAGGGAGTAGAAGACGCATTTGCTAACGGTAAGCGATTCGGTATTTCCTCGATAACTCTGAGCAGGCTGATATTCACAGCATACAATGTCTTCAAACCGAACCATCTATCCCGCATGATCTATAAAGTCGCTGATCTAGAGACCTTCACTACTTGGCACCCCGACGTTGGTCTCGTACGGAATTTCAGATCGCTTGAAGAAGATGGACATCATGTGATGGAGGAAATTGAGATGGTTTTCGACAACCCAGGTCAGGAATCTATGTCGATTTAAGTCGACACTTGCTAACATTGGGATGTGACTATCTAGGGAGTATACGTGATTGCGGTATATATCCAAATCATAGTCAAAAGTTGCATACACTGACACTCATTACCAGGCATCAAAGCTATTGAAGGAGCCGTACGGATTCTTGCTACTCAGCCCTGCCCTCCTCGCCACGCAATCGATACAAATACTGTGTACGGATTCTTGTCAGATGAGCAACTACAAGAGCTCTGGCTACGCAATGGTGTGGAGATGACGTTCGATACTATCATGAAGGATGTGCTTGGTGAGTCGGAGCTGCAGGAGCTGAAGCACGTTATGTTCCGACACCTATATCGCGTCGAGTTCGGAGGGAGGGTGCGTGGTTGATGTGGGCATACACACTAGGCCGTTTCAAGAAGCTAGGGAGATTCTACCTCGATATGGACTAGGATTTTATTTCATTTCCAAACAAGTAGTAGAATCATAGTAAGTAATGGTGAAAGTCGCCGTAGCTGTCATTCCTACCATTCATCTCTCTCTGTCCAGGCGAAACCATCTCGTTCTCCGTCACAAGCCTATTCATCTGCAATTCGATAATGCCGGTCATTTCACATCAACAATAACCATCAGTCATAAACCGCAATGCCTCCCTAACACTATCCCCACGATCCGAGAATTCAGCTATCAAGGTGCAAGGTTTATCCCCCTCATCAGAAGCACCAGGCAAACACCACACCAAACACTCAAACCTCACCCTTACCGCACTAAAACCACTCAGCATCTCCAGAGCCTTGTACCACGGCTCTTGATAGCTATCGCGGAGATTGAAGTTTGAAAATTTCTCAAAGGCAAGACTGCAAGTCCGCCTCTTGACATCTCGCCTAATGAACTTGCTGATGATGGCCGAGCAGTCTCTATCCATTACTGGACCCTCTCCCCACCCGCATTGGCATCTGTATATCCCTAGATTCATACCAAACTCCACACTCTTGATTTGGTCGATTGAATGCTGACTTATATCATTTATAGCCGCGAAAACCGAAATGCTGTCTCCGAGTAGAACACTCTTCTAGCTTCTTTATATGTGGCCTTTGAGGTTTGGAGCATTGCTAGGTCGTATCCGGGGTCATCGTTTCTCCGGCGTTTCATAGCAATCTCTCTTGGGCTGACTTTTTGGGGCAGTATGTAGCTGTAGATCATGTCTCGGATCTCGGGAGGGAAGTCGGAGAACTTGGAATTCGGTAAGGAATTGGCCATGATTGTGGTTCTAACGCGAATAGAAGCGGCGTGGAGAGACTGTGTCGCTATGAGGTGTCAGGGTCGTGGGAAATTCATACTTCAGTAATTTCAAAACTGGTGGGTTTTAATCTTCTATTTCATGCTCTGATATATTCGAATTGACAGGCTAGCTCCTTGGCTCTACTCCTTGGCTCGCGCTATAAAATTATCTAGGATTGAGGCAGGCGAGAGATTGATTGCCCTGTCCGTCAGCAAACATTGACCAGAACTACGCTCAGTTAAGTGTCATGCTAGTTAGATGGACGCTGTTGGATCTGCCAATCCGTTCACCGCAGTAGTATGACTCAGCCTCAAATGACACCATACTCCCCTTCCTAAACTACAATGTGTCATTTTGTTACGTACATAACTCAACATCTTCAATCAGACATGCAACCAGAGTTTCGAGTCCGACCAGTCATCTACCTTGCTGTCTCTTGACCGGAGCAAATGCCCCGACCTGGTACTAGCCCCACCCGCCGCCAGCCCTGTCATATGTCCCCTCAGATAAAATGTGACGAAATAGATCTTTCCTTCACCCGAAACTTCTGCAGGTCCCAACGCCCTCATTAGATAACCACTCACCTCCGCCCTCCTCGCCTCTTTCAAATCTTCCTCTTAGGAACAGTTGTGTATCACAACGATGAGTCTCAAATCCAATCAACGTCTTGAAGGCCTCAAAGATTTCAGAAATTTCATGAATGGTTCCATATTCTAGCACGTAGCTAATGATGATACGACGAGTCTTGCGTGATATTTCTGATCCGCTGCAACGGCCGATCATCGAACAAACTTGGTCTTCCATTTCCTCAAGAGACCAGGAGTCGAATACGTCGTAGTCCATGAAGCTAACTTCTATCTCCACATTTTGCATGCGGTTGGCCATTTGCTGGCTTGGAATTCAAGAATAGCTTTCTCGCAAAGGTACATCGAAGGCGAACGTGGGCGTTTTGTACTTGTATAGGGCTTGTTCTGCTTCTTTAGCCATAGTTCCTGAGACGGCGAAAATTCGCTGCTCGTGGAAAAAAAAACATGTTCGTCCCCAACGAGTCCAGGGTATGATGTGGGCAAGAAGGACTTAGTGGCTTCCAGCTCCAGATAGCCCAAGTCAGGTACGTCGTATCTTGTCGAGAAGCACTGCACATAGATATTATCTCGAATCTCCCAAGGAAGGTCAAAGAAGGCTATGGTTTTTGATGTTTCCGGCATTTTGGAGGACGAGAACCTCTAGTCTTCGGTAACGAGAACTAGGGTAGGACACAGAGAGATCTGGCAGTCGAGGTTCCTTTGTAATGGTGTGCTGGTGGATGGGTTCGGAGAAGGTTTTCAGGATGGGAAATTAACAATAGGAAAACTCGAACTTCATTTTTTTCACATGGCTCGCGCTCCTGTGATAATGCGCGCGGTCTTATTCCAGGCTGAAATTCCATCACCGTCCGCTCTGACCACTCTGTAGCCCTCTTTCGGCAATGCTGGACACAATTTAGCTACGACCTGGGCAAAGGATTTGGGACGTTAACCTTCTACGATACATTTATCTAGCACCTACCGACGATAGACCCTGGTTTATCCGGCATCCTCAATCACGTTTTCAGCTGTGTGTACTCTGAAAATGGAGGTCCACGGCTAGTCTTTGTCTTGATTCACAAGGCTGAACGAAGTACGGTACGAGATCGATGCAGGGATTGGTCTCACCTGCATAAGTAGTACGGCAAAGCGAAAGATCCCGCGTTTTATTTGGCTGGAGATGGCATAATTTACGGCATCGGTCCGTCCGCGCTCTGTCTTCAAGAAGATTGCTGTGTCAGCATTGCCAATGCCGTGATAGCTCAGCGCGGGCTATCAGCTCCAGCCCCGCGCAAGCCTGCAACCTTAAACTTCTCAAATTTCTCACAACGCGACCATCCGACAATGACTAGAGTAGATCTCAGCAAAGCACCTGCATGTCTCTGGCCAGACACTGCAAGCAGGGAAGCTACCGTTTTCAACTCACTCTCCTCGGGAGGCTTCCTGCATGGCTTAGGTTGACATGGACGCCGTGAGATTGACCTTCCCAAGTTCAGGACAGATCATGCTAACGGTAGCTCACAGTTGCACAAGCTCCGCCATCGAATATGGGCCATCCAAAAACCAGACCTGGGTCGTCTTTTCATGCTCTTCACACCAAACCTCGATCAATCCTCAGTATCAGCCGGGGCGTGAAGAGGTGGACAATGGAGGTGCAGCTGGCCACAGAGAACGCAGGAAGGATGATCCTTGCCGATCAGGCCGTTCCTCTCCAGATGGAAGTACCATCTCCGGGGAGACTCTGACTGCATGGATGACGCCCTCAAGGCAAGAGTCTTCACTGGGCTTGAATGCTGCCCATGAGCCGGAAGCAAATCCTGGATTCAGCATTATGTTTGTCCATGGGGCTCAACGGGACTAGCCCCAGCACCTGGTTGAAGGACAGGGATACCGATGTTTGTTGGCCAGAGAAGTGGCCTCCCCAGGAGCCCGAGTTCTGCGCAGCTCGGTTGCTCTCGTTTGGTACCGTTCTGCAGCCAGCCCAACCAGCTCGGCAACCATACTCACTGTTACTGATGTCGGTAAAAATTTAGCATTTGGCATGAAGCATGGGAAGGATGAGCGGAAGGAGGACTTCAATGTTGGGGAGGTATGCTCTTTCCTTAACAGCATCAAGGTGTCATGTCACCATGACAACCTCAACCTCAAAAGGGTTTTTTCATTCACGAGCTGACACTTTACAGCATATCGTCAGTTCTCGTTAAACATCCCTCATTTTCATTGTGCATTCTCAGGGCGGCCTCGTCGTCAGGAAGGTAAGCTGGCCTCTAGCCTCTCGAGAGTACGCAAGGTAATAATTTATAGGCGTACCTCCTTGCACAGAACGACGCCCAAAATATCCATACCGCGAAGTCCATATCATTCATCATTTTCCTCGCCACTCCTTACAGGGTTTCTGACCTGGCCGAGCTACTGTATAGAATACTTGAAGTAACTTTGCACCCGACGCAGTACATCACAGACTCGAAGAGAGATTCTGCACTGCTGGAAAGTCTGATTGAGGACTTCCTGCACGTTGCTCTAGGACTCCAGATTTTCTCCTTTTACGAGACAATTCGCTACAGTGGGACTGTGGGTTAGTGTGTCTCATGATCAGGTGCTGTTTCAGCCATGCGCCATGACCATGGGCCATAGCGAGAGATCCGTGCTTCCTGAGAGCACTATTTGTATGAGCATCCCACCAGCAGTTGGCTCTTCAGTCGAATTCATCTCTTTCAGAGCCATAGCAGTTCTTTCCCGCCCACCCGCACCTTATACATAGCCTATATATAGCCTATCTACACTCCAGGTCTATGCCGGTGTGTATAGCTTTAGGAGTGAGAACACTAATGAGACACATTTTATGGGTACGCCTGTCAAGAAGGTCAGTAATTTGAGTCGCCATCATTGCATCGGGCTTAAAGTCCAATCATCCAGTCAATCCCTGCTCAGCCGAATATTTTGACTTGGACTTAGGGAGTTGTCCCTTTCATTTGCTAATCTTGCGGGGTAACAGATGGTTCTGAACAAAGATTCATCCATACTCGGCTCGAAGGGAGATGTGTCAGCTTCTCTGGTCGCAGACCATCACGACATTCGCATAGACCTGTTCAAATTCCCACCCGAACTCCGCAATATCATCTACGACAAGATCCTTGAGGAGGGTGATTTGACTGTGCTACTTGCGTCGAGGAAGGTACATCAAGAGTTGGTCGCACCCATCGCGCTGCTCAAAACCTTCAGAGTCTACTTCGGTTCGGCATGGCACCCGCCTGTATCAGTACCGCTAGGGTCGAAGGCCACGGTGATGGTGCAGAATTTAACGGTGACGATCAAGCGATGTGGACTTGAGAATGGGCGAAAACCCCGTCCTTGGAAAAAGAATCTCCTCGAATATTTTGGCGGGCTGTCTCAATTCACGCGCGCTTCATGCACAATCACTCTCGATTACGGAGAAAAAGGGTGGTTGACCCACCGCTGCGTAAACGGCATGCTGTTCACCTCATTCAAGACTTTGACTTGCTTTCGGACTTTGACCCTCAAGATGATCTATGAGGCGGACACTCCACGGAATGAGGCTGCAGCGCGGGCAAAGGGTGTAACATCATGGTGGCATAGGAACAAGTTCCAAATCTAGCAGGATGCTTTGGAGCCTGCGTTTGGCCCCGGGGAGTTTCATGATCAAAGTGGACAGATTTATCTGCTTTTCCGGCCATACGATTTTACTCAATATTAGAGTAATGTCAGATAGTCGCGAATAGACCATTGATGCGTTGGATGAAGCTCACTCTTTCCTGACTGGGCTACACATCTTGTGTGGTATTTCAAAGGCCAGAGTCCCTATCCACCTTCTCCTGCTAGGCCGATGCACCCACCGTTTTCCTTCGCCCTTCGAGCCCCCAGACAATCCGAATGACTTCCAAGCCCATTCGGCAAGGGCTCACGAGAGTGACATTACCACTGTTGTTTGCAAAGAGCTACACTGTCGACGAGCTATTCAAGCAGTAAGTATTTGAGGACACCAGACAAAGAGCTTCGGCCAACTTCCTTGGGGCAAATCTGGCCATGAAAGCAATCCGTTGTACAGAAGGGGCAATCGAGCAGGCACTAAACAGGATCCGGACGGGGATGGCACCAGGTTACGAGCATAGCCCGTGGTTTGAGGAAGAGCGACAGAGATCTGGTGAACTGTGTTCCGACTTGGGTGGCTTGCTCCCAGCGTGTTATAACCTTAGCTGAGTTCTCTCAGGCCTTGGAGTCAGACCTCTTCTGGTCTTACTATTGGCGAGGTATAGGGGCATTTCGCCTCCCTCCATGGCCCTTTACACGTGGCTATGACCCTCCAGAATATCCATAAGTCCCCTCACAGTACCTCTGCGCGAGAGCCCTCGATCAACGCTACTAGGGCCCTTCAACAGCTGTCCGCCGGGTCACTGGCTGCCACTTCTGGTCTGGCTCTGAGGGCGGAATTGAAACGGATAGGTACTATCAAAGCTCCTACTATTTTCTACAAATGGGGAAACTCGCTGACACTACCGTCTCTGCTAGGGTCTGCCATCTTGAAATGCTACAATCTTACTCTCCACGCTGCTCGCCGAAGTCTCCAACAAGCCTTGCGATCCCAACTTGGTCTCTACCATCGAACACGTGATCAACTCAGTGTGCTTCTCCGAGCCACTTCAGACTTGGCACTTTCGTGAAATGCAAAGGCAGCCTACACGCAAACACAACCCCGTTCGAAGTACCGAATCCAAGATCTGAAGCTACTTGAGCTGTTGCTGCTGGTCTGTCGGAAAGTCTTTGCCAATTTCGTACCGAGCTTGAGGCAACGGACTAGTGTCATCCACAAGCTCATACAACCATTCTCCTTGAAGGATTCTGCCTTACATCTGTAGTACGAGAAGGCGGAGTAGCATGAAGACTGTGACGGGCTCACCAACCCTTCCTGGATCGATTGCGGGGGGAAGATGCCAATAGGCGCCAGGCTACAACCGCTTCCAATACAACATGATGACGGTTACCTCTACGTTTCCATGATTTTTGGAGTTATTGCTCCCATGACACCTTCAATTCGAGGAAGATTCGACTAGCCGAGCGAGAGATATCGTTTCGCCAGCGGTGAGACAAGGATCTCTTTGGGCTACCAGCCTACCAAACTATGATGCACCCCGGAAGGACAACAGAAGCACATGATAAAGGATCCAAAGGACTGCAGAGCCCTGAATGCATTTGCATTCACGAACAAAGACATGAACCTTCTTCTCGGAGGCGACGACAAATCGATCAGAAAGCTCGACCTTACGGAGCCCAGACAAGGATGCCAGATTCTTGATAATAAATTACTGAGTTCGGAAAATCCTTTATCTGGAACGGGTACGAACACTCCAAGATACATGGACTTCAACCAAGATGCATCCCTAGTCGCAGTTGCTTACCGAGGGTATCCATTATCGGTATGGAGTTTCTTAGAATAACGATCGATTTCGACGCTTAGACGCGACGCTGGAAGCCGAGAGCATAATAGTAATACATGGATAGGCGTTGATTGTGTACGATGGCATGCGAATAGCGGTGAGATCCTTAGTCTCTACAATGACGGCTCCGCTTTTCAATGGAATTTCTACAAGGAGGATACACAAGAATCTCGAGCACGGGCATCGGAGATTGACATTGGCAACGATGCAACTTTCTTCGCGACTAGCGACACTGGCAGCGTTATCAAGATATGAAATGATCAGCACTTCGCTCCCGTCTATCAACTATCCTGCGACAATGGTATCACCGATATCTATTCCAGCCCAAATTTCCGCTGTATCTATGACCTCAACGAAATCCAATGCAACGTCTGGGAACCTAACGTCCTCATATGGCTCACCGAGACAGAAGAGCGTGCCAGTGAAAGGGAGAGCGAAGCCGGGAGTGCCTCGCAATTTGCTTTTGGCTCGGAGGCATACGCCGAGACTGCTGATCCCGTCACCGCCTTTTACTCTCCTACGAGTGTAAAGCTTTATTGTGCAGACCATGATGCTGGCATCATACAGCTATGTGACCTCAAATGTAACTAAACAGAGATCTATAGGTCGCCCCGCTTCTTAGCAATAGAGAATGGAGGTCTGCCGAGATTGGCAAATGCAAGTAAATAGGGGCCCTCCGCCCACTTTTTCCTCCCTTAGCAATCCCCCCTATAAGACCATCAACATATGCCACCGTCCAGACCATAACATCCTTTTCTGGAATTGATCTAGCCCATTTCAGTCAAGATGGCAACTTAGTCGCTTGCTCCGAACCTGGCGGCCGCGTAGGTGTCTTTCATGTCTCCAGGAGCGACTCATGTCCAGTTCAGTTACGGGCTAAGCCAATGCGTGAGATCAAGACAATAGACGGTGTGCATCAGTTCCTATTCAGTCCCGACTCCAAGCGTCTAATCATAGATGGTGCCTCGAAATGTAGACTCTGGGAATTAGACTCAGGCCTTTGTGTAAGGGAGTTCGGAGGCTCCAAGGAAAGGGTCGAATGGATGCTTACGAACAACCCAAAGGATAACAACCAGTGCTTCCATTTCTACGTCGAAAGTGCGACCATTCATACCTGGAATCGTTCCGAGATCGTCAAACCACGAGATTCCTCCAATGCTATGGCGATGCTAAATGTATTAGACGATCACGATAGGAACCAACTTCTGCGGAGAAGGTCTTCTCCCGCGGGCCTCAGCCGTATGGAAGTCACCTCGTCTGTGGAACTTTTCTTTTCATTCGATCCGGACCACATCGTTTTGCACACTACTCAAACGCGCTCTCACAGACTCAAATGTCTCCATCATCAAAACCTCTTCGCTTTCTCTAATGGACTAGCCAGCCCCCAACCCCCAGACTCAGCCTCCACGCTGCCAATCCCCGCCGGCATATCATCGAATATTCGCAAACTTGTAAGCTTGTTGGAACGAAGTTTGATCTATCTCGATCACGATTCGTGGGTATGTACGTGGTGCTCTGACATGGGCAACGACCCCGCTGGCTTGAGAACACTTCTTCATACCGGGGGACTGGCTCGACGCCGAGACTTTGGAGCTTGTCAGCTGAGGTACAACAGCACATTTGTGTTTCCTCATTATAGAGAGGTCGCTGAGTTTGAGAGCCTGCCATCGCAGAGAGAGTGATGGTTTGCTTTACGACGTGAGGCAACTAGCAGGGGCATGCCACATACTTGTACGTCCTTTTTCCGCAGACTGTCTACCTTAGACTCTAGAGCTTAGGTTTCAATACCTTGACAAGGAGTCATCCATCCACCAGTTGATCCGCTCGCGGCGGTGGAAAATAACCGCCGGCCAATTTGCCCGTGCTAGCCCGCCTATAAAGACATGCGCTGGGGAACTTTACCATGCAATAACAGCGCCACGATGGGTTGTTATGAGAAATATTTGCATACAAAATTGTAGAAGTGCATCATTTGAGACAATTCGTAACTGCAAGTTAAGCTTCAATGGCAATGATTGGGGCTCTGTTAGACTGTCAGGTTGTAGGGGGAATCACACCAAGCAGCGAGCCAGAGTTGGTGAGGCCAAGCCGGAGCTTAATATACTTTTGCGGTAGACACCGTATTGAAGCGGCGAAGAAGTTCCTCCATCCGGACGATAAGTAGTGGACTGTGGATCTCTATGCGGACGGTGAGTGTTCCGTCCTAGACGGCTACGCTCAGCTAATATATTATAGTTCTGGGCGAAGCTGAGGTCGACGAGCTCTGTAAGGAATATTCTAATTCGAGTAATTTCTACGATGGGGAGATCTATTAATATTCTCGGTGCGCTGCTTTAGCGGACAATATAGTAGCTAAGAAAAGATAGCTATCGAAATTGTCGACCACTAAGAGACGGGACGTTTATTCGTTAGAGACGAGGGCAGAAAAAGATCCCTAGATATACCATCTTCTTACAGCCTTTAATAAGTTACTCCTATTTCCCGGCCTGTAGCCCGCTTTTCTTGCCGGAATACTCTATCGAATTCTAGTAATACGATACCCCGAGGTAAGTGCGAGGACCTCCTAGCCGCCAGCAACGTACTAAATATACTTCCGAGGAAATGACGAGATATATAACCAGGATTAGAGAAGCTTGGGATAGAATTATAAGGGGGCGTAAACGTTTGCGAAAGATATTAGACGTAAAGACTGTGGATGTACTGCAGGGTCGGTACCCGAAGTATAGGGGAGATAGGGACTTGATTCGGTCGCAGTGGAAAGATATCTTCTCCTGCCTGGATAGACCCCGATAGTCTATATGGACTGGGATCGCTGAGATCGACTATATTATACCTTCTATTCACACCTTTCTTAAAGATATAAAGCTGCTTAAGCCCTGCGCTAGGATTATAAAGACGCTACTCCCGAGCGCTTGTAAGACTACTATCTTGCAGGAGTTTGAATAGATATATAATAAGAAGAAATCATGGTCGCTTTAGACGGCAGAAACGACCTTTATACTATAGACAGAGGTATTGAGCGATGATGCCTATCGTAATGCCTATCGCCAATAATGGTTATATGGCATACGGCATTTCCTAGAGATAACGGGTCAACCTTTACGGAAAGACCCAGGACAACCGAAACCACCTAGACCAGCTATAGAACTCATCTGGTGGTATGGATTTATATAATTGGTATTAGATTGTGGCTATACTGGTATTGACCGAACCTATACTAATAACGACGAAGCGGACTACAAGATGGTTAAGGCGTTCCTATAGTAAGTGTGGCTATACTAGCTTTATACGGGAAGTATGTAAAACGAACTTTAACAGATAGTTGGTCTCCTTAAGACCCTTCGTAGGCAAGATTAGGAAATAGAGGAACTAGAATACCTGGAAGACGAGGTTGGCGTTAATTGCGGGCCGGATATCGCGTTCCGCTGCGGTGTACCCTTCTATACCCCGTTCAGAGAAGACTAACCGGTACTGTTCTTAGTACAGATTGATCGAGTCCCTCAAAATTATTAAGAATATATCCGATCTTTTACTGTAAAGAGGGATATATTCTATAGCTTCTTTGGCGCGCCTGAGAGTCCTAGTAACCTAAGGTCTCGGAATTTGCCTAAGCCTCGACCTTTACTAATGGTTAATACCCTTTAGTCTTATGACGGAGATCCTTTATAATTATAAGTACCTCCCTTAGCGCTCCCCCCGGCTTCTAATAGGCCTTTAAGGAATCGCTTAAGCCCTCTATCTCTAGAACTTCCGCTTGTAGAGACTCAACATTACTTTAACGAAATAGATTATTTTAGTTTATCGAGGCCTATAGATCGATTGTTATTCGAAGAGGACGAGATCATTATACGCGACCAAGTAGATCAGATGCTCCTTAACCATCAGCTAGACTCGATCATCACGCGCGACGAAGCAGTCTAGATGCTCCTTGACTATTAGCAAGACTCGACCACGCTGCTGATACTGGAAGAGGTATCCGAGGATAGGTTTCGATTTTATAGTATAATGTACAATGAGATAAAAGAAAGGCTTCCCCGACTAGAGAAGGATCTTTATTATTTAGATAATTTTCATTTTGAAAACGTGGAAGGACATAGACAAGGACAGAAGACGAGGTAAGTCAAAGTGGTTGAACCTTTTAGCGTTCACGCACAAAGTGTTATATTAGTGGCTCGGCGGGACTCAAAAATGGTAAGAGTCATTTATGGCAAAATGCAACGTCTGGACGAGAGGCCGTCTCAAGCGTGCGCAGAGTGGCAAGTTGAATAGTCTCGCGTCAAATCTAACCCTTTTTGAATACGAAGCTGGTACTATAGGTCATTCTTCCAGCCCTTGGAAATTAGCTTAGTCAGCCGTCTCAGGCATAACTAAAACACTTGCATGCACTGAGCTTCTTAGATAATCGATCAACTCAATAAGTCTCATAAAACGTCCAAATTTCATCACCCCTTGAATCGATTTCCTATCGCTAACGCACAAGATGACTTGCAGGAATCTCTACCTCCTTTTCGTAAGTACTAGGTAACGTATGACTGAGAGCTATCCCATGAATGGCGGAAGCAAGGGCTCGCAGACTTGGCAAAATCAACGAACATCAATCACACACACACACACCAAATTAAATAAAAAGTACTTGAGGTTATGATTCAGGATGATCATAAAATTTCTACGTAATGTGAAGTTTTAAACAGTTGTATTAATTGGGTGTTGAGCTTTGTTGCTGCAAAAACTGCGACTGGAAGCCAAAAGGCTCTGCCCCTGAAACCGAACCATTGCGCAATTCATAGAATACATCCGAGACACCGGCCCATTGGCCAGAATCTTCGGTGATAAGTCAAAGACTCCTCAAAGGGCTTCGATTTAAAGATAAAGTCTCCCCTTATGAGTATCATATGTCGATATTTACCGACATTCCTTTAAGCTTAATAACTACTTACATCTATGGTTGTATTATAACTTCACGAAAAGTGCAGATAAAAGAAGGCCAAGCTCGGTCGCGCTTCCTTAAGATCGCCGCTACTAATACTCCAGGCAAAAGCACCCCTGTACATTCTACTAAGGCGCATAGTTCATTTTCGGCTGACTGGTATACCCCTGTTTGTTACCCGGGGAGCGCTCCTTCACCTCCTTCGCCTCCTGTACTAATATATAGCAAGTATAGTACTAGGAGGCAAGGCAATCAGTGCATGCGTTACCATCGATACCATATTGGTGGCGTATGCTGCGGCGAGTGCAGCAAATAAGAGTATAATAACTGGCGCACTAGATGGGAAAGAATTAGGGAGGATACAGCTCAAATGAGTGTAGATTTCAGGGAGGGGGTTTTACACTGCCATTATATATGGAGGGATCTGGGTTCCCTGCTCTGCGCTCTTGGATTTTGCCGTAGAGGATGCATGGACACCAAAAGGATAAGCAGCCTGAAGTTATTGGTAAGCGTCCAGCCTCTACAATATGATTCAAATAGCTTATATGTGTGTATGGGACTGAAACAGTAAAAGAGCGAATGAGTCTATGATCTAGACATCGTTATAGACTCTTGCGGGTATAATGACCAGAATATGGGCTGGACAGACAAAGTGCCAACAGGTTTTCAATTTCTGAATATGAAATTTGGTTTCTAATGCCAGGTCAAAGATATAGTACCATCTAGTAGTGTTTATAATTGGATGTTGCTGAGTGCCTTTTCTGGCTGGCAGCGGCCAATAATAGCGCAGCTCGGCGAGGCGAAAGATGGTGCTCATATCCTAAGGCTAATTCCGAGGTCCCGTTCTAAACCAAGAAAGAATGATATCACGACACTCCCTATACGGATGCTCTTATAAGCAACCTAAAAAGTGACATCCGTTATAAACTATAAAGGAGAACGGAAGCCCCAGATTTTTCTAAGATAAGTTACTCTCTGGATAATTTGAACCAGAATGAAAACTTCCTATCAGATGATCGCGGTTTTGATACTCGCGGCTCTGGTAGCTGTAAGCCCATTCGACTGCCCACCGGTTTCTGCTGGGACTATTAGTCTTAGGAACACGATTTCCGTCTCAGCTCTAAAGACTACTTCGACCACAAGTAGTTCAGAGACTAGAAGTACTGCCGTTCCTACTATTACGGTTACTATCAGACACTTGTTTTTCGTTCTAGCTCTGGAGGCTACTTCAACCACGAGTACTCCGGAAGCTAAGAGTACTACCGTTTCTACTATTATAGTTACTGTCAGGAACACGGTTTCCGTCCCAGCTACTTCGACTACAAGTACTCCAGAAGCCGAGAGTATTGCTACTACGGATCGCGCAGACGATTATATGATAATCGCGATAACCAACACGTACGGCAATCCTTTGTGGCTCTCTTTTGCTTTAAATACTGGCGGCCCGTCTCCAGTAGGTAATCCTTCAGCTACTACACTCCCTGATAATACTTTTACCCAGTATGCTTTCCCAACTAGATGGGCCGGAAGGATATATATGGGCCCGAATCTCAACCCCGACGGCAGCAAGGTTAAAGGCAGCTATACGGGTCCACCTAATATCGATATTAGCTATATGGATGGCTATTCTGTGCCTATAACGTGCTCCTCCGAAGGTACCGCAGTGTCCGGTTACAACATTGACCTATTCAAGTAACCCGGTATTCTATGTAACAATCAAATCGACGGTCCTATCTGCCTGAACCCTACCCAGAAGATTGCCAATGGACCCGCTCCGCCCTTTTTCGCAGCCTGTGCAGGGACTACCTACACGTATCCAAATGACAACGAAGCCAATGGAAGCAACCTCAAGAGTAAATTAGTTTCCTATTGCATCGGCTCTTTATATAAAGCACCCTCAAGGCAACCTAAACGAGACAATTTACTATATAGTGGGCGACTTAATGATATAAAACGACGCCTCCTGCTGCCGTTAGCTCCAAGACTTCGGCACCGTCATCACCCGCCGCGACACCGTATCCGCAAGTAATGTCACATAATATAGCTTCGGAGACTTGAGGGATGGACTCCTATAGAACGAATGATATCGATATTAGAAATTACTAGTTCATCATAACCGATGAAAAGATATGTTCTGCTTCTGGCTCTAGATAGAACTTCGATTGAATATATTGATAGCCATCGCTTTATTTACTACCTAGTAGTGACCTCCTTATACTTCTCTCTTATTAAAAATAGAGTAAAGAACGTCTTAATAACCACGTCATATCGATGCGATGGGACAGTCAAATATATAATGACACAGTCCGCAAACGGGCCCTACTCAATGCTCAGATCCCAGCACCGTTATCCAGAAGTTTCGTACGGTTAGCCTAGCAGTAAGGCATTGCATGACCAGTCCTTGAGATATTTCTAAGTTGCAAGAGGCTAGTTGTACACGCCGTCGGTTATGGGTGCTGCAGAGTGAGCCTAGGATGCGGTAATTCTGGATGGTAGGTTGCAGCCAATTCTGGGTGCTGTTGGTTCCAATAGGGTGCGGCCCATCATTGTGGATACGCCACCTTGTCCGCCTTCTAAACATAAAGTCCTCTTATTCCATACGCTATTGTACTTTAGGCTGAGAACAAGATCGACAAGATTCAGGGTATCAACGACACACCGACCCCCGGAAAGTATTTCTGAGCTTTGTGCAAAATCAAGCCTATACAATCTTTGAGCTTATTCGAGGTCTGAATTGGAGCCAAGGGGCTAGACTTAGAGCCATAAATACTGAGCCAAAAAAGGAGCCAGAAATAGACCTTTTGAGAGAGCCAAAATAAGCTTCGGAGATATCTAGAAGACAGTAACTACAATGATTATAAAAAGGAGAGCAAAGGTTTTACACTTAGAGCCGCTAATGCTCTCTTCGGCAAACAAGGTCTTTCTACATACTCCTTACCCTACCTTAACAGAGTCTATACCGTTCAGCGAATCGAAGCAAATGAATATAAAGAGACGCCGAATCGCTATATTACTATGCGCGATCAGATACTCACCTACCAATATATACTATAACTTTTCTTCAGCGGAGATGATGAAGGCATACCAATCTATTCTTGGCCAAATTGATTGGTCCAAAGTAGTATTAGATATAGTAGGAAAAGAGACATCGATAATATATCAAAATATATGCAAGAAGATTCTACAGGCTGAGATCGAACGGGTGTTAAAAAATGGATGTTATAAAAATATTTATAAGGGTCGAGAATGACGAGGTGATGAAGAGATGAACGATACCGATACCGAAGTTGGTACTATTAATAGTAATATCAGCTGGGACGAAAGTTGTAAGAGGGATAGCTTTGTGGAAAGTAATGAAAATGAGTGCGGGAGTACAGAATATCACGAGGATAGTAAGGATGAGGAAAATGAGGATAGACCCGAAGAAGATAGCGTAGAGAGTGAGGAGGGCCTTGAAGGGGACAACGTAGAGAGTAAGGTCGGTTCAAAGTTTTTCGATGTCCCGCCAGCTTAAATTAGCTTTGAACTTAAATTGTACTCGTTTGCCCTTATTCTAATCCTGAAAGGAATCTTGGCCACCTATTTCTAGCAACTTCATTGTGTGGTTTTCAGATATTCGAGGATTGTCCAATCAAACACATAGTCATAATCGAAGCCCTTGCGTACGAAAAGATTGCGGAAGATCTTACGCAGATAGGAATAATCCGGGTTCTCGTTAAAGCCAAGAGAACGGATATAGTCGAAATAAGCCGCAAATTCCGCAGGAAGGTCCTTGTACAGATCCCCTATACCAATCATCTCCTTCTCCTTCAAGATCAACTCCTCCTTTTGCTTCTGATCCGTAGCCTTGAGACCTTACTATAGGAGAGAGCCCCAGAGGAAGTAGAGAAGTATATATCCGAGAGATTCCAAATCGTCGCAGCGATGTTGCACTTGGATAGTAATCAGTCTTCGAGCAGCAAGAAGCGAGGAAGTTAGGCTTACCGACACCTAAATGGCCGTTGATGCTGGCGAAACGAGCCGTGCCAATCAGATATAGATTCCGGGCACGACCGGTATTGGTCTTCACCTGGGCATCACGGCGTTCCGTAGCGAGGCCCAAATCCGTCACATACACCTGATTTCCATACTTCCCCACACCCATCAAGAAGTTCTCCGGCTTGATGTCTCGATGGATGACGCTCTTAGAGTGGATATATTCGAGACGACCAATGAGCTGCTCGGCGAGCATCAACACGGTCTTGAGAGAGAACTTACGGCGGCAGAAGTTAAAAAGGTCTTCCAAACTCGGCCCCAGGAGATCGAACACCATAGCGTTATATTCGCATTCTGTCTCATAGGCGTGGACTTATAGAATACCGGCACCACCGGAGAGGGATCGATAGACGTCGGCTTCACCTTTCAGTAAGGAGGGATCGATAGACACGTGTTCGAGTTTGATGGCGGCATCTTCGCCCGTATCGATGTTGGTTCCTTACGCGTGATCAGTCTTATGAAGCAGCGATGAGGACGCGCATCTGTTACCTATATACACTGCGCCGAAGCTGCCCCCACCGATCCTCCTTTGCAGCCGATATTTACTGGCGATACGTAAATCCTAAAGTAGATAAGGTGTCAGTACACCGTGGCCATGTCTTGTCAGGGATAGGGAAGAGGTAAGATCGAATAGCATAACCCACTCACCAAGTTCCCCATTCGAGAATCCGATAGACGTGGGTGGGGGCTCGAAGCTGCAGTGCGCAAAGTGCTTACACCATCATCTTTTTCAATGGAACGAAGGTGTGGGTGCTATCCCGCGCATAACTATTTATAGCAACTTCCAGGCATTCCGTTGATTGGCTATCAACCCCGCAATCCGAAATGACTCACAGGCTAGCGCAGTTGTGAAAGACGCACGCTATCTATCATCTATTGAAATAAGGCATTTTATAAGACTGAGGTTCAATGCCTCTAGAGAAATCTTCAATGCCCTGTAATCGGAAACGAAAGCTGTGTGTTGAAGCAGAGCCTGCGACTGACTCTTCATCGCCGCCCACGGCCAAACGACGAAAGCTCGAGAATCAGCAACGATACAGGACACCCAGTTCCTTTTGGGATAACCTGTCACGGCTGTGGCTTACTCCCCGCGCTCTTCGAGAGTTTGATCGAAGGACTGTGTGGCCTGCTGCTCCTGTGCCACCTGAGCGGACTAGCAAGGAGGACATTGACCTTGTACAGCTCAAGCGCTTCGCAAGACACGGTGGACCAAGCCTCGATCACCTTAGGGCTGTAAGTTCGATTCAACCTTCTCAGACAGCTTTCTAACTGTATGATAGTATCCAGAACCCGAAACCGCAGCTCCTTCCAATCGAATGATGGACTCGAGTCAATCGGGTTCTAGGAAACGAGCCAAAATTTCGGATACATCCTCGAAGACCAGGAAATCTTCTGCCTACGACCCTAACTTCGAGCAGCATCTCATTAATAATGGTATCTACCCGCATGGGTACGACCATGGTGATGATAATGGCTCCGTATATCCAGACAACTGGGAGGAAATAAACGAAATGCTAGCACGGCCACGGCCTTCTCTTTCACCATCACGCTTTCCTCGTGAAGCATTTCGGAAGTTTGAAAAGACAAACATGCAGGCTTTGACCGAGAATACGGTGATGAGCAAGGCATTCCCGATCATTGCTGGCACCGCCGATATTCCCTCGCAGGAGAATCTCTATTTCGGAAATCTCAAACACCTGACCGACGGCTCTATCACCAAGGCTAAGCCGGACTTCTACGATGGAAGCCGTCCGGTGGAACTAGACAAGCACATCCGGGAAGAGCTGGGCCCCTACATCGTGCCGTCAACGAACACCGCCGCACCGTGCCTGCCCAATTTCTTCACGGAGGCGAAGGGCCCAAATGGGAGTGCGCCTGTGTCCAAGCTACAAGCAATGTATGACGGGGCTTTGGGTGCCCGTGGGGTACATGAGCTTCGATCTTATGTTGGTCAGGAGACGCCATTCGACAACAAAGCTTATACGATCACATCAACCTATCATCATAGTGGCCTCCTTACCATATATACAACCCATCCTACTGCGTCCGAAAGTCCTACAAATCCTACCGAATACCGTATAACCCAACTCAACTCGTTCGCCATGACCGGCAACCCAGAAACCTTCCGACAAGGAGCTGGCGCTTTAAGGAACGCTAGAGACTGGGCGAAAGAGAAACGGGAGGAACTTATAGCGGCGGCGAATGGCAAGGTGCCAGATGCGGAATATTCAGATTTGGTGTCATCCACGCAAAGCTTTACGTCACAGCCATCGAACGAGCCTACTCGACCAGAATCTGAGACGTCAGCTGACGAGCTTGCCCTAGACGCTGACACATTTACTAGCTCCAGTCGCAGAGCTCCGGTCGGGGCTCGAACGAAACCTCCACCCCCAGTCTCCTCGAATCAACGATCCAAGAAGACTCGTCGAGTCAATAATAGGTCTGGTACGGGTTCTGGAGGATCACAAGTGATCTAGGATTCTAAGATTACAAGTGAGTCATCGACCGTTAGTCTCAAATCGAGCAAGCCGATATCGATGCCGTCCTTTAGCATCATTCCGAGCGGTTGGTGGCCGCTGTGGTGACCTAAAGATATTCCCATATACTCGAGAATGGTCTCGAGTACACACATTCCTTCCAGGTCCACCTCCAAAGAATTTGTGCCGCTGTTGACCAGCTACCCGATCCAGAAGTCATGCTCGTCGAGTCCCCCTCTCAGCAATCAAACGTCAAACCTTCGAACAAGACGACAGCCAATCGACTCCCTCGTACTCACAAGGAAGGACCCCGAGATTCCCATCCTCTCGGAGGTCTGAGCCGGTATTCAAGAAGCCAAAGGGAAAAGGTGCTAGGGAGTAGGCTTATTGGGGGGATGAGGTGGATGTACCGTAGCCTTTTCTACACAATTTGGAAGGAGTAGAATACGACGGTTATCGTCGTTACAATCAAAGCAAGGCCAGGGGCGATCTATTTAATGCTGAAAAGGAACCTGAATAGATTCCATTGATCAATCGTTTCCTAACGGCCGCGAGCTCAAATGATATCTGCTCAGCTTCACATCGACCTTCAAAGCTGATTTGTAGGAATCCCTTGACTACGTGGTACACACCCCTTCAAAAATCAAAGTAAAGATATCCCTGGATCCAGTCTTTCACGAACTGAGAAGTTTTTAGAAGCGCTCCACAGAATTGCGCCACATGGCGAAGGCCAGCCCCATTCAGCTGAACGGCCGAGGATTACCCGTATAAAGCTTCGGGTTCAGTCCCTGCCAAGAGCATTAGCTGGAATGTTCTGGGTCTAACTACGGTCGCCTAGGCGATCAGCTGTGTTTGCGAAGGAATGGCCGTCTTGGCAAAACCTTATTCATGTGCTATGCTGATGCACGTGAAAATTTGGTCATTTCATTTTAGAACGGAAGTAGCTCTGGATTATCTGACATCCTCTCTGTGCTTCAGAAGTCTCCCGAAGCAAGCACGCATTCTTCGCCAATTCAGACCTGTGCTCATCACAATCAATCCACTTGATCACCGCGGCTCGAACTCACCATAACTCGCTGCGTCCCATTCTACAAGCCAATGATGACTGAATTTCCTTTTTCCAGACTCCCGGGCGAGCTTCGCAACCAGATCTATGGTTTTCTTGTCGCATCTCGTGATCTCGCTATCCTAAGGACCAATCGAGTGATAAGCAACGAAGTCATACCCCTTATTGACAAAGAAATACCATATCTAATGTTTGTCAACTACCCAAAAGGACTAGAGTGCCGTTCGAACCTGCCGACTCGAGGAACTGGGGAGCGGATTCAAAATGTGGATGTCTGCTGGAGTGTTCCCGATCACGACGATGAATTCGATCGCGATGATGAGGGTATCTTAGCCTTTCGCTGGGACCCCAACATTCCTCGAGGGGTGTGTTCCGTCCACCTGGAGATACATCCATTCCACCACACCTTCATGGAGCCTGACGACTTCGAAGCTATGAAAACACTTCAGAGTTTCGAGGAGGTGGTTATGCACATTGTACCAAAGTTTCTCGAAGGGGCGCCAGTGTTGGAATGCTTTGATGAGACACTGGAGAAAGCTGTGGATATGGTCAGCGCTTTCCGCCAGGAGCTGGAGCTTGCCCTTGGAGTCGCAGTGGAGGGTTTGGATAACAAAGGTCGGTATTTGGCATTCCGTCCTATCAACAACTCGACAATTTGCAGTGACAACATCCCGGTATCGGATACCGAATACACCTTCTAGTCTGGTCTACATGTTCAGCTTGGGCGGAGGGTTCTACGGGCCAGAATCACAGGAACGACTACGGTGTTGCGCAGCTAGCACACGGACCTCGAGAGTCTTGAGGCCAACAGCTTCAGCGAATCTACACTTTGACTCATCAATGCTTTCAACTCTGATGCAGCACAGAGCTTCTGGCCCCCACGGTATTCTTCTCTCCCCTTATGGGACTACATAATTAATTCTAGCAACAAATTGGCGAGAGTTGCCAGAAGTGCAAATTCCCAAATGGCAATGCTCTGTACTCCGCAATTCGAATACACATCTGCATGACTTCTTTCCTTTGACAATTGCAAATGTGAATGATGTCAATAATCCTTTGATGTTGTCTCCTTTGTCTTTGTTCAACTACTCATGCCACCAAGAGGACGTACGAAAATTCTGTAAGCTATGTGTGATGTATCACGTTACCAATGACTTATACATGTTGAAGTTCTTATATGTTAAAAAAGTCCAATTTGTCTCTCGCTACGCGACATAGCCTATGCCGCCTGTGTAAAAGGCCGTTGCTATATTTTGAGTTGGAACACGTGGGTAAAGCCCCGTAATTGACCACTCAAAGCCATGACTTGACACTGTTGATTTGGACACACCTTGTGTGATGATACGATCATGTCAACCGTATATATCCTGCTAGGATTCTCTCCATCTTCTTTTCTTTCATCATCATCCATCACCACCAACCAGAAACATACAACACTCTCAACCGCTATTGCGAGCCGAAAAGTTTCACCACTACAACAACGATACAATTCTGTTCTTCCAACAACGACAACACCAATCCGAACATGGCATTCACACCCACCTACAAGCGACTTGGCTGTCTTGCTCTCCCGCCCCGAGAGATTCGAGACATGGCATATGCCCATATGTTCAAGCAGGCGATGTCAGCATCATGCAAACCTCCACCGCTATCAACAAGGAGATGTCAGATTTGATCTTCAAGCACGGTGTCTGCCGAAGGAACTTCGGCTACGCCACGCTCAGCCCTACCATGAGACCAAGTCAAGAACTGGCTGCAAAGATCCAGAACATTAGCTTGCGCGCCAATACAAGCTGTTATCCTCAGTTTGGCGGTCTTCGCGAGCTCGATATTCTCAAGGTCTTCTCTGGATCAGACGTCCCCCGTGAGGTGTGCACCGTCACTTTCGAATTTTTCCCAATCACATTCATCATATCATGGTAGCTTTTGAAGCACTCAACGTACTCAAGACTTTCACAGGCTTCGAGAAGGTTGTCGTGAAGATTGAGCTTGAATGGCATGGGGAAAAACCTTGGCCTCAGTCTCTGGAAGATTGCGACTTACAGATAGTATGCGGAAGGATGTATCGGTCGTACCAGAAAGCTATGCAGGAGTTGCAGCCCACGCTTGGGGAGGTCGACTGGGACCGTGACGTGTTTGAAGGCAGATGGCGTTCTATCCAAGAGGAGTGCCAGAAAGACTTGTGAGGAAGTCGCCAGGGTACCGCGATCTGTTTGCTGAGGAGGACAAGTTTGGGGCTCCACGTCCGGAATGAAAGGTGATTGGGTGATCCTTGTCACAATATGCAGATATTGCGCCGCTACCCCTCGAATTGATTGGAGAATGGTATTTGGCGTGCTGTGAGAGGTGGGATTGGGCAAGGGTTTGCCAGTCGGTGGATTGATAGAGATAAAAACATTGAAACATTGAACTAGCCTTATTTGGGAACGAAGAAGCGATGCAGCAGTGAAGCTCAAAGCCTATAGTCCGTCTTATTCTTAAGATTAATAACTACGAACTGAGTTGTTTGAGCGCTTCTAAGCTACATATGTGATACGATAGAGAAAACAAAGTTTGGGATGATCCTCACTTGACCATTTTGAAGTCACCAACTAAGTCAAAGTCGGCGCTGTTGCCATGTCAAAATCGGATTCTAGAGCAAAATAAGAGCTA
This sequence comes from Lepraria neglecta, assembly GCA_033220425.1. Classification (NCBI taxonomy): domain Eukaryota; kingdom Fungi; phylum Ascomycota; class Lecanoromycetes; order Lecanorales; family Stereocaulaceae; genus Lepraria; species Lepraria neglecta. The sequence goes on along the minus strand of CM065651.1, from coordinate 2,010,848 downwards.
TTCGCTACAGTGGGACTGTGGGTTAGTGTGTCTCATGATCAGATGCGGTTTCAGCCATGCGCCATGACCATGGGCCATAGCGAGAGATCCGTGCTTCCTGAGAGCACTATTTGTATGAGCATCCCACCAGCAGTTGGCTCTTCAGTCGAGTTCATCTCTTTCAGAGCCATAGCAGTTCTTTCCCGCCCACCCGCACCTTATACATAGCCTATATATAGCCTATCTACACTCCAGGTCTATGCCGCCTAGGCATGGGAGTCTTCTAGCGCTGGGGCACCTGTTGTAGCCTTTCTAGGCCTGCTAGCCCTGGCGTTGGACCGCCCAAGCATCTATTTACATATCCACTTGTGCCGGTGTGTATAGCTTCAGGAGTGAGAACACTAAGAGTGATCGGATCTGCCCTTCTGGAGGCGTGGAGTCTGTCAATTTACAACTTGCTGAGCTATAAGGGCGGCTTATCAGAGAACACAAAAGCCTGTAGGTCCTCGAAAGTGCATGGCCAAAGGCGCAAACTCTAGAGAACCCATGAGTTGTTAAGTTCCCATGTTCACATCATCGAAACTTTAGTTAGTAGAGACCAGAATGACTCGCAATCTGTCGAACTTGTGCCGTCGAAAGGCTAAGGACTGGCACAGCAGATATATAACAGCTGGCAATTTATCCCACTTAAATAACAAGAACCGATGTTTGGCTACTATCATACTCGCTGAGATGAGCTTCTGGTCAATCGCAATGGAGTAAGCATTCTCTAATTCGAGGTTGCTTCAAGTGAATTAAGCCGGAACGAAATCAGTCCGGTATTTGTCCAAGTCCAAAACAAAACCAAACTCCAACCTCCATAGCCCCAGATCATGACTTGCATCAGCTAGTAACTCACCCATTCGCCTTGCCATACAATGACACCATAGCTACTTCCACTAGCGTAGTCTTCTCGGGATTCGCTCCAGAAATCCGCAACATGGTGTACGAACGCATAGCTGAAGACAACCTCGATGCCTTTGTGTCTCGAAAACGATCCATCACGAGGCAGTTGGAGCTATCATGAACCAAAAAGTGTATTGCATGAACCTTGGATATATCAATCGTCCTTCCCCAGTGCCAATCTTACGTCACAAGAAGGCGACTGAGATGGTGCAACGCGTTGAGTTGGCCCTGAACGTTGGTTAGTAGGCGTTCGGACAGCACGTTTGGGTATTAGGGACGTCCCTGGGCCGCCTTAGTGGGGTCTAGTTGGCGCATGAGGAAGGTGGCTTCTTGGTTGACACAAGTCCCGATTTCGTTGCTGTTCACCCAAGTGGGATCTGGTGGGAGCTTGCATACTCGGACTGGCAACCCAACATGCTTGGATATCATCGAGGTGGGCGCCGAAGTGTTTGCACCGAAGATTGGGCTGTAGGTAGGAACATCGATCGAGACGAAGGGCTCTACCCCGTGGAAACACTGGTCGTCGCCGCAATTGATCCGGACACCCTTCGCGGTCTTCTGGTCCTTTCCCTCCATTTCGAGTCGTATCGGGCTTCGGTAGCATATTGATTGACGCTGGCGAGGGTAAGGAATCTAATGCATTGCTATGAATTCTGACAAAGGCCTGGATGTTGCTCGAGTGGTGCAAGAAAATGACGCGACATCGGAAGAATTGGAGCACCCTCCCAGGACAGAGTGAATATAGGGGAACCTACTTGTGCTTGGCATTCGCGAAGCTGGCGCCAACATCAGATTTCCTGCCAATCCATAGAGTAGTATCTGACCTACTTCGTGCTCCTGCTCAGTGACATTCAAACAATCACAGAGGAAGGTGCGAGCTTATCTGGCGTAAATGCCTTGGCGATTAAACATAGATTGATACATCCCACGCTTCAAAGGCGCTACTTCTCTCGCAAATAACACATGTAAGACCCGCGTCCGTCTGGTTGATGCTAAGACGCGGTAGAATTGGCTACTTCGATACCATAGAACACAATAATCAAGCACGCTAAATCCACGCTTCGACACCCTTAATTTTGACGCAGAACGACACATGCTAGCGCGGCATTTTACCAGGCCAACACTCAAGCCCAATAAAAGCTGATCTCATCTATCACACGCTATGAGCTTCGCACTAGGACGAAGTGACTTTGTGATCGAGCAGAAAGTGGCATGCCTTCACGCTTCATCAGTGATACAGTCCTTCACGCTTCTATCAACACGACCCCACAAGTGTCAGTCATCATTGTACCTTAAAATTACTCCTTAGACACCGCCCACGGATACTTCGCCATTAACATCGCTATTGGACTGCAGACTGAAGCCATCCAAATACCCTACCTTCGGTTATTGCACTAGCATCATGAGTGAGCAGTGTAAATGGCTTGACCAGCCCAGACGTCACAAACACGACCGCTGCGCTCGAAGAATACCTCGAGGTCCGCCGTTCTGCTGGCAACATAAAGCTTTAGCGCTGGAAGCAGCTGAATCGCTCCATATCACTGGATTTGGGTTCGAGCAGTCTGGGATTCTACATAGTCTCGCTGTATCAGGACCACCCGAGAATGACTCTCAGTCTAATACTCCTCACCTAGGCGCAGTTGGCAGCTCCGACACAGCACCATATCTCGGGGCCTTGGAGCGACCTTACGACATCATTGAGATGATTTTCTCGGAGTTGAGTATACCAGATCTTCAAAGATTCAAGCTTGTCAACTCTTGCGCTCGCATGAGTGGGTATTTTGCTCTATGTTGGAGGAAATTGCTAATCTGAGGTAATTTCAGTGGTTCTTTCGATGCCTAAGTACACGGATGTCATGACCCACGCTTCCGCCGCCGTCAAAGCACTTCACAAGACAGGCCTACAATCTTTGTTTTCGATCGCCCGCCTCCATGATGTTCTAACACAGTCGAGATGTGTTGTATGCAATCGATTTGGAGGCTACATCTCACTACTTGGACTACAACGCTGCTGCCAGCGTTGCGCTCAATACGACCCTGAGCTCGTACCAATCACCCTTGGCTCTGCCAAACGGGTGTATGGCATTGAATATGACACCGCTCCAGACTCATCATTGCCCAAGATACAGTTGGCAGATAGCTATAAGGGCGGTTGGCTCTTCAATGCCGAGGAAGGCGCCAGGGACTCTCGCCTTGATACACTTCATGAACTTGAGGGCGACTATCTAGTCAGTAGGACCGAGGCAAGGAAAATTGGAACAGCGCAAGCAACCAGCACGGGCCCCTTCCTCAAGAATTTACATCCCAACGTGCAGAAACCCCGGACTTGGTTAGTCTCAATGCCTAGCCTCATCCCCGCGTTGCAGACGACCGCGCCGATCTATTGCTGTAAAGGTTGTATGATGGTGAAAACCAATAGATGTGGACCTTGCCAGATGTCGCTTCCTGGAGGGGTTGATGTTGAGGGTAAGCCATACACCGATGATCCGACGGAGCTCTTGGGAGGTATATACTCTTGCAGGGGCGAGATAGCAAAAGCGCGATTCTACACCGCTTCTGAGATGTTAGCCCACTTCTCGGACTGCCAGCCAACAAAAGCACTACTGAAGGATTTGGAGGAGCTACGCGCGTCGGCGGTATCTGAAGACAAGGACATTGTTTAGTAGAAGACACAAAAAAAGTGAAGTAAGCCCTATTGGAGAGTCTTTTGAGCAGAAACTATGTCACGTCTTGATGGATTCGCTGGGTTTATAGCCAGTCATGCAGAGGAATGTTGTGCATGCAAAGCAACAATCTATTTCTGAGATATGTTTTTCTTTTGCTATGACCCCGCCTTCCACTCCTAGAACATACTCTGGCTCAAATTTACTTCAAACTCTCTAATAATTGAAAAGTTAAGACCTTGCATTTGACACTTTTTTTTCTTATTAAAGTCCAATCCTCGCGCTGTACTGACCATACCAACTACTACTCATTACCCGCAAGCCCCAGCTCGCAAGAACTGACAACCTCCACCACTCGCACCACTTCATCCGCTGATTATGGCAGCCACTAGCCATCCTTCAGGCGCGTCAAATGCCATCACCAAGAGTCCGTTCTTGAGTCTGCCCACAGAGATACACCTTGAGATCTATAGCCATCTCCTCATCGCTCGACTAAAGGAACACCACTGGGACAGTTGTAGCGGAAAACAACAGGTCATACATATCAGAAAGATTGGCTATACCCAAGAGCTTGTGGGCAGGGCATTGTGCGATGGCCGGGGTTTGGAAATGCGCAAACATCCGCTTGAGCTCTTCCCCAAGCTGTTGAGAACCTGTCGCCAAATCCAGAGAGAAGCAACACCGATCCTCTATGGCGAGAACATCTTCCATTTCGAACTTGACAAGTATCCCGTCAACCACGTTAATTGCGATTTACTAACCCCTTTCAAAACATCAATCGGATCCCGCAGTGCTACGAGACTGAGGAGCATAGAGTTCGAAGCTGAGGGCCATCCGTGGGACTACGATATCGTCTAGATTGGAAATCGTATCAAATTGGTGACTGGGCTGTTAAAAATCCGTGGGCTGAAGGTTCGCAATGTAACAATCTACTTCGATGTCGAACAACATTCAATTTTTCGTTTCTACGAGTTGCACATACACGGGAAAGTCACCGACGAGCAACCCATCCGAGGAACCCTGGAGGGCCTGCTAAGCGAAGCGCCATGGCTGGAGAGGCTGAATTTTGAAGAATACGGAATGGAGAATGCTGTGAGATTGGAGTATGAGAAGGGAAAATATGGGCTGAGGAGCAAGGGCCCAACAGTATAAGCTTCCAACGGTTTGCCACTGTACAAGGACCCGCAAAAGACGCCACACTCCCAAAATCACTCTCCACATCAGCTTGCACATAAGTCAACCCCTTGACCGGACCATTCAAACACTAGACCGTCTGCGCGCCACCACTGCTAACATCAGCGGTCGCCTCCACAACCGTGTAGTCGTCATCCGGGCGGTATTTGGCACTGAGTCAGTAGGGGAGGGTGAAGAAGCAGAGGTTGCAGCATGCGAGAGGGTTGCTGAGGGAGTAGGTTGTTGTGGTACTGGCGGGGACGTTGGTGAGGATGTAGGGGGCGCCGAAGGGGAGGGAGAGGGTTGATTAGAGGTCTGGGAGGGGGGTGGCGCATGCTAGGGAAGGGGGTGTCAGTGGGTTGTCCTTGTCCTTGGGTCAGAGAGAGGAGGGGTGGGAACGTACGGTAGACTATTGTGGTATGTGTTTGGACCTGAGTTTGGTTGGCTGGGTGCAGTGAGAGAAATGCAAAGGATCAAGGTCAGGGATTTTGCGCTCACGGTTGATGTTGTTGCTTCAGCGGCGACGGTGATGATGGCGACTGGTCTTATTGTGTGCACGGCAGCCGAGATGGAAAGGCAGCTGCAGGAACTTGAGATTGCAGATGAAGGAAATTGATTGATGTAGGGATCTTTAGGGCAAGGCTTGTTGCGAGGGTGACCTCAGCGTTCCTCCAAGACTGGGCCCTCGATTTCTTCCTCTTCTCGCCAGAACTTGGCTTTTACAGTGGGAGGAGGATTGCCGTAAACCCAACAGTTGTGGTGGGGGTATTGGTGGCGGTGGCGGTTGAGACGGGCCCAGCTTCGGTGGTTGGATGTATGCTTAGGAATTTTGAGCAGAATGAAGTGGCCCGATGTATGTGGAGAATCTCCACGAATTTTACAACTTTCCGGCATTCTTGTTGAGAGATCTGGTAATGTCGAGCCGAGAGATCAGAGATCACTGTGATGAATGAAGAACATGATCAAGAATTGACACAATGGACTGTTGCAAGGGACTAGATTTTTCGGTTTTCAGAGAGGCTTCCATATGGTCTTTTGGGATCTACTCCATCTTGAGAACGGACGCAGGGCCTGGTAGACGGAGTTGGCGATGAGCCACCAATACTTTAGATCAGCTCATCGTTACTAAAAGCGTTTACTTATTGAGGTCTCGACTGTCAATGCCAAGTGAAATAGTATGTCTTGGTATCTGTAGACTAGGGTAGATCTGCCTTAAGCTGGCAAAACAATAGCCTTACCAAGAATTCAAGCGGGAAACAACGCTTAACTTGGTTATAATTCAGCAAGTGTCCCTTTTTTAGGGAGGCTGGCATGTTAGCTATAAATTTGGCAGAACCTCCAGGCAAATGACCATGGAGTCCATTTTTCTAGCATAGTATATCATCGTATAGGTTTGCATAGACGTATCTTCCCAGGGAGGGAGTCTCGTAGAAGAGTATTATCGTAGGAGTATATTTAGTCTCGTGAGGATGAGAGGCGTTTATGAGGAGATTTTATAGGGAGATCATCGTTCGGAGGGAGGAAGGTTCGCGGGAGGAGTCAACTCGACTATATAGCCTTGAATACGAGTCAGTAAGCATACAGAACGAAACTCTTTGTGAGTATAGGCTCACCCGGTCAAGGAAGATGCTCGTCGAGAATAAGATTAATGTCCGAGAGATTAAAGATCCTACCGAAATATACCATAATATAGCTTCTTCAGGGAATGGAGAGTATCCCACGTTCTGAGATTAGCGCAGTACGTTATCGGCAAGAACAGTGTAGCAGATGCATGAGATAGGCCGTGTCAATTATAGAATCCTCACTATACAAAGCGTTCATAGTATCAAATTCATTGGCTATCTTAAACGGAACGAGAAACAGGGATATCCACGAGCTCTCTCATAAACTGTACAACTTCCTCGTCTTTGCTCATCTCATAGTATGCCCCAATATTAATATCCAGCTTCCCTGGGAGATCTTCCTTATCTGGTTTTTCTCTCGCTATATATCTCAAGTACTCGGGGCTCAGGTTCGCCGATAGGAAACGTGCCTTGGTATCGCAGATTAAAACCACTCGTATCTATAAGCAGCCACACATCAGTCCTTTCCTTGTCATCTCGATATAAGCACATCACTTATAGGCAATGAACCGTATTTTCTTACACGACGGGCGAAATGCGTCCCCCAGTATATCAAGGTGAGTAGCTCGGTGAGCACGAGGTTATCAGGAGGTCCTTGTTGTGGCTGGATGGATACAACAGTAATATAGGGCCTGGGAGGCGAGCAGAAGACGAGAATACTTTCCACGAATATCTGATGATAGACGTATAAATCCCTGGGCGCGAAATTAGCACCGCACTGTACTCTAAGCATCCTAGGTTGGGGAAGAGAGATAGAGCGCATACTCAAAGCAAAGGAATTCACACTGGCCGGTTTCGGTGTCGCAAAAGTCGTCGCTGTAAAAGATGCCATTGGATACATAAGTAAGGATATCGGCGTGAGTGCTACTGCTTCTGTGGTACGCCTCGTCTATCTCGAAATATTTTCCTACGGGCGGAAATAGTAAATAGGCGGGAAGCTCATATCGTTCATCTCTGACTTTGCTGACCGTATTACTAAAGGCGTCTTAGTTAAGAGGTCGAGGTTTCCAAAAGACTTGACATTTTTAAGGAATTAATGTTAGCCGAAAAGTGTTGGAAAGACTATCTGAGATCGGGTCTCCTTGAACTCTGGTATTGTCCCCGAATGAGGCGTGGAATGACCGGACGAGGTCAGAAAGCTGAAGAAGTCCGCTTCTCGTGTTTATATCCATTGTAGTCGTGATGCAATGGTTGATAGATGCCAAATTGTTGGCAAGTAAATATCGCGGCACACTAGCGCAGACTAGAAGAGTTCACCCGACAACCGGACACACCTAACAGCCGGACAGCCCTATAGGGCTGAGACTCCTATTTCGATTTTTGTATTGCAGGAATCGACTTATTTTATTTATTCCATATCAACTACAGTTCTTTTTTACACTTACGATGCCTAGGAACGCCCGTCGACCTCCTACCGATCCTGACGATATCGAACTACCGAAAGCAGAGCCTACAGACCTCGCCCACACTGCCTGGAAGGATGCAGATGGCATTATCTCAGGGAGAAAAATTGCTAAACGTCATGGGATTCCTAAATCTACACTATACGATCGTATTAATAGAGGAGGCTCAGCTCAGCAGTATAACGAGCGGCGCTAGAGACTTTGTCCTGAGGAAGAAGCAGAGCTGGAATCATATATTCGACGCCTGCAAGCTTGGGGGTGGCTATCACGTGTTGAGCACTTTCGTCAAATGGCAACAGAATTACTTGAGCGTAATATCATACATCTTAACCACTAGACTACTAAGCCTGCGTATGATTCGGACCGATGGCTGCCGCTTTGGTCGGCTTAGGGAACAGGAGGTCAGTGTATGGCTCCCTTCTAGGACTCCTTCGGAGAAAGTGGGCCACAATGACTAGCTGTGTAGCCTGCAGTCTGCGAGAGAAGAGCCGCATTCAGCCCTCGCTTACAACGACGCATTACCATGGCAAGCACCCCAAGCGCAGAACCCTTTTTCTGTACCATGGATCGCGTACTTGGCACGGCGTCATGTACAAGGGACAGTGGATTATTTCAATAGAGCGTGGAAGCTCTACCATCGTAAGAAAGAAGGCCACTGTATAGTCCATAGTCAATGGCAGATAAACCTCTGGGCTACAGCCCCTAGGTCATGGAACAGGAAAACGGTGAAGAGATTCTGCTCAGAAAGTCTTGAAAGAAGGGAGCCGTCTGATCACAGGTATCAGGAGGCGCGCAGAAGACCGCTGGAGCACAAATGAAGGTGTTGGACAAGAATATTCCTTGAATGGTCAGCAGTAGTAAGGGCTATGTTAGCTTAATTTGACACAGCAGCCAGCCAAACTTTCGAATCTATCACCAATGCCTCTATCTTCAGGCCATTGGGAAATCTTTGGGCCTCCATCAAGACCTCGCCAGTCATTACCGTATGCCAATCCATCCCTCCGTGGTCCACCCCGCAATCTCAAGCTAACCCGGTCGTCGCTGGGCCAGTCGCCTCGGTCGTACCAGTCGTCGTAATCACATCTCCCACAACTACCGCCTTAGTCTTGCTCCGATCCAAAAACGTCTCTTCCTCCTTGACACGCGTCGCCAACGCCTCCTAATCATTGATGAGCTCGAAGAATTTGTCGGATGCCGCCTTATCATCGAAGATCAATTCCGCAATCGCATCGAACTCGAAATCAGCCTCCGTTCCGACTATGACTGTAGCTGGGTAGTTAGATTGGCTCACGCCAAGGTCGGTAGATGAGGGACTACCATCTAGTCATTGGATGTAGCGTCGAACATGGATTTTGGGGAAGTGACGACCGGTGAGGAACTGCATCAGCGGGATGTGGCTGGTTTCGAAGTGGTTTTTGAAGTCGGCTGGGAGCATGCCGGTCTTGCGGGTAACGAAGAATAGGACGACGTAGGGCATTTAGTGCTGGTGAGTTTGGATACGAGTATAGATATGAGTGTGTGCCTGGATGCGTGAGAGATCACCAATCTAGCGTTTGATTCTGAACACGAGGAGAAAATTATTACAAGGGCGATGTGACGAGACCGCCTTTTAAAAGCCCCGTGACGAACTGGCAATTTGTCGAACACGTCATTGTGTCACCGTTGATGATGTGGGGGTTTCGGGCTTAGGAATCCAGTGATGTTGGCCTTGTACGGAAGTGGAGCAGATTCTCTGGGCGCCCTGTGCATGACCAACATGGTAATGAAGTCCACGAGAACCGACGACATTCATACATCATGTTCACTGGCATCCGTCGCCGCGGAGCGTCACTTATGTCGGGCCTTGATTTGCCATGGCGAAGTTCCGATGAGAGTGAATTCTGATGGCTGTTGTGCTTTTGCCCGGAGATCGGAATTCATCAATCGCTAATCAAGAGAAGGCCCTGCTGAAGAGAGGCACTCAAAGCTATGAGGCGGGACAACTGCTCGTCATTGTGCAGCCAATATGGCCTCTATGCGATTTTCCAGTACGTTAATTTGTAGACGGGTCACGATCATATAGTTAGGGAGCAATTGGGATGCTGCATGAAGAATGACAATCTCGACATGTCTTGCTCAAGAATGGTCTCCTTCATTGTAGGTGCATTTTCTCAACCGTAACCAGATAAGTCGTCCCCTCATTCCGGTCCTCCACACGTATTGTTACCATTCCTCGCTTCAATTTATCCTCTATGGCGTCAGCCTCGTCACCTAATTCCTCGAGAGGATCGTCATAGATCTCACGGGCGGCTTCATTTGCAGCATCCAGGCTTTTGTTTGTATATGCCGTGTAGCTGGATATCTTTGAGGTCTCCGTCCTCGTTGTAGAATACATTTTGAATGTCATCGGCTCCTACATCCATCCTCTGCTCTTCCCTGACCACGTAAACACATTGATAGTCCCTTGGTGTAGGCTTATATTGGACCTCAACAACCTGGATATGTTTCTTCCGCCTTTGCTGGAACTTTTGTATCGTAATCTCACAAGTCTCAGATTCATCCTCACCATCGTCTACTTCGCCATGTAGTACGAAGATATTCGCAGAGTCCTGCCGCCATCTGGACTTCCACCCATCACTCCTTTGTATTTGATCCGAGTTGTAGTGTTTCTGAGCAGCGTGCATGGCTTCTGACTCTGTGTTGTAAACGCCCAAGGTGGTATGATCGTCCGGAGAATCCCAGGGGCGCATGATAGGTGCTCGTCACAACGAACGTATCCTCGAGGATATACTCTGACTGAAGGGGTCGATCGGGTTGCTGGCGGAGGATTTCCTGCCTAATAGGCATTGGCGGAGCTGCTCTCGAACTCCGTCCGCTTGGTACTTGCTCGTCTTCGGACGCCTCTGTTCCTTCAAACTTAACATCTGACTCCTCCTCTTCGTCTGCATCCTCATCTGAATCTCCTTCAGCTTCTCCGCCCTCTTCGTATCATGAGCGTTGTCCGGACTCCTCGTCAGAATCCTGCGTCAAATCAATAACCCTCCTTGCAGCCGTTTTCGCAATTGCTCGACTCGCTGAAGAGGAGGGCTTCGTGATGGCACCATTGGACCGTATACGCAGGGGCATTACTAGTTAGTTCTGATCTGAGGACCCTCAAGCTGCTCACCGTGTACTGCGTTAGCAAATGGCAAATTGTGACCTATGAGTAAATTGTTGGAGAAAATTGGGTAATGGGCGCGCTCAGTTTGGACGCGTTGTCTTGCTTAGTCATCATAGGAGACTGATTCTTTGAAATCTTTCTCTCTGCTTCCTGTGTCAACATTCTACCTGATTGATTCGAAGCTACGATGCCATAAGGACCCGTCTTGAGATTCGCATTGTATGATACCGTGCTTATACCTTATGGAGCTACACTATAGCCCACACTAACCAATCCGTGCAACTGGAACTTTACGACTCTCCACTGTCCAACTCGTCACGACTGGAGCTATCAAAGGGTAATTTGAAGGAGGCTCGCTAGAGTTCTTTTACTAGCTGGAAGCCAGCGTACAACATAACACATTAAGACTCCGGACCCTACCAGCCTTTTGGAGAATAATATCTGCATGCCGCCATACCAATGTTCTTCGTGCCTAGAACTCCCTCCAACGTCTCCAACGGGTAATGCGGTTTTGGACCCTCTTTGATAGGCTCTTCGGATGAGCTTCCAGATGTGTGTGGGGACGAAATTCTAAGTATCGCTGTGATGAGTCCCTGTCATGCCAAGAGGCAGTACCTAACGTCCCTTCCAAAGTTGTCCTAATGTTGTTGAAGACGATCTCTTGTAGATCGTCTTTCATCCCCTGATATCCTCGATCGGCCCACCTACGGTCTTCGTTGCTGATGGGTCCTTCAACTTGAACTTTCACATAGAGCGCCTTGAACTGGATGAGAGTCTCGACATGGGCAAGCAAGGTTGGTAGAGATCTCAGCCTATTGACATCTAGACTCATGTGACAGTCGAGTATGACGAAGGTTACATGACAATCTTGTCGCGCAACGTCCGAGCGGGCGAGTCTCCGGAAAGGCTTGAGACAAAGGCTCGGCACGATGTGATTTTTCTCAGAAACGGGAATTCGAATGCTAAAGTTTTGGATCTTGGAAGGGAAAGGTTCTTGCACGTGGGACTTGGGAGTGTGCTGTTCCGTGAGATTATTGAGGTGGAGCCGACAGACGCCTTCCTTGAGGACTGTTTCTGTAGCTTCTTTGTGCAAGGACTTGGAAGCTCGGAGAATATTGACCTGACCAGATTGCACAAGGTCGCTGTAGATCATGTCGCGAAGCTCACGAGGTAACGTGAAGAGCCTAGCCTTCTTCGAAGAATCGGGGATGTTAACAAGCTGGGCGTGAATATGATACCCTTGGTCTTCCCGACCATCGGCGATTCCTTGGGGAGCGAACTGAAGGTCTTGCTTGACATCTCTGACTCGGTCCAAATCATGCATGGAGGCTGAAGCCATCATCGGCTAGCAGCTACAATCGCTAAGGAAGTCAATCTATAAGATCTTAGACGCAAAGTGCAACCCGCCCGTAGCCGATCACGGACTGCGCTGAGCCTTGAGAACAAGTCGGGAAAAGATGTTGGGGTTGGGTTTGGGGTTGCAAAATAAACAATCAAGAAGGTCGGAGCTTGAGACGGACCGAGCCAGCATCGGATCCTCCGAGCCTCCCATAGGATCATCGCACTTTAAGTCTTCGGAGACTAACGAGCCAAATCCAGCTCAGAAGATGGGCCCTTCAACGAGTACGTGGATTAGATGGTCTTAAATCTTTCACTTTGCCAAAAATCGGAATGAGGTCCACCGCTCTCGAGGTAGCTAACTATGGTCATCTACGAGCATCACTAGAATTCGATGCTCAAGAGATAAGGATCTCACCCAAGGAGGTGGTACAGCGCGGTACAACTAGGCTCGCCAAATGCCGAGGCATGCTGATTCTCTAGCCGCGTCGGACGAACCGCTCTGTGTATGCAAGTGTCCAGCCCAAGTTCTTGCATTAGACGCGATTCTGCAGCATATCGCCTACAATTGGAGAATTTGTCCCGCTCGCGGACCACAATGCTACTGAAGACGCGGATATTCTGTGTGCAGGTGAAAACACGTCGGGTTTGAGATGGTCTCAACGCCGTTTCACGCAGTCTTCTCACATTTTATTTTAAGCATCTTACAAGTGGAACTAAAATCACGGTATCGACCGGTAAAAAGCTGTACGAGATGGCGGCCTGGAGTACTCTTTTGAATTACGGGGCAGTGCAGGGGCGCAGCACGCAGGCCGTAAGCCCGCCTTCCATCGCCCCTCGTTAGCGGCCGCCCTGCAGGCCCAACGCCTTGACGGCACCATATTCAATGGCTTCATCTGTGCCTGGGCCTCGATCCTATTCGCACGCATGAAATACCATACGTCTATATTTCGTCTCCAATCTATCCATCACCATCTCCTCTGACCTTCCTTTCGCCTGGCACACCTTATTGCCCCCGTCTCTTTCGTACCGGCTCTTATTACGCTGTTCAAATAACGATCAACGCACAATCCGGACTATGTTAACAGCTATGACAACCACTTCGCCGGCGCAATACCAGCGCCACCGACTCAGTCGAAGGGAGTCCACATCGATCGCGACCCTCTATACTTCTGAATACATCGTTCGGCTGGCCTCAGACTCGACAAGCTGCATTCACTTTTCATAGTTCATTCTTTGGTCCACATTTTGAGCCTTCGTTTCATACCTTTATGGACAGCATCGCCAATAACGGCCGTCTCCTTCGCCATCACACACAAAATATTGACTGTATCGAGCGATGCCTCCCTCATCTTTGCGAAAGAACTATACAGCTCCACGGCCGAATCGATGAGGTCTTATGTCAGTATTGTGGGTGGACTGGGCCGCGCACGTCTGAGAACTTCTCTGAGGCTTGCCCCAGATGCCAGGAGATGGCTTTGGAACGAGAAAAAAAGGGAGAAAGACCCTCCGGAATCGGTAGACTACGTCCTAACGTGGTGCTCTACGGAGAAGAGCACCCCAGAGGAGAGATGATGGGTGCTATGGCGGTACAAGACACAGGAAGAGGTCCAGATGTTGTTCTTGTGGTGGGACAACTCTTCAAGTGCCAGGAGCGAAGAGGTTGGTGAGAGAGCTCTGTTGCGCAGCCAAGGCTCGAGGTGGATTGACAATCTGGATCAGCAATGTCGCACCGCCAGCTGCTTTGAGAGCTTCTTTGGACATCGCAATCCAAGGAGATTGCGATGAAGTGGCGTCCTTGCTCTCGTGTTGAGGGCGTTCACTCTACTTGGAGTGGAGAGGAAGACAAGGGGAGGGGAGGATGTGATAGTGATATCCTGTAATGATATCCGCCGTTTTCCTTTTTCGAAAGTTCAATCATCCGATCAGAGTGGTAGCCCGACGCTGTCATTCTGAAACAATCCTTCTTAGACATATCAGACCCAGCGTCTAAGAGTAATTGGTAGACATCTTGATGATATGTGATCGTAGCGTAATATAGTGCTATCATTGGTGGTAAGTGGTGGTGTATACGTTAGCGCCAGCGTTGAGCAGTAGTTGAACGATGCTTCTACGCCCTTACTCGGCCGCAAAATATAGTGGTCTCTTGAATCTTTCCCAGTTCTCCCGATAAAAGGGTTTCGTCTGATGGAAACCCCTCAAGGTCTTCATGGCTTTGGCGCTTTGCCTTGAACGCGTCCTCGTAAAACCCTTTTCCAATCAGTTGTACTTTTTCTCTTCAATCCCTCAGGTTGGGCGCGGGTTCTAGCTTGCATCATCTGGCACCAGGGCCAATGGCGCCGTCGCAGGCTTGGGGATATCCCATTGGCCTCTAACAAGCACTGGCCAGCTGCAAGCCTCTTCAGCCCTGCGATAATTAACCGCCGGGTACGTCGGGCAAGGTTGGGCTGAAGACGACATGATGCCAGCTCTTTCTGCTCCAACCGCTACCACGGTCGCTCCTATCGATCGCCTGCTCAAGCGCTATGCCTGAAGAAAGATCTCGCCCGCTTGGGAAAGCTTCGCGCCTCTTTAGACTCTCGAAACAGCAGAAGTCAAAGAAGGATGATAGCAACCGACAAGATGGCAAGGTTGCACCACCTGCCGTGCCCGCAACTCCGTCCAAAAGCTCTGCTCAGACAGAACCCGCCATCCAACCCGAGCAACTCTGGGACCAAGCCTACGACGACCTCAAGCGGGACGAACCTAAGTTATTCGACTTCTACGAGACAGTCCTCTCCCATGACCTCGGCAGCTCTAAAGGAGCCAAGAAAAATATTATTGAGCAGACGGACCGAATGAAGAGACGATCCCAGATGGAGGACCTTCTAAATGCTGGCTTGGATAACACAGCGAAGCTAGCTAAGGCTGAAATTTTTTTTGGCGATGCAATAAAAATCGTCCTCTCCGTTAAGGAAGCAATAAGTAGCGGTCTGCAGGCCGTTCCGATAGCTGCCCTTGCGTGGGCTGGTATCTGCGTCCTACTACAGGCAATTGTACCATCCCATATTCAACTACTTACTCTAACATTTCGTAGGTCTTTCAGAATCCATCCGACGAGACGAGAACAAATCGAGAAGGAATTAAAAAGGTCGTCCAAAATATGAAATGGTACTCCAGCCTCTCGAAACTCCTTCTCGAAGAGACATCCCAGAACAACGAGCGCTTTGCAGAACTGCGCGGGCTCTTGGCGGATCGGATCCTCGGCCTATACAAAGTACTTCTCAAGTATATCATCAAGAGCATCTGTGTAAACTACCGAAATTCTGTTCTCCAGTATCTCCGGAACCTGGTCAAATTTGACGACTGGAGCGGAAGCCTAGACGATGTGATCAAAGCCGAGACTTACGTCAAGGAGGCCGCCCGCCAATTTGGCGTCACGCAGGCCAATTCCTACCTCAGACTCCTTGTCGATATGCACATTTCCAAGGCACAGGACGAGATCATGCAGAAGTTGTATGTGGCAGATATGACCATGGAGATCGAATCACTTCAAAAGCGGAAGGATCAATTGCTCGAGGACTCGTACAAGTGGATTCTCGACAACCAGGAGTATAAGGACTTCACCGACTGGCATCACGGCAATACGAAGAGACTTCTCTGGATCAAGGGCGACGCAGGCAAGGGAAAGACGATGCTTCTTATTGGTATCGTCACTGAGCTTTCGGACGAGCTGAATACACAATTTGACAAGTCTCATCTGTCCTACTTCTTCTGTCAAGGCACCAATGACAGGCTCAACACGGCGACCGCTATTTTGAGAGGACTAATATGGATGCTCATACGCCAGCAAAAGTCGCTTATACGCCATCTGGACGAGTTCAAGCACCATGGATCGACGCTTTTCGAAGCCCACGCAGCGTTCTATAATCTGAAGAAGATTCTCCTATCTATGCTCGAGGACGAAACCTTGGAAAGAGCATATCTCGCCGTTGATGCTCTCGATGAGTGCAAGAAGGAGGAGCCCGGCCTAAAAGAGCTGTTGGAGTTGATTTCCGAGATATCGGAAAAGAATAACAAAGTCAAGTGGCTGGTGACCAGTCGAAACGAGACTTACATCGAAAACATTGTCGATAAAAATAAGACAAGAACGAGCCTTTCTCTTGAGTTGAACGCCGACTCTGTGGCTGGCGCTGTCAAATTCTATATCGACTATAAGATGAGGGACCTCGCTGCAAGATTTGGGAGGACCTACGCGGACTGTGAGAACAGCACCCTTGAGGAAGTTCGACAAGTCCAAGCCCAAGTCGCCGAGGAGCTTCGCCGAAAAGCCGACGGCACATTTCTATGGGTGGCGCTTGTCTTTCGGCAAATAGATGACGACACCGATTGTGGCGCTGACAAGGTCCTCGAGCTCGTTCGCGAGATACCTCCAGACCTTAACGGAATGTACGACCGGATGATGCGCCAAATTATTGAGCAAAAGGATGCCTCCTCCAAACACAGCAAGCTTGTGCTTTTGACCATGGTCAATACTTATCGCCCACTCCAGCTGTCCGAGTTGGTCACACTGGTTGCGCTACCGAAATTGGCTGTTCCTCACAACATCGTAAGGCTTTGTGGCCTCCTCACTATTAAGGAGGATGATAAGACTGTCTACTTTGTTCACCAGTCGGCGAAAGACTACCTTACTGAGCATGCAAAGTCTGAGATCCTCTCCGAGATCTTCCCCTATGGACGCGCAGAAGGACATCACATGATCGTATCGCAGTCACTCGAAGTCATGAGAGCCAAACTGCGAAGAAATATCTATGAGTTGGAGTATCCCGGTTTTCCCATCTCGAAAGTTCAAGCTCCCCATCCAGATCCCCTAGCGTCGATTCGATACGCTTGTGTCTACTGGATCGACCATCTTTGCGAGATTGAAAACGGCCACGACAGAGTGGGGCTCTGCGAAAACGGCACGATCGATGTCTTTCTGAAGAAGCACTTTCTTCACTGGCTTGAGGCTCTCTCCCTTCTCAAGAGCATGTCGGAGGGGGTACTTTCAATGGGCAAGCTCACCGGTTTGCTTGAGGTTAGTTATTACTTTAAACAAGGTAGAATACCTGCGAATACTGATTGATCCAGAGAGTCTCATCCGAGTTCCAACTTCTCCGGTTGGTTCAGGATGCTTATCGATTTGTTTTGTCCAATAGATTCGTTATCGAGAACAATCCTCTTCAGGCATATGCGTCTGCACTCGTGTTCAGCCCAGCCCGCAGCCTGATAAGGGGTCTTTTCAAGGAGGAAGAGCCGAAGTGGATCACGATAAAGCCGGCTATAAGAGATGAATGGAGTGCCTGCCTACAGACGCTCGAGGGCCATAGCGGCCCGGTCTGGTCGGTCGCCTTCTCACACGACTCGACGCGGCTCGCGTCGGCGTCAGGCGATAGGACGGTCAAGATCTGGGATACGAGCAGTGGCGAGTGCCTACAGACGCTCGAGGGCCATAGCGATCCGGTCTGGTCGGTCGCCTTCTCACACGACTCGACACGGCTCGCGTCGGCGTCAGGCGATAGGACGGTCAAGATCTGGGATACGAGCAGTGGCGAGTGCCTACAGACGCTCGAGGGCCATAGCGATCTGGTCTGGTCGGTCGCCTTCTCACACGACTCGACACGGCTCGCGTCGGCGTCAGTCGATAGGACGGTCAAGATCTGGGATACGAGCAGTGGCGAGTGCCTACAGACGCTCGAGGGCCATAGCGATTCGATCAGGTCGGTTACCTTCTCACACGACTCGACACGGCTCGCGTCGGCGTCAGACGATAGGACGGTCAAGATCTGGGATACAAGCAGTGGCGAGTGCCTACAGACGCTCGAGGGCCATAGCGATCCGGTCTGCTCGGTCGCCTTCTCACACGACTCGATACGGCTCGCGTCGGCGTCAGGCGATATGACAGTCAAGATCTGGGATACGAGCAGTGGCGAGTGCCTACAGACGCTCGAGGGCCATAGCGGCCCGGTCTGGTCGGTCGCCTTCTCACACGACTCGACGCGGCTCGCGTCGGCGTCAGGCGATAGGACGGTCAAGATCTGGGATACGAGCAGTGGCGAGTGCCTACAGACGCTCGAGGGCCATAGCGATCCGGTCAGGTCGGTTACCTTCTCACACGACTCGACACGGCTCGCGTCGGCGTCAGACGATAGGACGGTCAAGATCTGGGATACGAGCAGTGGCAAGTGCCTACAGACGCTCGAGGGCCATAGCGACCAGGTCTGGTCGGTCGCCTTCTCACACGACTCGACACGGCTCGCGTCGGCGTCAGTCGATAGGACGGTCAAGATCTGGGATACGAGTAGTGGCGAGTGCCTACAGACGCTCGAGGGCCATAGCGATTCGGTCAGGTCGGTCGCCTTCTCACACGACTCGACATGGCTCGCGTCGGCGTCAGGCGATAGGACGGTCAAGATCTGGGATACGAGCAGTGGCGAGTGCCTACAGACGCTCGAGATTGGCAAGGCACTTTTAAACATATCAGTCGATACCACCGGCTTATATCTTCACACTGAAATTGGTACTATCGCTATTGATATATTATCAGTTTCAAATATAATATCGAGTGTAACGGATTCTCAAAATCCTCGATATCAAAGCAAAGGTTTAAGTTTAGACGGAGCGTGGATAATATATAATTCAGAGAACTTCCTATGGCTACCCTCAGAGTATCGGCCGTCGTGTTCGGCCGTGTCGGAGAAGATGATCGGCATCGGTGTTGGATCTGGAAAGATATGGATATACAACTTTAAAGTCGACGACTCTTAAGATTCTTAGAAGCGTTTATATATAGGTATTCATTTTAATATCTAAACCGATTATATCTTAAGGATCTTAGGGGTCTTATTTTGCTTTATTTATAATTTATTATTTTATCTCTATTTCTTAGAGGGGCCGGGGGTAAGCGTGAATATATAGTCGGATAATTTGCCACTGCTCACGGCGAAGCTTCTAGTCCTTTGGATCGGTAACAAGATGGCCAGTAATAGAATTAACTTTAAGCTTAAAGATTTACCATGTTTTGGTCTTAAGAGAAATGGACGAACACCTCGATCACGCTAGTAGGGAGGGCTGGCGGACCCGCTCCAGCCATACCCTTATTGGCAAAAACTTGCAATCTCTCCGGCGGTGCAGTATAGAAAGGTACAATACTGCACGCTTCAAAGTTGGTGCAGGTCTGGAAAGGGTCTTTCCCAGAATGCAGGGCAGCAGAGGCTATCCCAGGTCTAGCATCGATAAAGGCCAAGAGCTGCAGGAAGACCGTGTGCTGAGAATTTCTCGAATGCAAAAACTGGAAGCCGATTTTGTAAGCCACTGTAAGTGGAGGTCTAAGGCGGAACTTTGAAACTCCACACGTCAAATCAAACTAGTGATATGACGTCCTTGCACTCTCGCCTTAATTTTCAGGCGTCATATTCAACCATGAGCTTTCGCTGAGGCTTGAGGCCATCAAGATCCTCCAACATCCTCTGCCAACGGTCTGTCATCAATGCCCACCGTAATCTCCCCATCTTCCACGTCCACGAGCGTACCATCACTGTTATAGTCTCCTGCAGACTCAGATCTTTCTTCTTATGTTTCTCTCGCATCGAGTATGCTCGGCCCGTATCAATATGTGTCAAGGATCACGGCGCTTCCTTGGATATTTATGGGAGCTATCCACATATTGGCAAACTAGATTTGTCGAGATGAAAATGAGAAGTTGATTTTATTATTACTCATGTTCTCGGTACCCATAGCGAGCTAAGGGCTAGTGTCTTCCTCGAGGATGACGACGGATACGCTGCACCTGTCGGGACTTAGCAGGATGTCGAACTCTGCTATTCTTTGGTAACTGTGACTTCCCCACTCTACGGTCTCCTTCGAGTCAGAGAGCTTCACTCCAATCCTCGTACGCGAAATGAAGGCTTTGGTGACCACAGTATATCTGTTTCCGGTATCGAAGAAGAGCATGACTCGTAGAGGGGGTTTGGCTTTCCTTGGAATACCGGTTTCGCAACCGAACTGTTCTGCTCTAAACTAAAAGAGCTTCGTCGGTGGGATTTCCTCTGCGTCTGAAATTACGGGGCCTCCAAGTCGTTGAGGAATTCATCTCGCTACAGGGGATAATGTAGTAAGTGAACGCGATGTAACTCGACTTCAAAGATGAATTGTGAATAATGCTAAGGTAGTCCAGACTCTTTGTACACTTGTTCACATGCTACTGGACGTAACAGGCAGAAACTTATCTACTCAACTTGGCGGCTAAGCCGTTTCATCTGAACCTGTTTACGGCCTCATAGTTGCTATCGTTCATGCCTCAATACAGGATTGAGTTATACATGTGGAGGCTGATGCGACTGCCATGGTAAACCGGCAAGGCTGTTGATGGTCTCGGTGGTTGGTTTCAAACGCAAACCGGGCCAACTACGAGATTTAATTGGTAGGTGGTCTGGTTTAAAAGTTAAACCGTCTAAACCATTAAAACCAGTAGTCACTAATGGTTTAAATGGTTTAAGGGCGGGGATATTAGAAAGGAGCCGCATCTTACTAAGTTCTGGTGTAAATTGCACCAAAATCGGGTGAGAAGTCGCTCGAACTCGGACCGAGTTCCCTCAATGATTTTAAGTTACAATTCGCTGTCGGAACAGTCCATTGTTGACGAGGAATAAAATAAGTCAGAAGTTAAAAGGCTTCGGTAAAAATCTCGGTTCAGGCCTGCAATTCTGCGGGTAAACCCCGGGTATAGGGCTAGGGCTACTAACCTTTTGAGGCAACTCGCTAACCCGATATAGCTGAAAATCTACTCCTCCAGGCCTTGGCGGTTTAGGTGGTTTCAACCACCAACCATATAAATCAGACCGTCTAAACCGGACCATTTAAATCCCAAACCGGACCAACTACGAGGGTCAAAAAGGCAAACCAACCACCTAAACCGCCAAGAAGTTAATTAGTTGGTTAACCATCAAGAGCGTTGCCCGGTAAACCAGATTCGATGCGTTTTATGCCGCACAAGGCAAGTGGACAGAAGCGATCGTTGGGCTTCCTTTATGCAGTCATATAACAAGTCGAACGTATGAATTGCTGGACCACCTCCGAGGACCATCAACGCAGACAAGACAACTGGCTGAGATCGTTCCCCTTTCCCCCCACGCGATCAAGCCGAGCCTCATCGCCGGCTCCTAGCCGTCCTTAACAGCCTGTCAATGGGAAGGCTGTGGACTGTCCCTGTTACATTCCTTAGCAAAGTCAATCCCATCGGGAACACGCCGCCCGGAGAAGGTAATTGGGTAGGCAGTGCTCCGCATATCCCTGGCGATATTTGAGTGCGACAGTTCCCAAGGACGAGGCGCAACGGCCTGACCTCTTCCCGTCACTTCCGGCCCATTCATCTGTCTGCATTGACAGCTCTCGACGGCCGTGCGGTTACGACGTGGCAATGCCCGTGACGAGGCAAGGAGCAAGGAAGCCCGTTCTGCGGAGTATATTCAGTCCTTTCAGCAGCTCGCCGTTGGCGTGTTCCATGCGGCAAACCGGAGGTTGGATTAGGGGCAGCAACTTCGTTCTGTACTCATGTTATAGGCGCAGGCCTGGTTCGTATGATTGAATCCTGAGGGTTCGAGGATACCGAGAAGGAAGTATTTGCAGACTAATACCACGCCAGAAGCGTGTGGTTAGGAAGGGCATCAACATCGTCGTTGGCATCTATGGTTGCACATTATCGAGGCTAGACAGAGGCTGAAGCAAACATTACGAAAAAGCATATGGTGGTCACGGGAAACAAGCGGCCCCAGTTCTGTCCGCAGCTTCAAAAAGCAACATGCCAGCGATTGGTCTACAGACAGCGACGGCCCCTGTAGACATCATTTTGAGAAGGCTTAGAAGACAGATCTTATCATATGCTCCAGCCAATCAACTTTCCTTAGTAGCACACTTTGACGAGAACACAGACAGTCCTCATGTCCTTGACACGCGCCCCGATCGAAAATCGAGAATGTTTCCGGATGTGGAAGGCAAAGGGTCAAGACATATCCTGCCAGTAGCTTAAGAGACCACGTGAAGAAGAAGCTGCTGGTGAAGCTGCTACTGACAAAGAGGAACATCGAAGCACTGGAGTAGGAAATGAAGAAGAAAGGTGGAGGGATATCAAAGCAGTAGGAAATATGGATACAACAGAGTTTTCGCTTAATTAATCCGCACCCGAGTCGCATTTCAGGCCTCATTATTTTCAAAACTAGATACAGGGGCAACCACTCAATAGAATAGGCTATAAATACATTCGATTAGCATAAAAATAGCGCTCTACAACCTATTAGCTATGGAAGTTGTTACCGCCTTCCGCTAGGGTTACACGCTCCATTCGGTCTAACATACGCCCGCACCACCCCCTAATATGATCCTGCCCCAGCGCCTCCCATTCAGCTTGGTAGGCCTTAATTACGGACTCCTTAGTAGTCGGGCGGGCTGGTCACTTAGAAACCTGACGCTTTAGGTGGTACCAACAGGGCTCAATCTGGTTCAAATCAGGTAAATTCCCAGGCCAAGGGAGGACCGTTAAACCCCGAATTTTTAGGAGCTCTTCCTGTTGCCAGGCGTTATGAGCTGGGGCACCATCTTGTACTAGGAAACACTCCCAGTACTGGGTAATAACGTCCTTAATGAATGGGATTAATCGGGGTAATAGTACGTATGTTTGGTAGCGATACCAATCGATCCCCCGGTGGGACGATTTATTGCGCTCGTAAACAACACCGTGTGGCTTTGGAACGGTCTTTAGACGCCGAATTTTGGGCTTCTTAGCTTGCTCAGCTAGGAAGTGCTCCCTAATAATCTGTTGTTGTGAATAGTAGTCGGCGTTCCTGTCCCTAAGGTCCTCCTTTGCGGCGTTCCTTTCGGCGATATTTTCTTTCCCAAACAGGTAGCAAGGGCCCCGTAGTTCAGAGGTATAGCAACCCCAAAACATCAGCTCGGTATAGCCACGGTACTGTATATTGATACAGTCCTTATAGTATGCCTCCTCTTTAGTCCTAGTGACCCAAATCTGCCCCCGAGACTCGCCGACCCTGACGCTAGTCTCGTCTGTGTAAACAATCTTATGCTCCTTGCCACGCAGCTTCTCTAGCCACTCAATAACAAAATTTAGGCGCTATAGCTTTATTTCCGGGGTGAGGAGAGGCTTATATGGGGGCGGATAGCGCCCATAGCCAGCGCGTTCGTACGCTGAGTTGATAGCGCTTGCTGATACTATAATACCGATTTCGCGGACGACTATGACCCAGGGCTTGCGCCGTTACACCTTATTCTTGGTTCAGATCGATAGAGCATCTTCTCTTGTGCGTCCGGCTTTCAGCCACCAAGCTTTTAATATATGGTGACTGAAAGCGCCTGTTGAAATATCTACCGTCTACAGTGATCATCTGGATACTGATCTCCCGGAGCTTGGGGTTGATTAGCTCTCTCGAATCGAGCTCCTCTGGGTTGGTCTTGTCGTCAATTGTAAATCGATAGGCCGCGTAGAATTTGAAAATCTCCATAGCCTCACTATGAACTTCCCTCGATGTACGAAGGATCTGTATCTGCCCAGCCGCCAGAAGTCGTCCGTATACCATTTCACGCAACTCCAAGGAGAAGTTAAAAAGTTCTTCAGATCGACTGGCCCAGCTTGTTTTCCCGAGCTCTCAGTGGGATTGTTAGTATGCTCCATGCGAGAAAGAGCGTTGCGTAACGCGACGAGACACTTTGATCTAGCGTCTCCGTCTTGACTTCGGGCAGACTTCAAGATTTGCCTTGATAGGATGGCACGCTTTGCGTCACGAACGAGAAAGCTTCGAAGGAGAGTGGAAGTGGGAGATTGTCGAGCTGAGAGGATTCCTGATAACTTGGCAATCAATTTGAACGATTTTGACTCTAGACTTTGGGTAAATCTAAGCTCTAGGTTGGTAACATGGATTTTGAGAAATGCAGAGCTACAGAGAGACAAGGTATAAGTACTGCATTATACTCGCCAGTGAGTCAAACACTTTGATGTATCTCATATCGATCTGTCACAGTGGAAGATTTCAAACGTCTCCGCGAGACTACTGTAATACTTGAACCTCAAACGAAAAGAACAATCGACAACTCTAGCCTCAATACTGTAGTCAATTATTCGATCTACTCATGGTGGAAAACAAACACGATTTGATATACTAACGGTCTCTGCTAGAATTTAGGGTACACTTCGTTGTGGCATTAGGTGCTTTTCTCGTGGACGACTGAAACATCTTGAGATCTCTGCACGCCGTTCCTCGAGTTGGCTCCTGACAGTCTACCTGGGTCGTTAGTCCATGTATGGATCAAGTAAGATATCATTTCATCTACTATAAACGGTGTCGAGCTCGATCGTCTAGGGTTTCAATGAGATCGAGCTGGACTTTGTCGGCTACATGCTCTCAAGATTGGGACATGAGGCCATATTAAATGATCATAGATCAGTATGTTGGACAAAGGCATGCTCAGGGGGAGTCCAACAAGATGCCATCGGAGTTTGACGAGACGCCTTTCACAATAAAGATCTAGCTTTCGATGTAAGGGAATGCGCGAGAATCTGGTTTGAACCTGTAGAACTAGAGGTCTTGGTCAAAAGGAATGGGACAGTTTTGAGTCATTTCATTCCTTTCTCCGCACGGGACAATCTTATGGGGGGATCATAAGCTAGTAATGGATCATCAACAAACTTCACTTGTCTTGTCTTGCAAACGATATCACAAAGATCTGTATTCCAATACCATGGTAAGTTTGATCGCTGTCAGACTTGGGATGATCCTGCCAAGAATATAGGGCTAATCTCGTATTCGTACCAGTCTCCTGCTGTGCCTCTGAGGTATGATTTCATCAGTCCTTTGTGCTACAATCAATAGATATAGTTGCCTTGTTTTTACGCTTCCAGAGTGCTCTTGACGACTGTTCCTTAACCCTCCATTCGACTTTCAACGACATTGGGTAAGATGATAGAAGACATCTGCTCGGTAGTGGGCGCTGCAACAACATTACTTCTCGTATTGAAGCTCCTTCGCTTTATCCGCCTCTACACGCGATCATCATCCATTAAGCGGTATTGTAAGGGAACTAACACGTGGGCCCTCGTTACAGGTGCCAGTGACGGCATCGGTCTTGGTTTCGCCCAAGAACTTGCACAGCTCGGCTTCAATGTTGTGCTGCACGGACGAAATCCTACGAAATTGGAAAAGGTGAAAGGGAGATTGCAACAGGAGTATCCAAATGTCAGTTTTCGGTGTGCCGTGGTGGATGCCTCTTCTACGTCACACAAGCAGATCGACAAGCTTGTAGCGAAACTCCAGGATCTACATCTCACAGTTCTGGTCAACAATGTAGGCAGCGTGGCCAAAACCTCACCACTCGAACTATTGGCAGCCGAGGAGATCGACTCTGCCATCAACCTCAACGCTCGCTTTCCAACGCAATTTACAAGGGCACTTCTACCCAAACTTACGCAGTCGAAAGCTCCAAGCCTGATCATGACCATTGGGTCTCTAGCAGACTTCATGGTACCATATGCAGTCACATACGGCGGCTCAAAAGCCTTCAATATGGCCTGGAGTAGCTCTTTAGCACTTGAGATGAAAGCAGAAGGAAAGAATGTTGAAGTCTTGGCTATTCCTGTTGGAAAGGTGACGGAAGTGGGCCACAGCAAGGATCCCATTACTTTCTTTACGCCGGGTGCGAGGACGGTGGCTAGGGCTGCGTTGCAGCGGGTTGGGTGTGGGAAGGCTGTTGTAGTGGGTTATGTTGGGCACGCAATGCAGAAATTCATATTGGATATTTTGCCTGCGAGTGTCTTTGCCAGTGTGGTCGTTCCACGCATGAAGGGATTATGGGAGGAAGAGCAAAGAAAGCGTTAGATGAATATCAGGAGGGGAAGGGTTCCAGCTGTGGCGCGGGCGGTCCGTCCACAGCATTAGACAACAAATACGACGCAACTCACATTCTCAAGTTTATTTCCACATTGGCCGTTCCCAATCATGTTACTGGGTGCCATATCTGGGCATTCTTCGATCCCTTTCCGGAACTGTTTAGCAGTTCAAATCACTCCTAATTTGATGATAACAAACCTTGATGGCAAGCAGTAGTACGGTAAGAAATTTAGTCATAAAATCGGACCCCTTCCAAGGAACTCCTAACGAGTGACAGCGACGGCTTGACAATTTAGGCATGGGACCGCGAGGAATTCCATAGATTATTCCCGACACGCAGTGAGAAAGTGACAATCAGGCATCAAGCTAGAAGTAATCTCAAAAGAAGCATGCAATTAGAGCTACCAGAAAACGGTTTCTAGAAATCACGCCTAGTCATCTCGCTACCCATGTCGCACATGTACCACAAACACCCAGCCGATAGTCCTGTCATCGCTTCTACCAGTCCGCCTGCGCACGGAACATATCAAGTTCAACCCAGTCAAGGTCGCGCAATTCTTTGACCTCGTTGTACCGGCGTGGGTGAAACTCCAGATACCGGCCCTTCGGATTGGTGTTATCATGAAAAATCATCGGGCCCAAAGTCTTCTACACCTTGGATCCTTCGTGTTGGAGAATTTCAGAAAGAATCTCATCGTTGCTGATAAGTCGTCGATCCTTTGGGTGATATATGCTCCCGACGTCGAGGTAGAGATACAAATACACCCTCTCAACCCCTTTGAGAGTCTCCAAGCACCTGGTAAGTCGATCTGGAGACCACTCCCACCTCTCCAGGCTCAAGTTGGTATATAAGAGACGAATCCAGCAGTTCTTGCTAGTGGAGCCTTTGAATGTTGAAGCGAGTTCGTCCGGGTATGTATTTTCAAGGAACGAGAGGATGCCGGTGAGTATCTACACATCGATGTTCTGAGCGTTCTTGGGGATTCGAGTGCGACGATCCGTGCCGCGGTCGGTGAGATCGAAGAAGATATAGTGGATATCTTCAGCCTCGATGTGGCCAGGAATGTTGGTTGAGAGCTCTGCCATTGCAATTCGACGGAGGCTAAGAGCCTAAGGAACGGTGGAATGGTGAGATTCGTGGTTGATAAGTCGTGGTTGTTTTGCGGACTTCTGTTGAGGTATGTTAAACTCGGTGGATGCGGATGACAGTATGGAAGAGATGAGGGGAGAAATTGCAGTTTATATTGACTTTACGAGCCTTTGAGTACGAGCGTGAGACAACATTCCGGAAAGGGTCACATGATGATACAGAGATCTTTCTGGCTCCTTGGAACCTCTCGTCTCGGCTGTGATCGCTTCCTCTGCAACATCATGGTCATCTGCCGCTCAAACCTCCCCATATCCGTTCCAAAGACACGAAACCACACCGACGAGCTCCAAGTTACCACTAGCCGGTCCCGAAAGTAAGATCGCACGACCTATTACTCTGCTTCAGGAGTGGGACACAATTGCAGCAAGTCGCAACGAACATGGTTGTACCATTGAGAAAGTCAGAATATAAAAGGGTATGTCCTCTCCAAGATTCTGCAGCCTTTGTAAAATAGCCACCCTTTCCGTCCTACTTTTCAAACAAAGACCATTCACAAACATCACCATTTTCGCAACTTGCCCATTACAACAGTCTTCATCCCTCGGGTTCCACCGACAAATCATCTGCTGTCATCCATAAGCTTCTCGACGATAGTAACTCCCCTTACGATAATAGCGCCATCAGCTTCCCACTCCTCGACTCTCGAGTAGGCCCAGCAATCCATCTTTCCCTTTAACGAGTTGTCAGCCGAGCTTTAAGACATGATCCTCGTTACTCTTGTTGCGAGTGGGAATCTCGAAATCCTCCACACATGCAGCCAATACCATGATCAAGCTACTCACTTCCCCTACAAACAAGCCACAATTTGCTCATGGATAGTAGCTGAGAGGAGACTATCTACAGGGTGAAAGACTCTGACGGTATAAAGTTTTGACTTTGTGCTCCAGGCCTGCTAGTTGTGAGATCAGTTCAACAAAGGTGCTGGATTTGGGTTGTAGATCGGCATTGACTGGGTGAAGGGTCCATGTGTCACTTAAATCTAGGTATACCTCGAATTTTCGTAACTGCGAAAATGCTTCTGTGTCGAGAGATCGGATGTGCTTGAGTATAGGGTGGATAACCGTTGACTGAGAGCGGAGGAGAAGATGGCAATCTTCTATTTTGAGCTTTAATTAAGTGTCAAAATGGAAAGAGTGTCTGGTTAAGTGATGATAGTCACCACCTATCCAAACAGGCAGGAATTAAGCTGGTGCCGAACATAACACATGAAAATTGGTACTAGGGCTAGTACTATTAAGTCTCATATATGTATTGAACAGTCAATATGGACAAGACCCCAATGAGATGGCATGAATACACTCGAAAGCTGACATCGTCTCACCCAGCACTCTTCCTGAGAGTAAATACCACGGTTACTCTAAGAAGACATCCACGTAGATATGGTGTTGAAAACAAAGGAAAATAAATCAGGCATCCATCGGCTACCCACATGGGTCCAGTAAACTTTAAATCCTCACCTCCTCGTACTTCCTAGAGGGTTTGTGTTCCGACATTCCCTATCTTAAGGGCTGCTTGCCCTTTTTGAGATGGAAGTTTCGAGGATGATATGTCAAAAGGTAGAAGAACTTGCCATCCTTCACTACCTCACTTATACCAAGATCCGGCCTCAAAGACGTGTCCAGCTGCTGCATTCCTCTTTCCCTCAATAGGTCCAAATCACTGCCAGGGTCCACAGTCCAGCTTCTTGGACGTAAATGTGCATTCTCCAGCATCAACGTCTCGAAACCCGTCAGTCCCATAAGCGCCTTCGTGAATCTCGGATGAGTGATCGCATTCTTCAACTGGCATTGGTTTTGAATAACGCAGGTGACTCGTCTGATCTCTGAGCCCGCGAAGCTGTCGACTAGGCCAATAACACATTGTAGTCCTCGCTCGTCTCCGTGGAAGTGTGGTTCTGTGCTTCCTGTCAGGTATCTTCTCCCACAAGTTGCGAAAGTGAGGAGTATCTTGATCTTTCTCATCAACTTGATAGTCTTGATGTGACTGTATATGTCTCTTGACCAGATGTCTTGATCAGATCCGGCTTCGAACAGGAACGCGTTTGATTTGTAGAGTCTCTCGGTCGCTTCGTCGCTAATGTCTCGTGATACGCACAAGATCGAGAGGCAGGTTGATGGACATAGCAAAGGAGCTGGTGGTTCCACGTCTTTTGGTTGAATGGCCCCCTAGGCTCGAGCATGTATGTACTCCTATTCATGGCTATGGTGCCAAGGGAATCATTCGGAAGGAGAATTTTGCCGGGCGGTCGGAGAGTAATCCACGTAGTATGTGCTGGTGAGGACGTATTCTTATATCATATCGCGTAGCTCACGAGGCAGTGACGTGAAGCCCACCGGGGCACTTGTTTCGAAGGAGAGCTCGCCCAGATCCATCATCTCGACTTCCTGAAGCGTGTAGTACAGTAATCGCTAGTGGGAACAGTCGGATACTTGAGTTGATTTCTCGCAGGAGTACCAAATTTCGGAATATGTTGTAAGCGTGTGAAGTTGCAGAATGTGCAGACGTAGAGTTAACTGATCTTATGTGATGTGGAGAATGTTTGAGCATGGGAGGTTGTCGACTTGGAGATTCTAGGTTGGTGCACTATGAAAGGTACACAAGCATACATTTCACCACAATGAAATTATGATCATCGGCTCATTCTGGGCGCGTAGACTAGAGTTGTGTCACTAACTGTGGAAAGCCCCCTCACGAAGGTTCGACTGCAGCATGTTCGCCACGGTATGGTAATCCACCCGCCGAAATGCGCGTCCGTGTCATCCGCCCTGCCATTCATAGACAATTCGCACGTTTCAATCCTCCCTGCCCTCGACTATAGTAAGAAAGTGTCCGCCTAGCTGCTCCACAATCAGGTGGAACCCTTCATAGTTGCCATCCGTTCCTCTCCCTCGTCGTGTACTGCCAGGGACGAAATTTCAGCAAAAAGTACCCCTTATCTCTTTACTATAATAGAAAATGGGCAATTCGAACCCTGAAGATCTCCCGTACTAAGTGAGCCAATATCTACATCTTGAGAGAAGTCCCCCAGGTTCCTTTCCTGGACTAGCGCGAACATCAAAATCCTACATCCTTTTTCGCACGCTGCGCACTCCACAAACGCTCTATATGATAAGTAACCTATCAGTCCCAAAGATGCGTTTTCTTTCAAGGAGTCTACTGCTTCAAAAATCATCAAAATCGGTCCATCTGCGCAAAAGATATGCCCCAATGTATAGAATGCGCCCGCTAAAATCCTGTGTCTTCGCGCGTTTTCTCCGCGCGTTTTCTCCGCGTGCCTGTATTGTTTATCAATACCTTCTTCGTTTTTCTTCTTTAACATCATGTATATACCTTACTATGAATGTTCTATGGATGTTTTCGCTCCTCCGAAGGACCCACGGCTTGCTATACATGCTGGCCGTCTTCGGAACCTCCAGCATCGTCCTAATTACGCTGAACTAGACTCATCTACCTCAACTCCTTCCCCTACCAAACGACCAGCGCTTACCGAGCTTGACCCTAATGCCGCTAGCAATAAGCGGAGGAAAACACATAAGAGTACAGGAACAGGGCGTACTGGGAGGCCCAAGAAGACTGCCGCAGGTGCTCGGCCTATTAGTACTATAAGGGAGGATATGGTCAATACTACAAGGGAGAAGGTAACTTTACCTTCGTAAAAATCTGGATTTTTACAGGCATTCTCTAGTCATCAATGAAACCCTTCCCATCTCCGAGTGCTCCTTCCAGCATATCGACCAGGAAGCGAAACGTCGATATAGACCAGTCATTGAACCTTACTGGACAGCTCTGCGCAGGGTCGGCAGCCCATACAGCGATACCACCGGAGATCAGTATGGGTTTCACACAAACCATCTTGAAGGTTATATGTTCAAAACCGGTCAAGCCTTTGACTGCACTGAGGAACGAAGGCCGTACGATCTCTTCATCCTCACGATAGCGGACTTCGATGACGCAGGATTTGCGCTTGACGTCCACGCCATGGAAGCTACGGAGGATGGCTTCACCGACCTGGGCCAGTTTTGGTCGGAAGCTAAAGAGGATGATTGTGATATCGATGTTTTGCATCTGGTTCTTGATCTTTTGGGAAATTGTATCGTTTCCCGGTGGAGCGAGTACAAAGCGGAATGTGCCTTGCTCGTGTAGTATCTCCAGAGCTTCTTCGCGCACATTCTTCGAGGTGTGGAGTATGGCCAGGCGACCAGAGATGCGCTTGCGAGTGTGAGCCTTCGCGGCCGCCGAAGCCACTTCACCACGAGACGTGCCGCGTAGAAGGTAGCCGTAGATTTGGTCTCGTAATTCTCGAGGCAGGCTTAGAAAGTTCGTAGGACCTGCATATCCGGAGTCAGCATAAGAGTATGAGGCAGAGCTATACGGAAATGAAGGCAATGGTCCGGACAAGCGTGCTTACCTTCCGCAGGCTCAGTGGTGTTCATAGTGTTGTTGTGAGCCATTTCAACGTAACCTGAAGTGGCTCGAACAGAATCTGCAAGGTCCTATTGTTAGCCTGAGTAGAGCTTGACATTGAGCTGTACCAAGGACTTTTACGCACCAGCAAAAAGCCGAAGGGAGGAGCTTGCAAAGGTCAAATTGGGGCATGTTTACCGAATTCGCTGGTGTATTCACCCGGTTACCGGCCCTTAGCCTATATTTCTGATATTCATTTTTAGAAACGCACCCAAAATTTTCCCTGATCCACAATATTCATCATGGCGGCCCTATCGCAAGAAGCTCAGCTAGAACAGCTCAAAACAATGTTCGAAGCTCATAATGCCAAATTCCAAACGACAGCCAGCCCGCAGATGCTCTACCAGCACTTTGCTGAAGATCTCAAACTCTTCCCAAACCTCAACATCACACGCTGCGTCTTCCTGGGTCTCGGACGTCCCACACGCGCCCTCATTACCCCAAAAGTTGGAAAAGTCGATACAGAGAAGCAGAAGCAATTCAAGGCGGCGCCGCTCACCCAGCTCGTCTTTCTGACAAACCTGCTCGCGCTGCTGAAGACCAAGCATAATATCAATGAGGCCTTTGTCGAAGTTTTCGTAGACAATACCATCTATGCGGCCACAGAAGATTCTTTCTTTCGCTCGCTCAGCCTCATACCAGTCCATTCTGGCAACGGTACGTACATTTCGGTTCTTTGTTGCTCAGGTCGGAACGTTCTTTGAGTTCCAGAAGCTGTTGCTGGAGCAAATGGCCTATGCTGTACTCTCTCGACACGTCTCGCACCTTCCATCTTTATCTCCAAAGAGTAGTGCTGACTCCATCATCTTCGCAGAAGGCTTTTCATCCATCCAAGCAAAGATCACCACCCGTACCCTCCTCTTCGCCCCCCTCGTCCCTGCCACCAAGATCCACAAAGCACTTGCAACCTCGGGTTTCGCAGTCTTCATCGGTAACGATGTCGACGAGATCGTCCATACCATGCGTGAGAAGGACGAGGTGCACGATCCTAGTACTGGCAAATTGACAGCCATCTTTGACCTATACTACCGCATCAAATCCGCCGGCTTCAAACGCAAGTTGCCGGACTTTGAAGATTGGGATTGGTGCCATAAGACGAGTATCCATTGGATTGCTGGAGCAAGAGACGGAGACAGCGGGATGGCGGTGAACACGACAAAGAAGGCCGTAGACGAGCTGTAAGCACCCTTTCTGAGTTATTCTTCCCATCGAAAGCGCATTGCTAAATTTGAAGGGCGTAGTGCTGGTGTGTTTGGGGGGCAGTATGCCCACAAATGGAACAAGATGCAAAATATGGCTCAGCAATGAGTGATGCAAGAGGAGAGGGGGGAGTGGGGAGGGACTGGTTGGATAGAAATTGTCCATCACCACACGCTGTTAATAACTCAGTCGAAGACATCGAAGCCCATACTCCTACTTTATCTGACCACAGATTCGGGCTCACTGCAGTCAAGTCCCCCAGTTGACCATGGCGAGTGTTGCTCTCTTGAAGCAAGAGATTTGACTGCTGCTTGCCAAAGGTGCGCCGAAGGATTGGGATGCCATCCTGCGGATCCCAATCCTTCGGTGTTCGCAATACATTTGTGCTGAATCATCTTCCTAGGATGCTAAAGACATCATCTGTTCCTCATCTCAAAAATTCTTTAGCAAGACTTTCCATTGACCATAATCACTAACTCAGTCTTCCCTCTCACCGATCCCGCATCCTCCTGGTCCACAGTCTCAGCCAGCTATCCAGAGCGTGTAGGCCGCATGCGCAGCCACAGTTCCGAGCGCCTCCCCACCATTGCCGACGAGCGCCGTTCGTTCTCGCCCTCCGCGTCCTACGTACTCGACAATGGTGCCGGTGCTGGTACTCTCACAGACTGCGTGACAAGCTCCTACCCTAGCATTCGTGTGCTAGCTACGGATATCGCACCCGGCATGCTCGAAGCACTCGATAAGAAGCAAACCCCGAACGTCAAGACGGGGGTTATGGATGCAGCGGAGCTTGATAACATCGAGGGTCTAGGTCTCGATGGGAGCTTCAGTCATGCATTCAGCACGTTCATGATAATGTTCACCACTCAGCCTATCAACGTCCTGAAAGAGATGCACCGCGTGCTCCAACCCGGCGGGATAATCGGGCTAGCAATATGGGGCGAGCGCGTCGACCCCAGCACACTCTGGGAAGAAGCATGACAGCTCCTCGATCCTACTTACACGTTACCTGCACCGTTCGCGGACCCTCATGCCTGGCACACAGAGCGTGAGTCTGAGGGAGCGTTGCGGGAGGTGGAGGTTCATACAGAAGTATATAAGGCTCCCTTCGAATTCGAGGATATGGCATCCTACATGCGCTTCTGGTACGGCTCCAAGAACCCCGTTGCGGATCGATTCAAGGCGTCTTTCAAAGGAAGCCAGGAGGAAGCCAAGAAGGCATTGGAGAAAGTGCTTAGGGAGAGGTATAATGACGCTACCAGCATTGTCGCAGAGACAGTATTGGCTCTAGGGGTGAAGTAGACCGTGTCCTTCGAAGAGTCTAGGTCTTGATATTGCCATATCGAAGGTAACTCACACGGGTAAAGGGTGCATTATTAGGGGCTTTAGCTTGTATTGTTCCTTAAAACATGCTATCGAGGTACTAGAAGGAAAAGGAAAAGATGGAGGACGCTGTTTGTCTACATAGCGAGAGTTTGGGCTAGCCGGCGCCACCTAGGATAGCTCTGCCGGGGTACAGCCGACGTCGTTAAAGGCCAGAAAGGCTAGAAGGCCAACCGGAGCTTGCCTAAATATCTCAAAATTTGAACTTGCACACACTCCCAACTCATTCTCTACATTCCTGGGGCTCGTTAGGGCAGATGCTTTGCAGAATGATACCCTACTCCTTCGGTGCTGTGCTTGCACCATTTCAGTACCTCCCTACCCTCAGCCGACGGTTCGAAGCTCAAATTTGGGCTCGCAACAACTCGGGCCCCAATCGGCAGAAGCCATATTTCGCCCTCATGGAGCGAACAATTCGACTTTTATCCAATGCACTCCACTTGTTGGAGTCTTGCTTTCTCGGAAGTAGAGCTGTGACGTGCCATTTCTCGAAACCCCTTTGCTTGATGATTGACTTCATCGACCTCTTCTGCTATCCACTCAGGACGTTTCCACGCTCGAAGAATGTCTGCTCCATCGTCCCACTACCTTAGTTCCCTTAACCATCCTCCCCCTCCTCCCTATCCCCCTCCTCCATCTTAACATCCCCATCCACCTCCCCCTCGCCATCCTCATCCTCCTCCTCCCCACCCTCCCCACCCTCCCCACCCTTCCCACTTCCCCTGCTGCTAGTACCCTGCTCTCCCTCCCCCTGAAAACAAAGCCACTTCCAATCCTCAATCTCCTCCGTAACACACCTCAACCGATCCCTCACGCTCTCAACAGCAAAACTCCCCAAGAGCAATCTCAACGGCGGATAACTACAATGTCCCAACTGCCAGACCAATTCCGCGGCCTTAACCGCACTCGTAGGCTGCTTGTCCCCCAACCACTGCACCATTCTCTTCGCATGTCCCGCCGGCGCTGTCGGAGACGAATAGGGCGCTGAAGCGGGCTTGATGCTGAAATGGCCGAACGTAGGCAACGGCGTTGCTCGCGAGGTAGGGGATGGCGGATCATCCCTCCTCACATGGCCCGGCTCGACGAGCGTAGCGCGGATGCCAAATGCGTCGGTCTCGTAGAGCATACTCTCAATGAGTCCCTCGACCGCATATTTCGTAGCGCAGAACGGGCCCAGTCCCGGCACACCTAATGCCCCGCTCGTACTGCTGAAGATCAAATATCTTCCGCCCTTTCTTTCACCGTTCTCGTCCCGACGTTCGCGGAAGTATGCGAGTGAGAGTTGTAGTATGTTCATTGTCCCCCAGAAATTCGTCTCGAATTGATTGCGTATCTCAAACTCATCCTGATCTTCACATGCGCCTATGACGCCGTAGCCACTACAGTTCGCGATGATGTCCATTCTCCCCCAATGCTGGAGTGACTTTTTAAACACAGCGTCGACGGTTTCCCGGACACGGACGTCGCAGAGGAGGGGGAGGTAGGGTGATTGGCCCGGCGAATGGGAGGGGGAGGATGAGGAGGGGTGAGCGTAGATGGAAGACATGTTGGCGGGGGTGTCTTCGAAGGTGCGGCCGACTGCTGTTACGAGATCGTTGTGCGCGAGGGCGGATTTGACTATGCTGCGGCCTATGTGGCCTGTGGCGCCGAAGACCTGTACACACGGCATCAGCATCTTGAACATAAGTAGAGAGTACAGTGGGAAATATACGACCCATACTCGCTGCTTGGGCGGGTGTTGGGGGCCTGGTGGATCGCAGCTTAAGGGCAATTGGAGCTTGGAGTTCCAAGAGGCAGAGGAGGGAGAGCCCGTTGGTGTGTTGCCTTCATTGTCCATTTTGTGAGGTTATGTTTGCCCTGCCCGAGGGCAATGGCTAATGTTTTCAGTCCATGGTGGTCGAGGAGTGGAGAGTTGACGTCGTAGCTGCGTAGGAGAACCAATACGGCTCGCCTTGGCAGATGAAATTCTTAGGGGTCCTGGAAGGGGTTGAATCTTTTTTGAAGATTTGTTCGGTTTGGTATTTGACAAGCAAAAGCTCGTTTGTGATTTCATATATGTACAAGGCTATCTATCGTCTATGCCTACCCAGACATCCATCATTGATGCGTTCGCTCGCTCGCTTGCACGCTCACACGCAAGATATCCCAACATATTATATATAAAAGAACCGAAATCGACATCAGGCACAGAAAGCCAACAGTCCCGTCCTTATTTGAATTAGGCAACATTTTTCCCTAATTGATGTATCATGGTATCTCAGAAGTCCCATTGCGTCCCTAGCACCGTGCCCATGAACAATAAAACGGACGTCGATCGATACAGTAAAAGAATGGAATAAGTGCTTGCAGCAATGCTGTTGGCCCAACTTCCCGAAGCTTCATACCGAAACAGAGCTGAACTTTTTTTATGACCTGTAGATTAAATCCCTATATGTAGAACTGCGTAGACAGAATGGGCACTTCGTCATTCGAGGACTTTCGTAAAGTCTTGAAGATTATGTGGAGGTTGGTGTCATGACACCGACGGCATTGCTGCCACTGGATTTGCGCGAGCTGTTGGGATCATCGACAGAGCTGCGGTGAGGGCTCGGCAATGAGCTGCTTTGGGGTGACTGGGCAGCACCAGTCGAGAGAGGTGGAGTGGGAGCGGCAGAGATGTCAATGGCTATCGGGAGTAGAGGGCCGTTTTGCAATTGCGGAGGGAGTAATGGTGTGGTGTAGATAAGTTTCTCGATAGCAGCAATTTGTTTGCCATATGAGAAGCGCTTCAGGAGAGCAAGTTGGGCTTTGATGAGCTCCACGAACTCGTCACGCTCGGATTCTTTGAGCTCATTGAGTAGCTTTTCTATAGAAACGTTAGTCTAATATGCGAAGAGGCCAGTGGTAATGCTTACGAATCACATAGTTGCCGTACTGATCGCGGATCAGCGACTGTGAAGGGCTTTCTCCTTTCTCATTGACGACGGTCAAAGTAGCCACGATCTTTTGTCTCTCCTCCTTGGAGCCGAATTGGATGCTCTTCTCCACGACGTTGCTGGCAAACTTGTGCTTGGAGAAATTCGAAAGCTGATTGGTGACTAGAGTGATAATCCTGCTACGATCTTCATCTCTGCCGTGCTCGATGACGTGTTGGGTGACATAGTTCCCGTATTGATCCACGATGAGAGCCGGGGCACAAGCATGTAATTCCTGGAGGACTGCTGATCGAGTAGGCTCTTCGCAGTGTTCAAGCATGCGCTGAATGACTCGGCAGCCGTAAGGATGAGTGGCCAGACTTTGCACTTGACCAGTGAAAGAATTGATGATGAATTGTATGTACTCAGCCGGTACTCGTTCAATGGCTTTCTGGACCACGTGATTGCCATTCTGATCCTTGACGCATTTCAACACGTTGTTCTCAAGCTCTTTGATCAGCTGTGCTTGTTGGTCTGTAAGAATGTGTTCGAGAGCCTGAATATGTCAGCCAAGGCCCAGCACAATGACTGCTAGGACACCCACCTTTTGCACCACCCGGCAACCGTACATCTGAGTCGACAAAGTCAAGATGTGGTTCCTCATCTGATTCGCCAAGACCTTCTTCTGCGACTGGTTGCCATGCTCAAAGAATTTCTGGATCACGTAGTTCCCGAAAACATCGGTCATCAACTGGATTGCGTTTGGACATAGTTCTCGGAAGACTTGGTCCTTTTCGTCGCTGTTTGCCGTCTCAAGCTTCTGTTGGATGAATCGAGAGCCATGTTGATCCCCGCTGAATTCGACGATGTAGTTGTATATATCCTTGAGAAGTTCAGTATGATGCAGTCAATGTTTTAGCATTGGACTAACCTTGAGCTCGTATCGTTTGTTAGTTTTGCTGTTGTTCCTGAACTCTTCCAACAAAGGACTTCGTACAGGCTGTGCAAGATCGTGATCTCTGGCGGGTCCTTTAGGGATCTGTGATGGAGGGAGAACATTTGGAGCAGGGGGCATTGGGTAATAAGAGTTGAGTGTATTTGGTCGAGGAGTATGTTGGGGATGAAAGTCGTAGCTGTTTGGTTGTGGAAATTGGTTTCTGAAAGGCATTTGGTTTGGCGTGGGTATCATGTATCCTTGCTGTTCCTGCTGAAGGCCTCGCAGTCTACGTTCCAATAGGGCTGCTTGTCCAGTCGAAGCTCCACCATTGTAACCGGCACGCGAAGGTACACGCTGGTATATGGGTGGAGTTCCAGCTGTAGAGTAGTAGGGACTATAGTGACTAAGCCGTGCATCGCTGTTGCTTGGAGAATGGGAATAATGTCCGGCATAAGGTACACCCCGGTGATTGTTTGGATTAGATACCAAAGACCATGTTCCGCTGTCGGTAGGGGAGAAGGATGGCTGCTGACCCTGATTTGCGTTATCCTCTCTATTCCAGACTTCATTGGTATTACCCAAGAGCTCCTGGGGGTACCCATTCATGAAGTTGGATGAGTTTCCGTAAGATTGATCCCTGTTTGCGGCGTAGGTAGGATTCTGGTTTTCTTTTCCAACGTTGAGGTTGCCCATATCTCCAAGAAGTTGGTTCAGTTGCATGGGAGTAAGCTGCTCGGCGAATTTTTGTCCTTGAGATCCAGCAGATGGCATCATGTACGGTTGAGCGTGCGCGGAGAGATTGGGTCGATAGGCAGAACCTGTAGAAGCTGGGAACCGTGAATGTTGCGTGGTTGTTGTCTCACCAGGATGACGCGAACCGTGGCCGCCATCGCTGCGTGATGGTGGCAAGCTGCCGCTGCGCGAAGCCGCACTGCTATTATACCCCGAGACATTATTGTTTAATGGCGGACGTCCAGATTGCATTGTAAGCCCAGCGTCATTCCCCTCAAAAGCCAATTTCCTTGCATTATATCGGCTCTCTTCATCACTGTTATGCCGGGAAGAACGAGTCATGTTGTTGGATTCGAATGCACCCGAAGCTACAAAACTGCCTGAAGTTGGATCGAGAAAGTTCTTCTGCGAGGATCGGCTCGAGATTGTTGTAGAAGCTGGGGTTAATGAGAAGTATGTGGAGTTGGCGGAATTTGGTTCAACCAAAGCTTGAGGAACCAGTTGGTTGCTATGCTGACGGCGAACAGGCGATGTGCCTGAGTGATTTGTGTGCACGCGCGAGAGATTAGGCGAGGTTTCATCGACCGAAGCCCAGGATCCATGCCGAAGATTATAGCTGTCCGACTCCGAGGAGGAAAGCAGAGACCCGGAGCCGGTAATGGCCTCCGATTTGCCGGACGAGTTGTGCAACTCATCTAAATACAAATGGCATCAGTACACATCGAGAGTACAAGAGAACATCCAACTCACTTTGTGCCCGACCGTTCTCCTGTACGCTGCTCTTCAAACCACTTCCAATGGCCGTGCCTGACCAGATGCCGCCGTTCCAAGCGCCACTCCCAGTGCCAAATCCCGATCCAAACCCTTTGTTCGACGATCGTGACTGCTCATTGTTGGATGAGCCTGTACCCAACCCAAATGGCCCAGGGCGATTCCTAGCCTGCTACCCAAGGCATTAGCCCGCTTCCTTTATCGCAAATTATGACCGCCAGTGGTGTGTATGCTTACTGTCGAAGTCATTGTTGCTGCACACTATACAATGGTTCGTGGTACGTGGAAGATCTAGTAATGGACAGTATGCGGTGTAGGTATTTGTGCTGCCAGTATTCATGCATTCGTATCGGCAACAGCTTTATACAGGGCTGTCCACTATGTATAACGGAGAAGTATTGCTGCAGTGGTGCGAAGTAGTCAGCCTGATGTCGTTGGAGAGATTTGTACCATGCTGGCGGGGGAACAAAAAACGTACAGAGGAGATCCTCGGTCTAAAGATGTTGGCACCGATTCCATGTACAAGGGGACGATAACGAAGGGAAATCGGAATGGAGGGGAAGGATTAATATAAAGAGAGGCGGATGCAAGGTATCGAGCCTCAACCCCTTCGGCCGTACAATTGGGTGTCTTTGAATCAGCAGGCAGCCGTGCAATAATTGGACGCAAGTCGAATTATCCCCGCACAAGGCGTCCAGGGGGTTTCACCGCCAGTTGCCCACATATGGACTCTGGAATGGGCAGATCGTTATAGAGGTCGAGCGCTGGGATGGTGGAGAAGGAGAGACAGGCAAGGGGCCTGCACGGCTGTGCGCGTGAGGAATGTTGAGAAGATTTGGGGGCGTCGTATCGGGAACAGGATCAGGATTGAGTTTGCACAGTGGAAGAGGGCCGACGGGCGACTATTGTTCTGAAGGCAGCATCGAGGGTGCCAGGTATGTATCACATTGCCCGGGAGAACAAAGAAATATGATAGTATTGAACGTTGATGGAAGCAGAAGTATGCCGTTTAAAGTCTGAGCCTAAGCTGAACAAGCCCCGGGGATTCACCTTTCAGGGACGGCCGCTAAGCAGTGGAACTGTCCTTAAAATAGGTAGCTGCGGGACCGATTTATTTGATTTGAGATCTACAATCTACATTTATATTCTTCAGAAAGACCTCTTACTTGAATAGCCGATAACCTTTTCATGTACTTTACAAATAGCTAGGAAGAATCGAAGTTGGATCAGAATGGGGAAGAGGAAGAGGAGGAGGAATATCAAAGAGACGGCTCTCGAAAACCGTTGGCTGGCCCTTGAATTAAGGCTGAACGCTGAACGCCAAGAAACAGGGACTCAAGTCCCTTCTGCCTTTCGTAAAGGACAGATCATAAATGCCATTAAACCCTTCGTACCAGATAACCGTGATAACACCTGCGGCTCTTTCTTTGACATCTGAGAAGCTGCTCGAACACTTCTGTTTTCTAGACTTCGACCTCCTGCGGGGAGTTGGGCAGATCAGGCGTCAGAAAGCTCTTTGTAGTTTTCCGAGAAACCTAAAATGAGATGGATCACTTTCTTCGCTTTCCGGGCGAGCGAAGGCGATAATAAGATATCTAGTCCTATCTCTAGGTCTTTCCCATCTCGATGATTTGGCTCTTGTGGATCTTGGCTTCTGAGCGATCGGAAAGTCTTTGTCATGCATATGCCTGGATGCAGAAGGCAACGTCACTGAACAACTGTGAAATTGAAATTCCATGGTGTGCCAGTCCTCGACTTCAAAACCAGAGAATTTCAAAAAGCACCAAAAACCTTGGGCTCAATCCCCAGATTTACCTGAACGCTGGGCTCGTGCCTGCATTCTCGTCTTGCGGTGATTGGGATCATCACCACTTATTGACAGTGAGCTCCTCCGCATCATACTTCTCATAATCTCGCCTGGTGCTATCTATGCCAGAATCCAAAGGCCTCCCATCAGTCTGTGAACTCAGCAATCTTCACCGCCGGCAAATGTTACCTCCAGTCCTCCACGAATCCCAAATCAGCGCTAACAACTGCTCGCGCATAAGTCCACGGCGAATATTCATTGTCCCAAGATGGCCAACAAGAGTCGCAGTAATCTCTGTCACTCCAAAGGCTCCTAGCTGTGACGCGAACTAAGATAATCAGTTAGCAATAAAGGATTGCAAATGAATGGCATGTTGTTGTATGGTGAATGGTTTGAATTGGTGATTTGCGATCCAGCGATGATACCCTTTTTCTTCATAACCGCCGAGTCCGGAAATTGAATGCTTGGCACGTCAACAATCACTGGTAATCTTCCAGGGATCTCCTCTCTCTTTCAACCCTTTCACCACCAGCAACTCGTCAATTTGTGCAAGTAGCAGCTTCATTCCTTCAGCTGCCTACTCTGCCATCCGCTCCTTCCT
The DNA here is from genome assembly GCA_033220425.1 of Lepraria neglecta. Lineage (NCBI taxonomy): Eukaryota > Fungi > Ascomycota > Lecanoromycetes > Lecanorales > Stereocaulaceae > Lepraria > Lepraria neglecta. The sequence continues at coordinate 1,968,737 of CM065651.1, read as the reverse complement.
CAATTTCCAACTTCGTCGTGATCGTTCTTTCCGCCAGATTCCTAGCGCAAGCCAATAGTATGTGTACCTATGAAAAGGGGAGGTCTAGCCGTTGACTGACTTGACCTTTCCATTCCAGAACGACCGACTACATTAATTGCGATACTTGAAAACCACACTCCTTAAGCAACACCGCAATAACCACACTCATTCAACACAATGGCTGTACTTCCTAGACTCGTCGTCCGAGACGACTCGAGCACCGACATGTCCGACGGCAACGTACCCATTACTCCAGCAATGATGAACCTCCTCATCGCACTTGTCGTCCTCCTGTGCTTCGGCCTCTTCCTCATCGCCATCCTCCTCTTTCTCCGCTCTTTCCGAAAGGCAAAGCAGATGCAGAAACTTGCCGACCTCCCCTTCCAAGCCAACCGCCCCTCGTCCAAGATCTCGAACCATCGCCACCTGACTGTCACAGCTTCACCATATGGTCGACACTCCCAGGCTATTAACATCTACGATGAGAAGAAGATCATGGTGCTCGATGCCTCACAACCAAGCTCGCCCAAAAGCCCAGTGCCTGAAATCCGAATTACATTCCCTGAAGAGGAGGATGAGGGCGGGAAGCGCAAGTCTGGGGGTGTGGTGATTGTTCGAATCAGCGAAACCGGGGGCGTCGGCTTGGAACCCTACACTGACGACCACTTGCCGCCGTACCAGAAGTCCGACGCGGAGCGCTTCCAGTCTCTTGACTTGGATAGGATGGGAGGCCTGAAAGAGAAGAATAGCGGCCCCAGACTGCCGTAGACACGCACCAAACCTTAGGAGGACCAATCATCAAGACCACCAATCCTCGAACCCATACACCTTCTACAAGTACACCTCCCCGGTAGATAATGACCACGACTTCGCAGTACGACCTCAAAACCAACCTATAATGCTTCCGTCGGGCTCCTCTTCCGGAACGGCCACAGCGGCATAATTTACCATACCCAACCATTACCCTCGATATTCAGGCACCCGATCATATTCGTGTCACAGAATTTCCGAGCCGGCTTTCCAAGGGAGCAGATCTCAGTACGCCAGCCTTGTAAAAAAGCTGTACAGTTGGCTTCATAGCTTGCTCTTAATGTATTTACATAATCCAACAGTGCTCATGACTTCGTTGGACCTGCAAAATAGCACTGCCTATATTTGTCTAATCTGCCTACCTAAACACTCCGTGCCCTGAAGTCCGTCCATGTAACCGTAGACAGAGCCTACCAGGTAGGTTTCCTGGGGTTACGAAGAGTCTCAATACTTCCCACACATTGTCCAGCGAAAGAACAAGTATATTTCTTCGAATTCTTTGAAGGCTAGGGTTAATAGCCCTTGATGAACTTAACTGATCGCCATCCCGTTGACCATTGCATCCATTTTGGGCTTAGGCTTAGGGTTCTGGGTCTCCATCTGAGGTGCAAGCCTAGATCCATTCTCGACAACAACCAATATTGCGGCCGAATGCAATCAATATGAGGTTCAAGGCCTCAATCAGAAATCTTACTACTTTCACAAGTAGGCTTTCAACATCCTAAATCGCATGAGCCCTGCTAACGTTCATGCCAGGATTGACCGCGTCTCTGTCATCTCTGGGCAAAGATGTCTGGCTACAACTCAACAATGAGCTGCTGCGCTTTACCGTGGTGCCTGAGCAGGGCAGTCAAGTGTGGGCGTACGTCGCACGTCCTTCGACTTGGCTGATACGCATGTACCTGACTGCTTGACAGGGTCCTCGCTATAGTGAGCTTGCCATCACGTCCTCCGAGACGCATTTATATTGACCATCCTTACAGGATACGATCTTCGAGACCTACACAATCCAATCAGCAGCTGAGAACGATACCATAAACCTCCGCATACCACTCGCCCCCCTCCTCCGCGCCCTTCGCTCCGCTCTCAACGCGTCCTCAGCATCCATCCGCCTGACGAAGAAGGACAATGTCCCTCTACTCTCTCTGACGATCATAACCAGCAACCTCACATCCTCGCGCCCGCCAATCTCCATAACAGCCACAACACTGAACCCAGACAATTCCCCCTTCCCCAAGGACTCAAGCGCAAATGACTCCTTCGGCGACCCCAATGCAACAGGCTTATTTCCCCACGACCGCGAAACCACCATCACCCAGGACATACCCGTCATGGTACTCGCCGCCGCAACAGTAGCATCTATACACGAACCCCAGTGCCCCCAACCAAACGTTCACATCATACTCCCGCCCCTCCTCCAACTCAAAGCCATATCCGAGCGCTTCACGAAACTAGCGCTCTCGACCTCCTCTTCCGGTACACGTGATCGACGCGCAGCTGACGCGCCTCCATCTTCGTCACGTTTGATACTGTCAGCGAATGCGCATGGGGTGCTAAGGATAGGTGTAGAGACATCGGCTCTGAAGATAGAAAGTAAATGGGAGGGATTGACGAATCCGGAGTTGGATCCTGGGCAGGTCGAGGGCGGCGAGGAAGGTGTAAGAGGACATGCCAGTACGAGGATGAAAGAGAAGGAAGGCGAGGAGGCATGGAGTACTGTAAGGGTTGAAGGGCGAGATTGGGGAAGGGTGCTTGGAGTTGGGAGGCTGGGAGGGCGGGTCATTGCTTGTAAGTCGATGAAACTCAGCGTGGACGAGTAAGAGAAGCAGTCCAACGCCTTGACGTTGCCATACGCGCCTTAGCACATCGATGCTAACTATACTTGGGTAGGTTTCTGCCATGAGCACGCCCTGATTCTCTACGTCTACCTCTCCAATGATGATATGGAATCTGTGCTTACTGTAAGTCTCTTTCCTGTTCCGCGTAGAACGTCGATCTTATGCTACAAAATCGTACTGATTTGAGCTCATCTTATCAGTACTACATTGCGTCTTACAGCGTTTGACACTCGACTTCGCGCATCTTAGCTTATTTGCCTCCTACAATGGACTCTTTACATTTGTTGAAATTGATGAAGATGATATAAGCCCAGTTTGCTTTCCAACAAAGAGGCTATATTTGTCTTACATCTGACAGTCTTCCTCAGAGCTCCTCATCTATCGACAGACTGCCAATGATGTCATACTGACATAGGATGCATATAAACCCTGATCCATCAGACCAGTAGTGTTCCTATCCCCAGTCACAAACATGCAATGGCACGCTACATTAACCATACCACCATTGCAACCCCCCCACCTGCAAACCCCTCACAAGAAATAATCGCTTCCTTAACCAACGTCGTCACAGGTTTTCCACCTCGCAACACCTACAGCAAACACGACCTCCAAGGTCTCTACTCCGGCCCAACATCCATAGCCTACCTCTTCTTCCACCTCTCCAAGTCCTCACCCGACCTTCTCATTGCAGAGAGGAAACCAGATTACTGGTGCAACAGATATCTCTCCCACTCCCATCCCCAAATACTAGTTAGACCCTCTCGGTGTGGTGTTGCCAATGAGACTTTAGCGCATTTGTCCGTTGGTGCAGTGGCCGGGCAAGGGGGGAATTTTGTGGATCCCTTTCTAGGTTTTGTTCCCGCTTTGCTAGCGGAGAATGTGGAGGGAGCGAGCAACGAGTGGCTTTATGGCCGTGCAGGGACGCTCTATCTCCTTCGTCTAATGCGTGCATACACGCCTCCCAATACGAGACTGGACGAAGCTATTACTGCAATCATTGATAAAGTTCTAGAAGAAGGCCCAACCTGGTTCTGGCACGGGAAAGAGTATTTGGGCGCCGTACATGGCTCTATCGGCATCCTGACGCAAATCGTATTATCTGAACCCGCACGTGCAGCGCAGATAAAGGGGCTGTTGGGCGAGTCAATTGCGGCTCAAAGTTCTGAGACGGGGAATTGGCCTTCCAGTGCGGAGAGTGGGAGGGAGCATCTAGTGCAGTTCTGCCATGGTGCGTCGGGATTCGCGGTATCACTCCTAGCCACCCGTCAATATTACACGCACGATTCAGAGTTCTTGGAAACAATCAATGAAGCTATCAAAAGAGGGAGGTGGTGTATCTATGAGCGCGGTTTGTTAACGAAGGAGTCGTGTCTTTGTCATGGCGCTACTGGGAACGCAGTGGCGCTGGAAGGGGAGAGCAGGGAGGGGTTGATGCAGTGGTGCCAGAGGACTGTAGTTGAGCAGGGCTTGAAGGAGGGGGTTTTCGTGAGGAGCGATGATGCGTGGGGTTTGTTTTGCGGGGAGGCAGGGCGAGCTTGGGGGTGGATGGTCGTGGAGAGTTTTGGGGAAGGGATGGTTGGGTATTCCGATGTTTGATACATGGCTGAATGTTGGATTGTGGGGAGGAATCCGTTCAATACCACTGCTAGGCTTTGTGAGGGGGAATGTATGCATCTCCTAGGGACGGCTGCACTATCCGCCACGAGGCTTTTTGTGGAAAGGAACGAGTACAATGGGATTGCTTTGATGCGGTGCAGAAGCCTGCTTCAAGCCCAGCGTTCTTGTTTGAAAAAAAGAAAGGCTTGAATGTTTCTGTTCTGCCCACTCCTTCATTTCATCGATTTTTCTGTCTTCATGGCAACAGCGGTCTTTCCGCTTGCTCCTCTCCGCATTTAGATACATCACTCTGACGTCTTAGGCTGTCTCCCTACTCAGCACTAACTCGTTATATGCTGTTGGACTTTGCCACTTGCGTCGAGTCAATGACCAGGCTCTTATGGAGGCCGCAGCACCTTTTCGCCATATGGATTGGTAAGGGCCCATATCGCCTTTGGGGTCGTGGCACATGGTAAACATTTCACTCAATTTCTGGACCAATCCTCAACTGAGCTGTCGCACTGGAGCTTCCAGCGACTCAACAATGTCGCTATAGATCGCAGCCCGCAATTCGCCATTCTCAAGGTCCGTGCTTTTTGGGCCGAAAGCGCAACAAAGGCATCTCCCAATGGCCGCTTGAAACTCGGGGCCATTTTCGCCCTCAGCGTCTTCCAACCAGGGCTCGGCGGTGCAGTAATCAGTCATGTCATTGGGTTGGCGATCGGGACCGAAGTGATTTTTTTCGGATTGGTTGATCTTCTATAGCTTGTCCAAAGCATAGCTCTAGAAGCTTGATGCCTAATGCTCGTACGCTCTTTGTACTAACGTTGCACGCTATCGTATCTGGAGCATGGTTGGCAGAAGGTGGTTGTAGATGCGAGGTGAATTTGCGAGAGATGTAAGGCTTGTCAACAATGACGGGTGGCGAGGATCCTTCCACTGCTTTCAAAAAGTGTATGTCTTCTTTGCTCCAAGTCTCGTTAATCCGGCTTTTGATATTAGACATTTTCACCAAAAGTTTCCATAAACTCGTTCTGCTCCGTGCTTGATGAAGTCTGCGGGGCAGGCAATAACCAAACGGCCAGAGTTTCTTCGTTATCGAGAGAGACATCGTGGAAAGCTAGCTAGCAACATCACATCCGAAGCTGTTGGTACTCGTGGAGAGCAGAGAAACGTCTTGCCAGTAAGCATCGCGCCTAAGCTTCAGAAGCCTCAAGGGGCCATGAGTGAGGCTGCCCAATTTCTTGGCCAAAGTCTGCCTGCTTCAACCAAAGCAACAAGCTTTTTTGGCGATTCGAATTCTCTTGGAGTTCTAGACATCCAGTCAGAAGCAGGAAATTCCGAAACTTCATATGCAACCTCCGCCGGTGAAGAGGACATTGAGAACGAGAGAAGAGTGCCCGATCCACCCACGGAATCCGCCAATGGCACGCCTTTCAATTGTCCTTATTGTTACACAATTCAGAGGATTAAACACTTTAGAAACTGGAAGTAAGCGTCTTTTCAAAGAGATCTTGTTTCCAAGAAATTGCTAAGACATATAGGAAACATGTATTCAGTGACCTCCAACCCTACCTATGTACATTTGACAACTGCTCTTCTCGAATGTTTCAAAACCGGCACGAGTGGTTTGCTCATGAGCTCGAGAATCATCGAAAATGCTGGCGATGCAACTTCTGTTCCAGTAAATACATCTTTTCCTCCGCAGAGATGTTTGCGTCTCACCTAAGGGACTACTACAAAGAATACACTGAAGAGCAAGTTTCATCCTTGGTCAATATGTGTGAACAGTCACCTGAAAGTATCCCCGCCTCCGAATGCCCTTTCTGCGATTGGGAATTAAAACTGCCGACAGAGACTCCAAAGTGCTCCGAGGCTGCCGCAGCGTTTCAAGGCTCACGATCAGTCTCGGAGAATCAGATCGCTGACTCGTCGATTTCAAGCACAAGGGGTCTAATGTCTACTAAGTCTCTAGTCTCTCCCGAGGCCTTCCAAAAGCATGTGGGTCATCATTTCGAGCAGTTGACTCTGTTCGCCTTGCCGATGCCGATGAAAGAGTCTTCAAGAACGTCCTCGAAGCAAGCTGCATTGAGTCATGATCGAAGTAGCGAGCAGAACAACCAAAAGCAGTTATCCTCCGAGGGGATTTATCCAGTCTTCAACGTCTATGGCTGGTGAGACTTTCTCGGAACTGTACCAGGCAGTGGTAGCCCGCGACCTAGAGTGAGTCAAGCAGGCTTTGCAGAGGGGCGCCGATACTACCGTCCAATACGATGATGCTGGTCATTTGTTACAAGTAGCAGTTTCATAATCCTCCTTGGAAGTTTTATCATTGCTGTTGGAGAACGGTGCCGATCCTAATATACAGGAGGGTATGTATGGAACCGCCCTACGGGCTATGGCAGGGTTACATGCGCCGAACAGCTATAAAATCGAAGGATTGCGACTCCTGTTAGACCATGGTGCCGACGTGAATGCAGAAGGTGGAGTAGATGGTCACGCATTAGTGGCTGCTACTGCTACTAGAGGTCTACCAGGATCTAGGGCATCAAATGTAGCGGTCGTGAATTTATTACTTGAACACGGCGCGGATGCTAATGCATCGGAAAAACCCCATCCTATTCCTTTGCATGCGGCGATCTTAGCTGAAGATGTCGAGATCTTGAAGACTCTTCTTCGCGCGAGAGCGGACCACGATCTGCGCGTAGAAGGGAAAACAACACCTCTTGAGTATGCCAGAATTATGGGGATGGAGACAATGGTTATACATTTGCAAGATGAAGTTCTTAGAGAAGTTACGGCACGTACTTTACCCTACGATTCAACGAATGAGCCGGGCATACGGTACAAAGGCTCAACATGGAAAGCCGAAGAGATCGAAGATATGGACGAGGATTCACGTGATAATATGGCGGGCTCGCAGCGTGAGCAAGAACAAGAACCAGAGATTTTGAGGATGGAGAAAGAGCGTTTGGAAATCGAACGCAATGAACGAGAAGCCGAAGAACGTTACCAGGCCAAGAGGAAAGCTCGAAGGGAGAAAGCGGCTCGTAAGGAAGTTGACCCCATCGCTCAAGATGAGCGATGAAGAGATTAAAAGAGCTGAGAGAGAAGCCGAAGAGGCGGAAGAGCAGCGGTTGCGGAGCTCGACGAACTCGAGAGCCGTGGCGAGCGGCCAGTGTTCCAGAATGGCAACGGACTAGTCCTGAAATCTCCTTCGGAAAAGCCAAGACTGGTAGCAAAGCCCTCATAGTCCACCCCTATAAGATCTCCGTGGGCACCTTTTACCACCTGTCGATAAAGTCACCGCTATTGAGAATTATCCTCTTAGTCAGTAATCTACGTCAAGGCAATTGTGAGGTTCAAGCAACGTGCCCCCTGAAGAATACCGTCTACTGCCAAGAGATTTCAATACCCATAGGCATACACCCTTCCCCAGCACAAAGCATGAATAGGTTTGACCATATTGCTCGCCTTCAGCTTCTGGTTTCATTCACTTGCGCGCCTTGGGCATAATGTCTCTTTTTCAGATTCCGTCGCACACCTCGCCATCACAATGGTCTAGAAACTCACAGTGCTGTTGGTCAATCAAGCTAACTTGCTGGTGATCAGTTGGTTCTAAATTGGCGCTCTATAATCTGGTTATACAATGCTCTGCCGCCCTCGTCTCGGATTTCGCCTCCTGTGTACTATTTTCTGCATCGCTGCTAGTGTTTGGTCAGCCATATCTGGTACACAGCAACACCCAGACCTTGAGTCACGATATCTACGTGCAACAATGTTCAAGGAGGTTCGACACTGCGGCCCACTCACAACAAATCACTCAACTTCTTAAATCTTTGGAAGATCTGGAACACTTCCAGCACGCACCATGCGGCTAAAGCTGCAGTGAACAGCACTTCCTTACCTAAACATGCTGTAAGAATCATGGCCTTTGCCGGAATCCGGCTTCATCGTGAACAAGTCTCTCACAAGAACCTATAGAGCCTGTGCGTAAGCTCTGAGCGCCTATGTTAATTGAAAATCGTGCAAGAAAATTGACCGCCGCTGAGATCCTTGAGAAGTGAGCCTTCGAGTCTCGTGTCTATTATGTATTACTATGTCTGAGAGGCATCAAGCCATTCCAGTTAAACACCTGTAGCCTTCATTTCCAATCATGGGTATCGACGCTCAATCAAACCTTGACTAAACGCCGATCAGAGCAGTCTAGAAACGCCTTGCAATAACGGACACTCTGCCCCAAATTTCTTTCAAGTTGCCGTATCAATTCCTCACTGGTTTTCCGTCTTCGATTTCAGGAAGACCCGTTTCGTTCCTCCAACCTTGCCTATATCCCCAAATTTTTCCGCACCGCCCTGTCTAGCTTGATCTAGCATCTCATCCACCCAAGCCTGTTTTCGAGGCGAGATGTCCACTTTCTTGGTCTTAGGTCCAGCCAGGCCGAGAGATGGAGAATCTTCCTCCGTCCATGACGTCCGAGAAGCAGGGCGAAGAGAAAGGTCTGAGGCAGGTGTATGAGGAGTCTCAAATTGCCCCGGTGTGGTTTGCTGTCTTCTCATTACAGATGGCCCTGTTGATGAAGGGGTGACAGGTCTATTTGTGGGCGACACTTGAGACGCAGGTGGGGACGAAGACAGCCCTTGAATGTCGAACCGGCCATCTGAGATTGCTCTTCTACCGTGATGGGTTGCATACTCTTTGAGATATTCTGCAAGGTCCGCCCAGCCACCTCCAATGCGAACCATAACGCGTTCACCAGCCTCACCAACGAGTCGTACGAATAGCTTTATCGGAACGTCTTTGCCAGCTTGGTGCAGGTGGTACAGCTTAATCTCGGGCTCACCATTCTGCGATTTCGACTTCGAAGTCTTGGGCTGAGCAGGTGCCAAGGTCATAGTGGGCGAAGAAGTCTGAGCCCGATTCAGTCGTAAGGCTGGTGTGCGTGACGCTGGCGTCTTTGGGCCCGGAAAGGGACTGAAGTAGGTGATTTCGGGAGCATCGGGCTCAGGGCCACTGGTAAGCCTGATGTGTGCAGGAATGCTGGTCAAAATCGAGCTTATCCGGGCTTCAAGCTGGTCGTCTGCACTTTTGGACGTCTTGTGTCCTGATACGGTAGTTGAGGACCCAATATGGATATTATCGGAAGTCTCTACTGACTTCTTCTCATTGATCTTCACGGGCGTAGCTCCTGGGCCTAGGTCTAAGACTTGCTCAAACCTATGGCGTGGCTTGGACAGACTAAGTGGCTCCGAGGAGTCTGAGTCGTGCTTATCAGGCTCGTCTATCCTTTTGTCTGAACCCTGAAGTGGCGTTTCTTCCGGTGGTATACTATTCAAGCCAGGCACTAACCGAGAAGTGCCTGGCGGCGACGAGTAGCTTTCACTTCGCCGCACCATGATTTTGCGAATTTCGCTTTTGGGAACAACCTCAAAGGACTGCATCGAAGCACTCCTCGTCCTCACATGACCTTTCTTTCCGGGAAGGTGGAGATGCTCACCCTCCGCTGGCTCTTGGATTTCACCGGCTAAAGTTTCCGGAACATATGTCGAAGCACGACTGCGTTGGCTTACCGGCGTACCAAAACCCGACCAGCTGCCCATGTGAGGAAATCTAGAGTCGCCACGCTCAGTCCGCTGACTTGAATGCCGAGAAACGATGTCCAAAGGGGTGACCGGGTCCTTGCTTGGCCAAATTGGACTCTTCAGGACGGGCGAACCTATAAACTCCACTACGGAGGCATCGCGTATTTCAGGACTCGATTTATTAGAGAAGTAGTCCGAAGTTGCAGATCCAGGTGATGAGATTTCTGAACCAAGATCGGAGGAAGCTGTGCTTTCAACCATTGAACTTCTATCGAGCACCAAGGGGCTTGGTCTGTTGGCTAATCTTTGTGGTATTTTGTGGGATGATGTTGGCTCGCGGCTGATGGTCTGAGCTTCTTCCTGGGCATTTCGGCCTGAATTTGGACCCTCCGTAGGTCCGTCCAACACAGAGTCCTGGAGGGGCTGGTCTGTCGTTGCGAGAGTCTGGTCGTGACTACTGGGCTGTGATTCAGAAGGAGAACGTTCGTCACTGAAACTTTTACGCGCAAGACCTCCAACAAAAGGCCCGTCCACGTCGTGTCGCTGAGGCCCACTGTCGCTCAGTTCGAGTGACGGAGTATCCTGGTCGACAGCAGTCCGCGTTGATTCGCTAGCAGCAAATTTGTTTTCATGGCTATGAGGTCGGCCATCTTTGCTCGAATGCTCGATGTCCGGATCGAACTCGGTATCTGCCCTCCATTTAACATCTTCGAATTGCGCGTGAACGTCTAGTGCATGTGTAGAGCGTCCAATATCCAGTGGTAGTCCTATGTCAAGGCAAGTGTGATTCTGACTCTGCTTAGCCTGCGTCTCATTGTTCTCAACATCCATCTCATTATTAAACACCAGCTCTTCAGCCTCAACGACCCACGCGCTGTACTCGTTTTCGAGGTTGTCCATTTCATCACACCACTCGTCCGGTAGCGTATCTTTGCTACCCGCCAGGAGGTCAAGCATAGAATCCAGCCTTCGACCGAGCTGAGATATCTGGTCTTGAAGAACGGCCTGTATGTCCAAGAAGGCCTGGCGGGAGAAGTCCGACTTTCTTTTTGCTCTTGGACTGTCTGGCTTGTCGACTGCTCTCCACGCAGAAAACATAAACTCTTTGCTGCGCTCACGGTCTCGTAAGTAGTCAGGTACTTGGCATAAAATCAACAATCGTATAGACCAAGCGTTAAGCAGCGAATTCAGGTGTGAGAGGGTGGGCAAGGCCTGCACTATTGTGGCAGTGATGATAGCTGTGAAATCGTCCAGATGCTCATAGTCCATTCCACTTGCAACCTTCGATAGTCCATGGGATGATCGCCTTGTGCCTAGCCTGAGATGAGTATTGCGCACGTAGTTCTTCAAGTCCTCCACCTCTAAGGTTTCCATGTCATCTTTGATGGCCTCAACACGTTCTACATAATCCTGGCCTATCCTTGCAGGCAGACAGCCCCAGTATTCCTCCTTGCCATTATCTCCTGTACCCCTCTCCGGTGATGGCACCTGGAAGCCACTGCGCCCAGTGCCCGAAAAAGTTGGCCAGGACCAGCCTGAGAGCTCCTGGTGCCATTCTCGCAGCTTTTTCCCGGCTAGGGCTGCTTTGATACCCCAAGCTCTTTCAAACGTGGATGCTGAAGCAACACTGTTCTGTATAAAGGTCTGATGGTTTTTCTCCCCAATGGATATCGCATCCGTAGCTGTGAGAGCCTCTAAGGTGGCTGAGGGCGAGAGGTTCGAAAGGAGAGGGGCAATCTCGTTGTCGGTAAAGACTTCTCGACGAGAGCGTGAGCGCCCCAACGAGGACGGTGGAGCAAGGTGCTGTGATTGAGTATCAAAATGATGGTAGGGAACCGGAGCTGTTCGGTCCATGGCAAATCAACGAGCCATCGCTCTGCCAGATATATAAGACGTGTCACCGCAGAGAGAAGGGAGCTGTGCAAAGGACGCTGATAACAGCAGGAGACGGAACATGGACAGCAAAAAGAGCGGGGATGGTGCGATGAAGACGAGATAGAGAATGGGGAGCTTGTTTGCTTGTTTGGTAGCTCTTTAGGGGCCAAGGCGCGCTTGTTTTTGCCGCCGGTGAGGTCATCTCCAGGCTGGAGAGCCTCCATTTCTCTACTCCTTCAGCGTGCTACCTCTGTACCGCTGCCAACTAAGACGAATGTCTTCTCTGTTGCGAGCTTTTGCAAGTGCTCCATGTGGTCAATGCGGTCGCCTAAAACGTACACTCGCATCCAAACCCCCACGTACTGTCGCGTAACATTGTTTTCTCCCCTGTCAAGACTGCGCGGTGTCCGGGTTCCTGCATCAGGGTTTTGTCGCTGGCTCTTTTCATGCTTTTAGGAGTCTTGTGTTTTGTTCCTTATGATTGATACTGCCAAATGGATTTCATGTAGAGAACGCGACGAGCTGTGAGGTTTGTGCATTGCTGTCGGCTAGTTGGATATGGTGATGATGACAAGCTTCAGTGAAAGATTTAAAGCCAGCACGGCGACTTTCTTGCCTCTTCAACTTCGGAGTCCAGACCGTTCTCTTTACCTGCTGACTATGTCATTGATGGAAGATATATGGCTTTCAGCATTGCTATGCCAAGCGACGAAAACTTTTTAGGCTATTTTGCAGCTCGGGAATTTGGCATATGCGCACTTCGGTCACCTACCGGCCTGTCGTCTTCTACTTTTGACCCAATCCGTACGCAAACATGTCTCCTTCGGTCTTGAACTTCAAGATTCAAGCATCTCGGTCCCAGTCAATCGGACCGTGCAGTACTGTTAATGATTCGTTGATCACACGGTACCTTGCCTATATATATGCAATTCCGACGTTCAGTAAAATGTCCGTCTTACAATCTGCATCCCAGCTTTTTCAGACGCGATGCTTCTCTCAGCTATTTTTCTGCTTGCTTGCAGCCAAGTCGCATTGGCAAAGACCGTCTACTATGACTGGAGCATTGACTGGGTCACTGCCAGTCCTGATGGCTTCTCCCGACCCGTGATTGGTATTAATGGCCAATGGCCCTGCCCACAGATAGACGTGGACTTGAACGATCGCCTTGTTGTGACTATCCATAACAATCTTGGCAATGAGTCAACCGGCCTTCATTGGCATGGCATCAATCAGTATGGACATGCGGACATGGACGGTTCAGCAGGGACAGCACAGTGCCCAGTCCCTCCGAACAGCAGCTTTACCTATGACTTCCCAGTACGTTGTATGGTGTCCAACAGTGTACCTCAACTAACAAATTCACTAGGTCAACCAAGCTGGGACATACTGGTACCATTCACACACTCAAGGCCAATACCCCGATGGCCTTCGAGGACCGCTGATCGTCCACGACCCGAACTTCCCTTACCATTTCGATGAAGAGATTACCATGACTTTCTCGGATTGGTACCACGAACAGATGCCGACTCTTCTCAATTATTATCAGTCTACGGCAGATGTCACCAATAACAGTATCCAAGCGGGCCAAGCTCCAATACCAGAGTCAGGACTGATCAATGACAGCCAAAACAACAAGATACATGTGAAGCCCGGCAAGACGTATCTGATCCACATGATTGATATGGCCAATTTCCCAGGTGTGGCTGTCTACTTTGACGGGCATCCCTTCACAGCCGTCGAGGTTGACGGCACATATACCGAACAACACTTCCTAGGCGATCAAAACCTTCGTATAGCCCCCGCGCAACGGTGGAGTGTTCTCATTACTACCAAGAATGATACGAGCAAAAACTTCGTCATCTTTGCGACCCTAGATGTCAACATGTTGTTCCCACCCCATGGCATTCCATCGATAAAGGGCTGGAACGGCAATACCACTGCATGGCTCGTCTACGATGATGCAAAGCCCCTCCCACCGCAGAAAACCTTCTACTCCTTCGATTTCTTCGATGACGTTGCACTCGTGCCTTATGACCGTGCGCCCCTTCTCGAACCGGTAGACCGTCGCATCACAATGAACTTGCAGAACGCCAGCATCGACGGTATCACTCGCTTCACCATCAATGACGTAACTTACCTACCACAAAAAGTACCTTCCCTCTACACCGCCCTCACCGTAGGCAACTACAGCACGGATCCAGTCGTCTATGGAGAGAACACCAATCCATTTGTGCTAAAATACGGTGAGATCATCGAACTAGTCATCAACAACCACCATGAAAACCTCCACCCCATGCATTTGCACGGCCATCAATTTCAAGTTCTCGAACGCTCCTACCCCGATACAGGCGTCTTCCCCGGGACATATATGGCCAACGTCTCATCGACCCCAATCCGCAGAGACACCGTCATGCTCAACAAGAACGGGTGGTCTGTATGGCGCTTCAAGGCTGATAACCCGGGCGTCTGGCTCTTCCATTGCCACGTTGAGTACCATATCACTTCCGGACTCATGGCCACGATGGTAGAAGCTCCAGACCACCTGGGCAATCTTAAAATCCCCAAGGATCACATCCAAGCGTGCAAGAACTACGGGATGGAGTACCAAGGCAATGCGGCTGGGAATACGAGAAACCCGCTTGACTTGAATGGACAGGTTTTGGCAAGCAATGCCAGCGCGTTCACGAACAATTATGGGTAAGATTTCTCCATCTAAGCACAATATCGTGTGTACGCAAGTTGCTGACATCTCTTCCTGTAGCGCTATATACCCACCGCCCATGGGCGCCGGCTCGTCAACATCGAAGAAGCGCAGCGTTTATGGACCGCCTAAGCTCGCAAGGCTCGGTAATTCATTGTAATGTCTTTGGCTCTCGTATAGCTGTTTTGCCAAGCATGATTTTTACAAGTGTCCGAACATGTGTTTTGACTTGAAGGCGGGCTAGAGCGCTCGGAGGGTCGCTGTTTTCTTAATTATCTAATCTATAATCATAATCCCATTTCGGCTTGATCAAATATCCTGTCAGCCTTGCAAACAGTTCTCGGTTTGACTGCAAAATCTTCGGAGTTCCTCAATACCAAAGGTCCGAGGCCTATATCTCGCCCCGTGAAAGACACTGCTTCCAACCGTCTCAATATCCTCCAAACCTTTGTACTGGTGTACACAGAAGCGCACAGCGTCCTTTACGGTAAGTAACACTTCCGTCTCTACGTCGACGTTGGATCGCGCATCTCGCTACTTCGAGCTATCAAACACGCTCATTTGATACAGAATATGAAGATCAGGGTTGATATCAGCATTCAGAATGCTGCCAGCACTCCCGAGATTTTGACATCGCTTCTGAGGAGACTCCTTTGGGAAAGGACGCCTAAGAAGTCATGCCGCATCGTCCTCTCCGGTGTGGTGGACGCTCCGGTACTGGCAACGGTTGTCAAGGCGCCGGAGAAGATGACGGAGTTCAGGATGGTGGAGCTTGAGATTATGGGCGCTGAAGTCTTTAGTTTGTGCGCTTTGAGAAAGAATTTGGAGCCGATGTTAGGACCTGGGGCGTTTGCGTCGAGTCAAGATGCGGGCTGTGTTAGTTTTCGGCCTAGGGAGAGCGCTGGGTGTCTGGGTGGTCACTGTACAGCTCCTGGAGAGTAATGCTGAAACATTCTAAACGTTGGGATGAGGCTCGTTGCCTTGGTGAAGAAACCCAACAGCAAGTGTTACGGCTGTATGTTTTGCCGGAGTCAACACAGCGGTCGTGGAAGTGCGAGACTATCTGTCCGTTCATCATTCCAGCCGCCAGACCACTGTGGAATTTAAAGCTATTGATTTAAGGAAATTGGTCTAAGGCGTCCAACAGGCGAGGCGCGAAGGGAGAAGGGTTCGCAGCGACTAAGTTCTGGAGCCTCTTCTTTTTACAAGCTTACGGAATCATTGACATCCGAGGCTCAGCTAGATTTCCCAAATGATCGAATCAACCAATACATAGTTTCCAGCGGACTAAAATTCAAAGACAGAGCGGTACTGATTATGTCGGACTACAAGCAGTCCACCGGTCCGCCAATAACGTATGATAGTAATGTAAAAACCTGCGATATCACCAGGATGCCTTCAGAGAACCATGGACTGGCACCGGTTCATGTTAAGCCTCGTTGCAGAGATCGTTTTATCATTTGGGCCAATGACGACCACTTGCGACCGCGGAAGATTAGGACCCGGTGCCTGCGCTAGGAAACATGCTCCAGAATCCCAGTTCTGGCCAACGAAGGCCCCTTGTAGGAACGCACGGCCTAGGTAATATTGTCCGGTATCGTTCTCTGGGCTGTAAGGTCTGCATGGGAATATGGTGTCGTTTCAGGGACCAGAGGCGGAGTCAGGGTCAGATTGAGTAGCGCCAATGGGATTGAGACGGTCGTTGAAGTGCCGGAGCTGTTCGTAAACGTAAATTGGAGGGTAGAGAGCGAGGTAAGTAGAGTAGGCAGTGACGGGTGGATCAAGTCCCATGTATAGAGTTGAAGGCCAGCGTTGTAATTCAGAGGGAGGCTGGAGGCGATGGAGGTGCACACTGACTGAGAAGAGATAGGAGTCTTTGGAGTACTATCTCTGCCAAGGAAAGATAACGGTGTGTATGTGTACCAAGAAGGCCCTCCAGATGGTGGCGGATTGAGGGTGTCTTGGGAAGCTAAGGAGAGGATTCCTATCTCAAGAGATATTTGAATACCCCCAGCATATTGGATGGCCATCCCATCACTAAGCAGCATGCTTTGGTTATCCACATATTGTGGAGAGCCATTTTCTGCAATGACCGTTATTCGTTCGAGTGTATGCCTCACTGGACCGTCTACTTGCATAGGATATATCAAATTCGTGTTCCATCCTGGCACGATGTCTTTGGAAACATTGAAATCGCTCGTCGTCATACCAGGCGCTTCTGAAGTCCGGTCATAGAATCCAGCTCCAAGAGTCGAGCAGTTGGCACCTTGTTGGAAGTAAACGTTACTAGTAATGATGAGAGTTGCTGGATTGCGTCCTGGAAAGACAGATACATTCTTGGATGGCCATCCAACCTGGATGTTGATAACATGCCATGGTCCATCGGGTCCTGCAAAGATTGTCGTGTTGAATGGCTACTCTATGGGAGCAGTAAGACTTGATTGTTCCTTTGTAGGAGACACTAAGGATAAGAATATGAGAAGCCAATGAAAGCTGAGGTAAGAGAAGGTCTTGAAGAGAAACATAATGTGCTGGCTGGTGATGACGAGGACACAGAGCTATAATCATGGAAGTGACGGAAGGGCGCTCGAAGACAAGAGGCTGTGACCTATTGAGGGTAGTTAGAAAATTGCAACCAATTACGGTAGTGCTGTTGACGCGAAGATTTCTGGAAAATGAAAAGAAATGGGGTGAGGCCCAGGGACTGATGAAGATCCATCGGGGACTCGTTGATGGGCTACTGTTGCAATCTGGTTGCCTGATTGCTCTTTATGCGATTCCATTGTCTTTCTCCGCTAGTCACAGGCAGAATTGTTAGCAAATAGACAGAGATGTCTATTAGTACTCCATAGATTCCTATCTCTTAGCTAGTTACTTAATTGAGTGTTTTCTGCCATTGCAACAGCTACCGAATTTAGCGGACAAAAATGTGGTTTCAAATCTATTGCATGCCACGGTTACATTGAACATCCTGAACCTCGGTGCATGCTTTGGGCAAAAGGGGCATGAAGGTTATGCGACCCAGCACAGAACAACCTATTGACAACGAGTTGCGACCCAGCTGAGTGGTTCTCTGTACCCTACGTAAGCGATCGAGCCCAGGTGGTTCGTCAGCCTGATCAGGCTGTGCCACCGCCGAGTTGGATGGTTATACATCCGTTAATGCAAATCATTGGGCACAAAGCTTTCGATTCATCTTAAAATGATCTGAGAACCACACGAGTTTCAGTATTGAGGTATGCCAGGCAGCAAATCCCGAAACTGACATCATGACATTCAGCGATAATATCTTTCGAATACCTGGTTTCAGCTCTGAGACGACGCAGGTCCGAGGAAGAATCCTCAGGTTTCATCAGTTTAATGACAGTGTTGCTCCCATTAATTCGTGGATTCTGCGCATTTTTAGATCGTCCGATCCATTTATAAATGTTCCACGGCCTGTTTTAGCTGACTGTTCATGAATGGACCAGCCTATTCATAAATAGGCTGACAGATCGGGTTAGCTCCTCACCGTTTTAACTGCAGGAGCTCGTTGGCCGGCCCCTGAAGCAGCCCTTAACTACGGTAACGAAGACCAACAGCAGCAAGGTCTTAAGCGCCCTTCAGCAGTAAATCATGACCACAACATATGATATAATATTGGTGGCTGTGTATGTTAGCTTTATGCAGGCCAGTAAAGCAGCATCAGTCTATTTATAAATAAACGGTCCCTTTATAGATAGACTATTCATTTATGAATAATCGGTTGCTTTGTAAATGGACTACCTTAGACAACTTGTAGTCAGCTGAAAGAGCATATACAAAGGTCTTGTTACGAATCTCTTCTGGGAAACGAAGGACCGTTCAAGCAAGGAGTCTTTGGCCTTAGACTGGTCAACCTCAACTTACGATCTTCAGTTGCTCTTGGGAGCTAAATTTTTTTCTTTTCCATATACCGCTCTATCCCATGAGCTAAAGTCTTATTGTAATGACTTATATATAAGAAAATATATTTTCATTAGCTTGCCGAAGTTCACCAAAACGAAAAACGCATAGGAAATTTAATTTCACATGGGAAAAGTCTTCGACAATGAGTCACATTTTCCAAGAAATTCCGCGATTCTAAACGAAGATTTTCCGTAGTTGTAGTTCACTTCTGTGCTGTCATAAACATATACGTTGTCAGTCATGATAGCGCTTTTTGTGGAAGGTCCGAGGCACCGAGTTTACCAGGCAAAAGGAAGGCATATTCCCGTTGTCAACATCCGTTGGAAGGGCCTGCAATCTCAAGTCACTGTCATTCCGCCCTTCTAGAACCAAGGATTACCAACTGTTCAGCCTGTTATCAACCACGACTACTACGCCAAACCCAACGCTTCCCCTCCAAATTAACTGTTCCCCAGCCTTCCTCCAACATCTCTTGGACAATTCCCGCCCTTGTACCATCAGACCCCTCTCCTCCCGTAACGATGACCTCAAAGCCTACCAGGAATAACACAAGATCGATAACTTCTCCCAGATCTGGCTCGGACTTGAGCTCTGCTCTCTGATCTCCCTGAAAGAGAAGTTCGCCAAACATGAAGAGGCCATCAGTGGACTGGGATTGCGGAGAATCATGACGCTACGAAGCTACTACCATGAAGGCAAAGAGCCACTCAAACAGCAAGGCAAGGATAGATCTACCACATTCCGCTTCTTTGGAATGGTGGTCACCGCCGTACGAGCCAAGGATGCCGAAGCAGTTGAGCAAGCCAGGAGACAAAGAGTGCAAGAACAAGAGCAGCGAGATAATCACTCAAAGGAGCGAGAGCAGCGCGGTGCTACATCGGAACGGAAAATAACCATTCGAGAAGGCGCTCTCAGCGGCCGAGAGAGCGCAGTCAGTCAAGGAGAATCGGCGCAACGTAGTCAACCGCGAGAGGGAAGTGTGGCAGGTGAAAGCGGATCTATGCCAACGGGAAGGCGATGTGGAACAGGCAGAGCATTCGGTACGAATTTGGGAGTAGAGGCTGGAGCCTGTGAAGGAAGAACGACGGGGGCGAGAGAAAAGAGTGGCTGAGAGGGAGTGGGCGGTGGCGGGGAGGGAGGAATATGTGAGGGAGAAGGAGGGAGCGCTGAGGTAAAGAACCGCTAGGAATGAGAGGCGGGCTCATGAGTTGAAGATGGATTGACAGGAGAGAATATATAATGGCCACAAACACAAAATATTCTTTCTATACATCAGGCTCCATCTCGTCAAGAATCTCGTGTTTCTCCCAGCCCTCGCCCCTAACTTGGATTTTCATACCTGCAGTCTAGAATCAGCAATCCCCTTCAAAGGAGGAATTGAACAAATAATCCAGTGCCTGAAGTAGGAGATAGGTAACAAAGTCTATCTGAGAGCAGTATTTGCGGCGAAAATAAGTCTGATGAGCGGAAGATAGAGGGCAAAATGCTGTTCAGAAGCACAATTGAGAGCACAAGGAGGATTTCTGAGCGCAGTGGAGTAATAGATAGTTCTTGGGAGCAGTTACTAGACCAAATTTGGAGGTAAAAGTCCCAAAAAGCGTACTTACTTTCCAACATTCTCTTCTTCAAATCTTTGTCTCTCACGTCCATGCCAACAAAAGCACCCTGTGTGGTATCGAAATCGAACGATTTGATGGCTTGCCACATCTTGAGGATCTCAGGTGGTGGCAACGGGATCATGTTCGGAATCGACCATTGGAAGGCATAGCTGGTGTGGCCAGGCGGGCGTGGATGTGGCGTGTATGCCGACTTTTATGTTAGACAAGATCTAGCTGCGACGGCATATTCACTCGGAGACGATGAAGCGTACCGGTACAGTAACAATAGTATCAGCAATGAAAAGCTTCTTCTCCCAATGCAAGACTAAGCTGCCAGGGAAATGGCCACCAGTCTTAATGGCAGTAACGCCAGGTAGAATAGCTCGGCTAGTGCTGGCGGGACCTTCGATAAAGCTAATCATCCGTGATGTTGGCGGTTGTTGGCACAGCCACTCTCGATCATCTGCGGAGATGTAGACAGGACAGTTGAATGCCTGCGCCCATTCCACATAGGCTGTATAGTAATGTGGATGAGAAATCACTATGGCTTTGAGATCGCCTTTTGAATTTATCTGAAGGTGTTTAGCACTGAGACCTGGCAGTTTGGCAATGGAAAAAAGATACGCACAAAGTCGATAGTGTCATCATCGAGGAGGGTAACCATGTCCCATAGAATATTGCCGGCATGAGTCTGTAGGAGGAAAGCTCGCTCGCCGATTGCAAACTTGAGATCAATATATATCTTAGTATCCTCAGGTCATTATCCATAGTATCAGCTTGCCGCATACCTTTGGCTCTGTCCAAACTGACCAGACGTGAGGATCTTCTGGATCCTGTTGCCATTTGTTCATGCGCTCTTTCTTAAGCTGGCTCAAGGTCGTCCAGGACTGCCCGGACGGTGGGACAAACTGGCGCGGATCCTGGACAGGAGCAGTGTCAGCACTCAAAGGAGGAGGGAAATATAATATACGGATATGGCATTGCTCATCTTACATCACAAATCTTGCAGCGGGCGGGTACGGAACCCTCGTCGAGATCGAATTGCGAACCGCAAGCAGTACAAATTGGGAGCTCACTCTGACTCATTTTGACGTCTTGGTAAGATTCCAACCTACTATTGCACATCGAAATCTAGGGACCCACACAGAAAAGAACCTCGAGGGTTGAATACTGGCAAGGTACGTTCGCTCATCAATGATGGTCTTTGTATTTTCTGGTGCGACAATCGTCTCTTTCTTTCTAATGGAAAAGCAGGATTGCCTTTCAAGCAGAAAGGTCTCGATGGTCGAGCTTACTTGATTTGTAAGTAAATGGAAAGATCTTCGTGCAATGTTGTCCATTCAACCCCGGGTTCACCACAGAGGGGGCTTTAGGGCTCCAGCCCTATGAATGGTCACGTGTTCGATGAGCACATTCGTGGTCTCCTACGATGAAATCTTCCATGGTACATGATATCACCCCAGAAACAGATGTCCATAAGTGGACAAGTCAATCTACTCTTAAACCATCATGGGATGATTGATTTTGCAGTCTTTCAGGCAGAAGCTTTGTCTGTCTGATCCATTTTCTGCGCGTGTCTTCTCTCTTGAATCTCGCCCCTCCAAATTCTCTACCCAAGCCATGTCTGATCTTCTTATCATCATCGTTACAATCGCCATCAGTTACAAGATGACTTACTGATGTCAAATGGCCTTCAAGAGACAAGGCACCAAGAAAAACGCCACGAAGAGTGCTCCAGAGGAATTCGATTTGCAGTCCCGAATGAAACCGTGGATCAAGCCATCAGGCAATATCAGCAAAGCAACAGCGTTCTGCGAAAAGTTGATACAACTACTCCCGAGACCAAAAGCATACCGTTCTCGGCCCATCGTGCGGGGCTCCGCCTCTGGACTTCTATCAGCAGAGCTCCTCATACAAATAAAAGAACACTTGCTACGTAGCAGCTTACTAGCTCTCAGCCACACATGGAGCAGATTCTGAACGATGACCGATGTCTACATTGACGATCTCTTCCCACTAGCTGGACGTCGCTCGACTAAGCACACGTCCTCGAGAGGCCATGTATCCCCTTTGCAGACGATGCATCATTTGGATTCTGAGCTTTCCAGCTATCCCATCCCCTGGCAAATTCGGCGTAAGTCTTGGCATTAACCGAAATTATCGTATTGCTTCAATATGCTCCCCCCAGCAGGTCCCATTTTTGCATATATATATATTACATAGTATACAGCCATAAGTGGTTCTCTTCATGCTCACTTTCCGCTTCTTAGCTAGCTTACGAGGCCTCCCAACGTTGACTGAAAGATCCCCTAACGCCTTCCGCTTCATCGTAGTAGGTGGAGGACGTCTCCCAGCCGTTAAACATACGATATAGGTCCTCGCTTTACTCCCTAAAGTAGTATGTTGATGTTCGCTGGCCTGATCAGGTAGGACGTAATATGTAAGAGGCTTATATACAGGCGGAGGGCGTCCTTTGGAAACACGTTCAGAATAACTGAATAAATCGGTAGCTAGCTTGATGCGGAAGTCTTTATGGCTATAGTGCATATATATAGTCCTCCTGGAGCAGCTGTAATATATCTTATACGTATTCGTAATTGCTGTATCTAGTAGGAAATGCCAGAGAGGTTTCCAGGTCTTTAAATACTTCTTTTGCGTATTGTAATAGGAACCCAGCTGATCTGCTTGGTCAACGCCTCCTATATAATAATTATAGTTATTAATGAATATGGGTATAAGTAATGCTTTCGTAGCGTTATCTCTAAAGACCTTCCTTGAGCTCTTTATATTTATAGCTGTTTTCGGAGGCCTGCGACGAATTCGTAATACCTTCTCTAGGCCAGTTGAAATAGTACTCATAAAGAGTACTATATTCTGATCCTTCCAAGCCGCCTGTAGTACCTCGCTATTACTAGTAAGGTATAGTTCGCCCTATTCTAGCTGAAGATTATAGTCCAGTTTAAGCGAGCTGAGCAACGGATCTAAGCTACGGTTTGGCTCCTTATTAATAGCCTTCCTTTGTTGCTTTAAACTAACTGTTTCTTCGATGGTTTCCCTTACTATTTTGGTAGTTCGAATAGTACTAGCAGCTCCGAACCCTTCCTTTTTTAGTTGGCGAAGTAGGTAAGCTGACGTAAAGAGGTTATCTAGCTAGATAATATACTATAGATCGCCTGCGATACCGAATTGGGTTACTAGATCTAATACAACTGCTTGCGTCTTTGAAAACCCGAGATCTTTAGTCCAGAAGTTATCTAGATTAACCGGTCCCTGACTATCTCCTTTCGCATAATATAGCCAGTCGAGAATATATCTAGTATTAGTAAGGACCCAAATCTTAAAGCCTTCAGGTGTTGGCTTAGAAGGGATATTGATAATTTCTTTAGAACGGCCTATAAATCGCTGGATCTTCTTATTAACTGCAAGATGCGTACCTGCCTTCCAGTATTGCTTAAATCGTTGACGTAGCTACTTATTTAGAGGCTCTAGCTTCTGAAATAGTGATTCTCGCTGGGTTTCTTGCGGTAATTGGGGCTTGGAGATATAAAGAAATCTGTTAATTTGCTGCCATCTTTTTAGGGGGATAGCCTCTCGAAGTAGCTCGTGTATAGGCCCTTTCTAAGGGTCTATATTCTAGAAGTCTTCTATCGCAGTTTCTGTATGTACTCCTATCCAGATATACGCTCCGATATACGCTTTTAGCTCCTTCGTAGTAACAGACGTCCATTTATAAGTAAATTGGATATTTAGCGCAGATAGGTAAAGTTCAGTATATTGATTCGTATTATCCCTGATTTCGGAGAGGGTTTGATCGCTAAAGAATAGAGAAAAGATAGCGCAAGGATTATCTGCCTTTATACCAGGAGGTAATTCGCTATGCCTGTCAAGAAGCGGGTTATTTATTAATAATGGTACGTGTTGCGGAGCTGGTCCTGGCGGGGGTGGCTTCTTCTTAGGTATTTTCGAAGGCTTCGGGTCAATTGGCACGTGATCTATATCATCAGACACGCGTTTATGAGGTATAGTGGCTGGTAAGTAGCAAAAAGTCGATTTCTGCTGTTTTATGTAGACTGCGAAAACGCGATTTTTGGTGGGGTAAAAATGCCAAGACTTACGCCTTGCCAGGGGATGGGATACTCCCAATGGTACCTCAATCTCAGAACGTGTGCGTTTCCTCGGCATGCTAGAACGGGACAAGTGAATTTCTCCGTCAAATTTGGTCTGCAGTGCATGCGAAAAGGCACAAGACCGCTCAATTTTCTCGTCCGCTACCCGGCAACGGAGTCCAGAAGTGCGGCAGTGCCTAGTTAGAACCTGGATCTGTCCCCATCAAGTCTAGAATTATGAGCAGGCGCTGGACTTCCAGCCACGAGGCTTTGGGAATCGATTCCTCGCAAACATTCTGTGACTGCATAGAATTTTTGATCATGCTTCCCAATGGGGACCTGATGTACTCGTATCCCGTTCTCGCAATGCCCTACCTAACAGACTATCAGGATGAGTTGTCCATTTTTCGCGTGCATTTTCATGGCACTTCAACTCCCGTATCTGCCGTCGTCGGATGAAGGGATTCAATGACACTTTTGGCTCCTTCTTCAGTTGGCTGGAGCTCAGCTCTCCAAGGAGTCGAGTGCCAGTAAGAAACAGCTCCGCATACTCAATAAACGCCCCGTGACTTTCTGAAGTGTCATCAGTCCCAGGCTGATGCGTTAGCTGGGAGAAATTGAAAATCAAAGTTCTCCAGACCGCTTCTTCAATCGCTTCCTCGTAGAAAACCTCGCAACGTGACAGATAATCATTAGCTAGCTTCTCGCAGGCTTGTACCCACGAGACTTTAATCCGCAGCGAGTCCGGTAGATTTCTCGAGAATTCTTTATATAGGTCTTCCCTCGGAAAGGCGGCTTCGCTAATGTAGAGAAAGGGTGCAGGGTCAACAATTGCGCTTATCATACCAATTAAATTGCCTCTAATCTCTGCAGCCTTGATAGCGAGATTTGATAAGAATTTCTTCTCAATATCAGGATTTCTTGCCTCTTAAAATCATGGATCAAGCGTCAGTCACGCTAGCAGGCAGGGGTGTAATCAAGATCGAAACTCACATTATTGGCGTTGAAGGTGACGAAGGACGAACCTGCTGACATCTCATTAAGATTTCTGTATGGGAACATCAAATTAAACTGCCTGCTTGGAGGTGACAATAGGTCAGGTATCCAGGACGGTAGATCCAGCTCCACGACCTTCGGATTCACGGCAAAGGCCAACATGTCGAGACCGCGTATATTGCTACCATGGACTAGTATCATTCGGCTGAATTCAAGACTGGCCTGACGGAAGTCTTTTGAGTAACCAACCAAGTTCGGATCAACACCGGAGGCTAGACCCGCGTAAGCGAAGTATCTATCTCTCAAATCCGTGGCTGCAAGACCTTGAGTCCAGATCAGAGTAGCTACAAAGTCCAACGGGCCACACTTCTCGTACCTTCCACGAAGGATTCCCTGCACCCAAATTGACTTATTTTGTACCCTCGAGCACTGTGACGGAGGTGGTAATGCCCAAAGGCTTTTAGAAAAGGCTGGTATTGTGTGATAATAATTCCAAATAATAACACCACGGGGCTAGGTATAACTAACTTGCCGCAGAGTATGACCACCCTTTCGGAAAGGACAGATTCTTGGACCCACCAAGCCCTCGTGAACCGTGGCTCTTGTAAAAAATTCCAGACAGAATCCCATTCCTCTGAGTAAGCGTCCGGAAGACCAGATTTCTCGGAGTCGAAGGTAGCATCCACGGAGGAAGGCATAGCTCCAGAACGTCTGTCCATTTATTCCGTAGGGAATTTCTGCCAGACCTCCACGAGGAGTCTCACGGCCCGAGCATCGCCTTCGCATTCAGACCCCAGCCATACAACTGTCGTAACCGCCGCGCGATAGATCTGACCCATCATCTTCACCTGCGCTGTCTTCTCCTCATCGTCTTGTTGGTTGATGCATAAAGCATCTGCCCAAAGCAGCTGCTCAGGCTCGGTGGCAAGATGTTGCCCGAGGGCACCGAAGAGACCTTCCCTAATACGTATCAGCTGGCCATCCCATAGGACTTCTTTCGTGGCATTTGCGTCTCTCCATACGTATGACAGCGCACAATATTGTGTTTCGCTGTCCAACGAGGAGCTTGATAGCTCGATTTCGATGGAATCAGGATGTGGCCCGGACTTGACGTGCAGTAGACGGATCTGGCGATTTGCCAGCCTTGAACCATATCTGAAACTAGCGTTGAAACTGTTCATGTTGATGTTTAGATGGAAAGCATTGGTGATACACTAGCAGGGCGTGTAAAAATTGTCCTGACGGGAGCTCGGATTAGATTACCTCTAGCTCTCAGACGTGCACCAGACGAGCACTTTCCAGACTCATACGAGGGAGAATAACGATATCACAGGGTATAACACCGAATCAAGGGCAGGATCCTGGCTTTACAGTAATTTGGATGACACGGATTGCTGGTTCAAGAGAGCTGTGAAACAGACATGTGAACTGGAAGAAAGAGCATCGAATGGCTCCAAATCAACGGTGTCAAAGCCAGAAACATGACAAAATATGTCAGGAAAGACGTTCTGAAACTCGACCAGCAAAAGAACGATAGCTGGGATGATGCAGGAATATTGAAGGAAGGAGTGAAGAGTTGGACGAGTGACGGGTAAGTAGGCCTGATAGCAACTAGGCTCGAGCAAGCTAGGCGAAATTTCATTGGGCCCCCTCGGCCATATTCCATGAATGGGTATGTCACTCAATTGGGCGCATAATGCAAGCATTTTGGGGAAATACAGAATCAAAAGACCTAAACGCACTGGTTCATTCCTCAAGAAATGCCTATAAGTACATGTATCCATCCCATCATCGCTGTATTACCCGAGTTCTAACCCCCCAAACGCCCGGCAAACCAAGGCCCCTACCCATCAAACCCCCATTATGCGCCGACTCCACCCCCATGCTCAGCGACATCCTTCTTGTCTAGCACCTCTACTTTTCTACTCAATAGCTGGCGGAGTTCCGGACTAATGACTTTTTCTTTGGCTTTTGCCCCATCATTGTCGCCAGAAATGCTGGTTGGACGCCGTCGATCAGTGCCAGTCGCTGCTCCTGAGCTGCTTGGTTTGGCAGGGGAAGCGGACTGTTTCCCATCCGCAGGCTTTCGTTGGCGGACCGGGGCCTCCGGAAAGTTATTTCGCTTGTCAACGGCCTCGACAGTGCGTTGAAATCGCCGGAACAGGGCTTGAGCGCGGAGGAGGGTGGAGGGGAGATCGATCGTGTTCGAGAGCTCGTTGACGTACTTCAACACCTCATCAAAATGCTTTAAATGCTCCATGATGACATCCCGGTGCTTTTCCAATATCGCTAATGCAATGAAAAGGTGAAAGTTGCTGCTCAGATAGTCGGTCCAAAGTGATTCCCATAAGCGAAGGACATCTGCCCATTCGAATTCGCGCTTGTACCAGACAAGCAGCATGCGGAAGAAGAAAAAGAAGTTGGTGGAGTCAGCGGATTGGAGGTGGAGGTAGAGAGTTGGATCCATGAGTTGGACAAGGTGGTCGAGAGTAAGGAGTTGGGTACGCATGCCAGATTGGTCGCGAAGGAAGTTTCGCTCCTAGAGAGAGGCTGTTTAGCTATGGGGAAAAGCCAGGGCCCCTACCAGTAGAGGCTTACCATTCGGTTCATAAAGCCAACGAAGCCCCAGAATGCTACCGTATCATCTTGTTCAACAGCGTAGATGGGCGCCAAAAGATCGCTCATGCCTTGAACATAGCCTAGATCACGATTGTACTCGTTGTAAGTGAGTAACATATCCTTCATCTGTTCAAGATGGACGTTGGTTCCGGTTTCTGCGAACGGCGAATCTGGATCAGGATGCGGTATGTCCTCGCCCTCAAAGAGAGGTATGTGACGGTCGGTGCGGTGGACGTCTTTCTCTATATGCCGTATTCCCAGCAATGGGATATGTCAGCCTCATTCTGCCTGGCGACTTATGAAGAATGGAAAGATGTACCTATCCTGCCTTTCTGCTCCTTCCACCACTCAGTTTCTTCGTTATTGCCACTACCGTCTACCATCCGCTCCCACCATGCGCCCTTCAGTCTCACGAACTCGTCCCTCTTGCTGTTCATGACGGCTCTCCTCTCGTCTGCTGTGCTGCCCCAGTCGTAGACCCCTAGCAAGAATAACCACGCTTCTTTCCGAACGCTGTCTGAGGGATTGAGCCCACCGAAGAATATCCTTTGCTTTACTTCGTCTGCTGTGACCTGCAGTCGGCCAGTCAGGGCATCAAAGAAGCCGTTCCACTCTTTTATCGAGACAGGTTTCCTCATCTCTGTCAGGGACATGTTCCCAGCTTCCATATCGAGTAGTTCGAACTCTCCAACGTCTGTGTCCTCGAGTTCCAAGACATCCTGCGCAGTGAAGATCCGTTGACTTCTCTCTCTCTCACTCTGTTCTGCAATTCCCATTGCCCACCTCGCCAAGTATACCCTTGCACTGTCGAATTCATCTTGTAGCGTCTGAACTTCAGGATTCTTCATCAGGCGCCTCACTTGTGGCGGAATCTTCGGGTTTTCCACAATATTTTCAGCAGTCCGTCTTGTAAAATTGGTAACTTGGCCTGAGATTGCGGAATTAGCCCATGACTCAAACAGTGAACTTGGGTATAAGACGAATTTAGGGTACAAAGAGTAGGAAATTGCCCGCCAAATATGTCTTTTGAGTCAAGCTGGAGGGCCGAAATGTAAAAATTTCCGTGAGAAGTACTCACTCATCTTCTCCAAAAAGCTCCACCTAGCCTGCTTCAATGCCTTCGTAACCGGGTCCATCCCCGCATCTCGACTACTATTCGACGGGCTCGAACCCCCAATCGCCATTGGTCCTGCAGCTTTGGCCCCCAATTTTGGACTGTTGGATGTGGACTGTTTCCCACCACCAAAGCCAAGCTTATCCTCTGCAGACGGTTCAATAAGGTAAACCGAGGGATCCGCACCAGACCTTTCCACCGTTACATAGTGTTTTAACCATCTTAGCACCTCATCTCCGCCCCAGAATGTCCCTCCCCCTTCACCAAATGGGTCGAAAGTTTCCCGTACAAGTTTCTTCTTTTGTAGAATGGTAGACTGGCATTCGTCGTCGTGGAAGAAAAGAGCCGGACAGCTGTTGCCTGCGCGCGTATTGATGACGACGCTTCCAAACCACCAGCCCAGACTTGGCGGTCTGATGAGTAGAGAGTAAATTTCGCTGACCGGCACTGCGAATGCGTAGGTGCCTATTGAGCTAGTATGGGTTGTAGTGGTGGGTGGTTGCGGGACGAGTGGTGATTGTTTTGGGGGCGATAAGGCGTCTGAGAGCTCGACTTTGACATAGGACTCGTAGGAATCACCGAGAGAGGATTCGGGGAGCCATGCTAGGAGGTATGAGGTGGCTTTCTCTCGTCTTGAGGATGTGGAGGAGGACGTTGTAGGGCGAGCATCGGATGCGGGGCTTTTCTGCTGAATGAGGGCAATGAAACCGGGGATGTTATCCTTCGAAGAGGGTGTAGGATGGATGTAAACCTGCATTTTCAGCAGTTAGCTGGGGTAAAGTCCCAAACATATCACCATTCGGGCGGTACCTTGCTCTTGGAAAACAGCAGTTTCACTCCACGACCTGAGCTGCTATGCATGATTTTATTGTATTCTCCCTCCTCATCATCGGAAATGTCGAAGAATGAAGCCGCAGGAGAAGCTGGAGACTTTGGTGGCGGCCCCTGTGTGGCTGCCATATTGTCACCTGCCTAAAGTCATTCGTGGCTGTTGATTGCGGGGTTTAGCCGGAGCAGGAGCTTGTTTTATGGTAGGAAGCCACACCCAGAGGTTATTTCAGAGCTTTAAAAAGCTACTATTGGTGCAAATTGCAGGTAAGTGAAGCTGGATGTTGGATTTTCTTTGGGTTAAATGCCAGGACACGGCCGCGTTTTAGAGGGGTGTTCAGCGGGGCAATGCACAATGACGAGTCGCCCGGAATTAGGCATCAAGCAACTGACCGGGCATTTGCCCCTACAAACTACACATTAAAGGGTTTCAGATCACAAGAACACTTAATTTTGTATATTTACAAGCTATTCATTAGCACTCTTATGTGGGACTTTACCCTTATAGTATTCTCCGAGGGTCAAGGCTCCCAATATTAGCGCTCTTTGCTTTGCCATCAAACACAAATTCAGATATTAGCTTGCCAGTCCCTGGCCCATTTTGTATGCCCCAGCATGTGTGACCAGCAGCGATCAGCAGTCCTTTGACTCCAGTCTCACCAATCAACGGACCGCCGCTGGCAGCTTGAACATTAGGCAGGTAGCAAGCCTGCCTCGCCGTCACCTCTCCATCCCGAAGCTCGTCCGAAATTGATGAAACGTAGCCAATGATATCTTGGCACCGAGACTGGTCTGTCTCTACGTCTGCTGTAGTCTTTGGGAGTGGCACCAGTGTATCTCCTTCGCCGCATGCGTATACTTCATCTCCTGGCCTTGCGTAGATTTCCGGCGTAACTTCTTTCGAGTGCAAACGTTTTGACTTCACAAATGTATCTGTACGTCCAAAATTCGGTGGTAGGCTGATCTCGGTAAATAAAGCATATGCGGAGATGGCAGTTTTGGATTTTATGGTGACGCTGTGTGCCCTCATGGCTGATATAGGTGCTGGTGGATATACAGACCTCGTCCAAGGTCCTGCTGAAATTATAACGTCTGTCGCTGGTATGGTATGGGTCACTGAGGTCTCTTTGTCTTGATATGTAACTGATTTGACCGCACCACCTGATCTCTCAATATTTGATACGAAGCCCAGAATGATCTTGGCGCCTTTCTCTTCTGCCAGCTCAGCCATAGATGTTGTAAATTGGTATGGGTGGACCTGAGCGGTGTTGTCCGGTGTCCCCATCTCATAATAACTCTTTGCGCTCTCCGCCGCCACCCAATCCAAATCCTTTGGTAGGCCAGCAACGGTCAGCTTGCCTAGGGCTGCTTTATCTCTCTTCCCCAACGAGACCGATTCGCCATTGCTGGGTTTCCCCTCCTGAGCTTTTTCTTGATCCAGTACGCGCCCTTTCGCACTCAGTTGCCCACAGTGTATTCTCCTGTATCCCCATCGTGATTCTCCGCCATGATCGGCCGCGAGCTCAGCATGTAGCTTGTAGCTAAGGGGAACGATATTGCTTGGGTATGCCCATAGGGCCAAAAGTCCTCCTGCTTTCCCAGATGCGCCTCCTGCAATCTTGGAGGCCTCGAGAAGGGTGATCTTATGTTTTGACGGATCGTAGGATGGATGTCGCGTTAGGAAATAGGCTGATGTGCATCCAATGATACCTCCACCTGCATATAAATGCCGTCAGTGCCAACAGAATGGATTATAGAAGGACGTGATGTCGATGGTGGCGAACCGATGATGATAATCTCGCGCTTTTCAGTATTGCCCGTCATGTTTGCTGTCACGCTTCTCTGAAGGAGAGATCTGAGGGTCGCCAGACTAGGATTGTAAAAATTTTCAACTTGAGGATTCTAGGATCGCAGTCGTAGGTGTTTCGTAGAGCGAGATTTCAGTTGAGAGCCGTTGAAAAATCGTTATCAATAGGCTGGCTAAACCTCGGGAAATCCCACCTAGCTCCATTCTACTGCCACTTGACATATTTCATGTCCTCAACATACTGTTCATGACCATGATCTACGCTCGCCTTGAAAGAGCTTCTCTAGAAGACGGCTCTTATCACTACGTGCCAGAGCTAAACCATAAAGCCTGCCTTTATGGCGCTGAGAGTCGTACCATGTTCCCATCAAGATGGCCAGGCCAGGGTGAGTAATACAGATATGCGTAGACAAGAACGATACTAATGGTTTTCAGTATCCTAGGTGAGTTGAAACATGCTCTACCACAACGCTGGTGACTTACAGTCGAAAGTAAAGAGGAAGATGAGACACCAAGCGTTGCATGGTGGCGCAACAACTTGGTAGGCTGCATTTGCTGCCATCCTTTCTCGAATAGGGGCAATGATCTAACCTTCGACCTTTTTTCAAGACAGCTTTGTCTCAATACTGCAATCTGCTCTTCATCGCTTACGTCGATAAAGTCTATGTCTTCAAACCACAGTTTCCCAGCCAGAAGTTGCCCAGCAAGCCTGAATTAATTCTCGACCTCCCCATCAGCAGGCCGGGATTGACAGGGTACAATGATCCCAGTTCTCCACATGCCGTCAACCATCTTATCGTTGGAGATATTGGTAGCGAAGAGGTCCTCATTGCTTCCTGCGACGATGGGGATGTTGTAGCTTACACGATACGATCTATCGACCTTGCTATCGAGAAAGCCAAGAAAAGAATTACCCCCAACCAGGCAGTACCTGTGTTTTCAGGAAAATCACGCTTTGGGAAAGGAAGAAATCACTTCCTTCAAGACGGCGAAAACCCAGATCTATTATATTCGCCTGTTGTTGAGCCATGGTTTCTGCACAATGTGGGACAAAGTGCTTGGGGCCTTGCAACGCACAAAACCCAGCGTCTCCTTGCTGTGAGCTCGAACACGACAAAAATCTGTGTTTTTGCCTTCTCCTTAGGTGGCCCTCGAGACCCACGCGAAGCCGAGATATCCGAAAAACTAGCGCACATCAAGGCTGGCTTCTCTGAGCTTGATCCTATTTGGGTTCCGGACTACTGGCAATCCGCAGCTACAAATGCATTGAGACAACGGTCCAGAGACTTCAAAATTGTTCTCGCTCACCACAAGGAGAACATACCTAACATCTCTTTCTATAGTTCGGACCGTCTTGATGAAGGCACTTACCTGGCCAGCACAGACATCAAAGGAAACACATGTGTATGGGATGTTTGGAATGGGAAAGCTATTTTGGAAAAGGGAGGGGGTTTGCACTGTAGTACGATTCCCAGCGTCAAAATATCCAAGGTTGAACTAAGAACATCAGGCACGGTGGGCTGGGGAGTTGCTTGCTTGGATCCTAAGGCATCTCGATGCACTGAAGGTCAGATCGAGACATTCGGCTGCAAAGGCCAAACCGATGATAATCATACAATCGTGGACATCTCGGAAGGCTCTCAGTTAGTAGCAGATAACTCCCAATGGCATCCTGGCTTTTCAAATTTTGGTGCAGTGCCAGGTCCCACCCTTTCAGCTGAGGCAGCTGTTCTGCACCCTGCTCCTGCATCGGATGAGGACATGGACGATGTTTTCGAGGTCGACGAGATCGACGACGATTTCGATGAAGATGCTCTCGAGGAATCTGACGATCCGGATCATGACAATACAATGTCTACAAGTCAGGTCCTTGCACAAGATGAGGATGAACAGGGAAACGATACTGACGAACATTTTACAACTATGGATGAGTCGGACAGTGAAGATCCGGATGATCCAGCGTATACAGACCAAGCAACCGAATGTACGTCGTCATCTGGACGTCCAATTCCAATTTCAAGCTAATCAATTGACAGTGGCAAATCCAGTCACATTTTCCTCTTTCACCCACGTCCGTAAGTCTTAATACTGTTCTACCTCCGCGGATCAGCATCATGGGTTTCAGCTTACGACCCTAGGTGTCCCAACAGAAGCACCCTTGACGCGCCAAAGAGCCGCTCAGCAAAAGGGCACTGACGAAGAGATATCCAAATTGCGCGCTCCAGCGCCACCCAAACGGATCAAACTTCCGTTCAATCTACTGCAAACAAGCGAGATGGACATACATCTATTCCGAGACCTTTCCTACGATCATGACAGCACGGACAAACCAAAAGAATCCTACAGCCAGGTAATTTGCCAACAAGCCATCCACCAAAGGATCCCTCCAGGACTTCACTATCTCTGCAGAATAGAACGCTTAAACATGACATTGCAGATACCCGAACTTGGGGTTGTGGCAATTGGTAATCAGGCTGGACGTGTCGGCATCTTGACGATGACGAGATGGCAGTCGCAGAAGCAATCAGGGTACAAGATTGATTGCATCCTGCCATTCAAGTCCCAAGAGGAGCAGGGACTGCGTCCGAAGAAGCCACTGATGGGAATAGCAATTGGTCCGATACAGGGACATGAGACCAAACCTGATGCTGGAAGCACCATGGGCGCTTCTGAAGGTGCTGTTGCGGGACCTCGTGTTGCGAATGGTGCTTCGAGAAGATTTCGCCTGATGATGGTGTATTGTGATCATACCGTCTTGAGCTATGAGATTTCCCGCCCGAACGAGGGAGAAGAGATGCTAGTGGTCTGAAAACCTACGTAGACCAAAATGAACTTCGGAATACTGGCATTAGAGTGATCGGATATCCACACCGTCTCGACAGGCTTTATCCCAGCAGATTGAGAGTCCGAGGGCGAATAGAGCATCTTCGACGCGACCAAAATGGATTCTGAGCACGGTATTGCACATGTGTTGCAAATTGAGCAAGAGCTTACCTATACAATTCGCATGGCGAGCAAGGTTTAGACGAAAACGGAGGATTTGAAGGCTGTGATTTGCGTTGTTCTGGACGACTTTACGCATAACGGCTTTGGCTTTGAAAGATTACTGCTCTCTAGTAGCGCTATAAGCCCTGTATGCATCGACGAACTATGAAACTAGTAATGTATATCCGTATCTCGGCAGATACTGTTCAACTTCGACTTCTCATCGTCACCCTTAGACAGGCCCAAGTCTGTGTCGGTAGTTTCATTGACTTCTGAATCCCGCTCAGGCTCAGACACCTTAGCGGTGCATCCTATAGCAGTCTTGCCTTTCCATGCATACTTGTCATCGCCGTTTTTTCTTCTCAACCCCATTCATACTCCGCTTCCCCTCCCTCTGCGCTAATCTCCTAATCCGCCTCTCCTCCCAAACCCTCCACCCCGCCTCCGCCAAATCCTCCTCAACAACCAAATCCCTCCACCTACCCATTCTTCCCACCCAACTGTCCACTCCCCACTCTACCCATCCCTCCCTCCTCAGCACCTCCGTCACCGCAAACCACATCGCCCCGCTTACGACGCCTGCCATGCACCCTACAGCAACCTGCGTCGGGGTATGGTAATTCAAGTATATCCTGCTTGCGGCCACGGCTGCGGCGAGAACGAAGGTGGAGAAGGAGAGGAAGAGCTTTTGAGGGAGATTTAGGGGTGTGTGGGAATATGGGCGGGAGTGAGAAGAGGATTGGGAGGGGGGAGGAGGCTTATGCCGTAGGAGGAGGAAGAGGGAGAGGGAGAGGGCGAAGTAGGATAGGAATTGCGCGTGGGAGGAGGGCATGCCGTAGCCTTTGCCGTTCATTTCTATATCGCTCAGTTAGCCCCAATGCGTCTCCGCGCGTACTCTGAAAGCCATCGTGTAAAATCTTTTGTATTGCGGAACGATGGCAATATGGAGGGAAGTCAAACGTACGCTTCGGCCTCTCCTCCTTAATCAACCTCTTCAGCAGAAAGTTCAGCGCCTCGCATCCCATTTGCCCCGCAAACATGAGGACGATCTCGACTTCGCGTGTCGACCATATTAGGGTCACGTAGATCACGCAGAGAGCTTGGGGGACGAGAGCGAGCCAGGCGCAAAGGTAAGATATTGGGTCGTCGGGGTTCTGTGGAGGCTGTGAGTGGAGGGAGGGGGCAAAGACGAGTGAGGAAGGGCGGGGCGTACATAGTGGACGTGTGTTAGGGAGAGGGAGGCGAGAGGGGTGGCTTCCATCTTGCCTGAAAGTCTAGGGAGTTTCGAGGTTGTGGAGAGTATGGGCGAGCTTTGGAACCTATATTGGCTTAGATGGCCATTGCATGTGAAAATTCGGTTAGACGTAGGAGTCAATAAGCCTTCCCAACTGCATTTCGGTAGTCGTACGTGTCAACCGATCCCATTGACCAGTCATATGAGCATGGCTTATTCCCGTAGAACATTGATGCCAAAGGCTAGAAATATACGCGCTCCTAGCGCGTGTGAGAATAGAACCCTCCAACCGTCCAAACCCCCCAACCGTTCACCTTACTCTAACTCCACAGATACGAAGTTTGACAATATATTTTGCGTATAGAATTGTGGATTTTGTACGTCTCTAAAGGGCTGGTACCCAAAGATTTGTCGAAATTTGCCTGGTTGGTGAATTGTAGAGCTCTGCAAATTTTCGCCGCCGGCGCCCCTGGGAGAGCCCTAGCGTTGTACCCCGGAGCAGAAATATCGATAATTCCGGGCGGCAGCCCTACAAGGCTGGCCGGTTGAGGGGTTGGAGGGTCACGTTAACGCCAAAAAAAAGTTCATGTTTTTCCGGGCGGGGGCCCCCATAAGCGACACCCCTAAGCAAGCGCGCCCCTCAATAGCACCCCACAACCACCAAATTCTTTCAATTCCACTACCTTCTAGCTCCACCAGTAAAACTGTAGGTCTACAGTATACCCCAAAGACCATAGCACCGTATAGAGGACGAGGGATCGCGTATACGTTGATAAATCGTGAGAATAGCAGTATTCTAGGCCTAATAAGTGCCCGAGTGGTGGGGGATCTCCGGGCGACTTCGGGGCCTGCGCTCCGGGACCTTTCCGGGGTAGTGTGAACTTTTTTTTGGCGTTGACCTGGAGGGTGAACCTTTCTAGCTTGGCATTGGAGATTTTCCTTATTACAAGCCTTTACTATCTTTAAGATCTACCAACGATTACATTAGGTTTCTATACAAACACGACAGTCTGGCTGTTGAACTGCATCTAGTGGTATCTACATATGAAACCTCCTACATCTCCATCGATTTTCTCACAACTCTGTTCCATTCTCTCGGTGCAAACGATACTCGGGGGTTTAAAGACAAAAGCAGAGCTCTTGTGCCATCATTTCTTGCTGAGTCCCTCCGTAATAAGCAACTGCGTGATCTGCGGCATGAAGGAGCGAATCAGTGTCGCGAGACTATCATTCCCAGCCAACATTGTAATGTCCTCCGCGGTATGTCCCTCATCATTTCGTGCACTGACGACCTCCTTGATGGACCCCAGGGTCAGTAGGAGCTGCAACAGCCTCTTTCTTGCTGATTATAATACCGTTATGGAGCGCCGAAAAGGGCGTGTCTCTGGACGTGTCCATGTCGAGATAGGAGAATTGAGGCTTCGGAGAGGTAGTCTAGAGGTGCGAAAATGATTCCACGTGGCTCCATCTCTAGGGTAGTGGGTGGCTTAATAGTACTACTGGGAGAAAGCTCCTGTTCCAGTAACAATCTGCCTGCCTTTACGTAGAGAAAAACGCAACTATTTAGATTCTGCTCCACTCACTGCTTTGCTTTACTCGTGGCCCTGTTGCGTAATGGTCTTTAGCCAGAACTGAGGCGGTTCGTCAAGGTGTCTCTTGCGTGTTGACAATGTCAAGGTGTAGGGATGCAAGTTTTCAAGCATTACTGGCAAAGAATTGAAGAACTTGAATTACATTGCACCTTAGCCTATAGCCAACTAGGGTTACGGAGGGTAGCAAGGCCCTATTCAAGAGTGTTGCGATAGCCAGTCCTTCTTCGAGTGCTTGTGCCAATCAATACCCCCATGCCGCCCCAAGTACGGAGACTCATCTACGCCAAAGCTTGCTGAGCCCAGCCATGATCTTGAAACTTGGTATCTTCAACATAAATCTTCGCTGTCGTAGTGAAATTTCGCGCATAGATCCTCCTGGTAGTATCGAGCCTGTGGAAAAGAGCCGAGGTTGTTCCGCCAGGCTAAAATTCCTTCCTCCCGGTGATTCAGCTGGAACCCGAGTGCTTTCCTGTGTCTTAAGGCAGTATCGTTTTGAATCAACCCCATATTCTCAGTCCCACCACCATATTCGAAGTACCTCCTGATATAACGGAAAATACTCTTGAGATAATGGTCGGCGTCCCCTTCTGGGAGTTGGGGATAAACCACTGATGCGTTAGACTGGAGATTCTCATTATCACGAAGACAAAGTTGTAGAAGTTCGTCGTACCGGCCCGCTCTTTGGAGTTCAAGTGGACCACCTGACAATGGACTTGATATTGATCTCTTCACATATTGCCTGAGCTCCCAGAATTTGTGGTCTTCGGGAATAAATATTATCTCGGGATCACTTTTTCTCATCGCCTTCAGTAAATACTTTCTATAAGATTGGTATCCGGGCTGCTGGATCTGTTTCTCATACTGCCATTTGTTTCTCTGCAAAGGGCTCTGCTTTGGGTATTTGGATCGAATTTGTTTCTCCCTCCATGCAAGGTATTCTTCCTCTTCTTCATCAAGTCGACGCACGATTTCCGGCATACCGCAGCCCTTGAATAAATAACTTCCTTCCACATCATGGAAAAAGTCTTCGGAATAGTCAATCAAATACTCTCGAAGTCTATCAAGTTCGTTCAAAATTTGATTTTGGGAACTATAGTCTGCTGGCGAGCTCTCAACCGCGCCAATATCGGTGGGCTCCATTACGGGTGAGATGCGATCCAAGGGCGTTGGGCGTGAGATGCTGGAATTAGTCGCGAATGACCACGGCGGCTGGTGTAAGAGCTTTGCCGTATTCACGGAGTGGAAAAATTCTAGAATAACTTGCTAGGCTTAGCAAAAGCAAGGATGTTCTCGGTATAGAAATTTGAACTCGGCGAATATGACGACAACGAGGTCGAGAGGTCTGCAGAGTTGATGGGTCGATTCAATGACTCTTTCCGGACAGGTTGGGGTGTGAGTGATAGTGGACGAGATGTGGGCTTAAGTTGGAAAGCCTTTAAGTAGAACACGTACCGTCGTATGAGTCATGGGCTCGAATATCCACACCGCATGGGAAAGTCGCCACACAATTAATGACCATGTGAATTTCCGCAACGAGAATGTTCGCCAACACTCAATTTGAGAACTTTTGCTATGGTTCTCGTCTTGAGAGAATCCAAAACTATTTAACCTGTCATGATATAAAATAGAAGAGTACAATATTAGCTTTCAGGCCACCGAAATTTTAGAGTGGATTTCTGGATTTGAGGCAATTTGAGCAGCTTGCCACGAAAATTTGGTAGCGACTCGCTCAAATTTCCATAAATCCAAAATCTAATTTTCAACTTTCCCGAAACCGCCTAAAAAAATCCAAAATCTCAAGCTCTAGACATCTCCAACTTCCTCATCGACTTCCATCTCATTCTCCGAGCCTCCTGCAAATGGAAGAAGTGCTGCAGTGTCCTCATTACTCATATGCTGCCTTTTCCAGTAGTCCTGGTCTTCAAATGACTTTGAAAGCGCACGTCTCTGTGCTGGATTCAGCTTCGTGGAAGAGGCGGCAGCATTTCCAATAGCCTGAACCATATCTCTGGTTTCACCCATGGCTTTGACCTGCTCCTCCAGCTTCCTTTCTAGCCGATTGAACCCTTGGCGAGTTTTCTCATGGGGAGTCTCTGGTGGCACCCCGGTCGCAGCCTCGGACTTCTCTCTAACAGTGCTCTAGAACAAACACCCTTTTCCGCCAGTATTCCGGCCCTTCGCCTGTCTTTAATGGAATCCAGAATTTCTCTCTGTAGCGCTTGATGGCCGTTTGATAGTGCTCGGCGTCCTTTAACTCCTCCTTAGGTAAAACGCTCTGCACAGAACGCTCATCTTCGAAGGTGTGCAACAAAAGCTCGTCGTAGCGTGCCTGGCCTCTCAACTCCAGCAATAGATTGTGAAATTCGACATTCTTATTGGCATAAAGCCGGATCTCCCAAAACATCTGCTCCTCATTTGTCTCCTTTAATATATCCATTGCACTGACTAATTCAAGTCGAATTATCTGTTGAGGAGCTTCAGTCTCGGAGCCCTCCCATTCTAAAAACTCCCTATCCTCAGCATCCAGCTTTTCGACAACGTCGTGCCACAGCATTTTCTGGAATGTAAAATTTCCGTCGACTTGCATAAGTCGTTTGCATCTCTCCATTGCATAATCTGCGAATCTAGCATAGCGGTCGACTGACTTTAGCTTTTGCTGACACTCTTCTAGCTCTTGAGCTCGAGCTTGCTGATAATTATGGACGATGTCGAATTGAGACAGGATCTGGGGGTCTGGATCTCCGCTCTTAAGCTGCTCTTGGGTCATTCGTATAAGCAATTCGTAATATTGCCGAGTTCGGTCTGTAATGTCTCGCTTTTGTAGCTCTGCTTTATCCCATGGACGGCTGACCAAAACACCTCGTTGAAATAGCAACATCAACACTCCATATATCAATCAACAAGCCTTATATAGTCTTTCCAGCACTTTTTATAATTATATAGAGAGATGTAGCAAATGTTGCAACTAAATCTAGACCTTGGTGGTCTCTCTTCCGGCCTCCCTGCTAATTTACCCTGTAGTACTAAATTTGTAGCTAGCTCTCCGAGAGGCTTCCGCTTGCTTGCAGCCTTGCTAGTTTGCCTCCCAACCTTAATCCCTGCTGCTATATGTGCTCTCTAGGGCTTAGCGTCAGTGGTGAGGCGTACTAGCTTGTGCTCCGCTTGGTAAGCTTGGTGGATTTAGTCGCTAAGAGGTCCGCAGCGCTCGAATGGTCGAAGGAGAGGTTAAATATAGCGTAGGGAGAGTCGATTGGGACGTTGCTAGGCAGATTATGTATGCCTGTACGGAATGGTTGCTTAATATGCATTGGTTCGTAGTCTGGCAGTGGCCAGGGGTTGGGGGGCGCGATTTGGCCGCGTTGGAGGGCGGTGGATGACGTGGTCGACATCGTCAGAGGTACGGTTGCGAGGCGTTCCAGCACTTTGGGAACTTAATAGTGGCTTATAAGTGCTATATAGTTGAAGAAGTTGAAGAAATTGGAGTTGCAAATACGCTGGGCGGACCTCGGTTAAGTCCCTGAAACGAGGTGCTCAGCCGTCCATGGGATAGAGCTCGATTTTCACTTCGCATGCCGATACTAGAGCTTCCTTTTTGCTCTTTATGATATTGCTTGGAGGCGCCGAGCTAGGGGTCTCTGTGTAGTGGTCCATGATGGTCGACGAATAGGTGAGGCTTTAAAGACGCGTTCCGGAATTGCAATCAGGCTCGATTAAGAACGGGCAGGGTTCAATGCAGCTGTGGTCAGAGTGCTACCGGGACGTGGCTACAGTCTGTGAGCGCGTCGGGGAAACACAAACACTGCTTAGCGTCTGGAAAACTTATAGAATAGACCATGAGATCTTCAATACGTCTGCCTCATCTCAGAGCACTCTGCGTTAAGATATAGCTTTCTCAACAGTGAAGTCTTACTGCTGAACTTGATTCACGTTGCTCGGGGAACTCAATGCGGGACCGCCTGATCGTTCTTGCCTGAAAGTTCACCGACGTTCAATATAAAATGTGACAGGCACGACTGACAACGCGGGGAAGACCCCAAGACCGATGGAACAGCTGAGTTCTCCTTCTAATCTACAATGCATTGTTGATAACAAGAGTTCAAGAGACAGTCTTTTCAATGAGACAGCCGAGTATCTTGTTGCCACATATAAGCCCGACGTCTTCATCTCACAGATGCAGCTCTCATACAAGCACTCCTCACCACACAAGCATTTCTCACAGCAGCACTCATCACAGCAGCATCACTAACAGAAGCACCTCACATAAAAGCACCTCTCACCACACCTCATCTTCAACCATTACACCAACCCTCACACTTACAAGCACCACCGCCATCGCCTCCACCTGCACCAACAATGCAGTCGCCGACCCAAATTTCGCCGGTACAGGGTTCCTCAGGTACACATACAACACCGACGCCGGATGTTTCCCATCCTGCACAGTGAATGCTGGCCAAGATGTCCCTCCATACGCGTAAGTCGCAAGCCTACCTTATCTCTACGCCTTCCACAACCTCCTAACCAAACTCAGCAGATTCTTCTTCTACGTAGAAGTAGACGGCGTAAACCCTTCGATCCAACAGGACGTTACCGTCGACCCAAGCAGCACCTACACCATCCAGTACATCTACGGTTATGACACCACGCTGGGAAAAGATGGCCCCTGCACCGTCATAACGACCTTAGGCGGAGCCGTAATCGATAATTTCGTCCTCCCCTTTTTTCCCTCCACTGGATATCCCGAAATGATGACTCCTCGAATGGTGGGCGGCATAATGACAAATCCCCTCAGGGCCGAGACTTTGATGGTAGAACTCGACTGTACGACCAATACAGCGCAGTTCTACCTCTATGAACTCGACTGACAACTATAGGACCATGTACCAGTTCTTCCCTGCCGGTATTGATGCCATTCACCGGAGCGCCAGTGGCACCCCGAGCGCAGTTGTCGACCCCACTCTAGTCACCACACGCAGTGATGACTACGCGTACTAGAATGGTGCGAGTTACGGAGCAAACTGCACACCCGACATCGACACGGCTCCATACATGTAAGCCTTCCCCTCCCCCTCCATTGTTAGGGTACTGATAAAGTTGGGCAAGCAGCCTTACTTGGGTACATTGGCAAGGCAGACCTAAAGACTTGTCTTGGGTAGTGAGACGGGTTGGCTGGCAACGACAAGGGCCTTTCAAGCCGCTATTTCTTAGGCAGAGTCAGCAGATCCAATACTATGGAAGACAAAATGAAGCATGAGATGCGAGTGGAGCTAGTAAATGGCTCAAGTCCGAAGGTCGTTGTGAGAAGAAAGACATATGGGAAAGGAACATACGATAAGGCGGCGGTTTATCCCGATTGAGTTTTCGAGCAGGTGTGACGGTGCGAAGTCTGATGTAATTGCGACGCACTACAGTCAAAGCTAATTGAAGCAAGCGAGGAAGGAAGTATTTCCATTGAGCAAGTGGCAAAGTCGATTGTTACCCGCATGATGCTTACAAACCCTCTCTGGAGCAATCGTCAAGCTGCCTCATTCTCCTAATGTCCTAGATTCTTGCTCATCATTTGGCGACTTGCCGCTCATACTTCGTACTTCACTGTGACCCAACCACCTTTCGGTGCGTGATCCTGGCTAATACCCATTGTCATCTGCAACAAATTGGGTACGTAACCCTTGACTATCACCTCATCTACGGGTTCCTGCCCCGAAAGACGTGTCACGGGAGGGGCTGGGACCCCTTGGAATATGAAAATTGGTCGTCTTTTGTCCCTTAGGCAGCTGCTTCGATCTCTTTCTTTACCCATTTCTCTAGTCCACCTCTGGCAATAATCTCCTGGATGTTTGGAGGGAGTGCAGTCACATTTTCGCTCCAAGTCTTCCCTTCTTCGCTTTCCTGTACGATGACTTTGCTTCGACGGACATCCCATGTGAATGTCCAGCCGGTCCGTCTCGTTAGTTGCTTCTCTTTTTCCGGCGAAGCCTGTGGTGCAGGCGGTGGCGAATCCAGTGATTCGCGATTCTGAGACGGCTCTTTGACATTTTGCTGAGAGCTCTGTATTTTGGTACTCGAGAAGGTCTCCCTCAGCCTTTGCACCAGGCGCGGGATCTCAAGCAAAGGGAGAGCATTGTTGATCGCATTGCGGCTGAACGTATTCCCTAGGCTTCCAGCCACCACTAAGGGTATC
The DNA here is from genome assembly GCA_033220425.1 of Lepraria neglecta. Lineage (NCBI taxonomy): Eukaryota > Fungi > Ascomycota > Lecanoromycetes > Lecanorales > Stereocaulaceae > Lepraria > Lepraria neglecta. The sequence continues at coordinate 1,925,330 of CM065651.1, read as the reverse complement.
TTCTTCGCCAGGATGGACGTTGCAGCTTGCTCTCGAGAAGAGCCACATCCGAAATTAAAGCCGGCGACAATGATATCGTTCTCTCGTGCGATGGAAGGAAACGCAGCATCGTAGTTTTCCATGCAGACCTCTGCCATCTTCTCTTTGGTTACGTCGTCTTGATATGTGTATTTGCCAGGGTATATGCCGTCAGTGCTAGAATGAGTCAGATGTGGAAATTCGAACGGAAGCTGGAGTTAGGACGCGCAACGTACCTGATATTATCTGCATCCAGGAAGACAATCTCGCCCTTGACTTCCTCTGGAAACCCAGGAAGGACATCTATAACTGCTTCGTTGGTTTCGGTTGATTGATCGGGCGACACGCCTTGCTCTGCAGTCTCGATCGCGATATCAAATTGACCTATGACGTTTTGCAGGGCTTCCTCAGCAGTAATAACACCCTCACCCATGTTCACCCCTGACCACCCCTCTGGGCGTTCATACCATCCTGGGCCTGAGATCTTGCCATACAATGCGCTTGCAGCGACAACCTCAGGACTAGCGAGGTAAGCTTTGGCCTTCTGGGAGCCCATTCTACCCTTGAAGTTTCGGTTGCTCGCCGAAATGCCGATTTCGCCATCTTCAAGGAGCCCAGTGCCGAGTCCGATACAGGGTCCACATCCGGCAGGCAGGGCGATCGCGCCAGCATCCAACATTGCTTGCCAATCGCCCGCCTCTTCTGCTGCTCGCTGCTCTGGCAAGGAAGCTGCTGCAATGTAAAATTTAACACCCTCAGCAATCTTAGGCACTTTGCCTTCGTTCTCTTTAGCAGCGTCCTTGAAAACTTTAGCTGCAGCTGCAAGGTCAGAAGCTCTAGAATTGGTGCAGGAGACTAAATAAGCTTTGTCAATCGTCAGGTTCTGCGCTGACAACTCCTCCAATGGAGTAGCCAACTTCACTGAGTTAGGTCCCGAAACGTAAGGAGATAGCGTCGAGAGGTCAAGATGTAGGTTCTTGGCGTACTTTGCGCCTGGATCTGCGAATAGCCGATTCTCGAACAGCTCGTCCAGCCGCTGGTGTGAAAATCGCTTGAATGTCAAGGCATTACTCAGCTCAGCAGATTCGTAAAGGGCTGCCTCTGTAGCCTTGTACCTCAGCCATTTCTCCAGAACTGAGTCCATTGGAAATAATCCAGTCAAGGCACCCCATTCGGTCGTCATGTTAGCGATGGTCAGTCGAGCATCAACGGACAGACTCATCATCGCTTCTCTTGACCCAGTAAACTCGATGGCATGGTTCAGCACTTCGTCATTGTTGAACAGGCCGCTCAAGGCCACAATTACATCTTTGCCGGTAACACCTTTGTGTAGAGCTCCCGTAAATGTGACCTTGGCAATGGGTGGAACTTGCCACCAGGTCTTTCCTGTTGCCCATATACAAGCCGCATCAGTCCGTACCATGGGGGTACCTAGACAGCCCACTCCTCCATACATGTTCGAATGACTGTCTGACGCAACTGTCATGGTTCCGGGGAAAGCATATCCTTCCTCAACCATGATCTGATGGCCGATGCCCCTCCCCGCAGGAAAGAAGTCCACCTTTTGCTTCTTCGCAAACTCCTCAATCTGTCTGTATTTCTTCAAATTTGACTCGCTTTTATTCTGGACGTCGTGATCTAGGGTCATAACGATCTGCCTGGGATCGTGGATCTTAGATGCCCCAATTGACATGAACTTTAGAGCCGTGGGCCATGAGTTGTCGTGTGTCATGCAATGGTGCGGCGACAGGGTGACATAGTCTCCAGCTTTCACGTATTGGTCGTTGGCGAGGCCAAGGGAGTAGCGCTGGACAATCTTTTCTGTGAGAGTCTGCGGGGCTAGAGCTGGGCTTTGTAGGGAGGAGAGGATGGCGGCAGAGGAGGAATCCTCGATCTGGGAGGGGAAGACATCCGCATGTCTACGAGGTGTAGTAGTACAGTAGGATCGAGGCCTGATATGGGGCAAAGGTTGCCGAGGAAGAGGTCTCGTTGCTCTGCAGCGAAGCAGTAAAGCTCCGGTCCTCTTCTGTGCGGCAATTAGCTCAACACCGCAGATTACAAGCGATAGGATGGCGCACTTACAAGCATCTCGCCTCACGCAGTCTAAGGAACGTCCAAGAAAGCACAATGGGGGTGGCAGTGGTTCTGGCGAAGTTCGGAGAAAAATTGTAGGACTTTGAGTCCTGTCCGAAAGGCTGCGGAATTCTGTCTTGACCAGCGTTGAAGCAAACGAATTAATTCCTCTCCACTTGCACTGCAAGATGCCTTCCAGAGAAGAGGTAGCATACTTCGGGGCAGGTCCCGCCCCCCTGCCTACTCCTGTCCTCGAAGAAGGGGCCCGTGCATTCGTCAACTTCGAGGACAGCGGTCTCTCGTTAGCAGAAATATCCCACCGCTCCCCCACGGCCAACAAGATTTTGGCAGACACAAAGGCTGCGCTGGTCTCATTGCTGGGTATACCGGACAACTATGACATCCTCTTCATGCATGGTGGTGGAAGCGGGGAGTTCAGTGCTGTGGTTTACAACATGGTAGCTGTTTGGGTGGAGAAGAGAAGAAGGCTGGCCGAGAAAGAGCTCGGAAGTGACGAAGAGAAGATTCTGGAGAGAGTCAGGAGGGAGATTCGGGAAGGATTACGTCTTGAATATATTGTCACTGGCTCTTGGTCGCTCAAGGCATCGCAAGAGGCAGCAAACCTTCTAGAGCCGTTGAAGAACGGCGGAAAGGCCGAGAATTTTGTCAGCATTGTTACGGATGCTAGGGAATGGAATGAAGGCAAATTTGGCAAGATACCGCACGAGGATACGTGGAAGATGACCTCTCGTGGAGGGAGTGCGTTTGCGTACTATTGTGACAACGAGACAGTGGACGGTGTAGAATTTCCAAGCTTTCCCAAATGTCTTATGTCGAAAGATGGCGAAGACGACAGATTGGTAGTCGCTGACATGAGCTCCAACTTCCTCAGCCGTCGAGTCGACGTGAGCAAGTATGCAGTGATCTACGGAGGGGCACAGAAGAATATTGGTGAATATTCTCGGGCCTAAATGCAAAACAGTCTTCAACTAATGTATGGACAATAGGAATCACGGATGTGACCTTGGTAATCGTCCGCAAAGACATCCTGGCTACGGTTCCTTCGCCCTCATTCCTACATGCAGTAGGAGTATGGTCTCCGCCTGCGATTCTGAACTGGTCTGTCATTGCCAAAAACAACTCATTGTACAACACCATGCCCATCTTCTCCATCTGGATTGCAGGCCAGGTCATGCGGTCATTGCTCTCTACCCACGGTGATACTAAAGTCTCAGGGCAAGAAGCTGTTGCAAATGCCAAAGCCGAGATCATCTACCGTATCCTCGACGAAAATCCAAGTGTCTACCAAATCGTACCTCACAAGGACGTCCGAAGCAGAATGAACATTTGCTTTCGTGCTGGAGATGCTGCCACGGAGAAGGAGTTCTTGGAAGGCGCAGAGAGCCGAACGTTACAGGGTCTCAAAGGGCACCGTAGCGTTGGTGGAATCCGGATAAGCAACTACAATGCTGTGCCAATGGCAAACGTCCAGAAGCTGGCTGAGTACCTCAAGGACTTTGCCCAGCGCATGCGATGAATATGAGCTCATTGCCCCGACTTACCAATACCAAGTGGAAAAGATCTCACTCAACCTGAGAAGCACTTGCTGAGTCGGGGCGTCAGACTTCAACAGGGCTGTGCGGGTGGAAACAGCGAGGACCCAATGCACTACGGCCGTACAACATGTGAAAATCGATCGATGAATAATTTCAACTCTCACACCAGGTTCTTCACATGCCCAGCGGAGGTTGCTTAGTTCAAGAATGAGAAATTCAGATATCCTCATTTTCCTTCAATTTATCAAGCATGTGAAAAACATAAGCCGCCATAAAAGCTTTCAAGTCGCCTCGAGAGCTTTCGACTCTATCCTCCGTCCAATAAACACTTCGAGCTCCTCTTCAACAAACGCAACATCACACTCAGTTCAACACACTTTACAGAGACTCACATCAAAGCTTCTTCAACCAACCACCGTACCAACTTCAAGAGCCCCTTCAATCGAGAGCCAATGCCCATCCTTCTTGCCCAAAACTTCTCCTTACAAAACTTGCCACAATGCCAGCAGTCAACGCTACTCTGACGGCCATGAATACCACGCTCCCTGCCGTTACTAATGGATGTCAATTTCCGACTCAGCAGGGTCTCGGCAAGGGGGACATCGCCGCCACCAATGGTACATGGATGTCCCATCAACTCGATTCACCATCAAGTTCACAAAGTACGGCAGCAAAATAAGTTGGGTGATACCATAGACGTCCTGGCTCAAGCAGCGGTGAACACCATGTCAGATTTGGCATACTCTACAGGCCACCAGGACAACTCAATCTATAACACGAGGACATAGGAAGTTGGGAACGTGAAATTAACTATCATACCTATTGGATACCTCATGCTACATAGTTATCGTGGCTTGGCGACTGCGGCGATGATAAATGGGTGGGCTAACAAGTATGATCCTATTGAGGCTGATATGGAATTCATTGAGTGGACGGATGGTCGGCCTTTTACTATCGGTACAGGGAGGATCAAGAGATTGGTGTAATAGGTTAGCTATTGGCGCCAGTAAGGGTCTTACAAAATTTCCATCATCTCTCATTCCCTGTCACAGGATTAGTGAAGTAAAAGAAAGCGTTCCCTCTGGAAAGTGCGTCGAGACACAAATTAATCAGCAGTGGGCAAGCTTGTTGAAACACAAACCCTTCTTAGTGCATTCACTTATTTCTGTTCTCCCTTTGTTTCTGACTATCAAGCACTGAAACCATCGCCACGCCTTAGCAATGTAAAATCGGCAGTCTGGTTGCATACCCGGATGGCTCCCGCCAATAACCACATCACAAATGATCTCATGCAACAAGACATTTCCACCTTAGAACATGTGCTGAAACAAAGGATAGACATTATCGAATCGTCGAGTCATTGAGGAAGGGCGAACGATTTCCAAGATTAGCCTCGATCTGGTATCACAATTCAAAAATCTCTATGGTGGTTTCCGGGGTTGGTGTTGTAGGAGGAGAAGGCGAGGTCGACAATCTGTTGAGAGAGGTGCAATGCGTGGAGGGGAATGGGAGTAGGATAGCGCTGTAGTTGCTGGCCAATCTGGACAGTGTGAGGGTGCGCTAAATAGTCTAATATCAGGAGGCTGTGGAAGGATTGCAATTTCTCAATGACTGAGCAGACAGGAAGAGTGGGGTCATCGATGAACTCACTGGTCTGCCAGACAAGATAGAAGAATCGCACAATAGCCATACATAGAGCGGACATGGCTCGCTAAAGAGAACCGATATCTACCACACACAAAAAACCAAGTTTGCACATTTTGAATATCACTGTCTGGGCAGCCAAAATCTCTCAGCTTCTGATGAACTTAGCGCGCCAACTTTCGCTAGACAGTAGGAGTCGGAGTCTGGTCATTCATGGGACTCTACACTTGATCTTGACACACTGAACTCTTGTAGTCATAAGCATGGGTGGTGTATGTGCTCTAGCCCTCCAAATCGCTACAGTGGGACTGTGGGTTAGTGTGTCTCATGATCAGATGCGGTTTCAGCCATGCGCCATGACCATGGGCCATAGCGAGAGATCCGTACTTCCTGAGAGCACTATTTATATAAGTATCCCACCAGTAGTTGGCTCTTCAGTCGAGTTCATCTCTTTTAGAGCTATAGCAGTTCTTTTCACAGTAATTAAGCCTATATATATATTAGTCCATCTATCCTTTCATCCTATCTATACTTACATTCTTCCCCCCTCTTTCTAAGTATAAATACCTTAGTATCACCTAGTCATGGCCGTCGCTACACGTAAATCAGCTACCTCTAAGAAAGCCTCCAAGAAAGCCTCTAAGACGGCCCCTAAGACCTCCTCCAAGAACCGTAAACAAGCCAAAACAGCCACTCGGAGGGATGCTATACCCCCCCCGAATTACAGGTATCTACTACCTCTTCGGGAACTATCAGCCCAAGCCTCATCGACGAAATACCTCCTCCTAGTTACCGTAATCAAATTCGCGAGTTAGAATACCGCCTAGCGGCGCTAAAGGACCAGCGCGATTACCAGGATCGCTATCGAGTCTACAAGTTATATAGTCGCCGTTGCCGTCATCGTTATCGCTACTTATCTATTTCTAGTATAGACTCGGAGGAGGGGGATAGCCTAATAGTCTCTTTCAGGCATGCCGAAGGTAAGAAACCCTTTCTTAGTCTTTATAAGCGCTATTATACTGTTAATATTAAGTATTTTAAGCAAATCTTCTTTGGAATATTTAAAACGGAATACCTTATAAAGCTAGCCTATAACTATACCAATCGTATAGATAGCGATACTATCCAGGAGACTAACGGGTTAGTATACCTCCTGTAGTATTTCGAGGTATATAGCCAGGCCGTTTATTACTATATATACCCTATAGTAAGTATATAGTTGCAGGTAGCCCTTTCGGACTACCGCCTTCGCCTTATAGAGCTATATATATACTATAAATTTGACTCTATCCGCGCATACCATCACGCGTTCGTTACTATACGTATCCTAAGTGGCTAGGATGATCTAGTAGCCTAGTCGATCGATGATAGACGCTGCTTAGACCTCTTAGTCCGAAGGATATCCGTATAGGGCAATACTAGGTTATACGCAGGTAGTAGTGCCTCAAAATCCTCCTCTTCAGGCCTATTCACGTATAGATCATTTAATAGCGGCCACTATCTACGCGACCGCTGCAGGTATCTTTATATCTATTCTATATATTAGTAGAATCACCTAGCGAATACGTGCTCAAGGGCTAACTCGGCCTCGAATAACGCCAACTTAATACTACTAGTAAATCGAATTTCCAAGTCGGAATAACTCCTAGAGTACCCGCAGGTACCTATATCGCTACTATACGTAGTAGAAGGTTTTCTATACTTACTCGTCGATCTATCCGATCCAGATCTACCCTATTAGGGCCCGTTGCGCGTCGATAGTTAGTATAAATAGTTAAAGAATCACCCCGATCAAACCTTCGCCAAGACCCTAGCGGCTATTCTTCGGAAGGGGGCAAAAATCGGGTATAGAGGTATAGACATCTAATACCTCAGTTAAAACCACTAATTAGTACGTGCAGCACTAGATATATTAACTGCGGACCTTCAAAAACAGCTTCAGTATAACTGGTTAACTCTAGTAGACTATCAGACGGAGCCCCGGTACGTCTATTTGCCGCTAGGCTTGGTCCCGAAGTATAATAGGGGCTAGAGACGTATTCATAACCTCTCGTTTCTATACAGCAGCTCAGTTAATAATGGTATACCTTACGATTAGGGTACCTTAGAGTATATAATATATAATAACGCCGTGGATACGCTGCTATAACAAGGTCCAGGGGCTTAATTCGTTAAGCGAGACCTGAAAGACGCCTTTCGTCATATTCTAGTAGCTACTTTAGACTAGTAGCTACTAGGTTTCTACTATAATGGTTTCTACTGGAAAGAACGCTATCTACCCTTTAGTTTACGTATAGTACCGTTCCTCTTTAACCTGTTTACAAAGGCGGTTAACTAGATTATAACCGCAGTATTACTATAGGCTATAGTATTATACTACTTAGACGATTTCTTCGCTATTCTGGCACCACAAGCTAACGCTATCGTATATAGCTATTAATTCGATCAAGTATATAACGAATTAGGCCTGTCAGTTAACTATTCGAAGGATACGAGAGGTATAAAAGCCGACTTTGTAGGAATTGAATTCGATAGCATCCTTATATAGGTACGACTCCCTCCGGACAAGCTAGATAGGGTAAGAAATATAGTATAAGGCCTCCTTAAAAGGCCTATAATCCTATATTCGGAACTTGAGTCAGCAGTCGGTTTTCTATTATTTACTGCCAAAATTGTAGTTCTAGGAAGGGCCTTCTTAAGGCGACTTTTTAACGTAATTCGGAGGCTAATAGCTATCCTATATATCACCGCAGCCATAAAGGCTGATCTACTATAGTAGTATACCTTCCTAAAGGACTGGAATAGCCTTAAACTACTACGTCACGTCGTTAGTCGACCATCGTAGTATATATAGACTAACGCCTCTAGGAGGCTTGGTATAGGGGGCTATATTCTTAATCACCCAGCCCATTTATACTCGGTCCAGGACATCTTTAGTATACCGGTCGCTACACGCTATTATCGTAAAGATATATAATTTAAAGAAATGAAGGCTATTCTTCACGCGATATAGCTATAGTTAGAACGACTCCGGGGATTAAAATTAACCCTTTATTGCGATAATAATGCCTGTATCTATAGGCTGCATAAATCCTCGATCCGTGGACTAGCTATAGCCCTACTAAGGGATATAGCTATGCTCACGGCTAGATATAATATCTATTTGGTTCCAGAATGGATCCCAACAGGAGCTAACTAACTGGCTAATAACCTCTCGTGATTCCGATATCGAAAAATCGCTGACAGATACCCTTAGCTAGGTCACCTAGCTACATCCCCGCTGAGTCAGGGCGGGACCTACTATAATCGTAGTATAGTTAGACCGCACTGCCACGAGAAGCCGCTTGACTCCTATAGTAGGGGTTAGCAACAAAAACCCGAAAAACGTATACTATACTAACGCAGTTATATATCACCTATTATATACTTAGGGGGAGTATACCTCCCTTCCCAGTAATAGTAAACTTATTAGCTAGCTAGATAGCAGATCTCAGCACGAAACGGGTCAAGGTAAAGATAGTTAAGGCCTACTTAACAGGCGTCAGATCAACGTATATAGATATAGGCTATAGGGGCCTCGCAGTATTTCATAACCTATAATTAGAACGTATAATAGCGGGTATATAACGCCTACAGGGCGAGGCCGGGACAAAAGAAAGACGTCCTATTACTAAGGATCTACTACTATAGATCCTCCCTTATTTTAACTAGTATAACGAGACTGGTTCAATATTATATACAGCCTTTTGCCTTATATTCGCCGCATTCCTCCGTATAGGGGAGTTTACCTATACCGCAAAAGATTATAATAATTACGAATTCAGCCAGTAGTTCCTGACTCGTCGCTCAGTAAGGCTATATAAGAACCATCTAGAGCTCACCCTCCCAGTATTAAAAACGGACCCTTTCAGGCGGGGTATTACCCTTACTATCGCAGCTTCCGGCGATAGAGTATACGCAGTTAAGGCGTTACGCCATTTATTCAAGTAGAAGACCATACTAAATAGTCCCCTCTTCTAGCTAGGAGGCTCCGTATTTATAAGGGAGATCGCTACGAGTTACCTTCGTTAAGTACTTATATTACTTAGGGTAGAAGGTTATTATTTAGGATACTCCTTCCGTAGGGGGGCCGCTACCTCTGTATAAGAGGTAGGCCTTAGTAACGAAGAAATCTAGCTACTAGGGCGATAGAAGTCGGACTCCTATCGTCTATATATAGTCACTTATCCCGAGCGAATACTTATAGTATTACGTCGGTACCAGTAGCGCTAGTACTGGCGATACTCGCCAGGAGCTACCCTACGAGGCCTTCCTCGGAAACCCTCTACGGGGGCGTTATTTGGGTGTTATTTGGGAGTTTTCTAGCGCTGGGGCACCTGTTATAGCCTTTCTAGGCCTGCTAGCCCTAGCGTTAGACCGCCCAAGCATCTATTTATATATCTACTTGTGCCGGTATATATAGCTTCAGGAGTGAGAACACTAATCGCTACAGTGGGACTATAGGTTAGTATATCTCATAATCAGATGCGGTTTCAGCCATACGCTATGACTATAGGCTATAGCGAGAGATCCGTACTTCCTGAGAGCACTATTTGTATAAGTATCCCACCAGCAGTTAGCTCTTCAGTCGAGTTCATCTCTTTCAGAGCCATAGCAGTTCTTTCCCGCCTACCCGCACCTTATATATAGCCTATATATAGCCTATCTACACTCCAGGTCTATACCGCCTAGGCATGGGAGTTTTCTAGCGCTGGGGCACCTGTTGTAGCCTTTCTAGGCCTGCTAGCCCTGGCGTTAGACCGCCCAAGCATCTATTTACATATCCACTTGTGCCGGTATGTATAGCTTCAGGAGTGAGAACACTAATTAACGGTTAGCGTGGCTCAACATAATTCCGCAATCCCACAGTTACGGAAGGTCGAGACCCATATACCGATGCTCCCTTCTTTTGCGTAGACGCCGGCAAGCTTCGAATTAAATCCGATAAGAGCGGAAATTCGGAGTGAGGGTGTTGTATTGAGGGAGAAGATCTTGAGTAATGCAAGAAGCTCACTACCTGAGTCCTTCGCCATTGTCTTGAGGTCAATAAGCACCACTTTCATGCTGCTGACCTCGCTAATTACGCGGTGGATATCGGCTGGCGCATCATGGACTGCGCCGATGCACTGGTAGCAAGCTGTTAATACGTCTCCACTGATCTGGATAAAATCCATTATGCTCGCCGTTGCGCTGAGTGGATCCCCCACATCTCCGTCAAAGTATCGGCAACTAGCCAAAATGATTGACAGTTTTTGCGGTGGTGAGCCCTGAGAGATTGGTTGGTGGTAGGATCAGAGAGTAGACTTCTGGACTTCGTCCGCTCCAGCACTACACAGTGTTGGCAGTCCTAGTAGTACAGAGCCCTCAAATCGTAGGGTGGTTGGGCTGAAGAGCGGGCTATGGCACTTTTTGCTCCAATACCGTGATAAGACGAGGCGCTCGTTGTCATGGTTTATCCTAGCAGTTTGCAAATACTAGGCCTGGAAAGCAGACTTCGAATCTTCGTTCACTCAAGCAATACCACAATGAGTGGCAATTCTAGTGGTGCGGAGCTTTCGACTTGTAGGATATCGGAGATGTAAACCTGCCCTGTGGTCTTTGTTGCTGCAAATTAGTGACGAGAAGAGGGGTTTATCGTGGTGGGTAGCCCGTAAAGGCGCTAGTAAGCTATCCAAGAAGCTATAGTTGGCGTCCAATTTCGCTCAGGGGTCGCAAAAGAAGTTGCAAACGCAGCGGCATGAAACCCGCGAAGATCGGTCGGTAGTAAGGCTGGAAGGCACTTCGTTACACCTTCCCTGCTCGTTGAGAGTATTGAAAATATCAAGTCTTTCGGTAGATAGCCCATATATATGTATGAACCAGGCTCAGCCGTGAAGATACTACCACGTTGTTTGAGATGTTGCCTTGACGTTGATCGAAGCGGGGCATTTCACCCGCATTGATCAAAGGAGTTAGAAGGATGCAGCAGAAGTTAGGATGTTGATAGGTCACGCGTGAGAACTTGACCTGCTTAATCATTCAATCTATGTATAGGCCAATCAGATTGTTTCATTGAAGTATATCATCATCAATCTTCATCTCTGGCACATGCTTCTTACACAATTCTATCGATCTTTTCTAAAGTTGCTTCGCTAGCATAAAATCGCTGGCCAGCTTGCCATCTGGAGCTGAATTGACGAACCCGTACGGCGTCATGTATTTGCCACTGATATCTTTCTCCTGGACCTCTTTCGATGTCGCTGCATACAGCATGTTGCCCAGCCCCCTCAACATCCAACTCACCATCGTCAATATGCAAAGAGACGGCATCAGAATGCATAGCGAACCGCGCCGATGACGTCGACGTAATTCTCACATCGCCATTGTCCCTAGCCGCCTTCTCCAAAGCCGGCATAACAGTCATGATGAGGGCGAAATGCGCGAGGTGATTGATTGCGAACATCCACTCCACCCCGTCTTTACTAGCCTTAGCTTCTGACATAATTGCACCAGCGTTTAGTAGCACGATATCCAACGGTAGGTCGTGGCCAAGAAATCCTCGTCCGGCTGCGTGTACTGCTTTCAGCGAGGAGGCATCGTACTCCAGGAATTCAAGATCAGCATCCGCATCTGTTTTGCGGATCTCGGCCATTGCTTCCTTAGCTTTGGGTTTGGAACGGTATGCCATGAACCTAAGGATCCGTCAGCATTGAGCACTTGGAAATGCTAAAGGACGTACACTTTGGCGCCTTGACGAGCTAGGATTTGTGCTGCGACTTTTCCTATGCCTCCGTTTGCTCCGGTCACGAGGACTACTTTGCCGTGTAGATCGGGTACTATTGAGAGGTTCACTTCGTTTTGTCTCCTTTTGACACAATCAGCACGGTTCTTCAATTTGTCATTAATCATCACTGACCGGTGTTGCCAACCTCGAAGCAGGCCGTAGTATCCTTCTGAGATGACCATTTTGGATACCAGATTGATAGCGAGCTGAATAGTTTCTGATGGATCAGGCAATTTTCTCTTTCAGATTGTTCGTGCTGTGATGGGTACGTCCTGTTTCTGATTCTCTTCTTCCCCGTGTCATCTTCGCTCACGAGCTCCTCTTTATATCATGAAGCATCAAAGAACACTGCCCTAAATGTACTCTCGGCACATCAAACATCTTGTTCATGGAGGCGAGTCGAACTTAGCGGTTTATGACGTTGCCTTGCGTGAAAGCCCATGTTCTGCTGTCGATCATGTCGCCGGAGGAGCGAAAACAGCTTTCCGGGCGGGATGGAGGCGAGCCGAGAGCGCTAACATGACTCGCCACCTATGCGGAGTTTATCACTGGCTTCTGCAAGAGAGATGGCGAGGCTGCATATAAAATTAGGGTCTTTCAAAACACCAAGTCGACCAAAAGGAGAAGACTCCGCAAAAACCTGCGAAAAGCTAAGCCACAAGGGGAATCGAAAAGTGTTATTGCCGTGTTCTGATCCTGATTTGAAGTATTTCATGATACTTTCCCACCCGGGATACTCCGACACTATGCAGCAGTATATACAAGAAAACACTATGTACGTGCTTCACCAACCATCAGTCAGCGATGGTCTGCACTTCCTGTCCCATCAGCTTAACGGATTGAAAGGGTGTTCGCCCTTAATGAGCTAGTCCCACTCCGCCCCTACTCCCAGTCGTCAAGATCATCCATCTCATCACTATCCCATTCATCTTCTTCATCATCTTGGATCATCCGTAATGCACGCTGAAGTCCCGGGTTAGCGTTGCGGCGCCGGACGTTGACCTCGCGCGCGCGCTGCGCAGGAGCTTGCTGGCCATGCTGTCGTGGCACGGCGGGTGCTGCCGGAGCTGGAGGGGGCGGTCTCTCCTCGTCGTCCGACTCTTCATCTGACCATTCCACCGGCTCGCCGTCTGCACCACCGCCTTGGAAGCCTTGACCAAATTCACCATCGTCTCCACGTTCAAGCTCCCAAAGACGCATATAACATCCGCTTTTCCAGTTATTATAGTGTTGATATGGGTTGCCTCTTTCCAAATAGGCGCCGCAAAGGTAGCAAAAGTGGGTGTTGCACCTAAAGCAGATCATATGGTTACAGCCGTAGGTCTTCTGAGCGCGTGCGTTGCAAGTAGGACAAGGTTGAGTATGCAACATCATGTAGTTCTCTGAAGCTCTTTCTTCGGCCGTGAGTTCGAATTGGCTGCGCGGGAAGCAGACGAAATATTCGCCGTGCCAGCTTGCCTTGCAGACTCTACAGAATGCGAAGCCGCAGTCTTCGCAAATTGCGAGGCGCTCGGCTGGTGGAGGTAAAGCCTCAGGATTTGAGATCCGGTATGCGTCAGGGTTCACAACTTGGTCGGGTTCCTTGCCATTCTCGCCCGCGGCTCCTTGCTCGGGTTCTGCTTTGACGGACTTCTTGTTTGGGATCCGAGCTGGACCTTGGCACCATTGACGCGGGCAGTAGACAGTGGTGGGATCCGATTCCAGGCGCTTCTTCCGCTTGAGTTTGACATATCTCTGGACCGTTTCCTGCTCTAGTGGTATTTTTAGAAGTTCGCTTGGCTCTAAAGTCCTGTCTTCTTCTGGGTTCTTTGGGGTAGCAACAATGCTTGACGTAGGCTCTGAACCACACTTTGGAGCCATGCATTTGACATTACTGATGTCTCCCTCAGTGATACAGCTGTTGTAGAAATCTTGGAGACACTCGACGCAGAACACGTGTGAGCAGAGAAGTAGGCGATGGCATACGGTGCCTTTCTTGGGCTCTGCAACAGTATATCAGTCTTGGCCCAATCTCGTAGCTCTCTCAGAACGTACCAAGACATATACCACATTCGAACGTCTCCTTCTCGAATTTAGCACGCTTAGCCTTCAGGTCAAAATCGAGCAGGGCCACTTTGAGATCCGTTGAGACCTCCAGCACCTCTGCCTCGCCCTGACCAAGGTCAAATCCCCTCTCTGCCGCTTCTCTTAGATGATCAATGTACGCAAACACCACCTGATCCTTTCCCATATCATCCCAGATAGTATGGCCGGCCGCGCGTAGCTCTCGTAACTTTTTATCTGGGAGCCACTGTGATGACAGGTAGAATACTGGTGGCTTTTCGGCCGGGTATCCGTCTGGAAGCGATAGCACAAGGGTCAGAGGAGGCAGATGTGACAGCCGATGTGCATCTTGTGTAGTACTGGTGGCCGGGAAAGCGTCAGTTGCCGGTTTGCCTTCGACATTATGCTGGGCAGAAGCCCCCTCCTCCGTAGAGCTGGGAGGCGTGAATTCCGTTTCTGGTGGTGCGCCCTCAGCCGTTGGGAACTGTATCAATAGACCTTTGAGAGGTTCGACTGCCAAATCTAAACAGGCAGAGAAAGGGTCCGAGCCCGAAGCATTGAGGGAAAGTTCGGGGTATATTGCCCCAACCGTTGAGAGTTCGAGTGCCCGTTCATCGTCCGCCTCTTCACCAAGGTCATCGGCCATCCTGGGAGTTCATGTGTTGGCAAGCAGTCATGGGAGGCTGCAAGCCTTCAATAGCCTTGTGACATAAGGATATGGTGGTGTTAGACGGAGAAAAATTTCAGTGTTACCTCATACAAGACTCAAATGAGTCAAATCCCCGTGGCGGAATGTCGATGCCAAGAAAATGGCCGGCGGCTTGGCGCGCTAGTCGAAGGTAGCGGAACCATAGACCTTTCTAGCTGCCTGAAGCTCAGCTACTGATGAGGCTGAGATGATGGAGATACCCTACGGAGACCAGGCGCATTCTCTTTCATGTAACTTAAACTACTCATGCACAGTATATGAAGTCGTTTCTTCAGCCAGAACGAGCGCTTTCATGACCAGCTAAATGCTATGGATCCACTGTCGATCAGTGTAGGCATCCTTGCCATCCTTGGAGCATGTTCCAACAGCATAAGATTTGTCCGATCCCTCTGCGACACACCACGGGAATTAGAACTTCTAGTTGCAGAGCTAGATCACCTGGAAAACGTAGTGAAGGATGTCAACAGTCTATTGATGGAAGGGTCCTCAACCACTAGTATTGTTAAGATTCTGGACGAGGCACGAACCAAAGTTGGGGATGTGCACGCTTTCATTGAGAGTCGGTTACATCGGGCAAGCCCCAATTCCGCATCTACGTCAGTGAAGGTCACACGAAGAGCCTTGATCAGGCAGAAATCTCATCTAAAGGCGTTCACAGACGACTTGAAAGGAATAAGAGCTCGCCTTGCTGACTATATGGCAATCTTGAACCTGTAAGTTTGGTCACCGTGAGCCTGCCTCGATTTTGGCCATTTACTGAATGTATCATTGAGCTCCTCTATATTTCATATACAAGCGCAGATAAGAGAGAACCGACAGACCCCTCACCAACGTGTAGATTTAAACACACAGCATGGAGATCAAACACGAACGACTGCTTCGCCTTTGATACCTGTCCAAGAATCCTCATTGCTGATCAAAGAAGAAGTTGAGCAAGTTGCAAGGATTGAGAAAAAGCCTCCAGAGCTGATAACTGGTGTCGGTCTACGTGCCAAGGAAGAAGCCACAAGTGGACAGGACAGGACGACCGAAGGGCAGACTGTGAGCTTGATAGCTTCCATCGTCGACAAAACACAACATGCTATCATTGTAAACGACCGTTCCCTCTGCGAACACCTTGCCCAGATTTACCGGGAACTCGGCGAGAATCGCACACAGATACAGCAGCTGACTAACGCACTTGCGCAACCTCAGGGCAGAAAGGTCAGACGACTGCCCACGACTTCGGTAATTGATAATAGTGTTGGGAACGACATCCTGGATGATGATACCCCGTCCGAACTTTTTGAGGATTGTCATTCTGACGCTGCCGAGATTTTCTTCGACTGTGTGTCTCGATTCTCACAAGACCATTCAGATGAGTCAATTGATCGACTGCGTTCCATGTTCTCTGGCACGCCTGACTACTTTTTTGAAGCAACATCCACGTTCTTCCCGGAACAATATACTATGGAGGGTCTGTTCAACGAACCTACAGCCGTACTTGCTATGGCGGATTTGAATTGTACGAACAATCGTCGCCTCCACAAGTATTTTCTCATACATGCCGAGACTCCAAGACGATGGCGAAGGGTCACTGTGCTTGCCAACATCAGTTGTGTCTCCGAGCACTCGGCCCTCTCACATCTATCAGCACCGGATATCCTTGAGCATTCTTGCAAAACACTTCCAGGAGATCTCCAGTCTCAGCTTGATGAACTCTTCCGCAGCAGGAAACTGCTCGAAACGATCACTAGTGTCTCACTTCATATAACAGAAGATAATCAAGGTCAACTCTCCATTGATACCTCAAATGTGCTGTTTGCCGAGGACCTTCAAGAGATCGAGATGTGTAGCGAAGAGGATCGATTGCAAGACATTGAGGATTTGGGCTGTGCTCAGTATCTGGAAAGTGAAGTCATCGTACGATCTCGCATATCCTCATCTGCGTATGTTGTCTGGGTGGAGTCTCAAAGCTGCATCGAGCGAAAGCTTCCTTTTGCTGGTGCGGGCTTGCAGGGGCAAAATGGGGTTGAAGATTTTTTCGACGACCTTAGATTGTCATACAGCTTGCGTGGCTGCGTCTGTGTAGTCCGCTTTATCGGCGTCGTGTTGGATGATACTAGAAAGCATCTGAAAAGCTATCTTTACGAATCACCTACGCTTGGCACAATCCAACAAATATTGGAGACCGCAGAAGCAAAGGCAGAGAGGATACCGTGGTCTATAAGAGAAACTTGGGCGAAGCAAATCGTAACAGCTGTCTCCGAAGTTCACAGCAAAGGCTTCGTTGTGGGAGTCCTTCAACTCGATTCCATTGGCATTAGGGCAGACGGAAGCGCTGTGTTGACTGCTTTAAAAACGTCTGGACGGCATTTGCCAAATCGAAGGGGTTATGTACCTCCAGAGCTACGGTCAGAGCCCGGCAGCACACCTTCACCGAAGAAAATGAACTTTCGGACAGACATCTTTCAGCTAGGGTTTATACTTTGGCTTCTCGCAGAGCACAAATCCACGGTCTGCGGCTATTACTGCATAAGGAATGGCTGTACGACAGTTCCTCGCTATTCTTGCACTGCAGATCATACCAATCCCGTGAGTCTGCCTCCTTGCTCAAATGGAGTTCCAGCATACTTCAACGTGATCATCAACAATTGCCGAGCATCCAACCCAAAAGCCAGGCCTCCGGCGCGCGAACTCCTCGCGTCGTTTCCCCAGGGAGGAGAGATGACAAGCAGTTTGCCCGAAATGGCTGAGCTGGGCGCAAAATACCCTCTTACTGATTGTGTCCGCTTTTCCGTAAATTGCGACGAATGCGGCGCTTTGACGACCGACGTCCACTATCATTGCAACATCTGCAATTTAGCCGATTTCGACATTTGTTATATCTGTGTTGCTCAAGGGATTCATTGCTTTGTGCCAGAGCATCGCCTGACGAAAAGGATCTTGAAGAATGGTAGTATTGTCAATGAAGCGTGACAGAGTACACGGAATCTTGCAATCCCATGCGTATTCGTAATGGAGTGCATCGAGGATTGCATTTCTGCTCACCTCGACGGAGTACTTGACGTTTCTTAGACTGGAAGAGCAATAAGGGAAGCTCGCCCTTCATCTAACGAGACCATAGATTCCATAAGACGGATGTGCTATTGTTGTATATCCATCGGTCCAAAATACCGCTCTGAATGGCGAAAGATGTTTTGGGCGTTCGGATTTAAAGGGATTCTTAGGCCTGGTTGAGCAAGTGAAGTTCTTGAAGGACCTCTATGTATGAGTATCTTTTTCTTTCGCACTTCCCGCCTGGAACCTCAAGCCGACTCACGAGCGACCATTCAGTTGTAACCTCTGCGATCGTTTGAACAAAATATGGAGGCTAATCCCATTTTAGCGTCACAGAAGAGATGGACAGCGCTCGGAGTGATCCAAGGTCTGCATCAAGGCTAGAGTCGGAGAGAGAAGTAGAGGGTAAAGAAGAAAGAAGGAGAGGGAATAGAAAAGGCCAGGAGCCCTTCGATAAACTAGGCATTATGATATCGCCTCGCTCCGTGGAAGCCTAGTTAAGGTCTAATAAGCGTAGAAACATTGACTAGATTACACAAAACGCAGGATACGGAGCCGTATTTACACTAACGCAGAGGGAGCATTCCAAGATTTATGACGGTAGCCAAAAACCGAAGGGAGGGCAGCAGGAAGTGAATGGAGGTCGAGGCTAGCCGGATATTTCACGCTTTACTGGATGAAGTAATCCACCTGTATACTTACTATACGAGGCGCGTTCTCCGGCGTCGCCACTGTTCCTCAACAGTTCTCTCGGGTGGTCAACCATGCTCCTTGGGTAATACAAAGGACCTTCGACGCGCTTAACATCGTTCCCATTTCGAATAAAGGGCATTAGGAGTGATGAGTATGGGCTTTGGGTCTGGGTTAAAAGATTCGACATCCTCCAGGTTGCTGACGGTATTTGGTCCTTAAGGTATGTACTTACAAAGATGTCGATGAAAACCAAAACACGTAAAGCCATTTCCTCAGGAGATGAACTAGAGACCTAATCAAATCATGACTTCTTAATGTTATATAACGAAAGTTTGAGTCTCGCTGTGCTAGTACCGGCTCGGTTATTTCACCAACACCTTGAACCCTTTCGCACCCCTCTTCACCTGCGGAATATGATACTCGTGGGCAGCGTCCACATCGGCTCTCGTGGTCTCTAAGAGCTCGAAGTTGGACTTCCGAAATAGCGTTGCCAACGTGAGATACATCTCCGCATACGCCAAGTTCTGTCCCACACAAGCCCGCGTGCCTCGACAAAGGGGCACAAAATGCTTCTGCAGCTCGCTGCTATTGGACTGGAGCCAACGCTCCGGCCAAAAAGTAGAGGGATTGATGAAGACGGCCGGATTGTCGTGCATATCCATGTTATTTATTGACATGGGAGTGTTGGGTAGTATCACCTACTCTTTGTACTGGAGCGCCTCGTCGGGCGAAATCCGAGGCATTCGACTGATCACCCCGTAGGACATGCGTAGTCCTTCTTTGATGACGGCGGATAAGTATGGGAGTGTCTCCAAAACCTGCCACTGCGGAATAGTCCGTTCATCAGGGATAGCTTCGAGAAGCTCGCATTTGAGCTGCTACTGCCACTGCTACTGCTGGAACCCTGGGGATAGTTAGTACTTATCATCATCACAATATTGGTGACAATGAGAGGGAATAATGGAAGACAACGAAAGAGCAATAGGGTGTAAGACGTCATGACATTGAATATTTGGTCACGGACACTGCTCGATTGGCTCAATGCCTCACAGTTATAGCCATTCGTTGTCATACTAGCTACGCATTGCATGCCAATACCGCAGCATGTGCTGTCAAGGCAGCAGGCGCCACCTGCGATGCAATAGCTGCTGAGGCCATAGACTGCGCAGGAAATGCCCGTCAGATCCGTGCTGGCAAGGGAAGGAGTGCTTGAGGCAAGGACTTGTGCATGGATATAGGCGCACGTAAGACTGAGAAGCGTGATGCTGAGTCAGTACATCTTCAAATTTGAAATGAGTGCTAAGGCTTCGAATTCCGATCAAGATGAAGAGTAAGCAGATTGAGGGCAGTGATGGCAGGGTTCACCTATATAGCGAGGGTCTGCTGACCAGCAGCTGCACTTTCAAAACCTCCTACTCTTGGCCTCCTGTTGCCTCTGCTCGAGCTGAGCTATGATAATACTGTTGGTGTGCGTATTTAGGCTTGGGAGGAAATATATAAGTCCATGGTTGGGCCTGAATCTGGGGGACGGATCATTGTAGATGTGAAAGTGAAGGATAGAAGGGCCGATATCATATAAGAGGTGTTCAGAGATCAGCAAACTAGTTGTGGAGACTTGCAACCGAAGGCTCGCTATTGCGGTAGACCCCTGGCGTTTTGACTGATGTAATGGTAGAGCATGGTTCTTTATTTAGGCTATGGCCATAGTTTGATAGAAAGCATCGACGCCGAAACAAACCAGTTCCACCGCTCTAACTATCTAATGCACATGTAGATCTCAAACTATCTTAGAAAACCAATCGTCTCTGCGTCTCTTGTGAACGAGCTGTATGGAACTCGTGCCCAGTAGCCGTGAAAGAATCTCATTCCTAGCTTACTAGCTCGGTGATAGTAAATACAGGTTTCTCTAGCCAGGAAGTTGCTTTGTATGATCTCATCTAGATCACCGCTTTCTTGCAGAGCTTCTCCGCCTCTTTGTCCAGATCTTCATTGGCTTCAAGGGAGAGTATCTTGAAGTTCGGCAAACGCTTCTCTTTGAGCTCCGGCAAACCTGCGAACATGTCGATAACCATCCCTAATTCCAACTGCCCCACGACCTCCAATGTCTTTGCAGATGCGGATAGAAAATTAATCAGTCGTTGGATCTGGACCGGCCTATCCTCTACCAAATTGTGGAATATGAAGGGATTTGGCTTCGAGCCACTGTCGAAGGGGTATCCTTCAGGACCTTAACACAATGATACCTGAAGCTGCTGCTGATTTTCACGAGGTGCAATGGGAATTCATTGCTCCATATTTTTCCCGTGAACAGACCCATAGGACTCTCCACCCTGACAGTACACTGCCATACAAGAGCTGTAGATATTTAGCCAAAAGAGGTTTTGGCGTTGTCTCTCGGGTATCCCTATGGGCAGATCAGCAATCACTATTCCAAACAATGGACGAGGTGCTTATATTGTCTATTCTTATCTATAGCTTAAAGTTCTCCAACTGACAATGATCGTAGACTACGACTGTGATTCAAAAGAGATCATAGATTTCAAAAAGTCCCGTGATGACTTCGAGCAGGGAAAAAAGGTTCTGTCATACATGCGATGCCTTCGGCACCCTAATATCGTAGAGCTACTTGGTTCGTTCACCTTCAAAGACAAGCATTATTTACTTTTCCCTCCAGCGGAGCAAGACCTTGAGCAGTTGATGTCGTTTTCAAGAGCACCAGCACGTTTCGACTCCGATGAAGCTTATCTGTTGGCTTTGCAAGGCCTTGGTTCCGCTGTTAATCATATGCACACGTATACCTCAAACGTTCTAGACATTGCTATGATAGGATGTTACTACGATCTTAAGCCTAAGAATATCTTGGTTCTTGAAGATGGGTTCATTCTTGCGGGCTTTGGCCATAGATTCGCAATCCAGGCCCAAATCATCCGAAGTTGCTTCCAGTCTACGGCTGCTGGGACTATAGACAACCAAAAAGTACGAGGCGATCCTGTCTGGTCTTCTCCAACTACGCGAAGGACTAGGTTGGCTCAAGAACGTCAATGATAGCAGCAAGCAGCGCCCATTTCTCTTTGCTGTGCGAACAGCAAATGACAGTTTGGAGGCTATTCTGCCTGTAGTGGAGTTGAGGAAGGTTCATGCAAGGCTCGAACATCATATCCTTGACGAAGGAGACCCTAAAAAGCTGACTAACATTGGGCAAACTGCTTTTGATCCGTCACTGTATCCTGGCGTAGGTAAACTGGCGGCAGTAAAGCGCATGATCGAATTGTCTAGAGGAGATCTGGTTACAGAACCCCGAGCTGTTCAATTCTCCATTGATGCTGTACATGTCACAACAGAACTTGGATTTCATCACATCGGCCAGCTAACTTTGGAGAGTACTGGCCAGAAGCTGCCTGTCTTGATCGAACGGATCGAGTACGAAGCCCACTGGAGCAACGAAGGTATAGGGAAAATAATGTTCGACATGATCGGCATCATCGGGGAGCTTCATGACACCACTGCAGAACACCCCAGCCTAAAGACTCTTCGATGTCGTGGTTACTATCATGATCAGTCGAAGCAGGCCTTCGGACTCTTATTTGAGTTGCCTCTCTCTGCAGCAATGGTAGAAGATGTGTCCCGGATTTTCTCATTGGCTGATGTGATAGAAAAAACATATCGCATCCGACTTAAGTATCCGCTGCTGGGGGATCGATTCGAGCTCGCCTTCAACATTGTCAGTGCCCTGATGGAGCTCCACAAAGCAGGGTGGCTCCACAAGAATATTGCCACTTCGAACTTAATCTTCTGTGGAAGGACCATAGACGATCTCTCCATGGACGCACTCTATGTGACTGGCTTCAACTACAGCCGGCCAAATGATAAAATGATCTTCTCTGACGGTCCACGAACGAGAGGTCGAGATTGGTCTCTTCGACAAGAATACCAACGCCCGGACTATCGCCGCCGAGGCGTAGGATACATTTCTCAATATGACTACTACAGTATTGGCATGATGCTCTTGGAGATAGGGCTCTGGCAGAATATAACGCAAAAGCTGCTTAAGAAGACGACCTTGGGGCCAGACGAGAAGCAAGACTACGCGCTTAACGAGCATGTTCCATTTATTGGGTCATATATGGGAGCACGCTATACTGACGCGGTGCAATACTGTTTGGGATACAAGGGCATCAGCGCAGGCATTTTTGAATCCCTAACCTTTCTAGAAAGTCACAAGTCCTTACAAATAGCCTTCGACGAAAGAGTAGTCTAGACTTTGGCCACTTGCCAAGCTTAGTCAATCAAGATCCGTCCTATCCAAGCCGACTCCACAGCCTACTCAGGTCAGCCAAACATTCTTGGGTCCATTCGTGGTCCTTCGGCATCACTCTACGCATGTCTTGCGCTACCTTCAAGTACTCTTTCTCAGCCTCCTCAAATCGATCTGCCTCGTCAAAGAAGTAGGCTATACGCCAGGCAGGTAGTAGTGTGGTAGGATCATCTTTACCTAAAGTGCGTTCGTGTAGCGCAACAGCTCTCCGATGCATCTCCTCAGCTTTGTGATACTTCTTTTGCTTGGTGTAGGCTATGCCCAGGCAATTGAAGCTCTCCAAGGTGTCCAAGTGGTCCTCACCAAGAGCCTGAAGCCTTCCATTCAGCGCTTTTTGATGATAATCCTCAGCTGCGGCGTAATCGCCTTCAGCTAGACGCAAATTACCCATGCTTGCAACTGACCACAAAGTGATATCATGGTTGGGCCCTAATATCCTTTTACGGGCGTCCAGAGCCTTCTGGTACATCGTAGCAGATTCGACGTACCTCTCTTCATCCAGGAAGAGATTTCCGAGTGCAATTAAACCGTAAACAGTCTCCGGGTGATCCGGGCCAAGGACGTTAGATCGTCCCTCGAGGGTTTTTCGAAGTATCTCCTCCGCTTCATCGTCTTCTCTCATGAGAGCCAGGACATTCCCCAGCGCATTGGCCGCGGACAGTGTCTCTAATTGATCATGCCCAAAGATCATCGCCAGCCCTTTGTAGCTTCGTCGGAACGCGTCCGCTGCAGCAGCATAATCATCGTGTTTGCCGATGGCTTCTCCCTACGCACGTAATGCTTCACCAAGAGCCTTGAGGGTTTGAAGGGCTTCTGGTGTGTCTCTCCATAAAGGCTTTCTTCTCTTGCAAGCACACCCCGGAGACCATTCTCTGCTTCAATGTATTTACCCTGCATATGGTTGACGAGGGCAACATGAAATGCAGCTGTCATAGCCGTTGGGTCTGAGAGGCCTACAGCTCGTGATCTTATGTCGAGGATCTCACGATGCAGTTGCTTGGCTTCATCATAGTTTCCCTGCTCTGTAAGAACTTGAGCAAGGCCGTCAATACATGCCAAAGTATCTTCGTGCTCCGGGCCAAAATCTTGGCGTAAGTCATCGAGAAGCTGAACCTGCATTGTCTTCGAAAGCTCGAACTGTTCCTGGCCTCTGAGTATAGCGGCTAAGATAGCCCTAAGCGTAATCACTGCTTGATTCCTTGCCTCAAAGGTCACACCCAGGTCGTTTATCTCTCTCTGATAATCATTCTCGACGGCTTCATGCCGTTTCTGGTTGGGATCTTGGTACTGCTCTACAAGTTCAACCTCCCCTAATTGGCCGCTTCTATCAAGCTCAGCAATGAAAACGTTGCTATAAACCTGTAGATTCACCGCCGCGATTTCTTCGATCGTATCTTGAAGCGGATCAAAGGAAGCCTTCGCGCGATCCAGCCACGTGTCAACTAGTTTGGCATCTTTTGCAACACCAGATCCGATTGCATAACAAAGCGCGACCTGGAAAGCACAAGATGCACGTTGATCCGGGCTCTGGTCGGCTAAAGCCTCTTCTTGAAGGCATTTTGCTATGTGCCTACGGACGCGGAAGTCTACCTTGACAAGATCGACGAGAGATTTTGAAAGCTAGAGCTGTCAAAAACATTATTCCCCACAGCCGACAGACCGCTGATACTGACCTGGAAAGCTTTTGAGGTCAGATGCCAACTTTCTTTTCCCAGGTTGATATCTTTCATAGGCACGTCTCTGCGTTGGTGAGTCAGCCCGGATCTTGGAGCATGGATCAGACTGACCTTTGCAGTCCGAGAAGGGGTAAAACACTCTGGAGGCATGAGCAACGAGAAGATGGTTTTGCCTGTAAGACAGCCTCGAAGAACCGTACTAGGTCGTTGGCATTGACGTTGGGGCATTCGGTGAGGCTCTTTACAAGACTCGTTGCGAGGAGCGGTATTTTGTTCAAGATTTTGGCGTCTTCAACACGGTTGTTCTCTTTCAGTGGATGTAAAAACGATACACACCCTTGTTGTTCAGCCCAGTAGTAAGCATCGGAGAGTTGTTCATGGAAGAGTGTCCACAGGCAAAGCAAACCAAAAGAGTAGATGTCCATGAGTTTAGCTTGTGATATCGTAAATTCTCCGCCCAGAAAATGCTCAGGTGCATTCCAAGGACAAGGTTACGGTAGGATCACAGTATCGTTAGGACTTTCAGTAATGTACAAGGTCGAATAGCCAAAGTCGGTCAATCTAGCTCTGAAACGTCGAGCAGAATCATCATAGATGAGTACGTTGGCTGGTTTTCTATCGCCTGCACGGAAGTAAGAACTTGTCTCAGATAGACAAGAGGAAAGCCCTTACCATGGATAAGATCTATGATGCAGTCACCAATGTCTTCAAAGTCAAGTTGACTGGACTTGCCACAGCCATGAAGAGCTGTAATGGCGAGGCCAACGTCATAGCATAGCTCTATTCTCTGGGAAACATCTATCTGCTTTCCCAACCCCTCCAAAAGGAAGTTCTGTATATGTCCATGCTGAGCCTTCTCAGTCACTGAAACAGGACGACACGATTCAGTTGCCGTATCTACGTCCCAACAAATACCCGTAAGGTTGACTATGTTGGGATGATTCGCGATTGACGGATAGCCCAGCACAACAAGTTCCGACAACAAAGCTTGATAGATAAGTTGGTCTATTCGCTTGCCAGTGATACCTGGGGGTCTAGTGGAAAAGTTCGTCCGCTTGAAGGCCAGCGATGTTTGGAGAGAAACCAAAGACTGATTGACAACTGCAGTTTGGCGCGGCAGACGAATTCAGAGCGCTGCGAAACTAAAAGCTGAGCATAGACATTGTATAACGCCCCAAGAATGGGCCTGAGAGGGCGACCTAAATCGGGAAGAACACAGGCGAATGGTAGCGATCACAAGTACGCCAAGAGTTTGCTTTGGAGTGGCGCGATGACTAAGCATGACGCACTAGCGCTAGGTCCGAGGGTCCAAACCTTTACGATTGCCGATGTTTCTGTTGACTTGCATGTTTTGCACAGCGGAAGTACTGCAAGTATATGATCCTAAAACTATCTGAGCTTCGCACTCAAGATCTATTGTCCAAGTCAATCTCACCATTCATGGCAATCGTTTGTTCGTAATCCTGTAGACACCTTTTTGTTCCGTCTTACCCATCTACTTTCACAAATGTCCCAAAAAAGACGCCGATCGCCATCACCCACCTTCTCTCCGCTTCTCTTTAAATCAGACTCAATAGAAGACCGATCATCCAAATTCATAGCTGTTTACTCACCTACCCTATCCACACAAGAGCTCCAAGCACTCCCAGAATTCAAAAACGCATCGCATCGCATAGCAGCGTGGAGAAAACCAAGCACACAACGAACGCTAAACTCACGACCCGTACTTGAGACCGGCCACGACGATGATGGAGAGAAGTATGGCGGAAAGACAGTGGAGAAGGTGCTAGTAGGTATGAAGGTGGAGGGCGCAGTAGTTGTGGCTAGATGGTATGGCGGTGTTATGCTCGGTCCTGTGCGTTTTGATCATATTAGGAATAATGCTAGTCAAGCTGTCCGGCGATGGAAGGAATCGGAGAGTGAAGGGCAAGCTAAGAAGGTGAAGGTTGAGACTGAGGAGAGAGAGAAATACGATCTAGTGCAGGTTCTCTACGAAAGAGATCAGAATATCATGGTATTGAGAGGTCTACTGGCTGAGAAGACACGGCCTGCTTCTTCCTCCCAGAGCAGTGGTGCGATCGTCGGCGCGAAGGTGCCAGACTATGCGACTCTCCCATTAGCTACGCTTCAGAAGCTAGAAATGGTAAGAGATAAGACTATTAGCTGGGTGCTGCGAGAGATCGAGAAGGCTGAAGAGACGCACCAGAAGGATCTGGGTGCGACTACACCAGCAAAAGTTCCCATAGGACCTTCTGATGGGAGTACACCAGCTGAGAAATCCAAAGCAGCTAGTTTTAAAGACCCAAGGGAAGATCGATAGCCGAAACTTGCAGGTCAGCTATGGATATGCAATCCTTGACTGCATAATCTATTGGGTCAGGAAACTCGCTTTTTGGACCCAAGATCATACAGCCCTGAGAGCCGTACCAGAAGCAGACGGCTTGGCGATTTCAAAGATGGCAGAACGAAAAGAATATATCAGTGGCCAGTTCAACGCTGAGCGCATTTACTCGAATGGCGCGTTGTAACAGTAGCTTGGGCACCGTTGACGTCAGCTTGGATCTAGGCCTTTCGACTCGGAAATATCCCTTTGCTAAGCCCAAGTCGAGATGGAATCGCTGCTACTTTACGCAAAGAGATCAATCAGACACAGAATCATGTTCTTTGAAGCACGTCTCTCGAAGCTCTCGACGAAGAGCCAAACAAACGCCTTTTCTTTCATGGCTAGGATTTTCCGGACTTGTAAAGAAGACGGTATCCTACTTCTGCTTAGAGAGTATATACAATACAAGCTCCAGAAAGATCTCGAATAGGGCTTTCGCAACTCGCAGCCTCTTATCTCGAGAGGTTGTATCAAAAAGCTTATCGTCATGTTGGCCTTGACTGCCACTAGGCATGTTGTGCGATGAACAAAGCATTTTGACGCAACAATGATCCTTTCAACTTTGACACTCGAGGGCTTCATAAAGCCATTTTCTGCTGCCTCTGCCTTAAAAAGCTCGTCGCTGCATTATACTCACCAAAAGCAACATCGCCATTCATACTCAACACACTCGGTAGAATCGCATTTCAATACTCAATCATCGCGTGTACGACAGATACAAACACAGGGAACGCAAATCCCGTGCCAATGCATCTCAGCTTCGGCGCAGGCATCACCTATGAAACAACTCCTACGATTTACAGTCGCGGAGATTCATAGAAGAGATCGCGAGTACGCTCGGCAAAAAAAGACAAGGCTCGACGTCGGAAACAGCACCTAGCGAGCCATTCTCGCAAACCACGCCCGTAACTTCTCAGGAGCCAGACACTATCGACTTGTCGAAGCCTTTCGCATGCGACACATGCACGTGGCGCTTTCCTACCGAGACTAGGTTGAGAAACCACCAGCTAGTTGTGCACGTTGACAAGATGCGATTTGAGTGCGCTGATTGTAGTAAGGTGTTTAAATCGAGAGGTATGCTTTCAGGGCATGTACGCTATCACGAGCGCAAGGGTCCATGTAAGCCGAGGTGGAGTAGTGGTACGAGCATGTAGTTGCTGGGAAGCAGCTCCTTTCTTAGTGGTAGACCTTTTGTCATTTTGTTCGGTTGCTCTTTCTTACTCTTATAGGCTAGGTAGTAAGTATTACCTTTCCCAATCAAATACCCTAATCCCACACTTGAAGTCATATCGTGAAAGAGAATATGCCATTCCGAGCCCCGAACCTCAATACGTTCGCAGATAACCCCTATTGTCAGTTAGCTTTGAGTGAGCTATAACAAAGCTTTTTGACACGACAAAATGGTTCTCTTTTGTGTTTATAAAGATATTGTCCTCTCGCTCTCCTGGTCGTCCTTAAGAGATCATCTCCATTAAATCTAAGATTATACTTCAGAGTCAGCGGTTAGAATCTACTATCTGTCAATCATGACTAGTGAGTTCCCCACCGGCATCGGCATGGATCCTAACTTCAACAGTCATACCTACGCCACTCAAGCCGGACAAAAATCGGAAGGAAGCACAAGCAGCATCGACGAAAGGAGAAATAATTTCACTCTAAGGACAGCACCAGGCGAACTATCGAATCGTGTCCGAAGCAACATAATGAATCTGCGCCAGCAGCCAGCAAAAACCAAACGAAACGAATACGTCTGCGAATCCTGCGGGGCACAGTTCGACCACTCCAAGCAGCTGTCCCACCATTGGCACGATGTCCATGCTGACGTGCCTCAGCCGAAGCATTTTTTGGTGCTGTCAGTGTGGTAGCGGGCATAGGTGGAAGTCTGATCTTAAGAAGCATGTTAGTAAACAAGCTGCTGATTATCAGGGTATGGGTATAAATGTAATAGAGTTTAGATATATTATTGCTGGGTGGGAGCTGCTTTCTTAATGTTATGCATTTGCTTCCTTGCTATTTTCTATTGAAATAGGCTGGCTAATAGACTTTTGCTTCGCTATCTTTCTCCCTATCTCTACACAACAGAGGCCAAAGCGTGCCGCTCCGCGCTTCAGATCTTCAACATGTCTCAGAGGCAAAGGCTATTTTAAAGTTGACTTTGATTGTCCAAGTCACTGAGCCATTACAAGAGCACTTTGATACGACAATGGGCCTTTCAGCATTTATACTCAGGCCTTATATAGCACTCGTCTATTAATTTTCTCTCTCTCTCTCTCTTTGACAGGCCTCCAGCAGCCATCAACACCAAGCCTCAACCTCCGTGCCAGACTCTCTAGTCTAACCGCATCTAACAGTAATTGTTGGGACCCCGGTTAAAGTTAACGATAGCGGTGGTCTCGACAATGGATACTGGTATAGACACTCGGGAGTACGCTGCACAAGCAACAGAAGCCGTAATCTCGATTCGCAGCAAAATGGACGAGAAGAAGAAAGCTTGGTCTTTGAAGATAGCCCCAGGAGAACTATGCAGCCGTCTTCGAAGCCAGAGCGTGATAGCGAATGCCGGACAGCCAGTCGCCAAGCGTCTTCGAAGTCAGAGCAAAACCTTGGATGCCGTGCAACCGGATCCCAAAGAGGTAGTCTGTAGATTTTACTCGGAGCGCTTTAGTCATTCAAGTTCTCTGATGCGTCATCAACGCAACGAGCATCCTGAGTCTAAACCGTTTGTGTGCGTCGAATGTGGCATCAGGTATGAACGTGAGGGTGTTCAGAAGAGACATGCGAAGACACATGAGGCCGAGCTTCAAATCATTGAGGGAAATCCTTTCAAATGCGGGGAGTGCGGTACAGGATTTAGTCACAAGCGCAACCTTCAGGCGCACGGGCCTGATTTCGGTCATGATATGGCTGGAGAGGGGAAGGGAAAAGTTGCGAGCTATGTGGTTGCTGGAAGGAAGTTTCTGTCTTAGCGGTAAGTCTTGTCTTTGATCTTGGATGTATTTCAAAGTAGTACTTCGACCTTCCGTTACTCTCCATACTCCTCAACTAGCGGGGACAACGATCAATTGTATTAGATCGCCTTCTGTATTTCCAGCTTTACTACTGAAAAACTCGTCAAAGCCGGAGGCAAACCTTGAGTATACGACCGTGACTTTCGAGTATGGATTTGTCGTCGTCTATTACCATGTCTTCATTAATGATTCACCAACTCATTGTTTTGTTTCTTAATCGCTTTGGCAGGCAAGAACAACTACTTCGTAAAGCCACTTCCGCCTTGCAGTTCTCCATAAAGGCACTCTTTCACTCAAGCATCTTTGCGAAACAGAAAATTGCATCACAGTCTCGGTAACATGGCCTCCCATTTCTCAGTCATGAAGATGAACACTGACATGAGTAACGCAGGTCCTTTGCCTGTGCAATCTAGTTTCGATGCACAGCTCACATATAAAACCCACTCATACGATACTTAGTCAAGGCGAACTACCAATCGCCTGGTCAATCAAGGCAGTACAAAACGAATTTTCCAGCCATCTCCCAACCCAAGCAAAAGCTCATCGAGGTCCATCCAAGACCGCTCGAAGTCAGACCAAAGGAGTACGACCTCAGCACCCAAAGATCAAGACTGTGCCCACGCCTTTCGTCTGCCTTCTATGAGCAATTGGGCGAGCTACGTGGTAGCTGGAGGGAAACTCTGGCTTAGTGGTAAGCCTGGTAAGTTCCGGTATTCAATAGCGGATCTAGCAGGATGGGCTCTCAAAGGGAATCAACTAAGATAAAGAATTATTCTTGCGAACTTCGAACTTAGTGCTGGCAATCTAATATAACGTATCCAGGTTTTTCCACTTCATTCTTATTCCTTGAAACAGCAGCGAAGTTAGCAAATGAGCATTGAGTGTCATCCTAACCTTGCCGTCCAACCTTCTGATTTGTCAATGATATAATGTCCATTACGAATAAGATGCACTTGAAGCTCTCAGACGTCAAGTCCCGAGCGCGGACACAAGTCCCATTGTTAGTAACGCAAAGAGTAGGATAAGACGTTAAAGCAGAAACGAAAAAGCCCTTTGATTGAACAATAACCCTTGCAACATTGCATCGAGAGGCGTATAAAGCCTTTGTCCCCGCTTCACCTGCCATTCCCATGAGACACACTTGCATACTACCACCCAGCTAGAATGGCTTCACAACCGTTAATGATCCTAGTGGATACTACCACTGATGGTATACCTGAAACCAACGCATTTGATACCTAGGCAAAGACAAGTACGGAAGATAATACGAGTAAAGGCCACCAGCAAAGAATGTTTCGGATACTCAAGAGAGTCGCGAGAGAATCATCCAGCAGTCTTCGAAGCCAAACACCCGTTCAAAACCGCTATTAGTCTGTACGACATGCGAAAGCAGCTTTTATAGCCGGAGCAAGCTAAATCACCATTTACAAACCGTACATGTGGACGGAAGGCCTTTTCAATGCGGCGAGTGCGGTAAGAGAATCAAGCACGAGCACAATATTAAAATACATATTCTCTATCACTGCCGTAAAGTTGTGGTAGTGAATGAAATGGAAAGCACGGCGAGCTATGTCGTTGCTGGGAGGGAACTTTTGTCTTGAATATAAGTTCTTGTCCGTTGTGTATGTTGTCGAACAGCAACTTAGCTGGGTAGCTTGGGCATGAACGGACTCACATGTCGTATGATCAATCTTGTGAGCTTCAACTCTAGCGTCAGCTTCGATACAGATTCTCGAGTTCGTCAGTACTTCTCAATCCTCTTCGAAAGTAGCACACAAGCATCAGGTGCCATAATTAGTCCTGGATGCTTTCCTCGTGTCCTCGACAAAGGCTTTTTTCGCTTGACAATGAACATCTTAACACTGACTCCTCTCAACACTCACGCCTAGAGAGTTATAAGACCATTGTCTACCCCTCTACTTAGACTAAACCCTATCATCTCCACAACATCCACCAACACTTCGACAACTCTTCACAATGGATTCTCAAACTCCAGTCATGGCGACGAACCCTGACGCTGAAAAGACAAACCCCAAGCCAAGCATGCGCGAGACCCCAAGGACCGCGCGCCAGCGAGAAAAATACTGGACACTCGGGACAGACATAGGCCTTCTAGAAATGCGTCTCCGGGACCAGAGCAGCAGCATGCTAGAATCCAGAAAGTGGCCTGCGGAGAAGCCTACCAAGGAGCCAAAGTTCACCTGCAAAGTGTGCTCCTGATTATCAGGGTATGGATAAGGGTAAAGGAGCGTGTTTTGCGATTTGCTGGGCGGGAACTCCTTTCATGAATGATCTTCATTCAAGGTCTGAAATATAGCACCATTCAGCAATCAGAGGCATGGCGTAGGCAGTAGTCATTTTTCAGTAGAAAAGAAATTTATTTGAGACAAATATTAGAATAACCCTCCCCGAAAGAGAACCACTTTTCAAATCTTCGCCTATGCACAGTAGACACAGGAAAGGGCTGGGATTTAAGGAAAGCAAGACAGTGAATTTCCTCTAGAGGCATTGAATTCGATGACCGGAAGTGTATTGTAGTCAGTGGTTGCGGCCGCACGATGAAAAGCCACTGTTCTCCACGTGGCGACGGTTAAGTCAGCCTTTACTTGGGGTTAGGACTTAGAGCGGAGTGAGGAAGGTTTGCCGAAGCAAAAAGCGCGCTAGTAGCCGCTCAAGATGTGGGTACGAAGCTCTTGGTGTTTGGTATCTACTGATGTAGTACTATGGAGTGAGCACTGTTTGCTGTGGTGCATTCATTATACACGGAAGAGGTTGCTGTGTGAAGCCTGAGCTGACATGGCAATCTTCTGTCTGGTAGCATGCCCCTAAACTATTCATCAGTATTATAAACCAGCTAGCTTACTCTCCCTTCGATATCATGGAATACACCGAGCCTCTAGAAGCTTCCGAGGCAAATGATGCGATCATCGTGAAGGCCGACGAGATTGATGAAGCCGGCGCAGACATCTCCACCATCTCTCCCAATGACGCATCAGAATCAGACTTCAACGCTCGAATCGAGTCCAGGAGAGCCCAGGATGCACAGCCAGGAGGAAGTCCCAAGATCCTAGCAAACGCTGTACCTAGTCCACCTAAAGCTGCCAGTCGTCCCATTCTCCGCCGAGAAGGTTCAGCTCCCGCTCCACCCCAGCAACCTCCGCCAAATCCTCCTCAATCGCAGGACCAGCCAAGCAACCCAACAGACTCGCTGAGCTTACTGCAGCTGAAGAGATTGGTCACAGACATACCGAAGCTCGAACCTACCGCGTACGCTTACGATTACTCGGAAACGAGGTCATTTCCCGAGGAGCTGGAAGAATGGTTTTCGTACACAGAAGAGGAACGATACATACTTCTAAGGGCGAAGGGGACATTTAACGACAAATGGGAGCAAGCGCAGGCTGAGCGTCCGGATCCGTCAGATAAAGCTTTAGAGTGGACGGATGTGGAGCTAGAAGATCGGGAAAGCTTCATCGTTGGAGCTATCAAAGCACTTGACAATTCTGAAATATCGTCGAGAGTCAAGAGCCTGGAATGCCTATCGTACATCGCGCTTGGGGTCTGGGGAGGCACCGCTGGATTGGTTACGGAGGATGAAGGGTCCAATCTGACCCCTGCTGATACCAAATGGGTGGGATCTCAACACACGAAGCCTAAGCTTCAACTTAAATGGATTGTCAATGGTACAAGGATGCTCTGTAAGCATGGTGCTGTCCAGAAACTGCTTGACGTGTTGAAGAGATTATGGGAAAGCGAACAGTCAGTCAGTCCACTGCTCTCATCCATTTGTCTCCTTCGATCGTCCACAGACCAGCTAATAATTGCGATTCAGAGATGCGGAAGGGTCAGCTGATGTATCATCGTCCCAGGATGAAAAACTCTCGTCCTCGCGTTTTCTCAAGCAGATTGAAGTCAACCAGACTCTTACTGCACTATATTTACTCGTTGAGGCCAGTAGATGGCAGCATTCTAAGCAGGAGGATGCATTCATGCGAGAAGCTTTTGGTATGCATGATTTGGTTCAGGCGTTAGATATCGAATAGCTGATGCTTATGACTATAGCTGGCCTGAGACCAAGCATCCTGCTGGTCTTGACCCAGATAATGGCGAAGCTGCGCTGGGACGAGACCTCGTACATCCCGCTACCGAGAGTACGTAGTGATCAATAAATCTTAAAGTCATCAGCTTACTCAGATTCACAAGGTCCTCCTCCTATTCTGGAAGACAGTACTCCTGCTCTTCGGCGATCTACACGACATAGAGGAGAGCAAAGCCGCGCTAAGGGAGAAAAGTGATCTTGGTGCCGAGGAGTACGATAAGAACATCATCACTGCATCTCCCTTGGACTATCATTTGTTCCGCCAAGAGATCACATCAAAGTATCCCGCCTACTGCCCTCCTCCGCCATTAGTGCCAATTGAGCTTGAGAATAACTCAATCCTGCCCCCCTTGCCTAATCATCCCAGTCGACAACCGAGCCATGAGAATCTTCAAGCTACGGCAGGAGCGAACACTAATGGTACAGGGGGTTCGATCTTCAACCAGCCTGTACATATCTCGACGCCGGCACCTTCTCCACCACCATCGCCCGCCGGACCCGGCGGCAAAGGCGGGAAGAAACAGAACTATCAAACTAACCAAAATTTTCCTTTCTTATACCCTCCATTGGATGATACAAGTAACAATCTCGGCGGTAAAGGCAACGCTGGGCTGCAAGACCAGCTGGTGGGCAGGAGATGGGAAGGCAGTGATGTGCCAGCTTCCATACTTGAGGCTGGGCAACTGTTTGCCAGTAGAATGAGGATGACGAGGTCAATACGGCAATTGTGGGATGTTCGGGAGAGGTATATCAAATATGAAAGGGGCTGGAACGACGAAATCAGAGATGATGATCAATGTTCTCATGACGATTCTGACTTTGAGGACGAGGAGAATGATGCAGAGGAAGCCGATCAAAGGCTTGAAGACGAGCTCAGAGACCAACACAAAGCCGAGGAGCCCGATAATGAAAAGGAGACGGACAACGAGGTCGTCCAGAAGCGTTTAGATGCTGTCAATGACTTCTATGTGAGTGAGTTTAGCGTCACTGAGCTCCCATGGCTGACTATTCTTCCAGCGCGATACTTTGCCGCATCTCCAGTCTGTGGTAATGGTACTTTGGAGGGCATTGTTCAGTAATGTGTCAGCATTGGTGGCTCAAAACGGCCAAAATGGAATGCCGAACGGAATCTCATTTGGGGAAGATGGCGACGCTCCAGGCAGGAAGAGGACCAATCCAAATTCGTCAGCAAACATAAATGGTATGGCCAATGGACAGCTGGCGGAGAATGAAGATGGTACAGACCCTGCAGTCGAAGAATTGAACGCGGTCCGGTCACGAGAGATCATGTCGAAAGCTGTTTCCGGGGTCCTCCTGATCCTTCTAAAATGGTTCAAATTATCACGTGAGTCATATTATGCCTCTGGTTCGAAGGATCTCACTGATTCCCCGAAGACATTCTCAAATACGAATACCTCGCACAGCTCCTCCTCGATGCTAATTACCTACCTCTCATCCTCAAGTACCTCGCTCATCAAGACGTTGATCGAGCGGTCGATCAAAGGAACGACCGCGAAGACCTTGAGTAAGTCGATAGCCTTCGTTATAAGTCCACCTTCTGACAAATCACAGCTTCTTCTATTTCTGCCATCTCAATTCGAAACATCCACCAACCTCACCTCCCCAGCCGGCCCTCTCCTCCTCAACCTCCAGCGAAGATGAAGCCGCACCACCACCAATTCGCAAGCACCGCCGCAGCCCAACATCCCAATCCCCGCCACACTCTCCTCCGCCACCCGCAGCTCCTCGGCCGGAAGTCGACGAGCTTGGATATCCTACCACAGCTTTACCCCAGAGTCCGATAACAAACTACGCTCCGCGATTCTTCCTCACAAATATCAACCTCTTGCGGCTGCTCCAGAAGATCACCAAAAGGAAAACCCACCGTGCTTTGCTACTCGTACAGTACAAGTCGAGTACTATCTTGCGTAAGGCGTTGAAGATACCCCAACCTGAACTTCGCCTGTATACACTGAAGCTGTTTAAATCACAAGTCCCCTATTGTGGTCGCAAGTGGCGGCAGACTAATATGCGAGTCATCACTGCCATCTACCTACACTGCAGACCTGAACTGAGGGATGAGTGGCTTTGTGGTGGCGACGTAGACGGAGTCGTCGAGGAAGCAGTGCCATTGGAGCAAGCCGGAAGGAGCTTAGTTCACTGGTGGCATCTTAGAGAATTCAGAGCAGTCATGGAGGGCAAGAAGGATGGAGACGGGAACGTCGGGGTGGGTAATGGAGAAGGGGTAGAGGATTATGACTTCTTTTCGAGGGAGCTAGAGAAGATGGGATGGGGCTTAGGCGGTATTGGGAGTGTCGAGGAGGAGGAAGTTGAGGGGAGGGTAGATGGAGGGCCTGGTGGAGGAACGGAGTTTGAAGGCGGACCACTGGCGATGGAGGGATGGGCATGAGTGCGAGCACGATGAATGTTCATTGTCAAGTCATACCGTCGAAGCCGTTAAGCACGAGTCGTGAATGGAGGATACTTGCCTCTAATACGACTTTACCTCTTGAAAAATTTCCTGAACCAGGCCACCCTTGCGACTGTTGGGAGGATGGCCCTTTATATTGGCACATTGGCAGATTCTCTTGTTTATGCGCCAAGCCACTAATCTTCAGCTGGCTTTCACAGCAGCACCACTCCACGAAGAGTGGAGCTAAAGTCTTTGTTTGTACATAAAAATCGTTCTGGACATTCTGATCTTCAACATGGTATGCAGAAGCTTCGTAAAAAAATCTTTCAGGTGTTTGACGGCGTGCCAATCTTTTTGGCCCCGCGAGAGGGCGAGGAGGGGTTGCAATGGGGTAGCCCTATAGGGCAATCACTCCCGCCGCCAACGGAGCTAAGAAGACCATTAATATTCTAGCTAGCGAGCTTCATCCAACGTCCTGCCAATAATGTCTGCAGCGAAAAGCCATCTGACAGCTGACCCTTGCTCGCCCTTGTTGATTCGCACGTGGTATCAGAAAGCGCAAATCGAGATTGCTCCAGATCATGGAGCCAAGCTCACTGGACCGGAAAGATCCATCTGCCATCCTGGGTGAACGAGTGCTAGAGCGTTGGCATCTCAGCCCTGGGGGGGACGATACGAGTTCCGGCCAAGAGGTAGGCAGGTGGAAGTTTTCATTCAAAGTTAGAGAACTTCATCTCGTTTGACATGAAGCAGAACGTCCTGCCAATTATTTCCGCGTGACAAAAGCACACTGACATTGCGGTGACCCAAGAACGGGAAGGACATGCGCTCTCAGGGTCCACCAGCTCGAAAATCAATTGGAATCGACGATCTGCACTCAGCCTTGTCTTGCCCATGTTCAAATTATAAAACAAATCATACAAAATAGGCGTATGGTCTCTTTCTATTGTCCTCATAATCTCTTAATGCTAGGTCCTCATGGTTGCGCCATTTATAGCTTGGGTTCTCAAAGATCTCACCGGAAAGGGTTTGATCTTTCAGCTCTTGGCGAGTCTCGGCTGTTTCTACGAGATAACCTCCCAATTTAGGCCAAGCTACGAACAATCTAGGGAAGTGCTACTACGTTCCCCGCCATGTCACGCTTATATTACCATACACCTAGGCGGGCTTGGGAACTAATGCTTACTATGGGATAATAGCGCACCGGCAAACACGTCCATCATCAGGCTGGAGGCTGCACCCATAACATGGCTGGTCTCCCCCGATCGCAATATTTGGGCCGAATCCTGCTCCTCTTGTTTTGCCCCTCGAAGCCGCTCGACGGAAGTCGACAAAATCCAATATGCTCATAATTTGTGTCGCACTCTATTTCGGAACTACAGTTCTAGCACAGCGTCCACAGAATGCATCAATATGTGACTACTACGCGCAGTTGCTGTATGGAACCAACACCAGCCAAACCCAGTACCAGCTCACGCAGCACATCGTCACACTGGCCTTCGCGGGCGCTCCGCCCGGTTCTACTAACATCTCGTCCAACATAACAGGAATCTTCAACCCAGGCACCTATTCGTACCAAGGCACGACACTTGGCGTGGATCTCCTGCCCTGGTTCAATGGTTCGATTGACTCGACGAATCTGAATAATCAAGCTGTGGGAATTGACTGGCTTGATGATGGAGGACTCGATCCTTTATACGCTTTTCTCAATGGCTCGACGGACACTGTGATGTTGACCAATACTACAAATCAATAGTCTGTCCCTCCTCTCCTTTCAACCCCCTCCATCTCTCCATTCATTCCCATAAATCACATACTAACAACCACCCGCCCCCCACACAGCCGCCTCTTCACCCATTTCTACGAAGCCTTCGCCCACGTCTTCGACTGCTCGGACCCTGCCACCCCTCCTTCCTCCCCCTCTAGTGCCCCCCCACCCTCCAACCTCGCCTATGTCCACAAGTTCATGAACCTAAACACCACTGACCTGGGGCACTTTATCGACCAAATGACCCAAGCGGCCAAACAATACGGCTTCTCGACCGAAGACGCGAATACCATCAGCACGCACCTGAATTCCATCTACAACGTCGCCTGCGCCCCGCCAGTCACACTGAACCCAATGCTAGGGCCAGAGTTATTGAGTTTGTGTCAGGCGAGCAATTGCCCTCTCGCCCTGGACCCGGATTGCGCTGCTTATGTCAATCTGTCTGCTTCCGGCATTCCCTCTGCGGCCTCGAGTGTTGGTCCCTCTGCCATGCCTACGCATTTTGTCCCGACTGTCGTTTCCCAACCAACTACCGCACCCACATCATCTACCTCTGCCGGATCCTCGAGCGCCTCGGGCGCCTCGGGCGCCTTGGGCGGCACCTCAACCTCCTCCTCCCCAGCACTATCCCCCGGCGCAATCGCCGGCATCGCCATCGGCGGTGCCGCTGTCATCTTGGCCTTCATCATCGCGCTCGTCTTCATAATCAGACGACGCAGACCCATCAGAATGGAAGCAACTCCTCCATCCATGTACGGCACAAGCTCTGGCTTTGCTTCTCCTCCAGGCGAGCAAAAATACCCGCCTTCCTTGATAAGTAGCCCGATGCAGAGTCCGGGGATGTACGGGCAGTTTGGGGAGGGCCATCCGCAGGGGATGCAGCAGATGGCGGGGCACGATGTTGGGAGGCCACCGGTGGAGATGGATAGTACACATGGTGCGGATGGTCAGGGAGTGGGACAGGGCGGCGGGAGAGGTTGGATATCGTAAGGGTTGCTGTGGGAGTGGAGAGAATATGTGAGTTAGTGTGGTGGATTGGATAGGGAGGATGTCATGATTGTGGCTAGGGGAATATGTTTTTCAAGAGCTTGGCATTTCGTGTATACATTATGGAGGCTGTATTTAGAGCAAGCGATTTGGTCAAGATTGCTGGGCTCACTTTTTGGTTCGAAGGAGCTTGCTTAACGCAGCGTCGGAGTTATGTGATAGCCGAAACGGAAAGTTAACGATAGGAAAAGTGTTTATTTCGAGAAGCAGGATATGGTTTGGTTGTGAATACAGAAGAGTTGAGCTGTATTTGGCAGATTGAACCTCGATGCGGAGCGGACTTTTGTGCCGTTGTTGCTTCAGAAGAGCACGAAGTGCTGAGTTGAAGCGTGTTCATTACGTACGTTCGTTAAGTCCTCTCGAGTGGGTATTTTGTAGTGCTTCGTCAGAGCTGGTATTATTGAAAAGGTCACTTAATGAGCATATAAAGTGTTGGAGTTGAAGATGACTTGTTCCACTCTTTGAGCACTTTCGACTGGACAAATGCAAAGGATTTGCACGGTGGAACTGGTCTGGGCACCGCAGCTGACCATACTCCCAACATTTAGGAGCGCAGAATAGCAATAGCACCCACTCAAAGCCACCTGTATCTCTCACTCAGCCCCAGCATCTTCCCGCCGCCACCCCTCCAAGCCAATACCGCCCGCCCATTACCTTCTCCCATAACCCTAGTGATACTCCCGTTGATAATTATCACTTCTTTCTTCCTCTTCCCCTTCTCCTTCCTCGCACCTGGCCAGTCCCTCCAGATCTGGCAAGCTTCCCATCTCCCAGTGCCAAGTACCAGTTCGACGACACGAGTCGCTTGTTCTATGTCTGCTACTTCCATTAAGAGGACTTTTGCATGGACTTGTTGCGCGATGTGGAGGAGCCTGGGATAGAACGCGTCGCCGATATCCGCATCCTCACTGATTTTCTCTTTGGTGGGGTCTATGGGGTCGCGATGAGGTACTAGTGCTTCTTTGGGCTCATAGTTGCGCACTGATCTCGATGTTGTCTTATTGAACGCGGATGGGGATATATATGGCGGATTCGAGACCAGCACATCCCAAGCAGTATGATTCGCCCATCCCGCGCCATGATCGTCCGAAAAGACATTCCCGTGATAAAATGAGAGCTGTTCGTTGGCCTTTTCTTGAAGGAATCCGCCCTTGATATTGTGTTTCAGATTCTCTTTTGCGAGGCTCACGGATGTTGGAGAGATATCGACGCCTGCAATGCGGAGGTTCTGGATTCTTGGATACAATATGGCGTACATGAGGAGAGGGATACATCCTGTACCGGTGCAGAGGTCTAGTATACGGAGAGGCTTTTGATCTGCTACCAATTGGCCTTTTTCGATGCCCTTAGGACGTTGAGAGAGCTCGAGGGTAAAGGCGGACGAGATTAGTGAGGCGAGGTAGGTGGTTATGGACTCTGTCTCAGGTCTACCATTTATAGCACTCGGATTAGTGATTGTGTATGGCACGGACAGGAATGGCATAGGGAAGCGCTGACCTGGGTATCAAGACGCCGGGTTTGCAGAGAATTTCGAGGCCGCCGAAGGGTTGGGTGCCCAGGATATACTGCAATGGCACTCCTTTCGCGCGTTTGAGGCACAATTGGCGGAGTCTCTGCCGCCATGTTGGAGCCGGGGATTTGGAATCGCCCGTCTTCAGGGCATGCTTGCGAAGCCAGCGGAGCTCATTGCGAGCGGAGTCGAGATCGTGACAGGCACGAAGGAGCAGGGGAAGAAGTGGATGCTGGTGGCGAGCATGGCATAGGATAGAGGTCGAGAGACGGGGCATACATGGTATTGTAGCTGAGAATATACCAATCAGTGCTCCTTCTCCGACCCTACTGCTGTCTGGCTTAATATTACGTCAGCGCCAAGAGTGCTAGTGCTTCGAGTACTTTTTGAAGGCGAAAGGAAGATATAATTGGCAGGTTTAGACCAATGCCAGAGTTTCTCATGAAGGAGAGATGGACGATGTGCATGATGTGGAAAGCATTGGGGATGGAACCCTCGCTCAGCACTTTCCATGTCTGTAGTAGCTCGATATGGCTCATGATTTACCTAGCCCCAGGTGCCTCTGGCTTTCAATGATCCTACGCTCCTACAAAACATCAAGCATCTCCATACGGTCTCTTGAAGGCGTGACTGACGACAATGCGACCAGCTTCATTTAATTTCGTATTGTGACAAATTTCTTTATGCATCCTCTAACGTGCATTTTCTCCTCCATTGCGTTACCAACACGGCCTCTACTGTTTAATTTGATGTGCAAATGATCCAGGACGACAGTGATTTCGTCTTTGTGAATGCCTCAGGTACTATACATGAAGCGAGTCGAACCGCAATGATGCAGACACCACTGGCCACGAAAGCGCCGACTCGCTCAATTATCGAACAGGACCCCTCGACAGATGATTCTGAGATTTGCTGTCTCAATTGTTAGAAAACAATCCGATGCTCCAAATGGTTCTAAAGCGGATGATGGACGCATATCTCAGACTTGATGACGTACCATTCGATGACCTCTGGGGTTGTTTTCGCTTTGCTGCTACGGCTACACCAAATATGTACTGTGTTGCTGACGCGTTGGATGAGATAGAAGGCGGGACTGATGAGTTTCTGCATCAACTACTAGACCTTGGCAAATCTGAAACCTCGATCATTAGGGCACTTGCCACGAGTCGCAAGTATCCGCACATTGTAGCGATCCTTGGAAGTCCTTCTTGTGTGGCCATCAGTCTCGAGCACTGCCTAGTCGACTAAGACATCATCACATATGTAGATCATCTCGTGACATCACATGAGGAACCCAAGATCTTTACTGAAGAACAAAGAAAGATCAAGGAGGCAGTTTCAATAAAGTCTGGAGGCCTCCTTTACGCTCGGTTGATGATGCATCAGCTACTTGCTAAGCCCGGACTGGAATCTGTTGGAACATTACTAGAGAATCTGCCGAGCGGTTTGGACGAGATGTACACTTCACTCCTTCATGAACACTCCTCTGCGCAAGGGGCGCAGATTTGGAATCTCATGACTCTGATGCCCGACCCCATTGTCGTATGCCGCTCAGGCTGGCAAGCTCCGCATGGTGGAGCTTCTGCTAAATCAAGGTGCAGCTCCTAGCAGTATCAACTCTCAAGGGCGTAGCGCCAATTCACTACCCAGCTCGTGCGAACTATGCTGGCATTGTGAGATGTCTGCTACAAGCACGGGCAGATCCTCTTATAACGACTCCAGAACCTTCAAATGGACTTTACCCTTATGACCAAACATTTAAACATCGGCGGAGGCGTACCAGACTACGTTTAGGTGTCAATCCTTTAAATTATGTCTTTCGTCACGGCCATGCAGAAAGTCTAAACGAGATGCTAGGATGTTTCAGGGCAGAGGGTGTAGCTCAAGGACATCTACACTGGGCTATTGAACGAACTAGAACAGAGATCGTGGAGATCTTGTTGAGCACGGGACATGTGGATCCTAACCGGAAAGACTTGGCCGGGAACACGGCGCTTTGTCTGGCAGCTGAACGAAGATTTTCAGCCATTTTCCGACTTCTGCTCGAGTCTAGCGCAGACCCTAATGGAAGATTCCTCTAGCCATATCGTAACACGGGGATTAATTTGGAAACAAAGCAGGATGGTAAGAACCACGAATACACAGCGTTGCATGCCTGGGCGTCAAGAAGCTATGCTTGGTCGAACTGCGAAGAATCAATAGAGACTACGTCTATCTTGCTTGTAGCAGGCTGTGATGTTAACTCCAAATACGGTGACGGAAGGACTCCACTATTCGGGGTAGCATGCTTCAGCGATACCGAAACAGCTGTAGGCTCCATCTCTCTACTTACTGGGCATGGCGCAGACGCAAAAATCATGGATGCAAAGGGCAGTACGCCACTTCATACGATAACGGGCTATTCCATGCAGTCATTGGCGCTCTCATCGCTGCTGGCTGCGACATGAATGCTCATCGATCCTCAGACGGGCAGACCCCCTTCATGTGTGCGGCTAATCATTGGTCAAGCACGGATTCTTTCGATTGGAGTCAGTTTGCGGACAGCTGCGGCGTTGATTATAACGCCCAGGATATGGACGGGAAGACTGTCCTTCACACAATGCTGAGAAGGAAAAGAGACACGCAAGAACTCAAGAAATGGTTGCAAAGTGGGACGAACCCCAACATGAAGGACGGTCTAGGGAGAACGTGTCTCTTCGAACTCTGCTCGCCTTGGAATACTGGTGGGGAGTACAGATAACTAGTTCGGGAGCTGCTGGCAGCAGGCCTCGATCTGGATGCAAGGGATCGACATAGCTACAGTACGGCCCTTTATGCAGCTCAGTAAGGATTTATGGAAGAATTGCGCCTAATGCAGGGTTGTGGCGCAGATTTGACCGCAAGAAATTTCCAAGGAAAGACTAGTCTACATATGCTCGCTAGTAGACCCATGTCCCATCAGTCAGTCGATAGTTGAGAATATGAGAAACAAAGAGAGAGCCTAAACTTGTTTATCATGGCTCCATCAACCACCGATTATGCTGGCCATACCGCTCTCTATGATGTAATGGAAAATACTGGACCCTTGGCGTTCACTACTATTTTCCTGTTGGAGACAGCCCTTGAGGTCAGGATTGACCCAGAAATTGGCAACCATTAAGGGAGGACCATTCTGTATACTGCCGCTGCTCTTCC
Source organism: Lepraria neglecta (assembly GCA_033220425.1). Classification (NCBI taxonomy): domain Eukaryota; kingdom Fungi; phylum Ascomycota; class Lecanoromycetes; order Lecanorales; family Stereocaulaceae; genus Lepraria; species Lepraria neglecta. Next base: position 1,881,360 of record CM065651.1, on the reverse strand, counting down.
CTTCCTTGAACGTTGTGGATATTCTGGGAGCGACTTTGAGACACGGCTTGACTTTGTTCTCTAGAAAATTCTTAGTCTCGATGTCAATGCTGCCGATAATGAGGGTCTTACTGCGCTCCATCTTGCGTCGACAAAATCGGCATTTCGCGTTTCGGAATTGCTGAGGGCTGATGCTGGCATAGAATTGGCAGACCATTCAGGACGCAGGCCGATACACTACGCTCCGAGAGCAGGGCAGAGTAATGTTTTTGGTTTACTCGCATCCCATTTGAAGGAGAAGTTCTTGCCCTTAGACGCAGCAGATGAGAACCGACGGACCCCGCTTCACGATGCAGCTCGGTCGGGCGTTCCGGAGTCCGTAAAATTTCTACTTGACTCATCTTCAAATCTTAATAAGAAGGATAAGAGCGGAAAAACACCGCTTCATGCCGCTTCAGAATTCGTGGAAGAGGAGAAATTATGGGCTTTGCAGAGGTCTGCCTATCAATATTACTCTACTCAGTGTAATGATTGCCGCTATGACAACCGCGAAAAGACGCCCAACAGCTACTTGTCTCACCCTGCCAGACTTGAGTTCAGTGACCTTACAAGGTCTTTCGAGCAGAGAGAATGTTGTTCCCCCAATAGTGTTGGACAGCGCTCGATAGTTGAGGGTATCAATGAGGTTGTTCTGCTGCTCCTGGACTACGGCGCTAACGCTTCGAGCGTTGACAACGAGGGCAATACTGCCCTCGACTTTGCGATACACTATGGCTGCAGACCAATAATAGGCGAACTCTCGTCTCGCAAACAGTCATCGAATATTGCTTCAGCAAGGATATCAGAGTCAAACTATGGCGTAGGACCACCAGGAATGTCATTCGAAGAGCAGTGGTTGGGTCTTGAGACAAGAAGCCTCGAAGCCAAGCTTGACGTTGATATCATCCAGGGAATATCAACAAGTCCAGAGAGGACGACTTCATTTTTGGCAAGCGCTATCAGAACTGGCAATGAAGCAACGATTGATGAGCTACTTCGCCTGGGTGCCGATCCATTGATGGTTCAACCAAATGGCAAAATAATACTACATGCCACCGTCCAATGTGGGCTCACATCAGTCACCGAAAGACTCGTCCAGAGCATGGGAGAAAATAGATCGCTACCCTCAAAGTGAATCTGGTAGACTCAAAGGGCAGGACGGCGCACATAGATACATTTACAGAGTGGATTGAAATGGTAAAAACGCTTCTTCAAAATGGAGCAGATTTCTCCTTGGGCGAGATGCCGCCGATATATCATGCAGCAATAAGTGGTGATGAGATTTTTCAGGCTTTAATCCTCGATGGGGCTGACTGCAATGTGACAATTCTTATACCATATCCTCGCATAGACCTCCCGAAATCAGAACCCCTCATACTTCACCTGGCATGTCAACATTTCAACAGTGAAGAGGAACGCCAGAAAACCCTCTGTCAATCATAAACTTACTACTGCTCCGTCATTTGCATCAAACCGTCGACATCGAAAATATTTCTGGAAATGGCACCCCGACCTTGAGCGCGGTTGCAGCAAGGAACGGTCTCATCCAGTCATTCATTTCATTCGGGCTGAATTTAGAGGCTCAAGACTCTGAGGGAATGACTCCCCGTTTAGTGGCCTGCAAGAATCGCTCCCAAGCCGCAGCAAAGGTCTTGATGGAAGCCGAAGTTGAGGTGATGGCTACGGACAATCACGGGATGACAGCACTTCATCATCTCAATAAAGAGCAACCCCGGGGCTGGACCTTTATGGAGAACGAAGTCAACACGCCACTGGAAAAGGGCTCCCCAGTCGACACGATTGACAGCTTAAGCTTCTCGCCTTTACATTATGCGCTCAGGCAAGAATGCCATGAAATTCTCAATCGACTGCTGGACCCTGGCGCTGATCCCCTGGAAACCTACTCCGAAGGCGGTAAGACTTCACTCCACTTCCTCCTCCTGTGCATGGCGCAGCAATGTTGGTCTGGAGACCGCAAACCCTTCTTATCACTCGTCTAACGCTCCTTAGATGCTGGTATCGACCGTGAAAACTCCGACGAGGAAGGCAATACAGCTAACTTCGGTTACGTCGCCGTGCAACCGGAGTACGACGTTGAATACACCGAGTCGAACGTCTACCCCGATCCCGAAGAGCAGCGCAGCGTGCTGAGTCAATACAATATACATGCGAGAAATAAGTGGGGGGAGAGGCTGCTGCATGTTGTAGCTAAGAGAAGGGCGAGTGGGGTTGAGGGTGATCCGAGGTTGGTTCGGAAGGATACGACGGATTTGTTTAGGTGGTTGTTGTTGTTGTTGTTGTTGTTGTTGGAGATGGGATTAAATCCGAAGGTTGAGGATGCGGAGCAGAGGACGCCGCTGGATGTGGCTGCTGCCTGTGGGAATGAGGGGATCTTAGGGTTGTTTCAGCAGGAGTGATGAACGAACTAAAGAAAACGAGAATTTGGAATCATTAGCTGCGGCCCCGGCAAGACGAATAGACATACTTCCACACGTCTATTCCCTTCAGACATCTGAATTTCTCCTTGACCTCCTGTTAGAACACGCATATCGAAGCCCTTCGGCTCCTAGAAACGATGGGCATTCAAGTCCGCCCCTTCGTTGTATGAGTGGGAACGCCGCTTCTACTCTCGACACAAATATCATTGTTGCAGCTTCACCAAACCATTGTATTGTTGCAATGTAACTTAAATTTCTTGATTAACAAGGAAATCCCCAGCCATGGCCAGCTCCAACCCTCCTGCCAAATTGCGAATCTCCCGCCACTCAGAATCCGTCTCTCATCAACAACGTCCACATCGACCTGGGCTCAATTGTGCCTCTGATCAATTCCAGCAGCCTACTTCGCGCCAAATTTCTTCAATAACGTATCCTTAATATTCTTATGTATTTTCCTGGTAGCATCATCGTAGCTCCTCCCTCCCGTACAGTCCGGGAGAAATGGCGCGAACCATTGTCCCTCCGGCCCACATGGATCGCCGCACAGCTCGAGGATATCGACGTAGTAGGTCACGTAGTCGTCTGTGATATATTCGAGTTCTAGGTTCCTGTCCGGCCAGAGGAGTTTCATGTCCGCGTTGATGTCTTGGCCGAATGTTGAGGGGAGTTGCGGTGGAGTCATGATGGTGGCGAAGGGCGTGGTGGTGACGGCAAAAGGCTGTGATGGAAAAGGTGGGTTAGAGTCTGAACAGTCGACTTGACGTCTCGTGAGAATGTTGCAACGCTCTGAGGGGGACTTGGAAGTTGGGGAGATAGCTGAGATTGTGGGGGGATGAAGAAGTTAAAAGGGCGATCTGAGGGGTAATGTAATGTGAATGCAGCTTCCCGAGACATGTCATTAAAAATTGTCCATACAAGCGCCCAAATTGACGTGAATCATGTTTACATTGGGCTAACGAGATGGCTATTAGTGGGGAATATGTGGTGGTCAACAGCCTAACAACAGTCATTCATCAAGTGCAAATTGAGCTAAAGTGAAGTCAACTATGTGTGATTGGAATTTATGAGTTGCTCAAGGCTGGATCTCGAAGTTGATTCCTCACGACCTAACCAGAATGCTATCTTTCAGGAACAATTTCAATATGAATGACTTTAATAGGATGTGTGATCACAATTGAGGATACCGAGCGGAATAGTGCTTCGATTGCGGCCAGGTTTTGCTCGCCAGGGGCAGAAGAGTGCGTGACTTAGGCCTCCCTGCATGTAAAATTCGTAGATAGTAGTCGCTATGACTGTTGATCTGAGATATGCCAAAATTAAAGCTAACCATTTTGGGAGCCCTTGTGTCGGTATAACAATCTGTACAGAGGCGCCGTATCAATCCTCATTTTACCATTATCACCCAAGGACCAAATCATGGATCTTGTAGCAGGCGTTCGAAAAGAGGGCAGCCGGTAAGATAACCCACTCCCTGTGTTGACTGTTAATATGCTGACCGTCTTTCCCCACCAGTGGCGGCCGCGGCGACTTCAAGGTAACGCTCTCTCCATCCCCAAAACCCAATCATAAGATAGCTAATACAACCCAGTGGGAAGATGTCCGCGACTCCCAACACCGCGAGAACTACCTCGGCCACTCCCTCATGGCCCCAGTCGGCCGCTGGCAAAAAAACAAAGACCTATCTTGGTATGCCAAATCTGACACCTCGCCCGCCGCCCTCACAGCCGCCGAGCAACGAAAAGAGGAGATCCGAAAGATCAAAGAAGCGGAGGAAAGCGCATTGAGCGAGGCGCTGGGGTATGGGCCTACGATGAGCAAGAATGCGAACGAGACGCCTCTTGGGCAGAAGGACGTTGAGAGGGCGATTAAAGAGACGGCGGAGGGGGAGGAGGAGGGGGCGAAGGGGGTGGGTTTTGGGGGGTTTGAGGGGGTGGGGGTGGGGAGGGAGGATATGGAGGTGCTTGGTGGGGTTGGGTTGGAGGTGGGTGGGGTGAATGTGGTCAGGGAGAGGGAGAGGGATGGAGAGGGGAAGAGGGAGAAGAGGAGGAGGAGGAGGAGTGGTAGTCGAGATAGGAGTAGGGAGAGGAGGCATAGGAGGAATACGTATGGGGATGAGAGGGGTCATCGGCGGCATAGATCGAAGGATAGGTCACGGCATAGGTCTAGAGATCGGTCAAGGGGTGGGCGACCGCATCGACGAGAGCGGTCTAGGAGCTACGAGAGGAGGAGAGAAGATGATAGACCACCCAGACGGACGAGAGAACGGAGCTATTCGCCTGATCTTTCTAGACGGAGAAGGCACTCTAGAGATAGAGATTATGACTACAGACGATGAAACGAAGTATGCTGTTCTGAATGAATCTTGCACTTTGACTGCTTGACAGAATGAACTAACAGCCCAGCCACATTCGAACAGCAGTGAAGCGCTCTACAATCGTCGCTTCAATGGTCTATATTCCAAAATAGGTTGCTCCTAGAGTAAGGAGCGGGTACATTGGAAGCACAACCTCATAAACACGACGCATGAATATGGGGAAGTTGGCGACGAGATGGCGGATATCCCTGAGCATTTGCCCTCCGAGCACAGACTTGCATTGCGCTACTACGTTTCAAAACGGCACGTATGGCGCTCAGAGTGCTACCGAAAGGGTCGTTCGCTTCTCCAACGTACGTTGTCCATGATTGGCATGTGTGGCTTTGTGGGCTCTTTTGAAGTATGTGGATTTGACTAGTTGTTATATACAAAACCAATCCTTCACTACTCAACCTCTCATCCATCTTTCCCATCTTCTCCAAAACTTCCAACTCCCTTCCTCGCCTTTTCTCCTTCCGCCTCTACCTTTCACTCTCCAAAAGTAGACAGGCACGCCTGCCGCTACAAATGCCACAACAATAACCGTTTGCTCAGGTTTTGCAAAAATCGCTCTGCTCAAGAGGAACAATGAAACGCAGCAAAAGATGATCGGCGTACTGATCCAAGTCCTGTACGGTCGCTCCAGATAAGGCTCCCTAATTCGTAGTATGATTAGGCCAAGAACGGTCACGAAGTAGAAAGTGTAGCCAGCGACGCCGTAAAAAGTGACGAGGGTGCCGAATTCGCCAACAACTATGTATACCGCGGTGAGCATGGCATTGAAAACCATGGCGTTGATGGGAGTGAAGCCAAATCCGCCCTCGTCGTCACCTATTAGTCTAGTCACAGCTTTACGAGCCCATGACTGCCTCTGCAAGCGGTTGGTGGGTTCGCCCATCCCAGGCATGCCGACATGTCCAAGTAGGCCCGGCAGGAACCCTTCTTTGCCAGCTGCATATACAAGCCGGCCACTTGTGAATGTTGCAGCGTTCAAAGCGCCGAAACAGCTGCCAGCGACGATGATAGCAAGGACCAGAGAGCCGACGCGGCCGAAGACCACAGAGCCGAACTGGACGGCGATTGTATTAGAGGATTGAATGACCGAGACGGGGAGGACGAAGATGTAGGCGATGCTGGCGAAGAGGTAGGAGAGTATGACAAGGGGCATGGCCGTGTGGATGACGCGTGGGAGGTCGCGGTGAGGATAGAGGAACTCGCCGACGACGTAATTGGTGTTGTCCCAACCGTCGAAAGCCCAAAGTCCAGCATAGAGCGCGACAGCCCAGTTCGAGGGGTCGGTGCTGGTTCCGTCAAACCAACCCGTCATCTTCCAGTCGGTGTTTGGTTGGCCGTGCCAGGTAAATCCAGTCGCTGCAACGACGATGCCGGTGATGGTGATCCCGAACAGGGCAAGAAATTTGAAGAACATGAAGACGTCACCCATTCGAGTGCCCAACTTTGTAGATATGCAGTTCAATATCACCACCAGTGCCATGCCTGCCAACGCCACGCCCTTATTAATCCATGCGCTTGCATTCTCAGCGTCCGCCCCCACAGCTGCGCGAACGACGTATTCCCCGAATATTATAGCGATGATGGCAGCGGATCCAGGCTTCAGTACGAACACAGCGCACCATGTGAACAGGAAGCCAGCCCATTCACCAAAGATTTTGCTCAAATAGACCTGAGCGCCTCCATTTAGTGGTATGGCTCCGCCCAACTCTGCGTAACTTGCTGCCCCTGTCCATGCCAATACGCCCGCTACTGTCCATACCACGAGTGATGCTCCATATGATCCCGCATTTATATTGACTTGTGCCGGTGACGAGAATATGCCCGAACCGATGATGAGACCAACGATTAGGGAGAGGCCGTTCAAGTAGGTGAGGGACTTGTGTTTCTCAAGGGAGGCGCCATTCAGGTCTGGAGGTCTCGAGCTTGGGTCACCAAGAGCCGAGTAGCCGGCAGCTGTCGAGGAAAGGGGGAAGAGGTTCGAGGCGAAGTCGAAGGCAGAGGAAACGGAATAGGAGCGGCTGTGCGGATTTGGGCGTCTACTTGCTGGGTTGGAGGCAGACCGAGGGTCGTCGTTCGAGAGGGATTGCTTTCGAGACGATGATATGCCTGAGGGCGAGGAAGATCGGGAGCTGTGTGAGAGGTTTGCATCGGAGGAAGCAAGACTTGCTAATTCTAGGGAGTCTCGAGGTGCAGCGAGGTTCGAGTACTGAATCCGGGACATCGCCACCGTGGTACAAATCTGGTTATTGTTTTATCCTTGTGATCATGTTGTCCATGTATGCCCTAACAATCAGCGACTAGAAGTAACAACAAGAAGAGCATTGCTATATGTAAAATACAGGGATGGAACTTGCACTCGGACCTTGAAGCGGAAGTTGGTTGCACCTGCCGCATTTGGTTAGCTTACAGAGGCAATGTATCGAGGTTCTTTCACAGATTTTGATATCCATACATCTAATCCTCCCACGCTTTGTATATCCGGGACTTTCAAATGCGAAGTCTCCACTGGACGCGAAGATGCTACCAATCTTCGCAGGTTCGATGTGCCATCCCGAATTCCCGGAAATTCCTCTCTCTTAATGTGCAGAGACATATCAGTCGACAGTCCTCCCCAGGCTTTAGCGCTAGTGGACCTGCAAACCCCCGGCCTTTCAAAGGCAAATCTCCAGCTTTTGATGGAAGCAAGCCATCTGACTCGCCACGTAAATCAGTCGAAGAAAATACGTCCGCGAAGCCAAGCAAATATAACATACTCAAAAGGCTTCGGATAGGACCTGGGAAAATCATCCTCTTCTCTATCCTCGGCTATCTAGGCTACAAAGTCTACACATGGCAAACAGATCCTTATAGATCTCTGATATTGAACTCCAAATTCTTCACTCCCTTCATTCTTGAGAAAAGAGAGAAGGTTTCTTCCACCAGCGCTATCCTCAATTTACTTTCTGTACCACCAGGTCAAAACACAGAAAATGTCACTGAAGCGTGGAAGACAGGGGTTTGGAGTGTACAGGTCATGCAGCCTGAATTGCAAATTGCCAGATCGTATACACCTCTTCCGCCTCCAGAAGATGCGGAACCTGAACAGCTGAGATTGTTCGTTCGCCAAGAACCTCAAGGCGAGGTGTCTACCTTCTTACATAAGGTCAATCGAGGCACTCTCGTCCATCTTCGCGGACCGCATCTTGAATATGAGATCCCTCAGGACGTGAACGACATTCTGTTCATAGCTGGTGGTACCGGAATAGCTCCTGCGCTGCAACTTGCACACACTCTTTTCAAGTACCGGATATCATCGTTGGAAGATGGTCCAAGATTGCGCATCCTCTGGGCAAACAGGCGGCGAGAAGATTCGTACAAGGGCCTAGAATCACAGCATTCGCAAGAGGCAGTAATTCCGAAACTACGAGGTCTTGCCGCCAGGTGGCAAGGAAATGCCGGGCCCCAGTCCAAAGAAGCGCAAGAAGATGTTCCTGCTCCCACGACCCAGCCACAAACAGCCCTGGTCGAAGAAGTTGAGTCTCTTAAGATCAAACACGCAGGCAAAGTCAATATTGACTACTTCGTCGACGAGGAAAATTCCTACATCACCGAAACTGTATTGAGGAATCACTTGACCAGCATCGAGCAAGGCTTGGAGCAAACGGCGGATGATCAGCCCATCCGCAAGAGGATTATCCTGATCTCCGGACCAGAAGGCTTTGTCAACTTTTACGCTGGTCCAAAGTTCATGAAAGGCGGAAAAGAAGTACAAGGTCCTCTTCGTGGAATCCTCGGAAAAATTGATCTCAAAGGCTGGGACGTCTGGAAACTATGATTCTCTGTTTTCATTATCATCATCAGCCGCTCTTCAGTAATGATGTCTTCCCGTTCAGAACCTTGCTCAACCTGTATGTTTTCTATGTATAACAAGGCTATCTATTTACAAAGCCCTTACGGCTGGCCACTCTATCAAGCACCAAGTACTAGATAGTATCCCTGTCGCTCGGCACTTGGACTCCTCGCAGCAAGTCTTCAATGATCCTCCCACTTTTCAAAGTCTCCTCCATGATACCCCAAACATGCTTCGGCTCGACCCTCCCATACCAGACACTCTTCCCAGCCAACGGGCTGACTTCACCCTTCCCTATTGGCTTCCACTTCTTCGGAAAATAAATCACCACGTTCCCCGCAAACGCGTGGCCGCCAATATGGCTTATCAACGCAATACTCGCATATGGTAGCTCGACCTGCTTATGCAGGAGTCCTCGTCTATCGGCTTTGAGACTCCATTCCCCTCTCTGAAGACTCTTCCACCGATTTTCTCTGAAGACGTGTTTCTTGAACTCTTCCTGCAAAAGAGGTCCCATCACACCGCATCTCGTATCCCTTGAATTATGCCCACAGATCAGGATAGACGGACTCGGCAATTTATGATACTGGATATGCTTCTCCTCGGCTCCTTCCGTTTGTGGGAATCCCTCCTCGTCGAATCCATCCCCCCGCTTCACCGCCTTCCTCGCCTCAAACATCCGAGTTTTCTCTTTGTAAGACACGAGGAAACTCCTCACGAACGTCTCATAGCCCTCTGGTGTGTTCGGAATCCGGGGCAGGAAGACATTCTGCGGATAGATTTGCACGGCATGGAACCTTGTATTCGGATGGGTCCTTTTGTCGATGGAATTATGGCGTGGTGTGTTACTATTCGTAATCAAGATGGGGCGGAGGGGCTAAATTACACTTCCTGTATTAGTATCAATAACTCCACTCTATGCAGCTTCTCAGCTTCTACCAAATCTGTAGCAACGACAGCACACTCACATCATGAAATTTCCCACCCCTTCCCACCAACCCTTTCAACGCCCTCGCGAAATTGCCTCCTCCCGTCTCCGCACCCAACGTAGCAGGCTCGTCCTCTATCCTACTGCTCCAGTCATCCCTGCCTGTTCGGATAACCACGTGTTGTGCGTAAGGCGGCATTGTGCCGTTGAGTTGTCTTTCGCGGTCGATTGCTAGTTCTGTGGGTGTGGGCGCGCAGGCGCAGCCTGAAGGGGGGCATGTGGGTGTTGTGGGGAGGGGTTGGGAGGCTTCTGGGGGAGTGAGGCGTTGGACGGAGATGGAGAGAGCGCCGGAAGACGAGGATAAGGGGGGAGGGCGGAGCTGGCGGATGAGGAGAGAGACTCGTAGGGGAGTGGCAGGCGTGACCATTGAAAGAGACGATAAGTGCGGCCAGATACCTTCTGGAAGCTAGCTTGCTAGGTTGATGATGCTAGAAGCGATAGGTAATTCAAGGAAGGTGTGCCGAGTGATGCCAAGAACGCGGAAAAGTCTTCTAATCTGTTGCTTTTCATAACTGTGATTTCATGCATCCACCTGCATATTATAAATGGGGGTGAGCTGTCACACTGAGTGGCGATTTGTAGGTCGCAATTCCGATTGGGCGAAGGAATATTCTATCAAAAAACAAGATGAAGACTCGCATCCCTCAGCCTTCTTTGAGCCTCTTTGACGCATTTTCCTGAATATTTTCCCCTGCATTAACTCTGTTCTTTCTTATTGCCTTCTCTTACTAGGTCTCGGGCATAGACAAGCTTCAGCTGACAATATACATTGTGCCTGCCATTTCTTCCATTACAATTCATTGACTGAAATCCATAAACGCGTAAAGATGTTGCGCGTCAGCCCTTGATTACGGCACACGTCCCGAAAAGATTAGGAGTCTGGCTTCAACGACCATCAGCATGTCCCAGTCTCACTCAGCTCAGCAGCAAAGGCGTTCCTCGATATTGGAAGAAACCTTCCTTATCATTGCCATCCGATCACATGGCAGATCCTGTGACTGCCATTGCCATTGCCATTGCCATTGCCATTGCAAATGGCTCTACTGGTCTGGCCTTGAAGTGTGCCAGTGTGGCAAAGAGTCTCAACGATCTGACGAACAAGCACAAGAAGGCCAACCTTGCTATCATGGCTATGAAGCAGTTATATCAGCACTTTTGGATGATCTCAGGCAATTTCAAGGTGGCCAAGAGGACTTAAGATTTTGGCAGCGCTCGAAAGTTCTTTGGAACGAAAACACACTGCGAGGTCACCAAGATCGGGTGAGAGGTCAAGTTGGGGCAATGCAGCTCCTTCTCCAGGTGTTAGAGCTGTAAGTCTGCTCATTCTTTGCTATACCAAACTTATTGTGCCTCCACTTTGTCAGAAATCTTCGTTCCAATTAAGAGCCATGGGCACTAGGAAACTGTGCGATAAGCTTTCCGAGGTAAGGTCGGTTGTCAGTAAGCAAGAGGCTTTGCGCTCAGGCTTTGCGCTCTGACTTTGATCCTGCTGTTTGGATCAGTGATACAATGTCTTCCCGGTCGCTTTGATGATTCGTCCCTGCGCTTGATAACGCTGAGCCAGAGTATTTTCGCTTTGACTATGAGCTGCTTTCTTTGTAACTTGTTTGTTTTGTTTTCCCTACAAGAACTACCCTGACTTCGATTAGTCCTGCAGCACATCATCGGAACAAACTCCTCCGTGACTCGATCGTCAGCCTCCGCGAATACGATGAAAGCGCATTTTCAACTGTGCCTTCGCGGATGTCCATAGCCGCCGAACAGCGTTACAGCACCACCAGCATCGAGAGCAGAGACAGTGTACCAACGAAGAAGTTTTGAGGGCGACCTTTTCACTGCCCGGGCTTATAAACGTTGGATGCTGCATCAACCTTCGAAACGGAGGAACGTCCAAGTAACAGACTTAGGGCAGACTATGGTCACAAACGCAGGCTCGACGACTTCTCAAGATGTCGAGGGTGCAGAGGAGGCCGAAATTTTGGATACACTCGCTATGGATCCGGGAAGCCCACGGGTTCATAGCAGTACAACGACGGGAGATGTTTCCTCGCCCGAGGTTGCACTTGAGAGCACGACAGAAGGCATGGACCACCTGATACGGTAAGCTATCGAATTTGAACTTGAAGAACCACAAGTTTCCATGCGGGCTTTTCACGAGTACTCGAAACTGCTCGATGTCCGACTGCCATCCCACATCGCAAATCGGGGACTGACCCCGGATGATAACGACGCCTTCGGCTCACAGGACCCTCGTCTCGCCCAGTCCGCAGGGGCAACTCCTGAGTTTCAGCGCCCTCTGGTTTTATCTGACCGAAATGTCATCTTTTTGGGAGCTAGCGTATACGAGTTCAAAATGAGTGAATCTCAAGTCGGAATCATAGCTGGCTATCCATATCTGACTTACGATGCTGGAGAGGTGATTATCCATCAATTGTCACGGAATAAATGATGGGTCTTTGCTTACAACACCCTTCAGATTTTTGATGTGTTCGAAGAAAAGGGCGAGCTCTGGCTTGCCAGAAATAATGATGAGGAATCCCAGCCGATCGGTTGGATATGGAACAAACATTTTGTCAAGCTGGCGAGCTAGTCAATTTGATGTAAAAAGCAGCCGTACTTTTCAGAATGTTAACATTTCCGTTCAGGCCTTAGGAAGATTATGTGGAAATAATGTCACTGATCTGACTCGATTTCCATCTGTACTTGGTTCATGTGGGTAAGAGAGCTAGCAATACTTGTTTCAAATGCTGGAAGGCGCCGCCATCTTCCCAGATATTCAAACGACATTCTAAGATAACCCTCTCATTCGACCTAGAGAGATCTGGCTCCGGACATACGACAGAAATTAGCTGTTTCGCTGCAATGTTTAATCGCTGTACATTGAGAATGAAAAGGTGTCAATTACTACATGTGATGGCTAAAGCCACCGAGTCAGTTCATGAGATCAGTCATTTAGCCGAATGTGTCAGAGTACTCAAGAATATACTTGACGCAAGTATGTATGAAATCTCGGCCTCTTTGCCTTTTCTTCGATGAAAATGATCTTAATTATGAACAACATCTTCCAAGCATCCCTTATGGCTAACCTTCTGAGATCTTGCAGACCGCAGCAGTCCCCATAGGCTAATAGATAAAATATTGAAGGAAAGTATACCGCTCAGTTGGCGTTGCCAGTGAATAGCCCAATCATGGGCGCGAGAATATCCAGGTTCCACGATAAATCAAAGCTGGCAGTGCTTTATCCGCGTAATGTCAAGTGCGGACACCTCGCAGAGCTCGAAGTTCGTGCATTGGAGACTAGAATGAAATGTGTTCTCTGTATAGAAGACTTCACTGGCTTCTTCTCGGACTTTGCGATTTGTTGCGAGTATTGATACTCGTTGTCGCCAGTTTGTAGGACTCCTCAGCGAAACGATACCAAACTCGTAAGTGTCATGGGCCTCACAAATATTTGAGAGTACAAGTACTGGGGTTTTTAAAGGTGTGAGATACTTGATTGACACTCCAGCGCTTCACATTCACTTTTCGGCTCCTTTTCAGCCCACTGCGAGGAAATCACACGGCTAACACCGACAACCAGAAGCCAACTTAGGCTTTACTTCACTATTCAAACACAGTTTGAAGGACGTGTTCCAAGATCGGCAAGTGACGCATCAATTTTTTCACTTGGCTCGAAGATTCAGAAGGGTACCAACACTCTGAGCGTGACTCGATTCACGTGCCATTCGCAATGGCGTTCGATGTAATAGATCCTGGACATCAACTCTAGCTCCTCTGCTGACTAGGAACTCTATCATATCAGGGGCTTCGGCATGTTCTGACACAAAATGAAGCGGCTGACGACCAACATCATCGGTACAGTCGACAGACGCTCCGCCGTCAAACAGAATTTGAGCCACTTCCAGTGAGCCTACTCTTGCAGCCAGGTGGATAGGCTGTATCCTGTAATGATTTCTCCTGGCAACCCAGGCACCTTCCTGCACCAAAAGCCGTGTCATGGCGACATTTCCCGCTGATGCAGCTGAATGGAGTGGGCCCCACCCCTGGAAATCCTCATCATTATCGATCTGAGCGCCGCGGGCCAGAAGACTTTTTACATCCTCAGCCTTGCCCATCCTCACTGCACTGTGTAAGGCCGTGTTCAGGGTTTGCCTCGTTGCCCCCCAAGAAGGCGCGTTGGATAAGACCGACTCAAGTTCTGGCATGACTGGGTGGACGACGTGTAGGATTTCGCTAGAAGGCCCCTCCAATGTATCGACGTCACTGAGCGCTTGGTCAGATCCAATGTCATTCGTGCTTGGCAGGTCATAAATAGGGTGGACTTCTTCGAGAAATGATCCCCCAATTTGTCTGTCGAGCCCGGATAATTCACCGTTACTCGTGCTTTCAGCAGAATAGTCAGATTCGCCGGCTTGCTCATCCGTATTATCTCGGTCTGATTTGGGAAACTCCTCTTGAATAGGCGTGGGTATGTTGATATCGGTACTGCCGACCGGAAGACGTTGGGGTGATTGCCTCCTTTCGCGCATCCCAGTCAGGTAATCCGAACGCTCTGTTGAGCTATTCCTTAACTGTAGCTGATGCTGATCTTCCGTGTCTGCTTTTGCATTATCGAGTGCTATCAGGATGCTCCCACACTCTTCTGCGTCATCCTTAAGCGACCCTGGCTCCGATCCCGAATCACCAAGCAGAAACTCTGAAGCACGCAGTAAGATTTGAGATCTCGAACGTCGTTCAGGCCTAGTATGGTCTGTGACACTGATTTTGCGATTGCTAATCCTTTCCCCTTCGATGCCAGTCCTTGATTTCGATCGGAAAAGAGAACGCATCTTAGCATTTCTATAATTCCGCTTATACACCCTTGCGGTGAAAAGCTCGTCCTCGAAGCTCAAGGGACGGTAGACTAGCTCTCCGCTTTCGATGCTAATGCGGCTGTCTCTGGCTCGACTCGCTCTACTTGTCTGGGAACCTACCGCCCGCAACGACGATTGGCGGGAAGGGACGATAGAGTAGGCGCTCTCATCTGACTTGCGAAGGATACGTTCGGTTGTTTGCAACAACGTTCCGCGATCCTTTGGAGTGGGTAATTCAAGGACCTGTAACAAGAGGCTCATGGCCTGGACTTGCCCTCTTATACGATTTTGATGATCAAGCAGCGCTGTCTCGTTCCAAGCCACCCTTGAGCGTTGCCTGAAGCCAATTGTCGGCCGCGCGGTCTTGATATTGTAGTCCTCAAGGTCTTGCTCTAGAGCAGTCATGACCAAGGTGCCGCAGTCAAGCGATCGACCTAGTCGATCGAAGAAGTTCGTGTCGGTGCCGGCTTCTGCATGCTCTTCGGACCATTCCCTGATCCGAATCCAGGCCATCTGAATCGTTTCTACCTCCTGGATAATGGATATGATAGTAAGATGCGCTTGGTTGAACTTTCCGACTATGTCGTTGAGACTCTGGATTACGTTCCCACATTGAAGAGCCAGACCAATGGAGCCCTGGATAACGGAGAAGATGGAGATGGGGTCTGCCATTGCTTAAGATTTGAGCTCTTGATCTGAGTAACGAGCGTCTGGTCGAGCCGAGAACAGAAAAAGCTATGAACTTATAAAGCTGTGCTGGGACCCACACTCATCGCATCAGCCGATTCCACTTTCTCATTTGTACTCCAGAATTGCAGCGAGCGTGAACGAACCTGTGAGTATCAGATCAGATATATCGTGATCTTCCAGGTGTGGGAAGGAATGGAGAATCTTCCCAATAGATCTTGAGCCGAATCGATTGCGTTCAGGCGAAGCTGCGGCGGGAGGCTCGGCAAGGCTATTAGGCTGACAGATCTGTACGCACCATGCATGTAGTCAAAATTGCATTTCCACTGCGAAAGGAGCGGCTCATTACGCACTTAGATATGGTGATTGCAGAATCTGGACATCACGACCACCCTGTTCTCATCCTGGAAGATATTCATGACCATCCAAGGCTCAGAAAACTGAGATCTCTATAACCTATGCGCCTATTTTTGATTTCTCAGAGAGCGCCGGCAGCCACCAGTCTCCACTGCAAACAGTATGATAATAATAGACAAGGCGGAGAAAAAACGTGGTTAGCGTGACGGATTGGGGGGGCGAAGCTTATGATAGAGCGGCGAAGCAGGCGCGTAGGCAAGCTACTGCAAGGTAATAAGATCCCGCCGTTAGCATTGAACCACTCGTGCCTTGCGGCGTCCCTTCTCACGGTTTATTGGCTACCGAGCCTAACAACCCTGTCGCGATCTTCACAATCGCAAGAGAGCACCGAGTCTGCTCCAAAAACCGTAATGGCACTTGTGAGTGGGGAAGATCTTTAATGATGCTACTTTCGAGTTGCTTGAAGCTGTTGGAAATCATCGAGGGTCGACGTAATGCCTTCGCCAACAACATACTAATCTTTTGGAAGTACATCAAAGGAGATATGGTCGCAGCCTGCTGATAGTCTTATCATATACGGACTGTGAATTTTGAGGCTTTAAGGGGTAGGATAATGGGAAGGAGAGATTGAGATGCAGTGTGGATGGCCGCTCAGCCCTCCTGGACGAATAAATTTGAATACAGGCGAGTTCTTAAATTTTGCAAAGACACGTAAATCAACAACTCGTCAATTGTACCTCCAATTTTCATTTCCTAAGCTCAGCTGCTAGAACTTCTACTGCTCGTCCTTCGGCCAATTCTCCCTTCTTCGAGAACTTTCGGCGCAGCTATATTACTGAGCAGGCGCCTGCATTGGCCAGCCATCATGCAGTCTGAGACCTAAAACAATAAACGCCTACAAAGGACACGAATTGCGTCTTTGAGTCCGCCCTCTCAAGGCGTTAGCCGTCGCCTGGGCTTCTTCCATGGTGGCCTTCCCTGCCGACTGTACTTCTTCGATCATGTCGTTCTCTGGCAACAGACGTATCAATCGCAGTATCTCATCCAGTTCCTCATCTCTTTCGAGTGTCATATCTGGGTCCAGAGCTGTCGGATTTCTATGGAGGTACGATTGCGACTTCAATCCATGAAGATGTATCCTCAGGCGCAGCTTCTCAGTAGGGAGCAAATACCCTGCCCCTGTTCTTAACACAGTCTCCACAAATGGAACGTTGAGGTATTTTATCGCCAGGAACAGGGGCGTCTCTTGTTCAGCATTGATGGCATTGGGATCAGCTCCGGATTTAATCAGATACGTGAGTAAATACCTCCTGGCTTGAGCCTTTTTGGTGGAATGAGGCTTATCATACCAGGTACGCTTGGTAAGATAGTGCAAGACCTGGTTTCCCATGTTGTCCTTGGCTTTGACGTCTGCCCCGCGTTCGAGAAGTCTCTTGAACATCGTCCAGTCGTCAGCCTTCTCGTGAGCGCCGTCAGAGATCGCTGAAGCAAATAATAAGATAGCTGTAGAGCCGTTGTCGGCGTCTCGGAAGTTTGGATCGGCACCCTCCTCGAGCAGTCCTACTACATGGCGGTGAAATCGAGACAACACTGCTTGGTGTAGAGGGGAGCGAAGCGGTGAGGATTCAAGAGTCTCTTTGGCCCCGAGATCCCGAAGAACATTCACGTTGTCCCTTAGCCAAGATTTGCGGCGTGCCAACTGCAACGCCGATTCCTTGAAAGCCGTCTTGGTCTGGGCATCAATGTTGGCGCCCTTGCTGATAAGCCACCGTATCACTGAAGGGGCACTTATTTCATTTGCCACAATATGCAGCGGCTGGAAGCCGCAGTCATTTTCGCAGTCAATGGTGGCTCCAGCGGCATGCAGCTCTTGAATAACGTCGAGAGAGCCAGCTTTGCAAGCTACATGGATGGCCTGCATCCTACCTATCGTATGAAGAGTGACATCGGAACCAGCTTGCAACAGGAACTTAGTCAATTTCAAGTCTCCTCTGGACGCAGCAAAGTGCAGATTGGTCCATGGCGAATTAGAGCATGGGTCGCTGAGTCGAGCTCCATGA
Source organism: Lepraria neglecta (assembly GCA_033220425.1). Taxonomy (NCBI): domain Eukaryota; kingdom Fungi; phylum Ascomycota; class Lecanoromycetes; order Lecanorales; family Stereocaulaceae; genus Lepraria; species Lepraria neglecta. The sequence goes on along the minus strand of CM065651.1, from coordinate 1,863,762 downwards.
GCCAACAAAACTCTTGCGTAGTCAACGTTCCTGCTTTCCACTGCTTTCAGAAGAGCAAAATGGATGTTCGGCTCCTCAGTCAAGAGGATCTTGAGCAAAGTAGAGTCGCTACTAGGACTTGTCTTGTTGTCTTCAAGCATCCCGTTGCTGCTTCGGGCTCTTTTATGCGAAAGTGGAAACATCGAAGAGTTCCCACTAAACATTGCAGAGTTCCTGTAATTTCTTTTGTAGACTCTGGCGGTGAAAAGCTCATTCTCGAAACGTAATGGGCGGTAGGCCAAGTCTGCACTAGTATTGCTGATGTTGCTGTCCCTGGTACCAGTGGATCCAGAAAGACGTGACGACATGTGGGAAGGAACAATTGAGCGAGAACTTGAATTCGAGTCCCTCAGTCCATCGTGCGATTTCGAAAACAGCTCGGCTTGAATCTTTGGAGCACCTAATTGGAAGACCTGCAACAGCAAGCCCACTGCGATTACTTGGCCCCGAACGCGATGTTGGTGATCCTGTAGAATTTTCTCATTCCAAGCTATTTTCGACCGTTGAATGAAGCTAAGAGTCTCTGGTCTGGTGTACTTGGCGATGTCTTCATATAAAGCGGATATGACCGCTGTACCGCCCTCCAGCAATTCTCCCAGCCTTGGAAGAAGCTCTGCATCAACAGTGTCTCCTTCTCCGTGGCCTTGTGACCATTCCTTAATGCGCTGCCATGCTAACAATACGGTCTCGACTTCTTGTATCATCGACATTGCTGTAAGTCTAGTCTTTTTGTAGTTTTCAGCGATATTGTGTAGGCATTGTGCCGCGCTGGCACACTGTAGAATCAGGCTGAGCGATCCCTCAATCAGTGAGACTATCGATATTGGATCTGGCATTGGTAGCAGATGCCGCTGAAGCCGGAAGGCTCACAGCTGGAGACGATAATTTAGATCATCGGAAAGCCGGCCCCAGACGAAATGATTTCCAATAGCCGAGTCCAAATATAGATCAGGCTGCATTCAACTAAGATATTCTCGCTTCCTACCAATGCAAAGGCAAGCAAGAAGTAGGTTTGAGATCGAATAAGACGGTGATCCCGTCTTCCTCGAGTATGGAGCGAGGAGAGAGCGTTCTTAGTCCATTTGATAATGAGGACTGAATGAATGGTGACATCGATCAGAAAGGGGCATGAGGCCGAAGGCAAACGCCGTACCCAAAACATCGAGGACAACGTAGCCTCTATGCAGCGTTTACAAGTTAACATCTCCTCGAATGAGGTTAGTTTTAGAGCTTGGAAATGCAGGGAAGCGTCGTTATTGTTGCCTTATAAGCTTGCAAAGTTTCTAAATATAACTTGGTGGGATGGATAGGGGTCTTGTCAGCGCTTAACCAGCCTTGCCCAGGAAGACGGGCAAATATACCTGCAAAAGTCCGAAAACTGAGTCACCGAGCCGAACGAATAGTTGACGCCCACCGTTCCTATCCGAAAAACAAATTTGACAATTCGAAGACGATTAATGTTGCGACTTGATAAATTTAGGACGTTTTATGAGATTTATTGAGTTGATGAAGGTGTTTTATGCCTGAGACGGCTGACTAAGCGAATTTCCAACACGACTTGATTCAATTTCATGCATGAATGGTCCATATTTTCTCCAATCCATCCAATAGCTATAGGCCCACCACTGACTTCAGGAACAATATAAACTTCGCTTAGCTAATGCAGCCATCTAAAAAATTGACATGTGAATCCTCAACACGCTCAGGGGCCAGGTAGTTGAGATCAATAACGCCGAGATCACCAACGTGCTGACAATGTCTGATCTTGAAGACTCACACAGTTTTTTGTATCAGTAAACCATCCCATTAAGAATATAGCTGGTGGGCTTCAAAATAGCAGCCATGTTCATTTTGATGGCTAAGATAGCTGCTGCTCGATCGACTGACCTTAGTAAATATATATGGGAGAGAGTATACATGCAGTCAGTGAGCTTTGCGCGGAAGGGTGTTTGAGGGTGTTGATGAGATGGAGGTTGGGAGCTTCCGATATTGGACGACAGGTACTACGATCTGAAAAGACTGATCATATTATAGTCACGACCTAAGGTAATACAAATAGGTAAGAAGTGGTAGGCACGTGGAGATGTATCCATTTCGTACTTTACTGATCCCCAAAGATCGTCCCACTGTGATTTCCTAAAACTTCCCAAGCCCCGCCTTTGATTGTGGTAAGCTGGTCTTTGTACATCAAGGTTTTAGGTGAACAAGCAGATTTCCAACTGTACTTCCATTGCAGCAGTCCTCTGTTTGGCATTGTAATCGAATGATCTACTCTGCCCACTAGAAACATCACAGCTTTGTCTGTCTAAGCGATGGAAATATCGAGTCGACCATCTCACCACCTCTCACAGCAAGAATTGACAGCAAGGTGTCACTGAGCTGTTGATGTCTGTGGTCAGCCAATCAAATTCATTCAGAGCTTGTAGAAGCACAAGACCTACACCATGACTGTCCTCGCAGCAACCCTGCAACCAAATTCCAGAATCACCCGCTACAGCGTCCTCTCGGAATTGAAGTCGATAATCCCTCCCGACAACAAAGCGATCTGATGGAAGAAGATCCCGAGCAGGTGCCAATAGCGTCTCGTGAACATTCCTCTCGTATCCTGTCCCAACAATAGCCAAGTCAAAGCTCGACTCCGACATGCTGACCTCTCCACTCGATGTGTTTTTCAATTTCAGCTGGAGACGACCGTCCGGTAGCTTGTCGTATCCGACGACTTCCCGCCACGCCTCAATTTTGCATCGCCATTTGCTCTGATGCGGCTCACGAAAGCGTTGATGGTACATACTCTCATAAATATGATCCAGCAGCTCTGGTCGGACCACGCCGTAGTTCGTGGACTTGTCGCTAAGGATGGTCTTCTGCTGAGATTCGTGCGGGAGATTGTAGAAGGTATTGACTCGTTCCGGGTCAAAGATTTCATTGACACTGGAAAAAGACCAACGTGTTAGTCTAAGGTATTGTTAATTCAAATGTACCTAAACAACTCACAATGGACTGTCATCGCTAGGCTTCAGCGCGGACGCACCGATGTAAAGGGTAATTCGAGCATTTGGAAATCTGTTCTGCAAGTCATTGAAAATCTCTGCAGAACTTTGGCCACCACCGATTACAGCCAGATCGTAGACTTTGTCTGTATCTGCGAGAATGGTAGGAACCACGGTCGAATATGCGGAAGAGTGAACGATTCTTGAGTCGAGACCGTCATCTAAAAGGCCGCTAGGAATCTTGGGCTTTCCGCCAACGGCAACGACAACGTGCCTTGCAGTAATGAAGCTTCTGTCATTTGTATCGACGTCTTGGGAGACCACCCGCCATGACTGGATAGTTCCTTGGCGGTTCTTCATTGGTGAAACGGAGATAGTTTCTTGGCCGTAGCGAACATGTTGCTCAAAGTGCGAAGCACACCAGGTCAAGTAGTCGTTATATTCCTCGCGCAAGGGAAGGAAGGTTGAAAGGTTCGTGAAAGCAACGAGACGATTCTTGGACTTGAGGTAGTTGACAAAGGTGAATTTTGACCGAGGATCTCGTAAAGTTGCGAGATCTTTCATGAACGATATCTGCATGCGGGCATTGGGAAGCAACATACCAGCGTGCCATTTGAAACTCCGCTGGCGCTCTGTGAAGAGAACTCTAGCCTTGACTCCTCGATCATGAAGCGCCACCGCTATAGCCAACGACGCAGGCCCAAACCCCACACAAACAAGATCAACATGGTCTTCCAGACCAGTTGCCGCTTGGTGGGATTGATCAGCAGGTTTTGACGGCATCGCGTTGTTGGACAGCACGCTGGAGGGCTGCTGCGACAGATGAGGGACTTCACCGACATACGCTTGGCTGTCACTCAAAGATCTGCTACCACCCATGGAGAAATCGGATAGCCTGCTATTAGAAGGTTGCTTGCAAGTATTTTTTTAAACCCTTGGCTGTGTTCTATTGCTACAAGCGCTTTAAGAGAAGCGTTCGAATGGATGGTGTTGGTAGCGGCTCGGCAGCTGTCTGACAGCTGGGACAGCGCGGAAGAGTCCAGCGCTGGTTTGAACTTCAGGGAGGGGGTTGGGGTCAAAAAGGAAAAAGACCTTCGCCTAAATAGAGTTTCGAGCTATTAATCTGATGTCAACTGATGTAATCTGATGATCTGATAAGCCGAAAGCGGAGTTATCTATTAATCTGATAAAGTAAAAAGCTGACAGATGCCGGCTGAGACCCGCTTGGAGGATTATAATTCCAGGCTAAGCTCCTTAGGAGGCTTGAGCGCGCAATACACTAGAGTACGCGGGGCGGATCCGATAACTCTGTTAAAGAACCGGGGGATGTTGTGGGTTCTCGCTGCACAGTGCCATTATCATAATCCCACTAGACATGGTGTTTACGTGACATCAATATGGTTCTAAGGTGTCGGGGAGCTGCGCAAGACTACCGTCTCAGTCGCGGCCGACACCGGCCCAATCTTCACTTGCACACATGGGATTGGTACACGTAGAAGTATCTTTCAATACGATGATCCCCGAGAATACCACCTCAACAACTATTACCCCTGTCAGAGGCCGAACTCTCACAAGTCCCCGCAAAGCCGGTCGGACAGTCCTTGAAGTCGCCTAAATGCTAAGAGCCAAGGGCTTGGGGAAGCGCATTGGCCCGGTAAGAAGCACTGCGCTGGAACTGTTCAGCATGGGTGCCTTGCTCGACACATTGTCCGCCTTCAATCCAGGAAATCTGTTGTGCTTTCTGTATCGTATGGAGACGATGGGCAATAGCAAAAATGGTCATGCTGCTGATTATCTTTTCCAAAGAGTCTTGAAATCGCTGCTCCAATTCCGCGTCGAGAGCACTGGTAGACTCGTCAAGGAGAAGCAGACGTGGGTGATGCATCAGTGCGCGGGCGATTGCGAAACGCTGTTTCTGGCCCCCAGAGAATTGGTCTCCGTTGGATCCACAGCGGGTATCATAACCTTGTGGTAAAGCTGCTATAAGATCATGAATGTTGGCCAGCCTGCAAGCGTTTTCAATCTCTTCATCTGTAGCTTCGCGATCCAGTCGTGCTCCAAGGGCGATGTTGAACCAGATTGTATCATCAAAAAACGTACTATCTTTCGGCACTAAGGATATATTGTCGCGGAAAGACGTGTCTTCGTTCTCTAATAAATCTCTCCCTCAACCTCAACACTTCCCGAACTTGGTCGGTAGAACTTCTCCAACAATGATATCGTCGTGGACTTTCCAGCGCCGCGCGGGCCCACTAGGGCACAGAATTGCTCTGGAAGAATATTGATGTTGATGCCGTGTAAGACCTCAATGTGCGGTCGAGTAGGCTATGAGAAGCGAACATCTTGGAACATTGTGCTGGTGCCGGGCCGCTCGGGTGACAATTTGGTTGGCATGTAATCTCCCTCTCATGCTTCCACGTCTTTCTCGCATTTCTCACTTTTGGCAGCAGCGTCACTGGATTCAGTTGGGCCGAGACCTAGGAGATCTAAAAGTCTCGCAGAGGCGACTCGAGCATTCGATACATCGAGCGCAAGAGCAAATATTTTGCCACAAGATTGCGCGCTGAACAGCAATGCCGGAAGAACGATAAAGAACTGAGTCTGCGAATAGACCCCAGCATAATTTTTTTTGGCGCCGCACCAGTATGCTAAGGCGTAGATTAGGTTGCTCACACTGTAGGCGCATGTAAGTTAAAAATTGGTGTAAACTATTTCTCGAAAGCAGGCTCTATAAGGGCGCACAAGGGATCGACAGTACACGGCAAAGAACTCCCTTTCCAGGGAGAAGCTCGCAACTGTCTTAATCGAGTCTACCGCTTCGACAGTGATACCGACCGAAGTGGCGTATGTTATGCGGTGTCTGTACTGAATCTGTGGAAGCACTCGTAGACGCATAATGTCAGAGTAAAGTAGTATCGGTAGAGTCGCAAGTAGAACAACCAGAATTTTCCAGGGGATGATATGTGTCAGAAGGATGCCGGCGAACAAATTGACAAGTACTGCGACAACCGTCCCAGTGACTGTACCAGACAGGCCGGCTAGTGTATTTCGGTCGCTAGAGATGTAAGATAAGAGCAATGCGGGCGTTCGATTCTTGGAGCTGTGCCATTGAATATCTTGGTGGAATAAGGAACGGAACGATAACACTCGCACTTTGAAAACTATCTTCTCGGCAACCCATCCGAAAGTCAATCCGCTCACAACATTTGCAAAGAACGCGAGCAGAGGAAAGACAAAGAATAGGAGTCCGAGAAAGCTACCAGCAGCACGAATATTTGGACCTCGGCAAGGGCTGAGACTTCCAATGTTGTGACCGAAAATGACGGCTTCTCCAGAGTAAGTCCCTCCCACGATAGCTGCCGTAAACAATCCTATGAAGACGAACAGTAAATGAGGTCCTGAGTATGACGTAATTCCTCGCAGTGTTGAGTACAGCGAGCGCTGCGAACTTCTGGCCTCCGCATTTGCTCACTCTGCCCTCCTCCAAGGTGCTCCTATGACTTGGTAGAACCGTCATTATCAACGTCCTGGCTCTTGTTTGTGACCATCGAAATTTTTTCGTGCGAGCCGTTAATAGTTGACACTTCCGAGCATGCAGAGACTATCGGGTTTGGCGATTGCAAGGTTTGAGTCCCCACCATGCCCGCGTAAATTCCTCCCTTCGTAAGAAGACCGGAGTGCGTGCCTTGCTCAATCGTTTGACCATCTCGTAAGACAATGATATTGTCGGCATCTTCAACTGTAGACAGTCGGTGAGCAATTGATATGGTAATTCTTCCTTTTAGAACATGTCTCAGTGATGTCTGGATGTTCTGTTCACTAGCAGAATCGAGCGATAAAGTTTTTTCGTCAATTCTTTGCTTCTGACCACCGCTAAGCTCACTATCTCGATCCAACAATCTTAGCGTATCAATGTTCGAGACTGCCAATGAACCCATCCGCATCAGCCAGCGTCGCAGTTTCGCGGACGAGATCCACAATATTTGTCACGGTCGACCTTTGAAATTCCTGACCTCCTCTCACTGCTTCGACAAGATCTGACAGACTAGGCCCCAGCGGAGTCGCTTCATAGTCGCCATGAGCCCCTGACAAAGAGCTGACAAGGCCATGGGCAATTTTTTCGAGAATCGAGCGATTTAGAAGCCAAGAGTCTTGATGCACAACCCCAATTTAGCTTCGTAAATGGCGCACATTAAGATCCTGGATATCATGGCCATCCAAAATAATCTTACCCTGATTGGGGTCATACAATTTTGCAATGAGTGCGCCAATGGTAGGTAGACTTACCGCTACCTAACAGACCTACAATGGCCGTGTGTTTGCCAGGCGGGAAATGTATAGAGACGTCTTGGAGAATATCAACGGTGGGCATCGATGGATAATGGAAATTCACGTTTTCAAACGTGATAGTACCCTGTACTGGACTAAGAGTCTTCCCACTAGTAGAAGAGAATCCATCAATGCTAGATGAGCGGTCCAGATCGACTTTGCAACTTCTCCACATATGCAGCAGCTACACCAAATATCTGCAAGAAAGGTGTCACCTGACTAATGATGAAAGATGCTGTTATTATTCTGATGGTGACTTTGTACGAATTATAGGAGCATACCTTGCACAAGTAGAAAAATGACGGTAGAGACCGCCTCAGCTGTAACTCCAGAACCGTTGCTGCCTACAGTGGTGGCGATGGTCCTGCTGCTTTGCCAAAAGGCAAGTGCATTCGCAGAACATGTAATGAAGAAAAGAAGGCCGAATTATGTAGCGGCTGCTGCGGCCTTTTTCAGCCCTTCTTTTTGTGCTTCGCCCAAGTTCGAAGCAAACTTGGTTTCCAGCCTTTTACTGGCCCCGAGAGCATGGAACAACGCCACGTTCGATAATGATTTCGAGGCGATTGATGAGGCGGCGGCAATGTGATCTAACATGTGACTTGTGTATTTTCGAACATATTTACCACCGATTGTGGCCATAAGAAATACGCAGGAACCAGGGATACCAGCATTCCTGCCAGTCTCGCGTTTTTTACCAAGGCAACTGCCGTTAGCTCCAAAAGAACATGAGAAACTTGAGACGCAAATTCCAACCTTTTCGGACGTCCCGGTTCGAATGGTTTCGATGTCAGTCAAACGAGTAGAGACCTCGCCCGCTGGAAGATTGTCAAAGAAGGTGATTTCTTGCCGTAATAGACTTCGAAAGTAACGCTTTCGCAAACGATGAACAAGACGCTTTCCAAAGAGGGTCCAGCAGCCAGTATGAACGTAGATGGCCACAAAATTGGTGATGGTTATATAGACCATGAAAAGCACCTTTCGATTGACGCTGGACAGCAATTCTTGCTTGTTGTGTTCCCGCTCTGCATCACATGTGGCGGAGTTTAGCTCCTCGACGAGCTCTCCAAAGAGAATACCGAGCAGGTGGAAAGGTATACTGACTGCTACAGCTGCGACGCTACTAGTAGCGAGCAAAAAGGCGTCCAATTTGATTGGACTGGTCCGGAACAGAAGGTGAAAAAATCTAGAACAGTTCCCAAAGGCCAGTGCCCCTCGAATATTCGATAGCAACCTCGGCTTCTTCTGTGAGGAGACGAGAACAATTAGCTCTCAGAGGCGCGAACATGTTATTTGATAGTCTTTGTGCTCACATCCTTTGGAACTTGGGCTATTCTGGTCATAACCATCTGTTGCCTTCCCGCCTGGCTTGGTTGACATCGTGTTAGAAATACTGGGAATGCATTCGCTCTGGACCAGACGTGCAAGTAGTAGCAGCCCTCGATGGTTGAGTATTCGAAGGGAATAGGATGGTCTCGTAATCAGCAATAGTCAGAGTAGGGTGCCAGTCGAATGTCCCGTAAAAGAGACAATATGACATTGTTCAAGTCTTAACGGCAAAAATTGCCGGATAGTGGCCAAGAAAGCAGATCGAGTCAAACCGTTTGTGGATCCATCTACCCCTAATTGATGGGCTACTCGGCGGAAGACGGAAGAAGGGGCAATCTTTGCCTGTGCCCCGCTACGCGACTGACCCATAGTTGGAAAAATGTCAAGTCTCGACCTTCCACCTGTCTCGTCACTATGTGATGGCTGTCTAGGTACGTTGCTCTCCTGCTCTTGGAAAGTCGCCAAACGAGCATCAATATACGTCGGGTGTGGTTTAAAATACCTTACCCTGGTCAATAACCTGCCTTGCAATATGCTACAGATTAAAACAGCTCCGACAACGGATCCGTGCCAGTCGCTTTGCTTTTCTCTCTGAATGGCGTACTCCTTTCTACCATGTTGTGGAAGTGGCGACGATAGTTCTTGCCTCTATGGGGAAGAGGCCGGCATGTGAGCCAAGGCGGGGATTATGACCGCATACATGATGCAGGAGCATGCAATAGTCCGGGAGGTCGTTTACGCTTAGCGAGACCTGGTGAGCTAGTAGTGTAACCACATAGATGCCTGATGTAATTCCCTGCTAAATAGGAGGCGCTGGTGGGTGAAAATAAAATAATTGTCCGCCCAGAACTGAGGAGCGGTGAGGAGCACCACACCATAAGATGATTGGTCATGATGAATTATCAAACTCGGGCTGCTCGATTCCTGTGATCTGCAATTTCTGCTTGTCCATCCCAAGAGAAAGGAGAAAGTTGGAAGAATCGCTCTCTGCTACACTTGACCAAAGCCGATCGTTTATGTGGCAGATCGATGAGCTTTTCGATGTTGAAGCCGTTCGCGAAATCGTAACCAAGTACAGTGCTGTTTGTGGCCTTTGGCTCACCAACAACGAACGATGTGCGAGGTTCATCGAGAAATAGGTAGTGCACCAGACTAGCCCACCACACACTGGCTCTATGGGGTCCGCGAAAACGTGCATTCCCTACCAAGAAATGTCGTCCTCGATCATAGTCTTCTGCGTCGTAATAAGCGCCGACATGATCTTCCTACGTTATGGATATCAGCATTCAGCTTCGGGGTCTAATGCAGCGTTGTCCAACTAACCTTCGCCCAGTAGACCTCAAAGTATGCAAAGAAGTCGGCCTCGAACCTGGCCAGAAGGGTAAGCATGTGACTGTCTTCATGCGCTCGCCGCAAGTAATTTTGATGTTCTTCTAGAGTGCCCGTCTCGTTCCAAGCTTTCGACACACGCGGGTCATTTTGCCATTCGTGGAACAGTGCTAGATGCTCCTTGTTCTTGTAGTCAAGAGCTACGATGGAGAAAAGCTCGTCGAGATGCGGAATGTATCGACTGTAGACAATGGAACCGGGAGCAGGCTTGAGGGGTCGTATAGGATGACGTGCATGAATGCGAGATTCTGGGAACCCAGTGGTGAAGGTGTATTGGAGGGGGGCCAGCGGAAAAGCCTCTAGTGACTTTGGTAGCCCCGGACAGACGTGAGCCACTGGGGCCCAAGGAGCCCGTACTCCAAGAGGAGAGCCTGCACCTTGCCAGAAGGTGCTTTGAGGCACGATCAGCAGCAAGCCTACCGGAGTTTCTCCACTCTGCTCTGTTTCCAGGCTGTTTGCCGGCGACTTACATTCGAGCGCCAAAGCAACAGCCAGCATCATACCAGCCAGGTGTTCCGCATTATCCCCTGCCAAAGAGAGCTGTATCGTCTCTAACTCGGGACGGAGGGTGAAGAGAGCATAAACGACAAGCCATAGCTGCCCCAGACTTGGTTTGTCGTCTTTGTCCCATGTCAAAATAGAAATTGGGCTCCGCAGTGCACGAGCCCACGACGTATTGTCTGCTTCTTGCAATTTTTGACTCCTTTTGTCGATTAATGGATCAGAGAAGGACAAAGACGGATGGTGGAGTGGTTCAGGGAGGTCGTCGACCAGAGAACACGAAATCGGGGGGTTCTCGGCGAGCGAAAGACGGAAGACATCACTCCCTTCATTTTTTGACACAGATCGAATGTAGTATCTCACAAGGTAAGGGTGGGGCAAAACAAGTGTTCGTGGCTCTTGCCGCATGATTAGGGAAGTCAGCAATGACAATCGACGGGAGACGTAACAAAAGACGCTCAGAGAGAGTGTGGAAGGGCACAATGTTGAAAGCTACAATGTTGAAAGCTAAGATTCCGGTCTTGCAAGCGGTGAGCGTGCACAGTGGCCAAGCACGTCATCGCCAAAATAAAAGTCAATGTGGACGCTAGAGCCGCCCCAAGAGTCGCCCCGGCAGTCGCCTGGTGGGTCCCTAGGGGACCAACTTAGGGGAACCTAAGGGGCTCGCTTAGGGGAGCCCCTAATTGACTTTTATTTTCGCGATGACGTGCCAAGCTGGCCAAGTACACCAGCGGAAAACTTTTAGGCTTTCGGGCAACTCCCGCGCTAAAACGACTTAATACTTAGCATCCTTGGCATCACCAGCAGTGTCAATTAGAGTACCTTAGTGGTATTTTTGGTAGCTGAACGCCAAGGCCGCGCATCGGTACTTCCCGCATTTCGTAGTGGCGAATTCTTCTCCTGTTCCTGATCTTCCCTCCCTAATCGGTCCTGACGCGGGGCGTTCTTTCTCAAGATGCTGTGCTAGAAATACATTGGGGGTGAGGCAAAGAACCAAGAAGCTTCCACTTCCACTTAAAAGGGAAACAGATCGTCATAAACAATAATTGACCGTATACTCTAGAGTGTGTCCGAAAGATAGCAAGACTCTCATATTGTAATCTTACGAGCTTTTTTCAACAGCAGAATAACATGGCATCCCAAGCCTTGGTTTCTGGATCAGTACCTCCACTCGACGACAGCCTAGAGGATGGTAGCAGTGTACATGATGCGACACCTTTGATTGCATCTCACGAATCGATAGGCGAGTTTGATATCTACCAATCCGGGGACTTGTCCCATACACCCTTTCCAACCTTGACGGGCCTCAGAACGCAGGCGGTTGTTGGGAAACTAGAGTCCACCATCGTAGACTCGCAATTAACGCTAGACGAGCTACACAACACCACAAAGTCCGTAGGCGCGTCGCCCATTGCGGCTCTTCAGGCTACTTGGGCTGTTATTCTCTCTACCTACACTCATGCGCAGGATAATGTTGCCTTCGGTACCGTCCTCTCCACCTCAGCGGATGGGGATTGTGATCAACTATGTAAAGACGCCCTGTACACATTTCCGACGCGAGTTTGCGTTGGGAAATCCCAAAAATTGGAGAATCCAACAAATGCCAATGTTCTTCGACAATTGACAAGATCAAATAAACGGGCGATTCACCACTACAGGTCGTTAACAGTAGCTCAACGAGGTATTCAGCACCGATTTTCTACCACCGTAGCTCTCACAAAAGGCCCCCCTTTAGAAGATTACCACAGCACTTTGAAGAACGTTAATCACCCTACGGAAGATCCGGATTTCGCAGTCAGACTCGAAGTTTGGCCTGGCACAGCTGGATTGCTGAAGCTGAAAGCGTCCTTCACAGATTTATTTCTCAACCAGACTAGTGCCCGCCTCATGTTGACGCAGATGGAATTTGTATTGGCACACCTCATTTCAAATGCCTGGCAGTCCATTGCATCTAGCGCTTCTGCTGTTCCCTCTTCTTTACTCTCAATTTCGGAAGAAATTATAGAAAGCTCCGCAGCAGCTTGTATGAAGCCACCACTTCTCCATTCCCAATTCGAAACCATGGCTGAAACTAGTCCTGACCGTGTGGCATTAATTTTCAGAGAAGACTTGAAATGGGACGATTCAGAGCTGAATGTAACATGGACATATCGACAGCTCAATCAGAAAGCCGACTGTTTCGCTACGTACCTCAATAGCCATTTTGGCTCACTTATCGATAAAATTGTGCCTATCTGTATGAAGAGGTGCCCCCAGCTCTACGTTGCCATTCTAGGTATCTTGAAGGCCGGTGGTGCCTGGTGTCCAATCGATGCTTCTTTCCCAGCCCGTCGCCGCCATGATCTCGTTGCTCGCACCGGTGCTGCTATGCTTATCCTTCCTGAGCCCAAAGACACAAGTGATTTTGATGGAATACCTCGTGGCGTAATCCCTGTCGACATAACGCGACTGGCCAATTCTACCACTGAGCGAGATGAAAGACCTAGTCCAACTTCAAGCAACCTTGCGTATCTGATTTGGACAAGCGGGACGACTGGAGAACCCAAGGGTGTCCCGATTCATCATAGAGCCGCAGTGACGAGTATGAGGGCTCTCCAAGGATCTATCCCCATCGACGTGAAGGGCGATATCGTGCGCTGTATTCAGTTCTCCCAGTTCACGTTTGATGTCTTTGTCCAGGATCTATTCTATACTTGGGGCGTTGGGGGGACGATCATCTCATCCAACAGAGAAACCATGCTCGGATCATTTCCTGAACTGGCAAATAAGACCAAGGCCACCCATGCACATCTGACTCCCGCATTTGCAGCCAGTATCTTGAGGAAACAATGTCCAACTCTCGAGGTCATTACAATGATTGGCGAAAAGCTGCCGCAAAACGTGGCGGATGACTGGAGTCGGGACATGCGTGCGTTTAACACCTATGGACCTGCCGAGACCACTGTTGTCTCAACCTTTAGGCAATTTGGCTCAGCGGGAGATGAATTTCTCAGCTCCAATATTGGGTTTCCTCTCCCATCGGTGTCCACTTTTGTCATGTGCAACGGTCATCCAGTGATGAAGAATGGCGTCGGCGAGTTGGCCCTCGGAGGCCTCCAGCTATCCAAAGGCTATTGGAACGATCCAGCCAGGTCCTCGGAAAGTTTTGTCTGGAATGAAGAGTTTTCTAGATACCTTTATATGACGGGGGATGTGGTCCGCCAACTATACGACGGTTCGCTAGATTTCGTCGGCCGCACGGACGACCTAATCAAAATCCAGGGAATTCGGATCGAGCTGAGCGAAATTGCTTTCTCTCTCCGTTCATGCCATCCTCTTGCCGAGCAGGTTGAGATTCAATACTTGAGTAGGCACGATCGGCCCTCGAATGTGATTGTGGCCTTTCTCGCTGCACAGGAAATAGATTCTGCTTGCGAAACTACTTGTCAAATGGGAGAAGAGGCCGTTGAGATTTGTAAAAGCGCTCTGCTTGAGGCGCAGAGAAGATTGCCGGATTACATGATTCCGAGCGTATTTCTCGTAGTCAAGAGTATACCACGCACGTCGTCCGCGAAAGTTGATCGTACAGCACTCAAGAACCTCTATGGATCCGCGGATCTTGGGATGTGGGAAAGAAAACTTGCTTCGGAACAAAGCCACCCCACAGCGACAGCAACTTGGACCTGGACCTCGCAGGAGTCAGCTATCCTCGAATGCATCAGGGAAGTTGCCGGTACATCTCAGGAAACAATGAGCCGATCTAGTAACTTGCCTTCACTTGGTATAGATTCGATCGGGGCAACGAGATTGGTGGCACTCCTTAATACAAAGGAAATGTCTCTCTCAGTCGCCGATGTCCTTAGGTGCCAAAGTCTAGATGATTTAGTAGGAATATCTATCAACTCGCCCACATTGCCGGAGGCGGAAAATTTCGACCTCGAAGCCTTTCACGACAGATGGTGCAGCAAGGTCAAGGCTGAAGTTGTTGGACGTGGCGTGTTCATAGTTCCGACTTTGCCTTTACAAGAATCTCTAATTGGTGAAAGTATGCAGAACGTCCAGACCTATTGGAGTAGTCAATTTTTTTCTCTCTCCGCCCAAGTCGATATGATTCGTTTGCGCGAGGCATGGCAACAGGTTGCAATGCATACCGAGGCATTGCGTACTGGGTTCATTCCCACTGCAGAAATTTCGGAACAACGCGCTGACGATTTCGACTCACACGTGACATTCCTGCAACTCATATACGAAGAATCACAGCTGGATTGGGACTACATCCAATCATCCGAAGCTCTCTGGAGGGCCCAAGCGAAAGAGCGGGCTCGTGCGATAGCTGAGCGCCGTCAGAGAAATCATTTCAAAGAACCCCCTTGGGCCGTCACGGTCTTTCAACGAGAGAATTGTCCCATCCTGATGATATCTATTCATCATTCCATTCGCGATGATACCTCTCTGGGTCTCATTACAGCAGATGTGCATCAGACTTATTTGAATCTCTGTGGAGGCTTGAATGGCCTAAATGGGCCAAATGTTGGGGTTGAGTCCCCTGTAGAGCAACGTCTCCAGCTGCATGAAGCTCTCCGATTCACACTTCCGAGAAAGAGCCAAACTGAACAAGATGAGAAGTTTTGGGCTGAGATTCTTCGGCCATTTGCAGACACAGATATTGTCAAAACATGGCCCGATTTGACGGGCAGAAGAATTCTCGCAGATAATACAATGTCAGGATTCCTAATCCACACGCGGGATCTCAGGACGCCATGTAGGGACCTCCAAGCGCGTGCTATAAGTATTGGGGCATCTTCCATGGCGTCAGTCCTGCGAGTCGCATTTGGCTGCATACTACTCGAGTATCTCGAAACTGACAACGTTGTATTTGCAGAGACTTGGTCTGCCCGCACAGAGTTCCTATCGCTAGCAGAAGTTGTAGGACCTCTTATCACGGTGCTGCCTGTCCCTTTTCGTGCACAGGGATCAGCACGCGAAATGTTGACTAGGCAATCCGAATTCCAGAGAGAATCCAGGGCTCATCGCTCGATTCATTCACGAGTCATAAGGAAGCTTCTAGGTCGACCAGAGACTCAAGTCCTATATCCTGCGGTGTTCAACTTCCTTCCTGACCTGATCGAGAATGACCTTAGCGAACGTCGTGATCCATCCCCATGGACAAAAATGGACGACTTTCTTGGTCTTACTGTGGAGCACCCCCTGGCTATCAACTTTGCAGAAACGACTACTGGGTTCCTCCGGCTGGAACTTCTGGCGAGCGAGCTTGTCATGGACACCGCACATCTCGGATTGCTTGCCCAACAGATCGATGCTTTGTTGGCAGTCATACTTGAATTTCCTGATATGCCACTCGATCAAATCGTATCGCGCCTTCCCAATGACTTACTCTCCATAAGCTCCGGCAGCATTAGCGAAGCAGTCAATGGAGCTTCGAAACGAAATTCGACGGATTGGATAGATCATTACGCCGCTGTTCACCCTGAATGGCTTGCCGCTCAGGTGGTCAGCTGCATCGATGAGGAAAACGTGGTTTCCGAAAGCTGGAATTATGCAGAATTATTCAGCGGCTACAATCGTGTAGCAGCTTTTATCAGTCGTCTTGGCTGTCATGGTCAGATGATAGCAGTATGTCTGGATCGCCGGCTGGAGGCTTTTGCAACAATTCTTGGGATACTCAAGTCGGGCAATACGTACTTACCCATCGATGAGGATTTACCCGTGGAACGTAAATCTTTCTTACTCTACGATAGCACCGCTGCTATGTTGTTCACCATAAAGTCACTTGCGGCCACTTTTTCAGACATTCCGAACGCCTGCCGCGTTATTTGTGTGGACGAAAGCGGATATGGACAAGAAGGAGGGCTTGGATCCCCTACGAGTAGTCCGTTAGACATGGAGATGACGGATTGCGTTGACGAGGAGCAGTCAGTGGACGACACATTGACCAGGAAAGTCTCACCGCAACAAACTGGAGACAATGCATACTTGCTTTATACTTCTGGGTCAACTGGACTACCAAAGGGGGTACTTGTCAGTAGTGGGAACCTTTGCTCCTTTATAGAAGCAGCATCGGAATTCACCTGTTCACACGTTCATGGAATGGATGAGCTTGCGGGGAAAGGGAGATACCTAGGACTTGCGAGTCGAGCTTTCGACGTCCATCTTATCGAGATGTTCCTTGCCTGGCGTCATGGAATGGCTACCGTGACAGCCTCGAGAACAATGCTGCTTGACAATCTCGAACTAGCTCTTCGCAAGCTCAATATCTCGCACGCTTTCTTCGTACCGTCTTTGATTGACCATGCAAGTTTAAACCCCGCGACTTTACCAAGGCTTCGGTATTTGAGCGTAGGAGGGGAAAAGATATCCAAAAGAGTCATTGATACCTGGGCCTCAAATGCCAATGTTACTCTAGTAAATGCCTACGGACCAACAGAAATGACGATAGGATGCGCTTTTAAAGCAGTTACCCCAAGTACAAATGTGAGAAACATCGGTCCACCACTAGGGAACACTACCGCTCATGTGCTCGTACCTAACACTGAGAGGTACACTATGCGAGGTGTATCAGGTGAGCTTTGTTTGACAGGTGATCTGGTGGCCAATGGTTATCATAACCGGCCAGACGTCAAAGGGTTTGTGGAAGACTTCAATGGCTCGAGAATTTATCGTACAGGCGATAGGGTACGCATGATATCAGATGGCTCTCTGGAATTTCTTGGGCGTAGCGACGATCAGACCAAAATTAGAGGTCAGCGACTTGAACTTGGAGAGGTGTCCGAAGCAATACGTGCATCTACCGCAGCAATATTGGAGGTAGAGACGATCGACGTGGCGACCATGGTTGTCCAACATCCATCTTTAACCAGACCCCAGCTTGTTTCTTTCGTAGTCGCTCCCCGCTGTTGGGCCGTGAACAACCGGGAATCCCCAATATTCATAAGTAATGACGATCATGGACTCGGTGAGAAAGTTCAAGACATCAAAGCTCGTTGCCGAGATATTCTCCCTTCTTACATGGTACCCGATCATGTCATTTTCATAACAACTCTGCCAATTGCTCCAACATCCGGTAAGGCGGATGGGAAGAGATTAATATCTCTCTTCTCAGAAATGTCTCTTTCGGACCTGATGTCCCCCAGCGCATCAGACATACCAGGGCAGCCGGAGCCGAGTAGCAGAGAGATGAGCGAGTCTGAAAAGCGTGTACGAGACGCCATCTTGGAAACCCTGACACTCGATGCGGCAGATATATCGCACGACACAAATCTATTTCGGCTCGGGCTTGACAGTCTTAGCGTCATCAGTCTTACCATTAGACTTCAAAAAATCGGGTTCGATTGCACCGTCACAAGCGTCTTGAGAAATCCAATCCTAGAATCATTGGCTTTGTTACCACGTAAGGGAAAATTTGGTGGTGTACAAAGACAAAGGTTTGCAAAAATGGAGAGGATGCTGTCAGATATGGAAGCCAGGTTTCGTGGAGCCCATTCCCACGGTTTGGACGACTCCTCTATATCTGCTATGAGACCCTGCCTACCTTTACAGGAGAGTCTTGTGGCGGCCACCCTGAACAACAAGAGTGATGCGCTCTACGTAAATCATATGTACTTGAAGTTGTCTGCGGAGGTTGACTACACCCATTTCTATAGAGCTTGGGTCGGAGTGGTGGCGGAGTATGACATTCTTAGGACCTGTTTTCAGGAGTTCGAGAACAAGATTGTCCAGATCGTTCTTAAACACAATGACTCACAATCGCTATCCTGGAATGAAGCCTGTACCCTGGATCTGGACCATGAATTATCGGCTGTCCGGCTTCGAGAGGTTGGGATTGCCTCAGAAATGATCTCTAACATGTCCTGCAAACCCCCGATGAGGTTTCACTTGCTTAGATCATCCCCTGAAGACCAGGGTGCGATATTGGGAATATCTATACATCATGCTCTATATGATGGAGAATCCCTCTCCATGATTCTCGACGAAGTTTACACGCGATATCAATCAGACGTGCTGCCGCAGTCTCGGACACCATTCATCACATTGATCCAATATGTTTTGTCTCAAGATCGGCACCTGTCCCGGAATTACTGGAAAGAATACCTGGCTGAATGCAAACCAGCTTCAATTACTGGTAGTAATGGTCCGCCGGTAGATAAACAGTTTGCCGAGAAAACTTCGTTGTCGACAGAACGAACTCTTTCAAATCGCCTGTCTGAATTGGAAGAGTTTTCTTATTCTGTGAAAGGCACCCTAGCATCAACCATCCAGGGAGTCTTTGGTATCATTCTGGCCCAGCTGCTAGGGCAGAGTGATGTGGTATTCGGGGCAGTACTCTCTGGACGTTCTCTGCCGATCGAGGACCCACATTCAATACTGGCACCCTGTATCACAACCATTCCCCAACGAGTCAATCTTCAGCGTAATCACTCAAGCGTTCTTGATACCTTGGCAGTTGCCCAGGAGGGTTTCGTCAAATCTCTAGAGTACCAGCACACGGCTCTGAGGGATATACACCGTTGGATTGAAGCCGAAAAGGCCTTGTTCGACTCTCTATTCTCGTTCGTCCATAAAGGAAAGCCAGGAGCCTATTCCCATCTTTGGTGCGAGCTTGAGAACTCGATGCCGAACAATTTCCCTTTCTCCATCGAATTCGAGGCGGATCATGAAGCGAATCGAATGGTGGCTCGTTGTGCTTTCACACCTGCATTCGGTGACTTGGATAAAGCAGATTCCTTCTTAGAGAACATAGACCTTCTTCTCGGAGCTTTGGTGCGACAAGAAGATGTCAGGCTCGGCGATCTAAATATTGCGAGCAGCGATGTTGTGGACTCCGATTCAAAGCCACATGCCTCGGATGGGAGCCACTGGAGCCCGGGAGAGTTGGAGATGAGGGCACTAATCGCCGATATTTGTGGTATCAGTCCCACAAATGTTTCCAAAAGTGCATCTTTTTTCAGTCTAGGGATTGACTCTATAACTGCGATTCGGCTTGCCCGCCGCATGAGGCAATCCAAAATGGAGTGCTCTTCAGCGGACGTGATGCGGCACTCATGTATAGCAGCTTTAGCTAGTCATGTCAGCGCCCTCAGGCTTCAGACCGGTCACACCGACAATTACACACACTCAAATGAAGATGAAAGGCTGACTGGCTTTCTCCACAAAGTTCCAACATTCGGCCCCCGAGATGCCGTGATGGATGTGTTCATCTGCACCCCGCTGCAGTCTTCAATGCTAACTCAAACATTGGCTTCGAACGGGATTTTATATGTCCATCATCATGCAGTGCGGCTATCCAACGAAATCGATCTTTCCAAGCTGAAAAGGTCTTGGGAACATCTCGCGGCGCACACAGAGATCCTTCGGACCACTTTCCATTTTTCCCAGGCTGATGGCCTTTGGCTGGCTGCGGTGCACCAGGAAAGCAAAATGGAATGGAATGAACATGATGCTCCTTTTTCATTATCGAATTCATCTGATTCGATAGGATTAGTTCCCAAAAGCTTTGCATTCCGTGGAGAAGCGGACTTTGCAAGGTTACCGTGGGAGTTGACCATATGGAAAGCTCCGAGGGATGTTGTGCTTGTCCTCTCAATCCATCATAGTCTTTATGATGGCGAATCTATCAACCTCCTCTTCCATGACTTGGCGAAAGCTTACCAAGCAACCAACCTACATCCACGACCTTCTTTTAGCGGAGCAGCCAGGGAAATTGTCAAGAGCAATGCAGACGCAGAAGACTTCTGGATACGAAACCTCGCTGGTTATGAGGGCAGTGAGCCGCTCAGGATGCCAAATGATGGCAGAAGTGGTATAGTAGAAGCCGGATCCGTTCTCAAGGTGAACGTCGACTCAGTTCTTGAAGGTTGTAAAGACCTGGGTGTTACGCTTCAGACAGTGGCACTGTTGGCGGTTGGAAAGAGCCTTGCGTCTGCTTTCGGGCGCCGAGACGTTGTCTTCGGACACGTAGTCGGGGGCCGATCTCTAGCAATGCGAGGGGCAGACGAAGTTGTGGGACCTCTTTTCAATACCGTTCCGTTTCGCCTTACTATTGACAAGACCTACATCACAAACAGGCAGGCTGCCAATGAAGTTCAGCGTTTCACAGGCGACTCCCAGCCGTATCAACATGCTTCGCTAGGCAAAATCCAGCAAGCATGGCGCAAGGGAGTCGGTAACATGAATACACAACTTTTCGATGCCCTCTTCGTCTTCCAAAACAAGGTCGGGGTCCAAGAGTCGGCACCAAGCAGACTTTGGACGCCTCTTGAGATACCAGGAGCTGTTGCTGATACGGAGTATCCGATAAATATTGAGTTTGAGCAAAACGAACAAGCAATCATCTTGCGAGTGGCGTCTCATGAGGTGCTGATGCACCAGGAGCAACTTTCGGCCTGGATTGTGAAGTTTGAAAGAGTTCTCCAAGACATTCTCGAGCATCCATCTCGGAGCGTAATTGCTTTCCCAGATCCCCTACAAAGCCTTCCTCTTGCGTTACCAAAGAGGCCACACAAAACAAGTCAGCATGACGACGTTGGCTCAGGACCTGACTTAAACTGCATTCACAACACACTCTCAGAAATATCTGGAATTCCTTTAGAAAGAATAGCACTCAATACCAGCATCTTCTCACTAGGTCTTGACTCCATCGCCGCGATCCAGGTTGCAGCTGCATGCAGAAAGAAGGGGTATAGTGTTAGCGTTGCAGACGTGCTCCAAGGTCGTAGCCTGGGGGGTATCTGTCGGCTTCTTCGTGGGAAGAATCTCGTGCAAGACGGCCAACTCAAGAGTCAAAGCTCTATGATCAGCTCCGAATTAAGATCAAAAGCTCTTGCCTTGGTAAATGCTCGCGACGAAGATGTTGAGGACGTGCTACCTTGTCTAGGGGGACAAGTCTATCACCTTGCAAGCTGGCTGAAATCTGGTCGGTTATTGTGTGAGCCCATATGGACCTATTCCTGTCAGGAAAGATTGAACGCCGAAGATCTGATGTCCGCTTGGCGAGGACTGAGAGAGCGTCATTCTATTCTGCGGACCGAATTTGTCGCTATTGAACCGAAGCAAATAGTCCAGGTGGTACTCAATCCCTCGGTGGTAGATGACAGCTCCTTCCAATGCCTAGACGCTCCAGGTATTCTAGCAAATGCAGCGATTGACATAAATAAACGAGAAGCGAGAGAGCCGTTCGACCTCTTTACCGCACCGTCTCGGCTATACCTAATTCGCGGAGGTGATCAAGATTGTGTGTTGATGAAGCTACATCATGCAACGTACGACGCATGGACCATTCCAACCCTCATCGCAGACCTAACAGCGCTCTATCGAAATTTCAATCTTGCACCTGTGCCGAATTTCAAGCCATTCATTCAACACACCATTCAGTCACTGCAAGCAGAGGAACAGAAGGACTACTGGACTAAATGTCTCAATGGCTCTCAGCCAACGCTCCTCAAACCATCACTCGCCCATGCCAAAGCCCAATTAAACATCAAGCCAAAGCCAACCTTCGTAGTACTCAAAGGAGCTATCCCGAGTCTAAAAAGTCTCGCGGCCACAATCCGAAGGTCGGAAGTCGCTGTCCCCACCCTCATACTCATAGCTTTCGCGCGCACCCTCGCCCGCTACACATCTATCTCCAACCCTATCTTCGGCCTATACCAAACTGGTCGCTCCGCCTCTTTCGACGGAATCCGCAATCTATGCGCTCCATGCTTGAACATCACACCTCTTCTCATCCCCGAAGCGCTTTCTTGTAAACCCCGTGCCACCGCCCAAGCTCTTCAATCTGATCTGGCGGCTAGGGTGCCATTCGAGCAGAGCTACCTCCACGACATCTTGGAGTGGGTAGGATCCGCCCATGTACCGCTTTTCAACACCTACGTGAATATACTATGGCATGAGGGCGTAAACGCCCCATCTTCGTCCTCCGAAGATGACCTTTTGGTGCCATGGCGGCCGGGGAGTCCGTCTGAGCTTGCACCTACGGAGCCTATGCCTGGGAGAACGGCGGTGGATGGGCTGGATGTGGGGATGATAGCGGAGAAGAATTTGTTTTTGGATGTGGGGAGGAGTTTTGATGGGGATGCTGCTGATTTTACGATAAAATCCGATGGTGGTTTGATGGAAGGGGAAGAAGTAAGGCGTTTTGCTGTCGAGGTGGCAGAGGAGGTTATTCAACTTGTAGAGACAATTGGAGATGACGTTAGAAGGGAATTGTAAATCTCGAGAGCATATGGATAATTAAAAATTGCAATTCCATTGCTTCAAACTGGGGCATCATATCTCAGCAATTTCTTCTCTACAATCCTTCCGTTGGATCCGACTGTAAAGGGCTGCGAATTGGCGACTCCTTATTGCGTCTAAGAGAATTCGGCAAAGCCCCTTCCTGCGACCTCTGGACTGCATTCTACGACAATTTCGACAGCAGCAAAGCCCGCTTCTGCATCAGCATCGTCTAGTTCTGGGGAATTTTCTCTAAGTAATCGGGCATAGCTTCTGATTGTAAGACGTCTCTTGTACTGACCTGGTGACGAGTGAATGACTGATCTCAGATGTAGGCAAGAAATACTATAAAGCAGCGCAATGGCAAACATGTCAAATATATCTTTGCAATGAACCCGCCTGTGTGACGTACCACACAATCGTGCTAGCCACAAGCCTCTCTCGTGGGGTTCTACAGACCACCCCCATTTTTCATGCGGCATTGACCGGCCCCAATTACGGCTACAGTACCGGGCTGCCTAGGTCATTGCCTTGGACTCCGACTTGCAGAAATTACTTCGCCAGAATGCACATTCGATACCGCTGGACTACAGCGTAAATGCAATGCGTAAGCTCTCGTCGGCACTTGGGAACATATCCACCAGAGCCAACATACGACCAATCTTTGCCTTTGATCTGATGTTGACGACTGGCCATGGCTCAAGACTGTTGTGTCGATGTGACCTTGAGACTTCAGTTCCAGGAGTCGACAAGTAAGACGCTGTTTCTCTGGAATCTCGTTCCAAATCGCTCTTGAACGCTGCCGAATACTCAATGTCTCCGTGTTCCTCGAGTACTCAGAAAGATCTTCTCGCAAAGCCGACATGATTATCATACCGCACTCAAGTGACTGAGCCAACCTCTCGGTAAACTTCAGATCTGTCATTGCTCCCGCATGGACCTGAGACCAGTCCTTGATCCGGCTCCACGCAAACTCAATAGTATCCACTTCTTGTATCATCGACAAGAGCGTAAGCTTAGTCTGCTTGAATTTGCTCGCAAGGTCTTTCAGACTGCTGACCACACCACCGCACCGCACAATTAGGCTGATAGAACCCTCAATGATGCTCACGATAGTGACAGGATCCATGGTTCACAAGGCTGGGAATCGTAAATGCGAAGCAGTAGTCCGGATGAGTGGATTGTTGCCGGCGATGGTTCTCGGATCTCAAGAAGCGGTATAGCTATTGTGACGCAAAATGACAATAGGATTGCTGGACGCTAGCCGTCATACGATGCGGGCCAGTCCGATAGCTTTGGCCTCGCACGAGGTTTCAAGTGGGAGGCGTTGGAGGGCCTCTAAGAATACTTAGGCAATGCGAATTACAATGAGAGGTTTAATGAGGATAATGAACGCAAGATCAAAGCGGCATGAATAGGGAAGGTGCCAGCCTTGTGGCCCCAGGAAAACTTGAAAGGCGGCCGTGGGGCTTAGCCGGATCTGACAGATGTTCTAGATTTCTAATGTGTGAGGATTTACAAGCTACGCTTTCCACTTGATGGCTGGAACACCGCCGTCGTCATGGAAGGCCATTTGCGCCCTGTTAAGAAGTCGCAGCTGCTAAGGGAATTGGAACAGTGACACTTTCTTAGCAACGGGCTGAGGCGTGGCTGGGTAGTCCATGGAGGCGGACATCCACATGGCATCGCTTGAATTGGCATGTATTGGCAAGGACGAGAAGTGCTGTTTCAATTGACGCTCAATGTCCAGTAAATATTTGCAGAGTATGCATAAACCTCCTTTCATAAATGCCGATATCCGAGTCATTCAACCGGGCACCTTTCCTATCCCGGTATAAAGCCAACATCATGCCTCTATCAGCCGAGATCACCAGTCAGCATCGAAGTCTACCTTACGAGCTTACCCCGCCTCCCCGCTGGCGGGCAGTGTTTACAGCTCCGGAATTGTAACATCAGATCTCCAAATGCTTTCTCGCTCTTCCTTTGACCAAGAAGTCTCTGAAATACCATCTCAGGCGACAACCGACCGACCCTTCCCAACCCGTCCCTAGACCCATCTCAAAATGTCGAGCACACTCTCCTACCACAACTTCTCCTGGCGAGGCGATCGAAAATGGCAAAAAGCCTCGCGCTGGACAGTCTACGGTCCCATAGTCGTGTGCTTCATCTTCCTCTTCTCCATCGTCCAAATAGCATGCGGTTCCATCTGGATCGTGCAACTCAGTAACAACCTCTCGGTGTATGTCTTCCTCCTCCCTCTGTCCTCCATCGCCCACAATCGTATGCCGGCTAATTCGCATGTCCTCCAGACCAATGATCATCCAAACACTATTGATACCCGGCTGCTCCTTCTTCAATGCCATCCCCTCCCTCCACCTCCACATGCTCCTGCGCAACAACCCCCCAAAACTAGCAATGTGGTTCTCCTCCATCTTCACCATCCTCTACCTCACCTCCGCGCTCCTCTCCCTAGGCGCCTGCGCCGGTTCCGGAAAGGGCGTGCCCCACGGCTTACGCACCAATGAATGTCCGAAAGGCGTCTCAGGCGGGCCGGAACATGGTGTCAGTAAGGGTGTTTGGGATACGATGCTTGTGTTTCAGTGGTTTAGTGTGGTTGCTTATGGGATTCATGGGGCTATGGCGTGGAAGGTGCATCGAGTGCTGGAGGGACGGAAGGCGAGGGGGGAGGTTGAGGCTGTGGATCCGGATGAGGAGGAGGCGAGGAGGCAGAAAGCTAGGGATTTGTGGACGCAGAATTATCGGATGGAGGGTTTGTAGGGAAGCTGTTGCAATGTGGCAATAGGCTGGGAAGGATATCTAGCTAATGGGGGCCCCCAGGGCCCCATATGGCCAAAACAGACAAAGAACGGCTAGCAACAGGCTTCTGGAATCGCATAGAAAGCAATCAAGCAACGGATTGCAACAGAAGCTGGGTCGGCTGGTCTGAATGTTGGAGGGGGGAAGGGGAAGAGGGGTAAATGACAACGTTTTACACGACTACACGCTTTGCGGGATGATGGGCTGCATGTGGGTAGGGAATAGTGCAGGAGATGCCATATGGGCTTTATAGGGAGGCTGAAATCTAAAGACTAGGATTCATTAAATGGGCGTTGGAATTTACAGTGATTTTGTCTCGTAGTGACTGGGCGATGAATGCCGAGACTTGTAACATGGTAACTTCTGAATGGAATGGCTATCTATGAAGCAACTGGCAATAGACAACTGAAAGCTAAACTTCGAAGCTCGTCAGTTGTCAAGCTTCTCTGGCGTTAACGGAATCCAATCCCTTCGCTATGTTCGCTGAGGTGTAAGGACGTCTCGCGCCTCGCCTGCCAAATTCCCACTCTCTAAATATTAAGCGCCTCTCGAAAGAGGTTGTCGCGGACAAATTTGTAGAAAAGGAGCAAAGAATATTTTCTGTCACTGAAAACTAACGCCCAAAACTTATCCTGTCAAAGCTATCTTGTTAAGAATCTCAATCCGAACCGCGTGGACGTGTACATGAACCGCTACCAAGCCTCTTCAGAGCATCATCCATCAATCACCTATCTGCCTTTATCGGAGATTTCACACAATATGTTTTCTCATCATCGGACGGATATGTGTAATCTCACACGCCTGCAGCATAAGGGTCAACGTGATTAGCCTCCAGACCACGGCAGCTTCAGTATCAAACCAAGGGTTCACGGTTTATTAAAGTTGTAGTAACCTTCGCCCATTCAGGCCCAGATATGCACCTACAAGTGTAGAAGGAAAAAAATAAGAGAGATACCTGTTTAGTACCCGAAACATTTGTTCTCGACGACAGAGTGAGTGAAGCAAGATTAGCGGTTTGCCTCTAAGTCACGAGCGGGTTCGGCGTGGTATGAGGAGCACCTATCCATCGACTGACTGCGCCAGCAATTCGATATACACAACATTAGCTTCCGATGTGTCTAAACCTTCGGCCTCGTAAAGATTTTCCATCAAGTACTCAAGAGCAGATTGCAGCAATTCTCTGGGATAGATGCCAAAAGATTTTCGCAAATGGCCGTGTCTGCGACGATGGTACAAAAATGACCAAGGTCCATCCTTCCATCGTCTCAGTCAAGTCTGCGGCCAATGATGGATGTCGTCTTTGTGCCCTTCTACAGACAAGCTTCCATGATGACGATCCTGATGGCCCAATATACTTCTCACTGTGTGGCGATGACCGTCAGATAGACCTTGATTTCTCCAACAAACTTGGGTTCGTCAGGCCTTTCAAGTTGTATTGGAAGTCAGACGCTTCCTCTATGGCCAAGGACCTGGATAACGCTCCTAAAAGCACGAATCATCTTGCCACCCAGCTCGCATGGAGCAATACGTGTTCTTCATCAAGCCTGTCAATGGCCAAGAGTTGGTATAACAACTGCATCAAGAACCACGTCAGCTGCCAACGCATAGATCCAGAGGAAGAAGCCAGAGAGGCTTGGAACCCTACCAGACTGCTCGATGTCGGAGAGATTGGAGCTTGTGACAGTGTGGAGCTGGTCTACACGGACGGCCTTCCAGCCGCAGTACCTTATGCTGCTCTAAGCCATTGTTGGGGCAACTATCAGCATCCTCGACTTGTAGAATCGAACCTTGAAAGCTTTCGAGAGGGCATCCCGACACAAGACCTTTCTAAGACCTTTCGTGACGCAGTTGAAGTTACAAAACGGCTCGGCTTGAGATACCTGTGGATCGATTCCTTATGCATCGCACAGGATTCCCAGGAGGATTGGCGTGCAGAACCGGCCATGATGGGCAAACTGAATAGATTCTGCCAATGCACAATAGCTACCACTACTACGAAGGATGGACGAATGGGATCCTTCGTTCAGCGAGATCTCTGGGGCTTTACGGATCCCACAGCAAAGGCCGATACGAGTCGCTGGCAGCAGGGCTG
The DNA here is from genome assembly GCA_033220425.1 of Lepraria neglecta. Taxonomy (NCBI): domain Eukaryota; kingdom Fungi; phylum Ascomycota; class Lecanoromycetes; order Lecanorales; family Stereocaulaceae; genus Lepraria; species Lepraria neglecta. The sequence goes on along the minus strand of CM065651.1, from coordinate 1,836,072 downwards.
AGAAAACAGAGAGCCCCGGATACCTCGAATGTTCAAACCCAGAGCTCTAGCAGACTGAAGTAGAAAATTCAGTCCTTTCGGAACGTGCATGGAGTTACCAAGAACGCACTTTGGCCCGGCGAGTCTTGCACTTTGGGGCGTCACAAGTTTTCTGGGAGTGTGCAGACATGCATGCAAGCGAGTCTCATGCTGAGTATAAGATAGAAAAGAACATCAAGGTTGATTTCTGAGCACCAGATGGCTCGGTGCTAAACGATACTCAGGCTGTTCAGCGACATGCTTACAGTTTTTGGGTCGATGCTGTTGAGGCTTATGCGCCCAAGAAGCTTACGAGAGATGAGGACAAGGTTGTTGCTATTGCTGGTATTGCGAAAATGGTCCAACACGCAATCAAAGATGACTCTATCGCTGGTCTCTGGAAAGGAAATGTACTACAGGGTTTATTGTTGGAAAGCAAGGAATAGATACGCACACCCCCCAGCCAAATCGTGGGCACCTTCATAGTCTTGGGCTTCTGTAAATGATGGAGTCTTAATGCACCGCCATCACGCACCTAGTTATGTTTGTCACTGCAAGGGCAGGGCTCAAGTCCACCAACATCCTCGGCCTAGTAGACTGTCTTTTGTGGAGCTTGCAAGCATTGATAAGTTTCATATTAAGACATCCGGGAACGACTCAATGGGTACAGTCACTGAGGCTCATATATGCATGACATGAAGGATCATACCCGCTGTGGTCACTGAAGATTCATAAGATGGAATGTCCTTAAGGATCTGGATGGAAAATCAAAGTCTCTGCGTCATTGCCGATAACACGAGCCCGTTTCTCGATCGAGCATTAAGAGGAAAGCGTATCGCGGTGTCCTACTTTCCGTTACTAGCTGAAAAGGATTATCGGGATACGATCTCTGGCATTTTACTAACATCATCAAGCGGACCCTGGACCTATCAACGAATCGGTACTTTCGTCTTTCGTCTTGGACCAAAATTATGGTTATCATAAGGCCTACTAGCCACAACGACTTAGCTCAGACATACAATTAGGTCAAGCTAGATGGGCTGATGTGCTGAATCGGCTACAAGGAGAGCTTGCACCTGATTGTACCGCTATTACTCTAGAATGAGGACTATGTGGTTTAGGCAAACTATAGAAACTCATGGATGTCCGAGCTCGCAGAAAGTCCTGAGTGGAATACTGAAAATACACAGAGCTTTAGGTTCCTTTTAGACCTTCTGGAGCTTAGTATCCCCTAGGACCTCGCGGTGTACCGGGAGCTGTTGGGAAATGATTCTGTATCTTCAAGCCTGTCAGAAGCCCACCTCGACTACCACTCTGTCCAATCTAATATTCTATAGATGATTATCCGTGGCAACTTGGATACTCAAGATTCACATTCACAATAGAGAAAACGTACATTCATGTAGGTTAAGGTCAGTGTGACAAAATGCTTGGCCTTGACGCCCGAGTATCATACGTTCCCGTTCACAAGGCAGATCTTTTGTTTAAAGTCATAACGGTAACGAAAACCCAACGTAACGCTCATCTTACCCAAAATATGCATTTGCGAATCTTGAGGTTTGGTTGCTAGGTATTAGGTATGTAGTGATACGAACCTTTTCGTCTTTACGATGCATCGACGGTATCAGGAGCGGTTCCTTATACAAGCGAGTCTGGCGAAGCAGAGATCTGCGGTATATTCACAGCCAAAGTGGCATTTCCAGTGCCATCGTTGCCAGTGAGAGTTGAATTGAGGCTCGCCATAGAGTTCCAAGGCGGTCTATCCACGTCCGGAACATCCTCACACTGATTGGCTATAACTGTTTCCTGTCAGCCAAACCCCTTTCAAAAACTAAACCGCGCCAAGACATCACCCACATTCAACAAAAACCTGAAAACTCCACGGCTCCGTTATCGCTCTCCCCCCATCCCACCCCAAAACCTCATTAAGGCGCCTGACATACTCCGTCCAAACCGGAAAGACGGCAGCCCCCCCACTCCCACTGCGCCCAACATAAAGCTCAGCCGCAAACGCACTAATAGCCGCACTCTTCGTATTCCCCATCCTCGGCTGGCCCGGGAACAGACTTTCCGCAAATTGATTCTCCTTAACAGCCGGACAGAACTCGAATCTTGGCGATAATACATTATCTTCAAGCAGACTCCAGAAACCAGGACAGAGGAAGAGGATATCGTTTCTTTGAGTTTGCTTGACGTAGCTGACGGCGCTGGTTAAGATGCCTGGAGCGTTGCATTTTTGCCATAGATCTGGGATGTAGGAATCGTAGAGGGAGGCTTCTTGTTGTGTGCGCGCACAGATGAATTCAGGTCGTCCGTAGGAGCTGAGGGCGTCTAGAGCGGCCATGCTGGATAGCACGGTACTTACATCGTCAGGAGATTTTCTGGTTTTGAAGATGGCTTTGAAAGGCGGAAACGTCGATCCTCGCAGGGATTTTTGCTTGGCCAAGTTGGCGTTGAATATGTGAAAGGCAATGGCTTGTAAGATTGATCCTATTGGGAAGCCTGCCATTGGCGGGCAGGTGACTGGAGGGAAGCCATTGGCTGCTGCGGTTAAGTTGACTGAAGGGTTATTAGTCGGTGAGGTCTGGCGTACTTGTTTGAGGTCATTCACCGGTAGCAACTGCATTGCAACAGCCCAGGAAAAAGACAAACAGGACTAGTGATGAATACATAGTTGGACTAGGAAGAAATTCAATTTGGCTTAACTAAATGAGGAAACGAGCACATGACAGTACAGTATGCTTGGTTGCTGGAAGATGAGGAAGTCTACAAGAAGAATATTTTGGTGAATGGAAGGCAGTTGCAGTCCGTCAATGGTTCTTCAGAACGCTTTGAAACAAAGGCGCTTGAAAGATATGCGCCAGTCACGAAACGTGAAAGCGTCACAGCCGACTGGAGAGAAAAGTCCGCGCGGTAATACAGTTGCAGAAGCAAGGTCAAAGCTTGCACGACTGTGGATGCCGGATTGACTGCCATATTCGAGTCCTTGTTAAAGATCTTTTATGTACTGAAGATAGACTTTTCGAAAGCAAGAGGGACAAGCCAGGCAACATAGCGACTTGCAGATCCCATTGACCGATCTAAACTATACCGCTTGGGTGAGTGAACAGAACACGATATTGCAGGTATGGCTGGGTTTTCACTCTGTAAGGTGCCCAATGCGCACTTGCACGTTCCCTACCAACTTCGGCTCTATTCCTTGACAAGTCCTGTACTCTCTATGACCAGCCCGCCTGAAATGTCATAGGCCGATAGGCATCGCTAAAATCCCCACGTTAGCGGTAGTATTTCGACTTTGTTGGCAGCTTATCTCATCATTAATTCCCCTGAATGTTTTCGTGGCCGGACCACAGGCCTGAAGTTGGCCCACTGCTCGTGATGGTGAACAAAAGTAGTGTGTCCCGCCGATACCAATCACTGCTTCGGTCATCGAAAATCTGTTCAGCGCATTTGTATCATCGCCTTACCGTTCATCCCGGCCCTAAGCGCAGCTGTGCTTCCCGTAGGCTGATGTCGAGCACATCATCTGAGATTGTGTATGATTATTTTTCTCCAGACCGGGCATTAGCGCGCCAGGTACCTAAAGGAAATGATACTTGGCGAAGACGGGACTGCTTTCTATCAAATCATCCGAATATTTAGCTTAAAGGACGAGGCTTTGGTGATATGTCGAGATTGGCGATTGAGACTATGTTGATACTCGCCCGTGGATAATGATAATCAGCATTAGCGTCCTCTGCACGAGCTTGTTGCCCTTCCAAGGCAACATTTCCGACGATAGACATCCTCGCTGGTCCAACCTGTGCAAATGTTTCGCCAACCATTCGAGCTGAAAGTGCTTCGTCTTGAGGAGGAACACCCCAAACAGTCTTGACTTTGGCGGCCACAGGTGGACTTGACTGGCCAGATTTGCGTTGTGACTCCGAATTTGTGAAGCAGCCGCGAGGATGAGCATGAGAAGGTGTTCGCAAAGAGCATTCATGTTGTCCACGAAGAGCCGAACGTCCTTCAAACGTGTGGGATGTTTTGAAACCAAGGCACTGCGGTGTAAACTCCGATAGGTACATGGCGAAGGCTAAGGAATGACTCCGTCACTAGGTAAACTCTTGAGGCCATATATATTAGACCCAGCACAGCAGCAATGGCCAGCCCTAACCCTTCGAGGATCCAACTGAGACACCTCTTCAACCTAAGCCATCGCCCTATCGCCACACAAAAGTAAAGCCAGCATTTGGCATATGCCGGAAGAACCATCATAGCCAGAGAGCTTCCCATTATAATGAAGCAAGCAATTCTCCACAATACGGACTCTGTGTGTGAAGGAAACTCAAAATTCCAAGCTACTAGATGGATGCCGCCATAGGTCGCCGTTAACGGAATGATTATCGGAAGGAGTGGTCGTATACTTTGAATAATGTCAAGCACGAATATTGCCTTTGTGAAGGTCATTTCAGCCTCTCTTTGGAAAATTCGGTTGTAGTGCCGAAGCGCGTTGTCAAACTTGTAGTCGTGGAGCAAAGGCCTCAAAGATACTGGCCTTTAAGAAAGATCATCCTCGTCCCTTAAGGGATTACCCCTCGAAACTTCCAATATTGCAGCGGCCGCGAGCTCCCATCTGCGCAAGTCTTTGGGCGAAACGTTGAGACATAGGTAACTGTTGGGTCCGATACCGCAAGCAAGAAATTGACCGGGAACCAGGGTGCAGACGATATCACGGTAGTCGGGTTCCATACAGTTAAAAGCATCGTCTTCCAAAGGCTGACCAAATATCATCACTCTGTCTGCCTCGCCATGTCCCCAGACTACTGTCTCAGCATTGGTGTCACTCCTGTGGTTCCTGCGAATATTTGTTCTTTGTCCGTACCAGAAAAGGTGAAACGCTTCTTGCGTCTCCCAATCTAGCATCTATCCTTGATATCTAAGATCTCCTCCTAAGAAGCATCAATGCTATCAATTCCGCAAATTCTGCATAGTTTAACGGATCAATCACGCTAGGTTCGATGACGTCGAAGGGTTTCTGTTCAGTTTTCAGCGAATTCAAATTCAAGGGAGCTATTTGAACCGACTTTCCACCACAAGATATACAGCGTCAAAGCGCAGACCACATGAACCATAGTATGAATTTCAAGCAGAGTCAATGGGTAACCGGATACTTTTCGAGCGACACATTGGATCAACATCCACATGACCTGAATAAAAATCAATCCTTTTATTAAAATGTTTGCTTTACTTTTGTCCGAAATGGTTTCAGGATCGATATCAAGAAATTGGCCTTCTCTCGCGAGTCTAATGATATCCTGAGGGGTAAGCGTGACCCGAGGTATGTAGTTGTGCAGATCTTTAACATCAAATACGAAACCGCCCATCGCAACGTAGAAACGATATCTTAAGTCGACCAGTTTTGGCCTGGTAGAAGCTGAGCAATATGTAATGGCTTAAATATGGCCTAATAACTATCTTTTCTTGCCTCGAATTTGGCCTCTCATCTCGTTGACTTCCCTAATAACCTTTCTCGCGTCCAAGAACTACACAGAAGCAGTATAGAGTACGATTTCTAGCGCAAACAAGGCGATAGCCGCCCATTCCACTTTTCGATAGAGCAACTTTCATTGACTCGTCTTGGGAGGAGGGACGTTGAAGTGAATTGCGGTATATATACAAGCAAGTAGTGTCAATAAACAGCTCTACAAGATGTCAAAAGTCCCTCGATACGAGGCTTCTGCGGTGATTCCTGGAGCACTCTGGCTCCTAAGTATGGTACGATTCCCGTTCGCGGCCGCCAACTGGGAGCTGATATCCTGAATAGGCGCACCCAATACCGGGATAAGTCCCCTCAGTAGCCACCATGCGCAGGTTAGACACTAAATCATTTTGAAGAGACACGATCGCTGGCTCGGATAGAGGCTGATTTAAGCAGCAAGTAGGACTCCAGAATTGGCCGAGTCAGTTTTCGAAGAGTACTGACCCTGTAATCTCAACGGATGAGCGCTCTGCAGCGCCACAAATGACAACAATATCGCTGGCTCAGGCAGAAGTTTGCACGCAGCGGCTGTGAGAATTCCGGAGCAGATCAGGCTAATTCAGGTAGTAGATCTATGAAATCGTAATTTGGAACGCCTTCGTAGCAAACAGTGGGTAGGACCTTGAGCTTGTAAAGAGCCTCGTATGGCAACTTGTGACCCGGGATGAGGCTGAATCAAATTGTTTTCGGATTATTGAGCAGGAGACAGATGCCAGGAGAATAGCGACTATGGTGTGCGCTGTCCACAATGTAGCAGCTTTGTTATGATGACATACCGAGATCCTGCAGAGATGCGAATGATGGAAGGAGATTACTGTTATGGAGAGGCTGCCTACTGTTGTATTTGCGGCCGAGGCTTGGCATGGCAGTTCTAAAAATAGACATTGCTTCATACATCCAATACTTTCGCTACATAGGTTTAGTAAGAACTTTTTACTACAAAAATGTCGAGAATTCCTGTGCTTCAATTTCGCGGGGCTCTTGCTCCAGGCGCTTTTCCTCGGACTTGTGGTTCAAGACTTTCTCTATCGCCTCCACTGCGAGCTTCCATTTTTGGATGTCTCTAGGAGAGATTTTGAGTCATGAACGGCATTGTGTTGACATGAGGACATGGGGCGAATGTGCCCTTTTGGATGGCCGCTGGGCGGGATCTCACTCATGGAAGCGCTTTTAGGTTGTATTCCAAACCCACTGCGTTCTAAGAGCACTATTCCTACATATACTTCTTACAATTCGCCATGCTCGACCCCAACGCCGCCCAAATCAGGCATCCCCATAATTTTAACCACCAAACTCGTCCAGCCAGTGAAATGCTGCGTTCTTTGTCCAGCGCCGGTATGAGGGTTATACTGCTCCCACGCAAAGCCAGTTTTCTCCCACTGGTCGAACACATTCTCTACAAGATTCTTGCGGAGCGAGGTGTAGATCTTTGTGGCTTGTGCTTTGTGTGGGCCGGGTTGGGTTGCGATATCCTGCGAGGATTGTTAGCATTGTTTGATGAAGATTAGGAGGGGAACATACGAGTAGGCTTTTGACAGCGAGGTAATTCATATTTATCCAAATCGGACTCCTCCAGTAGTTCTCATCGGTGTTGTAGAACTCATCTTTTTGGCTCAAACTACGTATGCCGTAGTCACTCCATAGCTCGTCGGGGTCGCTGATCAAGTCCAGCACTGCTTTAAGTCTTGGACTATCTGGCGGTACAAGGCCGGTCAGGAAGGGGAAGATGGATATGTAGCCTTTATGGCAGGCGTGCACACTTTCTTCATAGTCGTCAATAGTGGCGTCACAGTACGTTCTTTCTTTCTTGTCCCAATGCAGATCATCAATGTTCTTGATGATAGCCTCTTCGTATCCAGCTAGCTCCTTCGCATCCTCAGTCTGTCCAATAGTCTCAGCGATGCGCCGCATCGATCTTGTCATCATACCCATCCAGCTAATGAGGTCAGTGTGTAGCTCTCCCGGGTGTGGTGGTTGCGGGCGTGGGTAATCATCTAAGCCAGAAGTCAAGACGTGGCGTTCATTGCGACCTCGCCATCGGTACCCCTCCTTTGTGGAGAAAGCCTCTCGATCGTAAGATTTGATGTCACCCCATTGAGTTTTCCGGAACCAGAAGTAGTGACGCTTTAGCAATGGATAGAGATTTCGAAGGTAATCAATAGCGAGATCTGGATTGTCTAGATGAGCGCTGCGAATGGACTCCAGGGGATCAAGAGTGATTTTTGCAGGAGACTTAGATTTCAATTTGTCGATCAAGGATTCGAAGATTAGGAAGAGAGTTGGTGGGTTGGCGTAATGAGGGTATTGGACCTGGAATTCTTGTGGGACTTTGCTGCGAGCTTCCGCTCCTAGAATCTGCTCACGGCCAATCCATCCATCATCATCCATAAGATTGAACCAGCTTTTGACGATCTCGAGGCTATTCGAAAGTCAGCATTTATTCATGCCAAGGATTTACAACTCACGCACGTGAGGTCCATGTCCCAATCAGCGATAGGTAGTAGATGGAATCCCTCATCCCATAGAAAACCCCGAGGGAAGAAAGGTCTTGACGGTATACTAGTGAATAGCTCTGACGGCGCCTCAAGCTTGACGCTCTCTGGTCGCGCTCGGGCATCAGCAGTCTCTTGCCAGAAACCTTCGTTCTCCTCCTCGTACTCCGGGGCATAAGATCGGTCGACGACCGAGTCTCCGTAAAAGTAGCCAATGCCACCTATCAGATTTGAAAACATGGACTTGGCAAAAGCTTGGTACTTGTCTTTGTTGAATGGTGATTGAGGTGCCAGCAACTTCGTGAAGCGATGTGAAAATTGTTTCGCAGCGTTCTTGATTGATTCACTGAGATCATCCGCTTGGGCTGGTCAGCGAGTTGCTCAACGAGACTCCGCCGAGGATCTTACATGTCACAGGAGCTTCAGCTGAAGCCGACGAGTATATGATATCGAACTACGCAAACCAATTAGTACTCAAGCAAGAATCTGCCGTGGGAACGTCTACTGACCTCAAAGGCCCCTTCAAAAACCTTCTGCACAATATGCATATTCCCCTCGCCCACAGCATTCGGCATCGTAAACATCGACCAAGGCGGCGGCGAATTATCCTCTCCATATTTCTTCAAAATCGCCTCAATCTCAGCTTTCATCTGAGTAAAGATAAGTGCTTCACTCAATCAAGCCACAAGTCAGTCAAAATATCCACCGAACTACCTTCCCCCTCCAGTCTCATCATGGGAATGGATCAACATACGTTTCGCCTGCCACAAATTTTCCTCCTTAACCTGCAAACTAGTCACAATACTCAAATCCAACGGCTTATCCACAAAGCTCTTATGCGTAGGCGGCGGGTACCGATTCTTCTCCGGCCCCCTCGTAACCTCAAGTGTGAAATCCCCCAGACCCTCCCCACTTCCATCCATAACCACAGTACCCTCAATGCCCTGGTCATCCGGCTCATTTCGCACCTTCAAGCTGCCCAAACCCTCCATGCCTGCATAGAATAACACCGTGGAGATCAATCGGTTCGGAGCATCTTCTCTTGGTGTCCCCTTGACTCGGACGCCCCAGCCCCCGCCATGTTGGCCGCCCGGTATCTTGACGAACTCGGTCGTGATGTCCATAGTGTTTCCTGCGTCGTGGATTGTCTGCCGCCCGCCGAGGCGAACGTCGTATTCGTCCCAGCCGTAGCCAGCCATTCCCTCGTGTTGTTCGCATGTGTGGCGGAAGTCTGGGAAGAGGGTATTGTTAGCCAATTGCATCTCAAAGGAAATTTGAGAGAACTCCAATGGGCAACTAGTAGAGAATCATACTATTTTGCACGCCCTGAAACGCATCCACCTTCGCCCACAGCAATCCTGTCGTCAGACTCTTCGGTATTCGTGGCCTGACTCCAAAATATAGGTTTGGCCTGTAGGGACCCCATAGCAGCGACTCATTCGAGAGTTTCGCATTTTCAGCCAGCACCTCCTGCGCTGCTTCTCCGAGGGTTAGAGACAGCGAGGAGAGGAGTATGCCGAGCGCTGAAAAACGCCACAGCTGTAACATCACGAGAAAAGAATGAAAGACGAGGCAGGAAGCATTAAATGGCTGCGTGATGGCACGGGCCAAGCTGGGATGGGAGATGTTGACACGCTTTGGTTAACCGATTGGATTAGAAAAGTTCACTTTTGCTACTCGTATTGCCCCCCCAACCGCCAGTCCCCCCAAACCGCCAGCCGCTAAACCTAATTAGGCAAGCTATCAAATGGTATGTCGAAAATCATACTCAAACTCCTCCATTCCACCCATTGCATGCCACTGTAATGGCCATATCAACGCTCCACGGCTCTGACGACCCTGCCGACCTTCTATCTAATCTACCAGAGCAAGAAGACCTCCAGATAGGCCCTCTAGAGCTCCCGAAAGATCCTGTTGGCTATAAACTATTATCACGAAACCATTGGAACACTACAAGCCGAATCGACTTGCCAGATCGCTACTCGGTTCCGAATTAGTCGGACTACTCTACGAGATCGAATCAAAGGAGCCAGATCAAGGAATGAAGTCAGCCAGGAGCAACAATTGCTATCACCAGCAGAAGAAGCCGTAATCGCCAGATGGATAATACAACTCGGAAAATGGGGGTCGCAACTAAGGGTTATGCAATTGCGGTCTATAGCCCAGCAGATACTTCAAAAGAGAGGTTATATAAAAGACCTAGGCAATCACTAGGCTGAGAAGTTCTTTAATCGCTATCCTGATCTAAAAATGAAATTCCTTTCGCCTATAGATAAAGACAGAAACAACATCGCCAGTGACCCTGAAACGTATCAGATATATTAGCGAGGCCGGAGCAGCCATTCCTTATGCGAGAGCTATCGCCCACTCCAGTGGCTATACAGGGAGGTCGAATTATCAGGAAGCCACAGCGACTCCTTGAATAGGCGCTATGCCTAATGAAGAAGGAGGTGCAGGTCGAGGAAAGCATTGCAATCGCATTTTCAGGCCTGAGTTCGAGTTCGAATTGGAATATGATATCGCAAGCAGAGTTATGTATTCGAGGATTCGGATAGATATGCTGCACCAACCACATGAGATATAGCTTGTCTGAATAGCAGTGTTACGAACCGTGCGTACCGGTCTTCGTATATGGATTGATTCTCAATAGGGATGGAGGTGTTACCACACAAGAGGTGAAGCAGGCTTCAAGTGATGCTAAGCGGGTCTGGTATATGATCAGATGATATATGTTCAGTGCCTAGCCTAAGAGATCTATCGCATGTAGTAAACAATTGAATAGCAATTTGAGCACGATGCTCCAAGTGGTGCGAGCAGTGCTCCGCATATATAGACATACGAAATCCATACCAAGCATTCCTGATCGCACTGGTCGCACTAATCGCACCGCGCTTATTGCGACCACTGCGCTCATCGCTTAACATGCCAAGCCTTCTTGATCGCACTGATCGCACTGATCACACCGCACTCATTGCGACCACTACGCTCATCGCTTAACATACCAAGCCTTCAGGGTCTGTCCGAGTCGGACACCGATTCGTCGACTCGAACCATAACGGGCGCTACGCTCCTTGAGCGCATCCCTGATCATGTTTCCTGATCGTAACATTAGCTCCCTCTCCCAGATTTCTCGTCCCGAGAAACCATCCATCCTTCATGCCACCCCGACGTACTAAACATTCAGATAAACCGACCGTCCGCCGAACGGTATTGGCCAGTAAGCTAACCGAAGTCGTGATACGGCCGTATTCCCGATGTATTGCCAGCGGTAAGTAGTACTTGATAGGTACAGGTTCCGACAGGTATTCTAACTATATAGGCAGCGGTAGAAAATGCGACCTTATAGTATCGCCCCTTAAGATATATTATATCGAGACAGAATAAAAGGAAGCGTAGTTACAGTTAAAAACTACGCGCAAAGAGTTAGCTCGTAATACGGAAGAGTCTATACGTCTTCAGGCTATACTAATACGCCTTTAGACGTAGTACGAATAACTCGAAGATAAAAAGCAGAAGATTATAGACTAAGAGATATAGAATATTAAGGAGTTGGAAGAAGACCAGCGGTCTATCCCAAGCGTTCCTAATAGCTAGATATTCAACGTCTCGTCCGAACAGTTTGGCTTCCTAGACAGAACCGATTGGTCCTCCTTCCCGATCGTTCCCGGAACTCCTATAGAAGGTCCTAGCAGTTCCGGAGGTTCCTAAGAGGTTCCCAGGTATTTTCGGTATTATTATACCCTTTCTATTTAACCAGATACTTCTAATCGACCTAATTTAGAATCCTCTCGACCTCGAACTCCGTTTCTTCTTTAATATTATAATAAAATATTTCCTATAAGGGTATATTAGAGTCTACTAGCTCCAAGAGTAAGATATAGAATACCGGATATACCTTAGCGTTAGGTAGAAGCTCGAGTTTATAGTTAATAGGTCCTTTTACCTATTTAATTAAGAATAGTCCGACCTTAATATAATCTAGTTTCTTACTTAGTCTCGTTATTCTTATATTTTTTATTAGGAGGTATACTTTATCCCCCTTTTTTAGCTAAGGAATATTCTTTCTTTTCTTATTAATTCATTCCTTTAGTTTAGAATTTAAGCTTTTAATAGATCTTTATATATCCTTATATAAATTCTTTAGCTTATCTACCTTTACTAAGGCTTTTTCTATATTAGGTCCCTCCCTAGGTTATAGAAAAGTATTTATATTCTTTCTATAATTAGTAAAGAATAGTATTAGCTTTATTATATCTAATATCTTATTATTATATACTAGTTATACTATTAGAAGTAGTAATACCTAGTTATCCTATTTCTAGTTAATATAGTACCTAAGGTACGCTTCTATTATCTGATTTGCATATTCTATTTATCTATCTATCTATAGATAGTATACTATTAATATTCTTAGTTTCGTTCTAATTACTCTAATAAATATCTTCTAGTAATTAGATATAAAGAGCTTGTCTCTATCTGATATAATCGACTTTAGTATACTATAATCCCTTATTAGCCTATCTAGTAGTATAAATACTAGTTGATCTACTTTATAGGTTTCCTTGAAAGGTACTATAATAGTATACTTCGTTAGTTTATCTATAATAACTATAATTAAATTAAAGGTATCCTATATAGCTAGATCCTTGGATAGTAGTAACTTAACTATAAAGTCTATTATGATATTATCCTATAGTGATTCTAGAACTAGTATAAATTATATTTATCTATATTTGGTATATCGTATAGACTTATTCTACTAGTATTAAATATATTCTTTAATATATTATTTAACGCGCGCTCGAATTTTTAGCGCTATATATCCTTATCCTAGGAGTTCTACTATCTTGGCGACTCCCGGATAACCTTGTAATAGGTCGTTATAGTAATCCCTGATCACTTCTTCTATATATTATTCAGGTAGATAAGTTTTCCCCTAGTATTTAAGTAATACTATATCCGGCTAATCCTTTCTTAGGATTATTGCGAATATATTATCTTCGTAGGCCTTTACGATCCTATTAGTCGTATTAGGTCCTATTATACAAAGGGTTATAGCTAATACCTAGTATAGTACTAATAATCTATCGGCTTCTTTCTTTAGGATTAGTCGTTCTATAATATCCTTTTCTTCTATATAGTCTAATCGCCTACTAAGGGCGTCTACTCGACTATTATCCTTCCCTAGGGTATAGGTTATCTTGAACTTATATTAACCTAGTAGTTCTAACTATCGGACCTATCGTCTATTTAACTCCTTTATTATTATAAAGTTAAGAAGGTTCTTATATATTACGACCCACGGCGGTTGTATACCTAATGGTGCGATAGCCGCCTAGGGTTATATACGTCTTATGCTTCTGTAGGAGAGGAGTTACTCAGGTAGAATAGCAGTCTTTGTAGTTATAGGTAATTAATACGTTCTATATTGATAACTAGTAAAGTATAGTACAAGGAGTACCAGGAAGATTAACTAAGTTGAATATACTATTCCAAATAGTGGGCAAAGCCCCGTATATATAGACATAAGAAACCCTGCCAAGTACTCTATAAGCGCCATGAGCGCACGGCGCTTATTGCGCTTATTATTCTTGAGCGCCATAAGCGCACGGCGCTCGTTGCGCTTATCGCTTCAGCTGCTAGTCCTATCTATAGTACCTTGTCCTATAGGACAGTTCTATTAGAACCAATAGTTCTAATACTAGCCCCCTCCTCTAGATTTCTCGTCCCGAGAAACTATCCGTCCTTTATACCTCCTCGTTAAAATATCTATTCTAAAGATCCCCTCGTCTATTATAGAGAGCTTTCCGGTAAATTATCCAGATTTGTAATATATCCTTATACTCTTTGTACGAAGGGTAATAAGTAGTACTTAGTAGGCGTCCGTTCAGACCGTTACTCTAACTATATTACTATAGGCAAGAAGTATAACCTAGTTATATCCGTCGACGAGATATATCGTATTAAGAAAGTACGCGATAATACTTAGTTAGAAATAAAGGAAATGTAGGCGAAACTTATACGCCTCTAATCGTAATTTAATCAGGTTTAGGATAAAGAGAAAAAGTTAGTTAAGCGTGAGTTATAGAATATCGAGGAGTTAGAAAGGAACGAAGATCTTCCTTATAATACCCTCGATAGTCTAATATTTAACGTCGGCTCCGAGCAGTTCGACCTCCCCCCGGCCTAGAGGGCCCCGAGAGCTTCGACTGGTCTTCTCTTATCTCCGATGAAACTCTTATAGGCGTTCCCTGCAATTCCCCGCAAGGTTCCTAAGAGGTTCCCAGGTACTTTCCGTTTTATTATACCCTTTCTATTTAACTAGATAGAACTAATTCCTTCTATCTAGGATCCTCTTAACCTTATACTCTATTTCTTCCTTAATATTATAATAAAACATTTCTTAGAGTAGTATATTAGAGTCCGCTAGCTCTAGAAGTAAGATATAGAATACCGGATATACCTTAGCGTCAGGCGGAAGCTCGAGTTTATAGTTAATAGCCCCTTTTACTTTCTTGATTAAGAATAGTCCGACCTTAATATAATCTAGTTTCTTACTTAGTCTTATTATCTTCATATTTTTTATTAGGAGGTATACTTTATCCCCCTCTTTAAGCTGAGGAATATTCTTTCTATTATTATTAATCCGTCCCTTTAACTTATTATTTAAGCTTTTAATCGTCCTCTATATATTCTTATATAAATTCTTTAGCTCTTCTACCTTAACTAAGGCTTTTTCTATATCAGGTCCTTCCCTAGGTTATAGAAATATATTCGTATTCTTCCTATAGTTGGCAAAGAATAGTATTAGACCTGTTATATCTAACCTTTTATCGTTATATACTAACTATACTATTAGAAGCAGTAAAACCCAGTTATCTTGTTTTAGGTTTATATAGTATCTTAGATATACTTCCATCATTTAGTTTACATATTCCGTTTATCTATTAGTCTGCGGATAGTATACCGTTAATATCCGAAGTTTAGTTCCAATTGCTCCAATCAGCGTTCTCTAGTAGTTAGAAGTAAATAGTTTATCTCTATCGGATATTATTGACTTAGGTATACTATAATCCCTTACTAGTTTGTCCAGTAGTATAAAGGCTAACTAATCTACTTTATATATTTCCTTGAATGGTATTATAATCGTATACTTTGTTAGTTTATCTATAATGACTATAATTGAATCGAAGGTATCTTATATAGCTGGGTCCTTCGAAGGTAGTAGTTTAACTATAAAGTCCATTGTGATATCATCCTATAGTGATTCTGGTACAGGCGCAAATTGGATTTGCCCGTACTTGGCGTGTCGTGCCGCCTTGTTTTGCTGGTATTGAATACATTCTTTAATATATTATTCAACGTGTATCCGAAGTTTCGGTACCGCGTATCCTCGTCCTAGGAGCTCCATTATCTTAGAGACTCCAGGGTAACCTTATAATAGGTCATCGTGGTAATCCCTAATCACTTCTTCAACGCATATATCAGGCAAGTAAGTTTTATCCTGGTATCTGAGTAATACCGAATCTTGTTGATCCTGTCGTAGTTTTACTACGAATATATCGTTGTCGTAGGCCTTTACGATTCTATCAGTCGTATCGGGTCCTAATATACGAAGGGTCATCGCCAGTACCTGATATGGCACTAGTAATCTATTAGCTTCTTGTTTTAGGATTGGTCGTTCCGTAATATTCTTTTCTTCTATATAGTCTAATCGTCTACTAAGCGTATCTACTCGACTATTATCTTTTCCTAGGGTATAGGTTATCTTGAACTTATATTATCCGAGTAGTTCTAACTATCTAACTTATCTCCTATTTAATTCCTTAGTTATTATAAAGTTAAGAAGATTCTTATAGTCCGTAAAGATAGTTAGGTCTAAGTAGCTTTCCGCGTATACTCTCTAATTTTAAAGTATATATACTACGGCGAGTAGTTCTTTGTCGTGTATATTATAATTTTATTCTACTACTAACATTTTTCGTGAAAAGTAGGTAACTAGATACTACTTTTAGTCCTTTATTTAACAAAGGTATACTCCTATTATAAGATCCGAGGCATCTATTTCGATATAAGCCGGTTCGTTAGCTTAAAAGGTATAGAGTACTAGAGGATCCGTATATACTTTCTTTAATGTATTAAATAATTTCTATTATTTATATCCCTATATAAATCCGATATCCTTCTTAGTAATATCTATAAGTAGAAGTACTTTCTTTAAGTAGCCTTCGATAAACTTTCTATTAAAGTTAGCGAATCCTAAGAAACTTTGTACTACTTTAACGTCCTGTGGTATAGGCTATTCCGCTATAGCTTAAATTTTTTCTAGGCTTATACTAATACCTTTTATACTAACTATAAATCCTAGGAACTTAATAGAGTCCCTGTAAAATTCGCACTTTTCTAGTTTAAGGAGAAGTTTCGCTTGTAATAGGTATTCGATAACATCCTATATATACTTAACGTATTCTTCCTTGTTCTTAGAGTAAATCAAGATATTATCGAGGTACGCTATCGCTGTTCGATCTAAGTATACTCGTATAATATTATTAATAAGTACCTAGCAGGTTACTAGTGCGTTGGTGAGTCCAAACGGTATCACTAGGTACTTATAGTGGCTATATCTAGTCCGGAAGGTAGTTTTCTATTCTTCGCCTTCTTTTATCCGAATTAGATTATATACGCCCCTAAGGTCTAGCTTCGTGAATATCTTTGCCTTACCGAGCCGATCCTATAGCTCGCTGATATTTGGCAAAGGGTAACGATTCTTGATAGTAATATCGTTCAACTTTCGATAGTCGACGTACAGCCTTAGACTCCCGTCCTTCTTCGGCGCGAAGAGGATTAGATAACCTACTAGTAATTTAGATTCCTGAATAAATCCTTTCTTAAGGTTCTTATCGATATACCCGCGAAGTATAGTAAGTTCCTTTTCCGATAATATATAGATAGGTCCAAATATTAGCGCCCTACTAGGTTCGAGTTCGATCTTATAATCCTATAGTTAGTACTTAGGCAACGCTTTTGCGCTCGTCTCTTCCTTGAATAGGTATACCTACCGTTTATATTCCCGAGGGATCGTAGAAGGTTCGTCTTTTCCTTTAATAGCTCTCTCTTTAGTATCCCGCTAACCCTTACTAGTAACTAAGGAGTCGAGCCTTCTCTCTTAGAAGCCGCTCTTATCGTTTAAGAATAAAGTAATATATACTTCGACCGGTCTTCGGTTCTTCCTCTTATCTATTATCGTCTACTATTAACTAATAGGTCTAATACTAGTAACGTTTCCAGATCGTCCGAATTTAAGTACTTTCGTTTTCCAGTTAATTTCTAGGTTATATTTATTTAACTAAGGCATTCCTAAAATAATATTATAAGTGGCTATCCTAACTATATCGAATATAATCTCCTTGTAGTATTACTAAATTATTACTAGTAGGGAGCGTATCTCCTCCTCTAATTTTCCTATTGAGAATACTAACTTATCGGCCAGGCGTAGCTTATAGGATAACTTCTTCTTTCGGGTCGGTAGGCCGCTTAAGTCCACCAAGTTCCTTGAGATGAAATTTCCCGTAGCTCCGCTGTCTATTATCGCTATAGTCCGCTATCCATCGATATTTACTAGTATAATAATATGAGTGTAGTACTAGGCGGAACATAATTGTTGTTTAGAGAATAACGTATTAATCTCCTTATACTTCCCCGTAGTATAAGAGATTAGTCTTTTCCCGGCGATAGTAGGAATCCGTATACTTCCTTTATTCCCTTATACGGGGTATATTCGTCGTATAAGTAGCTATACTATAGTACTTAGTTATAAGCTCCTCTCTTGAAGACTCTAAGTGAGTTATTTCTTTCCTTCTCCTACTTATCTATAAAGTATAGGAAGTACTAATACTTCCTCTTGCTTATAAGATACTATTAATATCTATCTTCTTTATACTTATACTACTAAGTCTCTCTATAAAGGGTTCTCTTTAGTAGAGGTACCGTACGTTCTTTCGCTAGACGGCCTCTTTCCTCCCTATATACTAAATAATCGGGTAATACACACTTAGTATATAGAACTTTACTATATCGCTGATATTCTCTATCGTATTGATAGTCTCGTATAGGTTCTTCCTATCCGGGTTTTACAGATAATTACTCTCTTAGTATACCTCGTACTTTTCCTTCGATTTCGTCGAAGAGTTTATATTCGTCTTCGTCTAATTAAGGTTCCTTATTTTCTAGTAATTTTCCTTCTACTTGGGATATAGTAGATCCAGGTTCGGGTATCGACGCTAGTCTCTCTAGACTAGCTTTCCGCTGTTCCTGATCCGTCTTATATTATTAAGATCTATTACTATCCCTATAGTAATACCTCTATACTTCTTTATTGAATTCCGATTCGAAGGTATTATCTTCCGAATCCTAACTGAATTCTTCTTTATCGTAGAGTTACTATATTTCTTCGGAGTTTTCCTTATTATCTAGAGGTCCTCCTTCTATTACGTTAATCTATAGTCGGTATACTATATTCTTCGACCTATAGTCTCTAGCTATATAGCCCAGTTTACTATAGCTATAGTAAGTAATTACTTTCTTTCCCCGGTGCTGCTTTTTCCCTTTAAAGTTTCCTTTCTTCTTTCCTATCTATATAAAGTTAATCTCTATTAGTACTATACTACGGTAAGTATTACGTTCCCCGTAGTCTTATCGGTAATTCCTTGTTTTCGAAAAGAATCCCTCGTATCTAGTTCCGCTAACTCCTCCGTCATACCGCTTTTCTATAGATTATTCGAATAGCTTATTATCGATCTCGATCGTATTTTCGATAAGTCCGTCTAGAGTATTAATTACTCCTCCGAATCTTATAAGCTCGTCTTTAATATTATCTTTAAGGCTATAATAATATATTATCATTAGCGTATTATTATCCTAGCCTATTTTAGTAGTATATATTTATGGCCCGGAAAGATATGGGATGGTATAGGATATTGGCTCTCTTACCCATCCCGGGGTATAGTATAGTATCAAGGTCTGAAATCCCATACCATTAGTAGGAGGTATGGGATCTCAATGGGATATCCTACGGTATGGGATATTGGTAGGATTATCTAATAGTACGGGATATTTTCGGGATATCCCAGTGGCGGATAAGATAAGACCTATACTTGGAATTTCTAGTTATCATTCTAGTTATCAAAACTTCAAATATTTTTTTGAATATTCTATAATATAGGATATTCTAGTAGGAAATATAGAATTATAGAATATTCAAAAAAATATTTGAAGTTTTGATAACTAGAATGATAACTAGAAATTCCAAGTATAGGTCTTATCTTATCCGCCACTGGGATATCCCGAAAATATCCCGTACTATTAGATAATCCCACCAATATCCTATACCGTGGGATATCCTATTGAGATCCCATCCCATATCTCCTAAAAGATATGGGATTTAGGATCTTCTAATCCCATCCCATACCGGAATCCCATACCCAACCCTTGGGATATCCTATAGGATATCCCATATCTTTCCGGGCTATATATATATTTAAAACTAAGTTGAAAACTCTAACGCTAACTTCTTCTACTTTATATACTAAATAATATATATTACTACGTTTACCTTATTAGAAGGTCCGAATATACGGCGGATTTTAACCATAAACTTTGGTATACTTTCTATCTATAACTTAACGTTACCGTCTTCGTCGTCATCTTCTATATACTTTTTTAGGAAAGGTTCGACCTATTTCTAGGCCCGTCCTCGTAGGTATAATATAGCGAAGGTAGTATATCTGGTTACTAGGAGCAAGTCTCTCTGGAATAGTAGGTATAGTTATACTTGTGTGAGCCATGGCTTAAGCTTGTCCCTATCTCTATAGTACAGGTCTAGTACTATAACCTTGATCCTTTTTCTAGATCCTTCGTCTATAGTATAGCGTCTCTAGCCAGTAACCGTTAAGGTACTTAGGGTAGGGTTTCTGCCTGAAGTTGTTGAAGAACTCATCCCTTAGGGTGTTCAAAGTGTTACAACCTACGGCGGTTATATACCTAATAGTGCGATAGCCGCCTAGGGTTGCGTGCGTCTTATACTTCTGTAGGAGAGGAGTCACTCAGGTAGAATAGTAGTCTTTGTGGTTGCAGGTAATCAATACGTTCTATATTAATAACTAGTAAAGTATAGTACAAGGAGTACCAGGAAGATTAACCAAGTTAAACACGCTGTTCTAAATAGTAGGCAAAGCCCCGTATATATAGACATAAGAAACCCTGCCAAGTACTCTATGAGCGCCATGAGCGCACGGCGCTTATTGCGCTCATCATTCTTGAGCGCCATGAGCGTACGGCACTCGTTGCGCTCATCGCTTCAGCTGCTAGTCCTGTCTATAGTACCTTGTCCTACAGGACAGTCCTGTTAGAACCAATGGTTCTAATATTATAGTCCGTAAAGATAGTTAAGTCCGAGTAGCTTTCTGCGTATACTCGCCAGTTCTAAAGTGTATATACTATAGTAAGTAACTCCTTATCGTATATATTATAGTTCTATTCTACTACTAATATCTTCCTTGAATAGTAGGTAACTAGATACTATTTTTAGTCTTTTATCTAGTATAAGCATACTTCTATTATAAGATCCGATATATTCGTTTCAATACGAGCTGGCTCGTTTATTTAAAAGGTATAGAGTACCGGTAGATCTATATATACCTTCTTTAGTATATTAAACGCCTTCTATTAGTCTTTTCCCTATATAAATCCGATATTCTTCTTAGTAATATCCGTTAGCGGTAGTATCTTCTTAGAGTAGCCCTCAATAAACTTCCTATTAAAGTTAGCAAATCCTAAGAAGCTTTGTACTACTTTGACGTCCTATAGTATAGGCTATTCAGCTATAGCCTTAATCTTCTCCGGGCTTATACTAATACCTTTTATACTAACTATAAATCCTAGAAACTCTACTAATTCCCTATAGAATTCGCACTTTTCTAGTTTAAGAAAAAGTTTTACTTATAATAGGTATCCGAGGATATCCTATATATACGCAATATATTCTTTCTTATTCTTAGAATAAATTAGTATATTATCGAGGTACGCTATCGCTATTCGATCTAAGTATACTCGTATAATATTATTAATAAGTACTTAGCAGGTTACTAGTACGTTAGTAAGTCTAAACGGTATTACTAGATACTTATAATAGCTATATCTTATTCGGAAGGCAGTTTTCTATTCTTCGCCTCCTTTTATCCAAATTAGGTTATATACGCCTCTAAGATCCAGTTTAGTAAATATCTTTGCTTTCCCGAGCCGATCCTATAGCTCGCCGATATTAGGTAAAGGATATCTATTCTTGATTATAATATCGTTTAACTTTTAATAGTCGATATATAGTTATAAGCTTCTATCCTTCTTTAGTATAAAGAGGATCAGGTAACCTACTAGTAATTTAGATTCTCGAATAAATCCTTTTTTAAGGTTCTCGTCAATATACCCGCGAAGTACTTTAAGTTCCTTTTCTAATAATATATAAATAGGTCTAAATATTAGTTACTTACTAGGTTCGAGTTTAATCTTATAATCCTATAGCTAATACTTAGGTAATACTTCTATATTCGTCTCTTCCTCGAATAAGTATACCTATTTACTATATTCCTAAGGGATAGAGAGTATATTAGTTCCTCCCTTAACTCTTACTTTATTATCCCGCTAACCTTTACTAGTAACTATAGAGTTAGACTACCCTTTAGTACCGTCCTTATACGAAGCTAAGGTAATATATACCTCGACCGGTCTTCGGTTTAACTTCTTATCTACTATTAAACGCTGCTAATATATAGGTATAATCCTAGTAATATTTCTAGATTAATCTATCTTGAGTACTCCTCGAGCCTAATCGATTATTAGGTTATACTTCTTTAACTAAGGTATTCCTAAAATTATATAATAGGTAGCTATCCTAATAACGTTAAAGGTAATCTCCTTATAGTAGTACTAAATTATAATAGGTAACGAAAGTATCTCTTCGTCTACCTTTCCTATTGATAGTATTAACCCGTTAGCCATCTAAAGGTCATACTACTATAACTTCTTCTGAGTTAGTATTCCAGTTATTCGCACCAAGTCTCGTAAGATAAAGTTTCTAGTAGCTCCAGAATCTATCATCACAACGGTCCGCTATCCGTTAACAATTACCGGTATCTTTATATATATATTATATTGCGCGGAACACAGATATTATTTGGGGGTTAACATATTGATCTCTTTATAGCTACCCCTACCACGAGGGATTACTCTTTTCCCTGTATAGGGAGGAATCCTGCAAGTTATTTCTCGAACTTATATTTCTTATAGTCGTTATACAAATATATATACTATTACTACAGGTAGTATTAGTTTGCTTCTAGACTCCAACGTCTCATTTGGTTTCAGTAGTATACTTCTTCCTCATCTTTCTTGCGTAGAAAGTAGCTTAGTTATCGCTTTCTTACTAAGTGCTAAGGGTATCTATCGTCCTTATACTTATAGTACTAGTAATTACTATAGGATGATTTTATCAGAACTCCCAGTTCTTTTCTGCGGTTAATTCTATAATAGTCGCAACTATTTTCTATATACTATCTCCAGTAGACTTCCTTATATTCAGGGTAATAGTAGTTATACCTAAAGTCTAAGATACCAAAATCGTTCCAGAATTCTTTTAGTCTTTCTTCCTCTAAGTATTCTCTCTTCTCCTTAGATATAGTAGATCCAGGTTCGGATATTATCGGTAGTCCTTTTCTTTTAATTATAACCTCCTATTCCGATTCTTCCTTATCCTAATCCTACTTAGATTACTTTCCCTAGGCGTTACTACTATCTCTAATATATAGCTTCCCTATCCGAGTATTAGCTTTATTCATAAAGCTGTCGTCAGAGAACTCCTTATCTCCTAAGTTAGATTCCTCTTCTTATTACTAACTATAGACTTTATTCCATATTAGTAAGATTCTACCAGAATTACTATCCTGGTCCTGTACTTTTTCTAGTATATTCAGCTACTATCGATACACTATGTTTTTCGACTTGCAGTCTCTAGCGAAGTAGCCCGGTTTACCATAGCTATAACACGTAAGTATTTTCTTCCTGCCCCCTTGCTGCTTCTTACCCCTAGCTAGCCCTCTAAAGGCCTATTTACCTTTCTTCTCTGTGAAATCCAGTTCTATTAGCGCTAGTCTATAAGGGTCACGTTCTTTATAACCTAGGCGGTAGCTCTTCGATTTAGCAAAAAAGCTCGAGTATCCTATCCCGCCGACTCCTCCGTCGTACCTTTTTTCTATAGTCCTTTCAAATAACTTGTCGTCAATTTCGATTACTTCTTTAATTAGTTTATCGAGGGTATTAAGAATAATTCCCGTCCTTATAAGTTCGTCCTTAATATTATCCTTTAGACCTCTTCGATATATAGTTATTAATATATTATCGTCCCAGTCAGTTTTTACTATATACTACTAGAACTAAGTCGAATACTCCGATGCAGACTTCTTCTGAGTCAAGTACTAGATAGTTTATATTACTATATTGACTTCGTTTAACGGACCGAATATACGGCGGATTCCGAGTCTGAATATAGCTATACTCTCTATCTATTATTTGATTTCGCCGTCTTTATCGTCGTCTTCTATATACTTCTTTAGGAATAGATTAACCCACTTTTAGGCTCTTCTACGTAAGTAAGTAATAGCGAAGGTAGGATGTCGTTATACAGGTACAAGGTCTCCTTAGAACTTCAAGTAAAGTAATACCTAGGATAGCTATCCCTCGAGCTTATCTCTCTCTCCGTAGTACAAGTCGGGCTAGGCTATCTTGACATGTCTACTGAGTCCTTCGTCAATAGTTGGGCGTCGTTATCCGCTTCCTCCTCCTGAGGAGCTTGGGGTAGGTACCCTGGGGTCTCTTAGTGTAGCACTCATCCTTGAGGGTGCTCAAAGTATTACGAACCGTGCGTACCGGTCTTCGTATATGGATTGATTCTCAATGGGGATAGAGGTATTACCACACAAGAGGTGAAGCAGGCTTCAAGTGATGCTAAGCGGGTCTGGTATATGATCAGATGATATATGTTTAGTGCCTAGCCTAAGAGATCTATCGCATGTAGTAAACAATTGAATAGCAAGTTGAGCACGATGCTCCAAGTGGTACGAGCAGTGCTCCGCATATATAGACATACGAAATCCATGCCAAGCATTCCTGATCGCACTGGTCGCACTGATCGCACCGCGCTCATTGCGACCACTGCGCTCATCGCTTAACATGCCAAGCCTTCTTGATCGCACTGATCGCACTGATCGCACCGCGCTCATTGCGACCACTGCGCTCATCGCTTAACATGCCAAGCCTTCAGGGTCTGTCCGAGTCGGACACCGATTCGTCGACTCGAACCATGACGGGCGCTACGCTCCTTGAGCGCATCCCTGATCATGTTTCCTGATCGTAACAAGCAGGGCCTCTTCTACTACTAGTCCACTGCCCCCGAGCCTCTTGTAGAGCTCCAATTGGGCCACATGGTCATGCAATACAATGGAATGGAGGCATTGAATAGTGGAATTGATAAATCATTTATTAGCGCTCCCAATTAGGCTTAGCGGCTGGCGGTTTGGGGGGAGTGGCGGTTTGGGGGGCAATACAAGTATCCGGCGCTGGCTTGGCATTCCAATCCATCGCATCCCCTATGCTATGCAGAACGCGATAATCAACCATATATCGACCTATAAGCTGTTCCACCGTCCCAATTGAGTACATATAAAGCCCCAGCTACTATTTATAGACTAACCCTCGGTATTGCAGACTCCAGACTCCCCCCACCGCCCCTACGATACCTATATATTTAATAGACTCTGCTTCTAAAGTATACGCTGATAGGCTTATACGAAACTATTGGAAGGGTACTACTGTTACTGCTAAGGTCTACTGCTACCTTAATACTATACGGATCTAGGAGAGAAGGATCCAGATATATAGGATTATAGATCTACTAAATACCCTGCGGCCGGGTGCTAGTGTAGTGGAGTAGACTGGTACAGCGGGCAGATATTGTATTAGGCACATTTAGGCTTGGGTTCAGAGGTAGTCTTGGCATAGATAGATTTCTACCAGCGCAGTCCTCCTCTTTATAGATATTATATTCGGTTCTTATATATTATCAACATATACTTTTAATATAGTAGTCTCATTTAATTCTACTCAGCTGTTCCATCATCTACGAATTATATTTCTGCCTCGGGGGCGCCTCAGTGGCCCCCGGAGCTATGAGCGGGGATTGCCAGAAAGCTAGCTCAGGAGCGCCTCTGGGGGCCCACGCAGTCACGAGGCAGCAAGAGGCAGCCCCAAATCGATTCCGTTGGGCCCCAAATTTGGAGGCCACCTGCGCAAAGATTATGCGATAAATCACTCTGAATCAGGGCCCCGTAGGTGCCATATTGCATGATTTATTCGACTGCGCAGCGTTGAAATGTTGATGTTTTGGGGCTGCGGGTGCTAGGAACGTGCCCAGGAACGCGCCCAGGAACGCGCCCAGCAAGGCGCCTGGACGTCAATAAAGCTAAGGACTTAGCGGGCGCCCTAATGAGCGCCACCAACGCCAGCAGCGGAATGCGCAAAGTCCACCGAATGCGTATAGGTCAACGCCAATATTGACTGCTGTAGTGGATACATGGGCGCACCCCCGCGAGAGCTTTGGCTGAGTCGCTCGAATCCGGGTAGATGTTGGGGCTGCGACATGGCGCTGTTGGGAGTGGGGCCCCCGAGCGCTGCCGCCGATCATGGAACATCACGGCTTTCGGGGTTACGCTACTAGGCGTTTGGCCCCGAAGCTTGGCCTTTGGCAGCTGCCTCTACTGCCTCGGAGCAATACGCATTGCGCTGAGGCAGTGGGAGCCCCGGAGTCCCCGAGCGCTATCCGCGGAAGCTAATAGTTGCCGAGGCAGAAAATAATTTGCAGATGTCATATGGCAAGCTTGCCCGTAACTATTGGGGGCGGATACGCATAGACCCCCCCCCCCCCCCAGGACATAGACCCCCCCAGGACATAGAACCCCCCTAGATCTCAACGAATAAGACCTCGCTGTCGTCCATACTACATAGCGACATCAACCTCACTGTCACCATCATATTTGCTTTGCCGTACTGGGTAGTCCCGCCGGCGTGGTGTTGCTGCCGTAGACTAACCAGCATGCGCATGCTTCTCCGCACCTTATTAGCGACAGCAGCACTATACAGAGACTATAAAGGGCCAAGAAGGAGGGCTTATAGAGGGAAGATATAGTATGCTACGTCACCATAGCTGCAGACGTGTTAAATAGACGTTTTATTGCGATTCTATGAAAAATGGGATCGCACGAAACACAACGACCTTGTAAATACCAGATGCGCTCCAATTTTAGCTGTAAATACACTAAAGATCTGAGCGAGCTCGGTGCTATTCAGGTCCTCCGCTTTCGCCGTATTATGTTTCCGCCAAAAAGTCGGTGGAGTGGGTAGAGAGGAAAGCTCGGGCGACGGCGAGGTCTCACGCCAAAATGAGTTTGAAGCCTATTGACCAAGGCGTTATAGAATAGTAACCGTATTAGGGGGGGTCCATGTCCTGGGGGGTCTATGCGTATCCGCCCCCTAACTATTCCGCTACTATCTCTTTACTGAGGTCCTTACCCCCACCTTCACACTACTATTGTTATCTACTATAGCTCAGGCTTCGCCTCCAGCAGGGGTAATATTATAAACCCGAGCTCTTACAAGAGTAAGTCTATTAATTTACCGACTATTATTGGAAGTACTGGTACGTAACTCGACTCAAACTATCTTGCTAACGGGCTCGATAATCGTATCGTGGACGCTGGCGCCCATTACGCAGACGAAGATAGCCAGCGCGATGCCGCCGATTTTACCCTTTGCGTTTGTTTCGTGTAATAACTTTCCTTGATACGTATTCCGTTTAATTATATTAGCCTGTAGTTAAAGCACGCCTACCTAGCGATAGACGCTGTATAGAGTCTACGCCTAGTGTGGTGGAGTGGATATGTCATGCGAGTCTGACTAAGCGAGCGCGGGCAGACTCATGCGACTTGCAGACATTATCCTTACATACATTCTTGCAGATACAGATATTCATATAGCAGTCTTATTCGGTTCTAGTCAGCAGATTCTATGCGCCTGGCTTGCACGTGACTCTTCCACTACTGTATCTACCGACGCCCTTACTCCCACACCTTCACACTAGTTTTCTCGCGGCTTACGGAGAGGATGATAATCCTACGACGCCTGTTAATATTAATATACCTTAATTTGATAGTAGGATAAAAAGATTACTTATACTTCTTGTATCTTGAGTAGGTATAGTAAGTGACCAAGATGGACTTGGACTTGCGCAAAGTCGATACAGTAATTAAGTAGCTAGGGGCCAAGAACACGATAAAAGCAGGTACGGCACTAGAATATCTGATGGTTTACGGGATAATAGGACAATATTAATAATATATAAAGAAGAGATGCTCTTGGAGAAGGATAGTCTTGAAAGAGATAAATTAATACGCTTGTATTTAGTAGAATATATGAATGAAGAACTTAAAGCATTCTCTATTCGATTCTATAGTGCATAGCTTATATCTCTTATCTTCTGTCTCAGCAGCTTTACTACTACCTTATGCCCTGATTCAGCCGCCCATGATAGCGGTGTCTAGCCATCTTTATCCTGGGAATCTGCTGCCACATCACCCCGACTCAGCAGCAGCGTTACTATCGCCTCATGCCCTTCCCTAGCCGCTAATGATAGCGGTGTCCGGCCAAAATGATCCTGGGAATCTGCTACCACATCACCCCGACTCACCAGCAGCGTTACTATCGCCTCATGCCCTTTCTCAGCCGCCCATGACAGCGGTGTCCGGCCATCTTGATCCTGGGAATCTGCTGCTATATCACCCCGACTCAGCAGCAGCGTTACTATCGCGTCATGCCCTCCCCAAGCCGCCCATAACAGCGGTGTCCGGCCATCTCGATCCTGGGAATCTGCTGCCACATCACTCCGACTCAGTAGCAGCGTTACTATCGCCTTATACCCTCCCCAAGCCGCCCATAACAGAGCTGTCCGGCCATATTTATCCTGGGAATCTGCTGCCACATCACCCCGACTTAGAAGCAGCGTTGCTATCGCCTCATGCCCATTCTCAGCCGCCCGTGACAGCGGTGTCCGGCCATCTTTACCCTGGGAATCTGCTGCCACATTACCCCGACTCAGCAGCCGCGTTGCTATCGCCTTATGCCCTTCCCTAGCCGCCCATGACAGCGGTGTCCGGCCGAAATGATCCTGGGAATCTGCTGCCACATCACCCCGACTCAGCAGTAGCGTTGCTATCGCCTCATGCCCTTCCCTAGCCGCCCATGACAGCGGTGTCCGGCCATCTTGATCCTGGGAATCTGCTGCCACATCACTCCGACTCAGTAGCAGCGTTGCTATCGCCTCATGCCCTTCCCTAGCCGCCCATGACAGCGGTGTCCGGCCATCTTGATCCTGGGAATCTGCTGCCACATCACTCCGACTCAGTAGCAGCGTTGCTATCGCCTCATGCCCTTCCCTAGCCGCCCATGACAGCGGTGTCCGGCCATCTTGATCCTGGGAATCTGCTGCCACATCACCCCGACTCAGTAGCAGCGTTGCTATCGCCTCATGCCCTTCCCTAGCCGCCCATGACAGAGCTGTCCGGCCATCTTTATCCTGGGAGTCTGCTGCCACATCACCCCGACTCAGTAGCAGCGTTGCTATCGCCTCATGCCCTTCCCTAGCCGCCCATGACAGAGCTGTCCGGCCATCTTTATCCTGGGAGTCTGCTGCCACATCACCCCGACTCAGCAGCAGCGTTGCTATCCCCTCATGTCCTTTCTCAGCCGCTAATGATAGCGGTGTCCGGCCATATTGATCCTGGGAATCTGCTGCCACATCACTCCGACTCAGTAGCAGCGTTGCTATCGCCTCATGCCCTTTCTCAGCCGCCCATGACAGCGGTGTCCGGCCAATTTCATCCTGGCAATCTGCTGCTATATCACCCCGACTCAGCAGCAGCGTTACTATCGCGTCATGCCCTCCCCAAGCCGCCCATAACAGCGGTGTCCGGCCATCTTGATCCTGGGAATCTGCTGCCACATCACTCCGACTCAGTAGCAGCGTTGCTATCGCCTTATACCCTCCCCAAACCGCCCATAACAGAGCTGTCCGGCCATAATTATCCTGGGAATCTGCTGCCACATCACCCCGACTCAGCAGCAGCGTTGCTATCGCCTCATGCCCTTTCTCAGCCGCCCATGACAGCGGTGTCCGGCCATAACTATCTTTAGAATCCACCACTGTCTTTGCCTCTAGAAGTCTCTTTGAAATACCCATCAAGCCAAAATAGGCAGTGAGATGCACTCCAAACACCTGGTCTGGAATATCCTGACTATATCCACCGTAGTGGTACTCAGGCATCAGCATAATTTGACTGGAGCTAGACACTTTGTGATCGTTCGATAAGAAGACCAAAGCCAGGTCCTCGATAGCGTGCTCGTCCGCTCTGCAGGCATGAAATCCCCAATTTCGAGCGGCATAGTCGAAGAAACAATTCTCTTGTAGCCGAAATTTCAATTCTTGATCAGATATGCAACGACCGTTTCCAAAGGCATCAAATGAAAGATAAGTGATACAAGTCTCTGCAATCCGACTATCTGCATCTGGAAACCACTTCTGCTTCATCTTCTTGAAATATTCTTCAACCGTGAAATGTACTAGACGTATCGTTCTACTTTCAGCATCGACTGTCAATAGTCCGGCAGATATCGAAACAATAAGTACTTCATCTTCTAGTGCTTCCTTGTCCAAGTTGTGGTCTCCAAGTCGGACGGCCAACGCATGTTGTAACTCATCTAGTCGTAGTGGTCGAAGTGCATTGGAAATCCAAGACAGAGCGGATAATGCAAGCTCACTATGTTCCTGAACTTGACCCTGAATACGAGCCATTGCTTCGTCATATATTTGATCCAAATTGGTTGGTAGAGACTCCAAAGCCCTGCGAAGATTACGAACACTTGTCTGGCAATCAAGTCGATCCAAATACAGACGTGGTATTAAGAACCTGGGAAGGCGATTATCAGACCTCAAACTCAGACTTGACAGGATCAAGTGATTACTAACATGCCTTGAGCTTTTTCGACTAGCCTGCCAACAATCAGATCGACAAGATTGTTATCGTCCCGCACCTTCTCCGCAAACGTGAACCTGGTAGGATCGCGAACTCGAGAACGCAAGTATGATTCAATGTCTGGATTTGCAGCGCGAATATCAAGGCGAACGTATCCTGTAAGTCGTCTTTGAATTACGTGGTTTTCTCGTGATGTGAAAAGCAGCGTATAAGCTCCAGAGCTGTTCCCCAGTTGTTGCAGGTTTAGAAGCTCATCCAGGAAAGTCAACCGCATTGTATTCTCCTCGTCATCGTTAATAAAGTGCTCGTCTAGAGCGTCAACTAGAATGAAGGACCTCCGGAAGGGATTCGAGAGGGATGAAAGCAACATAGAGTAATCTTCGAGTGACGGCGAGCTTTGGCCCTTCCCGTATCTGGTATACAGGTCTATGACCTCTCTAGGCATATCTCTCTGTTGTAAGACTAGTTGTTTTGCCAGACTTGAGAGGAGGTTGACTGTCGTCTGATTTTTGCGATCCTTGTAGTCACAGTAGATATAGGAAATCGACACGTCTTCCTCAGTGAACGCCTGTTGGAGGTTTTCGATGATGATTGATCTGTATGGTATTAATCCGACTGAAATCGTATATTTTGTGACAGTGAACGTACGTCATTACAGACTTCCCCGCCCCAGCTAGTAACAGGTCAGTCTGACAAGGCCACAAGAGAGGTATGTAGAACCTTACGTATGCCGGGACACCATAGTGTTGAGGGCTCGTTAGGATGACCATCTCGCCATGCTTTGAACCTATCTAAATTCAAGAGCCACTGTCCTGTTCCAGGATGACGCTTGGAGAGGATATCCCTCTGCTTTTGCTCAAAACTCAAGTTGGAGAGCCAGGTCAGTGCTTTCTGGTTTTGTTCTGTATTATGCCATTCCTTCTGTTCCCTCCTCGCTTGCCTTATCTCTCTCTGGGTGATGAGCACTAGTGTCGTTGCGTCTATTGATACCATATTATTGAAGAGCTGACATTGACGATGGAGTTTGTCTATTGAATTTCGAGTGCGTTTGATATGGAAAGCGCCCTTTAATCTGTCCCAGCCTATTCGATGTCCTTTCCCCCTCTTCTTCAGCTCATCTAGTAGTTTTTCTAGCTCTCCCTTGCAGGATTCGATGGATAATTTTGTTTCAGTGGCTGCAGGAGCATTCGGTCCTAATTCGGATAGTAGTATAGACGGATGGTTCTCAAAAGCTTCTTTGAAGTCAGGGTTACAAAGCAAATTTGTGTTTGTCTCTGAGAGAACGGTTTTTAGGCTCTG
Source organism: Lepraria neglecta (assembly GCA_033220425.1). Taxonomy (NCBI): domain Eukaryota; kingdom Fungi; phylum Ascomycota; class Lecanoromycetes; order Lecanorales; family Stereocaulaceae; genus Lepraria; species Lepraria neglecta. The sequence continues at coordinate 1,804,555 of CM065651.1, read as the reverse complement.
GAGCTCACTCATGAAGCTCTTCACATCTGTGGGTGCATCTTTCCAATCCAGCCCAAATTGAATGACAACCTGGGCGATCTGAATTGTTAGCCCAAGAACACCGACGATTCCGGCTCCGACCCCAAACGGTTCTGCCATTGGACCGATCGAGAGATTTGAGAGAGCAGCTTGGATTAGCCACTGAGAACGCTATCTCATTACCTGCAAGAAGTAGGTTAGGAAGCGCTGTCCTTAATATGGTTAATGCTTTAAACGAGGCACCTGAATATAGTAGAATATTCTCTCATCGACTTACCAAAAATAAGACCGCGATTTGCCCTCTTCTCAGTTTGTTTACTAAACAGCTAGGCGTAAGGCGCAAGGCGCAAGGCACAATGTGCACGAGGATAGAAATCTGCGAATTAAAGAATTCTTGCGTATTAATGCATTAGCTGGAGAATATAGGGCAATGATTGAATTATCAGGAAATAGCAATCGTCCTTTGTTACTGATGAAATAGATCAGTATCTAAAGAAGAGATTAGAAGTAGAGGTTCGATGGTAGGGGGTTTTCAAGAGTCAAGCTAGCCTCATCAGGGGGGGCCGAACTTTTCGCCGCCCCGCTAGTCTGTCCATGAAAGCGATCTCTTATAGGATTGGGTAAAATATTAAATACGAACATGTAACACGTTAGATCGACAGTACTTAGTAGACGGGCCAAAATATCAAGGCGGCGCTCACCCACTGCCTGATCAGGGGTGAGGTCGGCGCAGATTTCTGTCACCTTGGCGGCGATTCCTGGCACTCCCAACTCAGCTTTCAGCTTGGAACCTCTGGCAACAGCTACCGCACGACATCTTACGAAGACCCGAGAGAATGGAGCGGTTTCAAGGAACGGATCATTGTTATTATATATCTCTATTACGTTCCAAAACAGGTCAACTTTTAAGAGATCTGCTGGATCTCTAGCTAAGCTAAACATCTAGACCATCATCCATCAATCACAGTATAGCTCACACAGATACGCCACGTGAAGCAAGACCAAGTATCAGCGGCCTCTCTCCATCCCTAAATCCATGGACCAGCCCTTCAGACCCCCTTCCTCCCCTTCCTTCACTCCCACTACAGTGCTCCCCACAGCCTAAACTCCAACCCTATCGTCCCCACCTCCTCCCTATTCACAATAGCACTTCAGCTTCCTTCTCGACAAAGAAGGTGAGGTAGTACGAGCTTCGAGAGTTGAATTAGGCGTGTCGAAACAGTTGCACTTCCTCCCATCATGTCACGGATGACCTAGTTTGCCGCAGTTTGGTTTACGCGCTTCGATGATGTGCAGGTTTGCGTTTTCTAGCTCTGCTGGGTCGGCGGCGACAGGATTGGCGAGGACTGTTGTGCTTAGGAGCGTGAAGAGGGCGAGGAGGAGGGGTTAGGTACGCATGGTGAGTTTTGTTGGGGTTTGGGTGGTTGGCTTTGAAGCGCGCGATTGATGATGTTGGGTTGATAATTAGAGGCGGTAGTCTAAGTATTTCTTATTGTTTTCGGCCAGAAAGAAAATGATCAGATTGAGAAAGGCGGATTGAACATTTCTTGTTACTTCGATGGCTCAATCCCTAGAACTTCAAGCGGGGATGGCTGGACTTGCAGGGTGATGGCGGATTCGTGTAGATCGTGGAAACAGCTTGCGTGGAAGTGAGACATATCACTCCATACGGTTAGGGATACTCCATGCCAAGCGGCGAAAGGTTTGCTAGCACGATACTATGGGAGATTAGAGTGGTACATTGGCACAATGTGGAGAGTGTTTTTGGTCATTGGATGATGGCAAGAAAAGGCTGGGTTTCTGGTAATGAGGTTTGGGAGCTACTTATCGTAAATCGATGTCTGCTTGGCTGTACCAATAGAGTATATTTGCAAACGGAGGAACAAATCACATTGAAATAATCATCTTGGGTATATTCAGAGTCATAAACATAGCCATTATTCATTACCCCATCTATCGTCTCTCAAAGCACAAAGCCAAGCCACGCAGCTTAAGCATACAGTATCATATACACCAACCCCTCAACTCATCCCCGTCTCCCCTGCCACCCACTCAACCCCTGCGTAGCATAACTTCCCCCCTCCTCCTCCGCCTCCACCTGCCCTCCCATCATCCGTCCCTCCATACCTCCCACCTCCCCCACTAGCATCCCTCCGATCATCGTACCTCCCACCACCTCTCAGATCATCATATGTTCCCTCAGGAGCTTCTGGAGTTGACCTTCCACTCCCCCCACCCCTATTCAACCGATCCCTTAATCTATCTCTCGCGCTCCCTGCTGCACTCCCACTGCTACCTGGCGGCACTGGGCTTGCGGATTTTTGATATGGCGACTGCTGGCTTGCGAGTTGTTGATCACGGGATTGATAACTTCCAGCTTTTTGACTTGGTAGTGGGCGGACGTTCAGGTTTCGGTCTTGGTACTGTGATGGCTGTGAAGTTTGCCCTCGTCTTCCTCCACCTAAAGGCCCCCGCCGTAGACTACTTCGTTCTCGGTCGTCTGTTGGAGGGGGAGCAGGCCCATCACTCCACAAATCACTCAACCCACTACTGCTTCTCTGATCGTTTGGATTGGACGTAGTAGAGCTCCCACGTAGGCTGCCTATAGGGCGGGTAGCAACGTAGGGCTGTTGCTCGCGCTGTTGGGCTTTGGCTGCTTCGCGGGGATCGACGCCGAGCCAGGCGGGGAAGGGGCGGGCTTTTTCTGTGTAGTAGGCTCGGAGGACGCGGGAGACGTGGGAGTCTTCTGGGTCTTGGATGCCCTAATGGTGCGTCAGCTTGGCCTGCGAATTTTGTACGAGGAGCTAGCTTGAGTGTCGTAGCGTTGTGGTAGAGAATGGACGTTTTAAGGAAAGGGATTTGAGGGAATTTGGAGGGAATGGAGGGGAAAGAGGGAAGCGAAGAGGGGAGAGACGTACGCTGTCGTCTTCTGAGCTCGAGGAGAGGATGTTCCGCCGGAGGTTGGCGTAGCGGGATGTAGTTGATGTGAGGAGGGAGTTTACGGTGCCGAGGTAAGACATTGTGATTTGGGGAAGAGGATGGTAGGACAAGGCTGTAGGCGAGTGGAGGGGTTTTGAGTTGCTCGTAAGCTCCTCAACGGGTGGTTGCAGGGTGGTTGGTTGGTGGTGGAGCTGAGCTCGGCGGCGGGAGAGGTTTCAAGGTGTCATTTAGGTAGCTTGCCTTCCTTTTCACACCTTAACATTCCTCATTCAACGGGGCGATCTTGAAAAATTATCTTTGGATCATGAAAAAATGCTTTTGTCTCTGTAATTTCGTGCTTCTGATTCGTGATCTCCTGTACATTGACTTTGAATTGCTAAGTGTACTAGACGACCGAAAACCACCTGAAATTATCTACTGATACAACTTTCAAACCTCCTCCGAATTTTTCCGCCCCTCACTTCATCCACTTTTCACCCACGCCTACTTCTTATTCCTCTGACCATACGCCTTAGTCGCATAATCACCCTGTGTAACAATCAAATCCTCAGGCCTATAATCGTGGCGTCCGCTGAAGTACGACTCGAGGATGTTCTTCGTGCCCTCCGCATAACGCTTCTGCGCATCGATCGAGGTACCGGACATATGGGGAACCATGGCATTGCCTCCGCCGAAGGGGTTCTTTGCGTAGCGGAGAGGGTGGTCTTTGGGTGCTGGTTGTGGGAACCAGACATCACCTCCGTAGCCGCGGAGGTGGCCGCTCTTAAGAGCTTCTGCGACGTCTTCCTTCACGACGATGGCACCACGGGCGGTGTTGACGAGCCATGAGCCTGGAGATCTGATTAGCGGGGTACATCGACATGGTGATGGGTCGACTTACCTGGCTTCATCTTGGAGATCAGCTCCTTGTTAAAGAGGCCCTTGGTCTTCTCGTGCAATGGGCAGTTGATGGTGACAACATCACACTGGCCCAACATCTCCTCGAGATCATTCACGCGTCGGCATCCAATCTCCTTCTCAAACTCTGGCTTAAGAGGCTGGTAATCAAAGTACAACAGCTCTTTGCAGTCAAAAGCCTTGAGTCTTCGCAGCACACGCTCGCCGATGCGTCCCACAGCAACGGTACCAACGACCTTGCCCTCGAGATCATACTCGTTCTTGGCGGCTGCAGCCACGTTCCATTCACCGGCTTGGATCTGCTCGTGTGCGGGTACGAAATTGCGGACGAGAGTGAGGATGGTCATGATAACGTGCTCGGCGACGGAGACGACATTGGAGCCTGTCACTTCGGCGACGGTGATACCGCCGTTTGTAGTGTTGGCGGCGTCCAGGTCGACGTGGTCGGAGCCGATACCGGCAGTGATGGCGATCTTGAGCTTTTTCGCTTTGGCGAGTCGCTCAGCGGTCAGGTAGCCGGGATGGAAGCTGTGAAAGGTCAATTGGTTGACCGGGTTCCATGGAAGATGATAGGCTTGTGAATTTTCCGCTTGTCGCCGTTCCAATTGCCTCTTGTGTGGGTGGACTCACGGTGTAGTGATGATAACTTCAGCATCTACCAGCTCTTTGTCGAACGTCGAGTTCTCACCCTCCTTGTCGGATGTGGTGACCAAGGTATGGCCTTGGTCCTCGAGCCATTTTCGGATACCAAGTTCGTTCTCGGTGGTGCCTAGCAATTCAGGGACATCTCTCGCGTGCTCGTGGCCCTATTTACCTCAACCGTCAACACGACTATTCAACAGCAGCAACTGGGACCCATTGAATTGGAAGGGCCGCATAACTAACATCGTACGAGACAAGCAAGACTTTAGACTGTCATTCTCGCAACGTCAGTATTACTCTCGGGGCCGTTCATTCAGGAGTGGTATCCAACCTGCAATCGCGAAGTCGCAGTCAGCGTTCGTACCCCGCCGAAAGCTCCCCGTTGGGCCGGGAGAGCGGTCCTCACGGACAAGAGCGAAGAAGCAGGACGCGAGAGGCGGGAGATGGAGCGAACAAATACCATTGTGAATGTAGAGACCGTCTAAGTAGTAGTTTTGGGTGGTCAAGGAGACTTCAATGGGTATTTGAACGAGAGGGAAGCTTTGGGTTTGGCCTGGCGGCAGACCTGCGGAAATAAAGCCGAGAGCCTGTTAGCGGGGTAGTACGTCAGTGGTCAATCTGGAACCAACGTCACAGCAACCAACTTAGGGGATTTGGGGGCTGTTTGCCTGGATTGCTAAGGGTTTTGAGGTAGTTTGGAATCGATTGAAGTGTTTTGTAGAGTTACGACGGAATTTTCAATGTCTAGAGGCAAGTAGCGGAATGACGCAGGACTTTTTATACTCTTTTGCGGGGCGAACTGCCGTCCGCTGAAGCTGGGAGACCCTGCTTACGTCAAAAGTATCCAGCTGATGGATAGCTTGACCCAAAAAGTCATCGCGCCACAGCCTGAGAGGGGATACGGTTGGCCGCAACAAATGCCCGCTTTAGGCTGATTCACGCATTGCGGGGTCATCCATGCGCTAGACCATCGAGTTTTGGAATTGGGTCTTGGTGAAACTCGATGACTTGTCTTTGTTTAGCATGGCATTTTGCTAATGCCGATGTGAAAATTTTGAACTTTTTGGATATTATTGCTTCTTATCGAGCACCGTCTTTGCTACGATTATTGCCTGCTCCTCCACAGCAATTATTTCTTCGTGTTGGGCTTCTTCTGAATAAGAAATAGTCCGCTTTGCGGCTCCAAGAATCGGAAAATGCTTTCGTATGCCGTTATCCTTATCAAAAACGAACAACTTTCCAGTCGGACGAACAATGGGTTTGCACGATATAGACAGGGAGATAAGTGCTTACCTGCGATGACAAGCTGTCAGGAGAAACCCCATAGAGATCCAGACACGGACAATTTCCTGTGATCAAAGAGCCATCAGTAGCCTCTATCTGGCTCACTCAAGCCCTAGAATGGCTATCGGTGTTGGTCCCTTCTCCAACCCACAACATGTTTGGTTGGAATGTCAAGTCTGGAGATTAAAGTCTCCGCTCAGAGCTCCACACAAGCATGCAGCGCGCAGAACAGACATGATACACTTTGGCACGAATTTTCCGACACTCTTGGACTAGAACGTCATTATTTGGAGCCAAGTTTTGCCCAAGCTGATGATTTGCATTTTTGTTGAAGTATACGATTGTTTGCTAGCATGCTAAAAAGAATCAGGAGACTGTCAGCTTCAACGGAAGCGGTGTTAGGACCGCTCCATTTCCTGCTTTCATCCAGTAGACTTCTCGCTGATAGCAGCCTCTTTTTACGCAAGAAAAAGCCCCGTCTTAGAACCCCTCCTGAGTAAGAAAATCCCTGCTCTGTGCCTGATTTGATCAAGATGACGTCGACCATAGCTCTTCGAAGAGTGGCACGGGCTCCGTTCCAGCTGTCTAGGAGCTGCCGCTACCCTCCGCCTGGCTCTCTTCAGTAGCGGATTGACCATGTAGGTTGGTAGTTTGCCCGAACCATCCCATGTTTGGAAGGAAATCTAGTGTCACATACTGCTCTCCAAGGCTGAGAGACGCGCAGTCCTGAGTGAAACTATCATACTTGAAGCTCCACTACGGAGAAAAAGTCGGCCCCCTTTCCACTGGATGTCCAGCTTGGAACTCAGCTCCGAGCCCCCACAGCAACTGAGGATCACTGCACTTGTAGGCGACTGTGGCTTTTTCTGAGAGCTTTCGATGAATGTGGGTGATGATATCCTTGAGCGATTCCATGTTGTTGCTGAAATGGGCGATTTCGAGGCTGCGAATGAGCTTGCAGCGCTCATTGCCAATGGCCTCGAGCCATCTCAAAGCGGCAAGCTCCCCATCTGTGGCTTAATGGTGGTTATACAGAAGGGGTGTGCAAGATAGAAGGACGTCAGTTCAGCGTCGCGAGTTGTTTTGCTTGTGAGGAAGGGATTGGGTGCGCTGATTGTTGCTGCTGCGCCGCGCTGAAGTCCAAACGCGTTAGATTTGCAGAGTCTACTGAAGATTGATAATTCCTTGTGGGGGTAGCTGATGAAGCTCTTTGGGAAAGTTCCGAAGTCCTCAGCCGCATGGTATTCGTATATGATGTTTTGAACCTCCGGTGGAAGATCTAGAAAGCGAAAGGGACTATTGCCAGGGTCGGCATTCGTCATCCTTCTTCAAGGGAATACATAATTGGGTGACGGACTGTGTGTTGTCGTACTCTACCAGTCGATATACCTTCTTCTTTTTGGTGCCCGAATATGGGAGGTTGCGACTCTTCAGCAGTACCTCCAAATCGGCATTAGTGAATCTTCCATAGGCTGTCTTCGATCCCTAACTTACTGGTGGCCTCCATGGCTTCCTCCATGGCTTCCTCCATGGCTTCCTCCATGGCTTCCTCCATGGCTTTGAGTTCACCATTTTGAAAGTTTAGGATGCGAAATCTCCAGCAGTTGCAGATCGAAACGAGATTTAGACAGTGTCTGGAGGTGGATGCAATGGTTGTTGCATGTTTTAAGACAAGTGGGGCCGGTGTTATGTACTCCACCTGGAAGCCGGAGTGAATTATCAAACGCGTCACGCGTCCCGGGAAGCCTGAATGCCCAGAGTGTTATGACTCTCCTTTGTCATCAGATGTCTGTCCGGAGATTACCCGAGTCTGCAACTGGTTTCCTTCACTTAGCAGAGTAGGACCTGGTGCTCTGTGGTTCAGCTATCATGCCTATATTTTTAGCCACCAAGCTCAGGCATGATAGCTGAGGGGAAACCTACGCTTATGTAGCCACGAAGCTCAAAATGCTGAAGATTGCACTTTAGGCTGCTTTAATCATCCGCACACGCGCCCTACCAGAATCTGTTTGCTGAATGAAAAGCAGGGTTTGGTGTCTTGGAAATCTTTACTAGTAAGCAATGTCATATGAAGAGGAGATTTCCTTCCACGATATTGTGCCTATTTGTAAGCTACTTGACGCAATCCACCAAAGAATGCCAAAGCCAATGGACCGACAGCCCTTATACCTACCCTATCTACATTTCACCTACATCATCCCGGGCCTAGGCACAAATGCTACCGTTACGCACTCGCTCAATATCCGCTTTAACCATCTCCTTCACCATTTCCTATTATAAATTATATGTTCAGTTTCAGAGCTCTCTCATGTTCCTCGCGGCTTACTCACATCAAAACCAATAGTTAGCGACCACACTAGACTTTCTCTCGCCTTCGCAGCGTCGCTGCACAGGTAGGGTAGATCAAGTGGTCTGAGTACTGCTCTGTCCACTGATACACGAACAATCCGGCTTTTTGCATCTTGACCAACTTCTCCGAAGCCAGTGCCGTCCCACCTAGGGAAATGGTCAATTCAGAGAAAATTTCAGGGCATGGGGAGAACACTAACTTCAATTTTATCCCCACGACCCGAAATGCAGCTTCAGCAAACTGCTGCACAGAACTGGATTCACCTGTGGCGAGAACATAATCGTCCGGCGCAGCTTGTTGGAGCATTAGATGCATACCACGTACATAGTCCTTCGCATGGCCTCAGTCCCTGTATGCGTCAAAATTCCCGAGCGTGATCCGCTCTGCTTTACCCAAGTGGATCATGGCAACGCCAAGCGTTTTTTCCCGTGTGACGAAATAAGCCCCTCTGTTTGGTGACTCATGATTGAACAAAATGCCATTGACAGCGTAGAGCCCGTGGGATTTCCTCTTGCTCTTCGTCATCCAGAAGCCGAAGGCTTTCGTAGGAGCATAGGGTGAGCATGGCTGGAACGGGGTTGTCTCGCTTTGTAGCGTATCTGAAGATTGGCAGTATATTTCTGAGCTACAAGCCTGGCTTTAATGAGTTATCAAAGCGGTATCAAGACCAAACAAGGTGGTATACATTATAAAACTTCACCTTCTTCTGCAAGTTCAAAGCGATGATCGTATATAAGATTCGCATTGTTCCCAGAGCATCAATATCGGTGGTATACTGTGGCAGCACGAAAGAGTGCCCAACATGGGGTTGTGTGGCAAGGTGACATATCTCATTCACGTCCACCGAGGGAAAGAACTGGAGAAGGCAGTATGGGTCTAAGACATCGCCATAATGTAGAATAAGGCGTGAAGGGACACCTGCAAGCCGATGTGTCAAATTTTTGATATCCAGGGATCAGGTCGATGGAACTCACTTCTTCGAATGGTCTCCAGATGGATGCTTTGTGACTTTGATGAAGGGCGAATTACTCCATGTACCGTGTATCCGAGTGAGAGGAGATGCTCAGTAAGATACATTCCATCTTGCCCAGCAATTCCTAAAGAGGACCATTAAACGACGAAAATGCATGAGAATACAGCAATCTGCATTGACCAGTGATGAAGCCTGTTGGATCTCGAGACATATTCTAATGGTATGGCTTGAACGAAAACCGAAATGATAGTAGACAGGTCAGAAATATTGGAAGGTTGCACCATCAAACTCTCTCAACTATATACACATTTGTGATTAACAGCATTCGCAGGCATTCAGCCTCGAAGAGGCTGCTTAGCGGTCCAATTTGCCTGGAGGCAAACGTGTCATCGGCTTTGCCATTGCAATAGACTTAAGGCACCTGCGTCTGGGCATCAATCGTACTCCCATGCCATTCGCCGAAACCTAGATGGATCTAAATCCTAGAAGCCAATCATGAGATCTAGAGGGGTCTATGCGTATCCGCCCCATTAAGAACTGCTGGCAGGGCCCTAGGTAGTACCAGAGAAAACGCCCTCATTAGGACCAGAAGACCCTAAGGGAGCTACTCAGGGAGGGCTGGGATCGGGTTTCGCAGCCCTATATTAATGAATTAATACTCTCTATGCCCCAGAGACTTAGGGATATCCAGCACCTTAAGGGGGGCAAAATAAGCTGGTAGCATTTAGTAGCTAGTAATGTATTATAGGCTAAATTTAGGCGTAAAGGTACCTAAAGTTGTTCGCTAATTTAGCCCCACCACGCGAATTATTTTGGCGACACCGAGCGTGTGTAGTCGATGACTTGGCAAATTATGCTTTTCCACCTCGTCCTCGTCTTCTCTTCTTGGTGGGCGGAGGCTCCGATTCTCCTTCTAAGTCTTCATCTGCATTAGCTCCATTCGTCTTCTTTGCGATTTCCTTGCAAACATTCTTTATCTCCTGCTTCCGCCGCGATGTCCCCCAATCCAGCACGTTATCGATGTCATACCTCAACTGCGCAAAGCCGTCACAAGAAAGAGATCTGAAGTCGTAGCTGTTGACAAGATTCATGTGGTAGACTATGTCTGTGTTCCTGATTTCTGCCCAGTGCACAAACATATGCGCTTTCGAAGGGACGAGTGCGAGGGTAAATGCTATTGATTGTAGGTCAGCGCCCATTGGAGGGCTCTCGTGCTCCATAGTAGCTTGGGCATTGAATTGGATTCGAGCATGCACCAGCGCAGCACCGCCGCGACAGCATTGATTCTCGGCATCCTCGATAGTCCCTTCAGCACTTTTCACCTCAACAAGAAAGAATCCATGGTAGAGATCTGCCGATAAGACGGTAAACTTATTACATGTATGCATGATACGGCGTTCAGTCTCGTCGAAAGCCTCCTGCCCGAGTCCGTAGGTAAGGTCTGGTCTTGGATTCTGAATCCGCGGCAAACTTTCGAGTAGTTTTGCGAGTACCTTATCATCTGGTTTTTGAATTGCCGGTACCGAGTCGCGCAGAAAGTCCGCTCCCCAATTGGTTCGTAGGCAGTCCTTTCGCCACGCCCCTTTGATCCATTCAATCCTTCCCTGGGGGTCAAGCTGTCGCGCAGTGCGTGTCTTATGCAGTAAGGACCCCCAAAGCTCTACGAGGAACGTGAGTTCATTGCCAGTAGCAAATATCTTACGAAGTTCTTGAATCTCCTCGTTCGATCCTGGCTGCATGCCTGAATTCCTATCGCCTTGAATTATTTCCAAAGCCTTATCCTTGATCCCTAAGCATCTTTCAAGAGCCTGGTCGTCTTCTATTACGAGATTATTGTCGTAGAGAACTCTTCGTATCTCTCCAATGTTGTTAGGCTTCGCGGAAACTGATATTGTGGTCTTGCTGGGTGTGAAGGGAAGCGCCATTTGAGTGCCGTTGAAAATCCGTAGATTGGCGTTGGTAAGTGGCAGTGGGGAGCAGTTAGAGGATAGTGTCCGATAGTCTGGATGGGTAGAAGTATCTTGAGAGGAGGACAGAGGCGAGTGTGGCACAGCCTGCGAATTTTTTCTGTTAGCAGAGTCAATGCAGAGCGCAATCGCTTGGCAGCGTACCTTGGGCTGGGCTGAACCTAGCAATTGCCGCAATCTGGTCGACCTGGACCTGGTGTAATGTACGTCCTCCTGGTGTTGCGCCGCATATCAGCTATCTTGCCCATTTCCAACTTCCCACCTCTTGCATCGGCAAGTGCTGTATGACGAGCTCACTTCAGATGTAACACGCCTTCGCTTTCTCATATTTGTGACCGTGGGAGTTGTAGGCTTGGTTGGTGCGCTGGGATGAGAGTGCTGCTAGGAAGAGTCGGGTGTCAGTAAACATTGAAAAGATTGGAGCAGGCACGCGTGTTCTGGACTCGAGTGAACGCAAAAGGAAAGAAATCTGACCCCTGCTAACAGCGAGGAGTATCTTCTCTTCCCTACAATTCCCATTTGCGACGTAGAGATCTGTGGTGGGTAGGTGTAAAAAGGCGGTGCGAAAGGACGTTATCGGAGTTGTAGGGGTAAGTATCACTGCCGCTGCTATTGCATGTCAAAGGCGAACAAAAGCAATTGAGTAGATGGCATGGCACTCATTTTCCATACCGTCAGCCGGTAGCTCGAAAAAAGAAGAAGAGGTTGAGTGTGAGTGTGAGTATAAGGTAGTTGTATCTAGAAGGGTTCACCCTCCAACTGTCCAAACCCGGACTAGCGCCCGCAGGCTTCAACGACCCAACTGACCAGCCTTGTAGGGCTGCCGCCCGGAATTATCGATATTTCTGCTCCGGGGTACAAGGGCTTTTCTAGGGGCGAAAATTTGCAGAGCTCTACAATTCACCCGGGTCCCAGCTCGGCCAATTTCGACAAAAGATTCCGTACCAACCTTTTAGAGACGTACAAAATCCACAATTCTATACGCAAAATTATATTATCAAACTTCGTATCTGTGGAGTCAGAGCAAGGTGAACGGTTGGGGGTTTTGGCCGGTTGGGTGTGAATCCTTCTACTCACTGTCGCGCGCTAATAGTCTTTCTCCGAGGACCGGACTTCCGAGTATGACATTTCGTCTTTCGGCCATGATTTTAACAAGCTCATCTTTAGCGTTTATCGACTCCATCCCGTCAAGAAATTTGACAGTCGTAATCCAAGTGCCAACATAAACGTCTTAAAATGCTGACTTGGCGGAAATCGCCCTCGAGTATGGGGTGGCAGAGGACCTCCAGTCCCAAGTTCTTGTCAATCGAAAGCTCCTCAAAGACCAGAATCTCAGCTCAAATAACCCCATACTAAGCTTACCAATAAGATTTTCGTTTATGACACAGATCGAGTGTAACGCTAGTTGATCAGAGAATAACATGCAGAGACGGGCGTTTCCGGCAATCTCAGTCACCAGCACTATCAGACCTTTGATGCATCGGACTTCGATTGATGCGCCAATCGATGCAGAATTGAATTTGAATATATATTCTCCTACGGTTAATCAAGGTATGATCGGCTCAGAGCTCTGAATTTCGGCTTGATGATGCTCATCAATTTGGCGTAACTTCTTCCGTTGGTAATTGATGTATCTCGATCGTTATGGCGGATGCATTCTATTTGCATTCAAGTTTGCCAAAGGAATATCCTCATTGCCCCCCGGCCTCTCCCAAAGCCAGCCCTTTATCGTGACAGCAAGCATGGTGCCCGCAACGAGAACCCAGCTTGCTACAGTAAAAGCCGTGTCCAGATCCCTCCCCATAGCAAAGATCAACACTAGCGCTGTGCTAATGCTGGCCACTATAGTCAAGGCGCCTAATCCATTGCGCCAGTACCATTCCCAAATTTCCGCTGGACTGGGTTTCGTTGCTTTTACTACCCTGTAATTGCCGGATGTTATACCGGCAACTGGGCTTTCTATATCTATAACTTGATGGCCAGGGCCTGATGAGACATTGCTTGTCGTTAGGTTGGGGTCTATCATAGCATCGCTGACTGGGTCAGTCACAACTTGGTTCAGTTGATGTGTTGAATCATGACCACCAGCTCCAGGGTCAAACCCAAATAAGCCATACACACCGGTAGGAGCATCTGTCATTTCCCCTGCTGGGTTTGGGCGGTACTGCACAGTGTGCCCTCGAGGATCGAGGGCTGAGGTCGGCATTTGTTGTGTATAGGTCGTAGAAAGTTCTACTAGTTCATCCATCATGGCCTTTGAGAGATCGGGTTAGCAAAACCATGCCTAGATTGTCAACGGCGAGACTTACAGGCGTTAATGGGCGAATAGGTTTAATGAGATAGCCACTTACACCCTAAAAGCATAATCAATCTTGACCTTTTAACTTACCGACGCCCTACATAATGCTTACATTGAATCTCAAACGCCTGAAAAATGATCCTGGTCCCAGACATCTCGTTATTTCCCTCTGCAGGACCTCAAGATGAATCCCATCGCCATTGATGAAAAACTTTTTTCGTGTGCTCCTAAGTGTCCTGCGTTCTCCTTCTACTTCCTCGCCTCTTCGTCGTCGCGCCTCATCCTCCGTCGCTCTCCTACTCGAAGATGACATTATATCGGATGATTCTCAATGTAGGCTGGACTGCGTCTGATTTTTAGAGTGAGGATCTTGCCATAAGCAACAACGTCCCTGGAGTCATACCCAAGGAATGAATTTACTGCGTAGTGTGAAGGTGTGGGAGTAAGGGAGTCGGTAAAGAGACAGTAGCGGAATAGTCACGGGCAAGCTTGCTGCATGGAACGGCTAAGTAGAATCGAATAAGACTGCTTGATAAAAATCTGTATCTGTAAGAATGTATGTAAGAATAATATCTCCCCCGTGCCCTAGCAGAAATCTACTTATACGCGCCCCTGAAGCTAAGGCTAAATAAGACTAGTACAATGCCTATCCGCTGTACCAGCTTCATTACAGTAGGTAGTGAGGTTTTTCGGCAGGTACAGCCACAGCTAGAAGCTGCATGGGAGACGTGGGGCAGTGCGCTGGCGATGAGCCGGAAGGATCAGCTAGTACTAGTACGTAAGGCTGTAGGGCTGATAGGCTCCCAAATACCTCCCAACTACTCAACAAGCCTCGTTGACATTTTTTAAAGCCTTGTTCTATGTTTAACGAGGCTGATTGAAGCCCAAGAAAGCCAGTCAAGGTCATTGACCTATTGGTATCTGTCGGATTGCAGCTCGACAGACTTTAATGCAACCTTCGTACTTCTGTAAGTACCGTTGATAGCACAGGCGACTATGGATTCTGAGAAGACGAAGGCGCAGCCACAGCGTTCCCACTTCCTTGTCATTTACTGATCTGCGTTGAAGCAACTCACGAAAGCAGTATCACTCATATCGGCTGAAGTATGTCCTAGAACCTCGAGACGGACATAGGAATTGTCTGCTGTAATCATTTTTATGTTATGTTGAGATCAATTATACTATAGCGGTCTTCCTGGTTCGAATTCCACATGATGCGGAAAATGATGGACACTGTTTTATAGATACGCTGTGACTTGGACGTGATCTCGATGATCAATCAACCATTCTGCAAGCTATGCGTCAGTGGCGTTTTTAGGAGCTGGACAGCCGATAATCTCTCAAATCAGGGACTATGACTTCTAGACACACTATGTAACACTCCTACCCTGAACAATATATATATAAGTATAAATATGAGTAGCGATACTGGAGCCTGCAAGGTCTTGGTGACTGGTGGTAGTGGCTTAGTAGGACAGGCGATCAAATGGGCTATCGACGAGGTCAAATATGGTAGGTTCGCCAGGAAAGACGGAGAAAATTGGGTGTTTCTTTCTAGTAGGGATGGTGATCTAAGGTACCAGAAATGCTTTTAAGAGGAGATGAACTCATCCTAACTCAAGCCCTGATCCAGAGATCTCAAAGCCGCCACGATAATATTCGAGCAGCATCGACCGACCATGATCATCCATTTAGCAGCAAAAATCGGCGGGCTTTACGCAAATACTCAATAGCCTGTTGACTTCCTGCAAGATAATACGGCAGTCGACCAAAACGTGTTGAGGCTTGCGAAGAACTTTGGCTTTGGTGACTCGCCCGGCGTCTAGCCCCACAAGCTGATGAAAATATCAGGTCAAGAAAGTCGTTTCGTGTCTGTCGACGTGTATATACCCATATGACACAACCTACCCGGTCGACGAGACGATGCTTCACGATGGACCACCTCACTCTTCTAATTTTGCGTACGCACATGCTTTTCAATTTATGTTATCTAGGTCAAAAGAAGCTGAAGCAGCGGCGAAGGGCGTACCACAAACAATATGGATGCAACTTCACCGCCGTTATTCCCACAAATGTATATGGACCACACGACAACTTTGGAGAAGGCTCACATTTTGTGCCGGCGATGATTCGAAGAATTCGTGACGCTAAAGGTAGGGAGCCTAGGCATGTTTTGTAAAACATCCATTGTCATGAAACCGGATTTCTAATTTGGCACACAGTGACTCATTTACCTTCCGTCCAAGTCAAAGGCAGTGGAAAGGCGCTTCGGCAATTCATCTACTCGCTAGATCTCGCAAGATTGATTATTTGAACTCTTCGCGAGTACAAGTCTGGTGAACCTATCATCCTTTCAGGTAAGTCTCAAGAACCGCCCAGACCTGCCTTGACCTTGGAAATCTTTTGGAAGCTAGTCGATGAGGAAGACGAGATAAGTATAACGGACACAGTGAACCTCATTTCGCAGATCAGTGGCTTCCAAGGTAACATAGATGCAAGTACACCCCAAGTTCATTAATCGATACCTCAGTGGCTGACAAGCACAGTAGGACACCATGCAAAGCGATGGTCAAATAAAAAAGACTACCAACAACTAGAAAATGCGAGAGCTTATCAGAGACTCCAATTTCACTCCCTTATCGGAAGGTACATGCAGGTTCTTGGGCTAGTCCGTCCTCTCCAAATTCTCCTGGATTCTCTGGGAAATTGGATCTAACAAGATGCGAATTTTAAAGGCTTATCTATCACCTTCTAGTGGTATGCTGAAAATATAGAGGACTGCCGAGATTGACGAGTTTGTTCTTTAGCTATGTAAAGAGCGATCGAGAAGTGGTCGTCGGGACAGCGATGAGGGGTGTAAGCCCACCTTCCAGAGTAGGCCACAAAAATCACGAATTGCTTATTTAGGGTGAAGCACGTGCGATAACACATCATCCTGCAAACAACGTGATTGGAGATTCTTCATCACATCTTCCACTCACGGCTGAGCTATGACTCGCTGCTGCGCCGCCCGGCGCACTTGTTGTCCCCGCATCTGCGCACAAGGCTGACCAATAAGCTGAGATAAGCAGCGCTATTTTCCGCCCCGCAGTCGTTTCCACACAGATTGTTCTTGACCTTCGTTCACTGCATCCCATCCTTTTCCACTTCTTCTCTCACAGAACAATGAGGCTTTGGCTATGGATCTTTTGATGTCGAGCCTGCCATCTTAGCTTGACTTGTTGTACAATACTACCATGAGCTGAAGATCTGTCGCGTTCTCAGGGATTGAGATCTTGCGAAGAGCATTGTTGCCCAAAGGTATGGATCCACGAGGCTCCTGTTGGTTCCACCTGTGCATCTACATCCTCTCGTCTATCCCTCTAGCAATAGCCGCAAGCGGGAACTGCTCAATAGCACCACTCTCCCTCCCCTGGAGCAACGTAACCGTATCCACCAACGGCGTCGCCGTCACAAGAGGCATAGAACTCGGCATCGGGACCCCAAACCAGATATTCTCCCTCCGACCCTCGACCACCCTAAACAACACCCGTCTCTCAAATGTGCTCGACTGCGTGTCGGAAGCCAACACCTCATGCGTTGGTGGGAAGGGTGGTGTTTATGATAGTTCGAAGTCGTCGAGCTTTGTAGTCTCGATTAAGGACCGATGGAATGGCAGCGCGGCTGATACTGAGACGGCTACTGGGTCTTATGTCTATTTTAACGATGTTATGGAGTTTCAGTCTAATGGTACCGTTTGGGGGTTTCCTTTGGTTGAGGATTCGGACCTCATTTCTGGTGGGTGCTCAAAGTTCTATCTGACTGATTGAACAACCCATTGGCTGATCTTGACGTGTGTCCAGGTACTGAGGCAGGTCTCCCTCTCGGCCTGAACTCATCCTTCTTAGCAGCCGTGACTGAAGCCAACGTGGCGCCGTCAAAAGCTTGGGGCTTATATGCAGGAGACCGATCTCTCTCACCAGTTGACGGCGAATTGACTGTTGGAGGCTACGATCCCGCCAGAGTCGCTGGGAATTTCACCACATTTCCTCTGGGCAACTGGTCGCTTCAGTAGCCCTGTCCCTTGTAGGTCACGGTTAGTAGTATAACGTATGACCACCCAAACGGAACCTCTGACTCGCTTCTCTCGGAGAACATGATAGCCTGCGTTGAACCCTTTTAGAACCGATTCACCTTCACGCTAGATGTGGCCTCTAAATTTGCCAACATCACCAACTACAATTCCTCCTATGCTAACCTCACCTATCCCACATCCAATGCACCAGACGGCAGTATAACAATAACACTGGACAATGATTACTCAACGGTCATTCCCAATTCAGAGCTCATAACCTTGCACAGAGGGTCAGACCAATCTGGTCACTATGCCATTACTAATGCATCAATTGTCGATACAGCAATAGCAAACACTGCCAAGAGCAATCCTGCAACAGTCCAACCGCTCTTAGGCGGTATATACCTGACATTCAACTACTTGCTCGTCGATTATGAAAGCGGCCAATTCCAAATGGCACCTGCGGTACTCGGAACGCAGACTTCAAACCCACAGAGTTTGAAGGCAATTTGTACACCCACACCCAGTCCCAGTCCCAGTCCCAGCCCCAGCCAGAGCGCTTCACCAGCTCCAAGTGCTAGCCCAGCCCCAAGTAAGTCCAGTCATACCGGTGCTATTGCCGGTGGGACAGTAGGGGGAGTCGCAGGTCTGGCGATTATTGGAGCGCTTGTCTTCCTTTTCTTGCGTCAACTTCAACGTCGGAGGCATCAGGAATCAACAGTAGCGCCAACTGAGACGACGTATCCGTGGTCGCCAAGCATGCTATCGCCTAGTATGTCGGATCCTCAGTCGCCTTCTGAGATGCCGCTGGTAAGATAACAATCTTGAACTCGATTTCTGCGCATGCTCACGTATTGCAATCGATAGTCTCTTGCCCTTTCCGTGCATGAGATGCCGGGAAATACTAAATTGGATGCACCACCTAATTTCAGAACCCATTCGTAATAATGGCCTTCTCTGGCCAACGCTTTGGATCTTCGATATCGGCCTCCGAGTGCCTGGCTTTGCAGAGTTCATCGTAGCGACTATTGCCAAGACGAGTGACGAACTGCTGGACCAATTGTTAAAGCTCGATTGGCTTTTAGTATTTCTTCTAGTCCTGCTTTGTTAGTGTTACTGCTCTATGACAGGCGAGAAATGATAGAAGGGAAGTTCGAGATATAAAGTCCTCAACACATTAACATAAATTGCTGTTTTCATTTGAAATATTCTGCCGTCATTATACTTATCAACAGAAATTCTGAAAGGGCGCGCTGATGAACTCTCCAGACCCAGCGGAGTTCATTTGGCTTGATCCCAAGGGGCAATAGTGTCCACAGTGCTACAACGTGATCCACCACGTTTTCACTCCCTCTGGCAGAGAATGCTCACTTGGAGAGAGGGACAACCGTTGATCCGTCTCGCTGAGCCTGTTCCTCGATTCCAGAGCCGGCGAATCATCGTTCAATTTAGTTGAAAGGCTCGACACCCTACGCCTGGATAAGTATTCCGATAGTGTGATCTTTCGCTTCCCGGAAGCTGGTATAACGTCTTGCGCTGTTATGGCAGGTTCTACAGGATTCCCATTATGACTTATAGCAGATTGCGGTTCGCGCTCGTCATGTGCTAAGTGTTCGTTTGCCGACTCCCCCGTGACTTTGGCTCCGCGGTCCTCAAAGGCGGATGCCTCGTTGTCGAACTCCTCGGGCTGATATCCTGACAATATTCTCGATTTATTGAATTCATGACCAACGTAGCTGTGATCCAAGCGTGTAGGCTCCTTCGGAGCATCAAACGCTGGTGGCTCCGGTTTTGACACATTGCTCAACCATGGTGGATCATTTCGAGAGGAGGTATACCAATGGTCGGTATGACGATAGGCGTTATATGGAACGGAAATTGAGGGATTGAAAGGGTTGGGTCGTGGATGGAAGTTGCGCCATTAGTGATTAAGCTAGCGTATATAGCTCTACGGATGTCCGAGCTGTAGGCATATTGTACCCTTACCACTGCTGCCGCCTAGCTATTTCAGCATGCGCATGGACGTCCACGTAGCTCTATGGAACAGAGCTGGCGGGATGGAAATATGCTGCGGCTCCCCACAAACGTCGACCCGTCATTGTTTGCTGGTCACTCATCCTTGCAAGGGAATGAGCCTGTATTGGGTTCGAGTGTCGAGGAGTCCTAAAGAAACCTTATTATCAAATACCGAGACATCCAGTCCACTTAAGAGGGGGTAAACAGTCCAGAATAGTGCGATCTGTCTTATCACAAGCTAACATACCCGCTTTCGATATTGAATGCCAGTCCCACCTATGGCTGATCCTCCTGCTGGTTGCCATCTGTGCGGCCCGCCCCCACAACCTCCTCTCATGTTTTCATACCCGCGGATTTGCCGATGCGTATCTCGGAACTGTCTCCTTTCGCGCATAGGTGTACCTATGATATCGTCTCTTATTCCCGAGTATCTGTATGAAGGCCTTGGAGCTTCAGGGGCGGGCCAGTGGTCGGAATAGCGTTTATATACGCGCATCAGAGATACGTGGTAGACGCAGCGAGGGGACATCAACATCGGCTCTAATGAAAGGATCTCTGCCAAGGGGCCAGGCGTCTATTTGATACTGCTTTGGCCCGTGGGTAGTTGCAGCGTCGTCCGACTGAAGCATCTCAATGAGGAGCCATCCGCTATAGAGAGCCCTAAGGTCTCAAATGAGAAGACTGGAGATGTCCAGAAGCGAGCTTGAGCTACATCTTCTGGTATCCATAAAGTAGGGCCTATCATTTCTATTCATCTTTTTCCTTAGACACAATGTCAATGGGAGGCTTACGTACTTTTGTTTATGTAGGGAGGGCGGTGATATGTTCGGTCTCTCAAGCAGTCCGAAGGGTTCAAGAATGTCGAGAAGGGCACCCAGCGGGAAGTGAACAACGTTATGGAAGGTAGAAGAGCTTTTACGAAAGAGCTGTAGATCAAGGCGGACGTTATTGTCAAATCTCAAGAGCCCAATAGGATGGATATACTTGAAAATGTCATGAAAACACGAGCGGCTATTATCCAAGAGATTCGGGATTCTGAGACGGGGTATGATGGAATGAGGAGGCGTTCGCAAGCAGAAAGTTACCTCGTCCATAGCCTGGCTTTCACCGAGATGAATGACCGTTGCGACGCAGTTCTTGAGGCTCACAAAACAACTTCAACTGAATCTTCTGCGACTCCTCCGTCTATGCAAAACCTTGGAGCAACTTTATTGATTGGCAGCGTGATGACAATGTGGACATCTACTGGATCAGTCGCCGAGCAGGCTGCGGCAAATCAACTCTGATGAAACACATCTTCGAGCATTCGCAAACACAACATCTACTTGATTGGCTGGCGATCTTCCTTTGATCACCGCTGGATTCTTCTTCTGGAACAGCGGTGCAGTACAGCAGGTAACGCAATCAGGTCTACTCCCGAAACTCCTGCACGACATTTTGGAGCAGCACAAAGACCTCATTCAGCTTGTCATGCCTGAGCATTGAAAAAAGATGTCTGAGATGCCCTTATGGTCAAAGACTGCCCCTGTGATTGACAATTGGGCGATATCAAGATTGCAAAAGACATCAGCAATCCTATTGAAGCAAAGGCAGTGGCACCTTCAAACTCGCTTTTTTCATCGATAGGCTGAATCAACACGATAGTCATCATGAGTCGTTGATCGACCTGATTAAGAGCCTCGCCTCTAACAAAAATTTCAAGATTTGTGTCTCTAGCAGACCTTTAGAGGAGTTTGAGCAAGGCTTTGAGGGTCTTCCTGCCTTGAAGCTCCATGATGTGACACATGGCGACATCAGTACATAGGTTGACGATCGACTGGTGAAGAACAATAAAGCAGCAGTTCGGGAACCTGAAATCGCGCAGGAGCTGGTCCAGGAAGTTGTCCAGAGCACAAAATGTGTATTCCTTTGGATGCAATTAGTGGTTGACTCGCTCCTAGCAGGCCCCAGGAATTATGACCGTATTTCAACATTGCGGCAACGCTTGCATGAACTTCCAAAAGACGTAGAAGGCATGTACAGCCATATGCTTAAACAAGTCGATACCGTCTATCTGGCCTCTGCCGTTCAGACATTTCAACTAGTCCGTGCAAGATACGAAGCCACGACGTCCTTTGCCAACTCGTCGGGGCTATTCCAAGAAAATAACCGTGTCTATTGCCTTCTAGTGGCTTACGCGGGTGACGGTGATCTTCCATCATCCCCTGGTGCCCTATTACCCTCAGCTGCGGAATGCCTACAGAAGTGCAAGGAATTGAGACTTTGGCTCAGAATTCGCTGTGCGGGCCTGCTCGAGGTTCACGGCCGAGAAGACACTCACAGTCCTGCTTCCGAGCTATCCGGAACTGCCTCCAAATTGGACTATCACTTGCATACATTGAACCGCGCGAGACTACCTCGAAAGATCCGACATTTGGGCAGGCATCGTAACGCAAACCCAAGGAAAGAGTTCAACCCAGTGCTTGCGTGGCTCAAAACCTATATATTCCTTTTCAGAATGGAATGCTCAAAGCTCAACCCACTTGATGGTTCTAGCTCTTCACATTAAAGTGCATTAATGAAAGCGCGAGATTACGCGCGGAGCAGCTTGAAGGCCGGAACTTCAAACGCTGAGGAGGTAGCGGAGCTGATGGCGTGTCTGGACATGACTGTAGCAGTGGAATTTGGTCGCCCGAGCTCTCAAGGGATCGTGGCTAGGTTTATGTTGAGACATAAACGGGGATATTGGGTACACCAATGCGATAGAGCTGGCTTGGAGCTGCACGGAATCAAGGAATGTGGTGTGTCAGGCTATTTAACGTATCACCGTTTCGGATGGATGTACTTGACCCGATGTATGGTTGGCTAAGGGAATAGCTTCATGGCGCCCTGGCCTTTCCCATAACCAACCCTTTACGGTGACAGCAAGCATCGTGCCTGCAACAAGAACCCAGCTCGCCACCGTAAACGCGGTGTCCAGATCTTTCTTCAGGATAAAAATCAGTATCAGTGCTGTGCTTAAGCTTGCCATAAGAGTTAATGTGCCTGACCCGTTACGCCAGTACCACTCCCAAATAACAGCTAGACTTGGTCTCGATGGCCTTGCTCCCATACCGCTCGTGTTGATGTATTATCGACGTTAATGACTTGATCACCGATGCCTGGTGCAGCAGTGCTTATAGAAGCAAGAGTGGAGGCCGACCCCGGATCCCCGACCATTGTAATAACAACTTGATCTCTGTCCTGTCTAACAGCATAGTCGCTAGCCATAGAGGCGAGAACTTGCTCATCGTCTAAATTCTCTCGAATCCTCGATGTCTCTCCTAGTAGATGATTTGTTGGGAAGTCAAACGGCAAGGTCGGACTCTTGCATGATGCGGCTTTCTCTCGTATATGAGTGTGAGAAAGCTCTACAAGTTGGTCTATCTCTGCCTTCGAGAGGCCTAATTCAGTAAAAAGGCAATCGTTGTAGATGTCGAAACTTACAGATGTGAAGGGCCGGGCTGCAGTGACGGTGTAACCTTTGATACCCTAGGATTCCGGTCAATGTGAATCTTCCACTACCGTATTAGATGCTGTACATTACGCGTCGAAGCTTTAGCCACAGCTTCTAGCCCCAAGGAATTTGCCAGTTCGAGATGCAGGACATAGGGATCAATACGGTCGCCGTCAATGAAGTGTACATCTAAGTGTTCTTCCAACTCGGCGGGACGTTTAGGCTTCGATCTTGCCGATGGATGGTTATACTCAATGACATCCAGGCCGGTCGAATGAGATCCCATTTTACCAGATTTGGAGGTTGAAATTTCTCTTTCTTTCGTCCTTCAAGCAACTCGTCTAGTGAATCTCGTCCGCACAAATACTAAGCGCAGCCCGTTCGATGAACCCTACGAGGTATGGTGGAACGTGAGATAGCGATGAATGCAGCAGATGTTACAACATGTCCTGAAATCTGGACTGAATATTTGCACGTTGACACATCCGAGCAGAAGGTGCAAGGCAAGAAGATAGCGGATGAGAGTGGAGTAATGCGCTGGCGATAAGCGAGTAGGATCAGCTAGTGCGAGTGCGAAAGCGAATAGGGCTGATTGCTTCCTCGCACGTAATTTAGATGGTCAAGCCCGTATTTGACACGGTAGATTGGCATTGAGCTTGCCAGAGTTGCGGCGCAACTCCCGCTCCTCAGATACTTTCGCCGACAACATGAGTTGAGGTTGTCCAGTTACCAGATTCAAGCGAACTCAATAAACGGACGTTGACAGCACAGGCGACCATGGATTCTGAGAAGACGAAGGCGCAACCCCACCGTTCCTTGTCATGTAATCATCTGCATAGAGGCAACTCACGAAAGCAGTTTCACTCATATCAGCTAAAGCATGCGGTCTGAGATGATGTGTTCGATATCTTCCCACTAGCTGTCGGTGTATCGAGAGGGTGTATGAGAAAGTCGAAGGTTGGAGACGAGAGCTAGAGCCACAGCTGACTCATAACGCGCTAAGAAAGTGTGCAGTATTTATAGGTGGTCCAAGGGCCATGGAGGGAGTCACGATAAAAAGTATATCAGTCCCGAGGGCTATTAGATACATGCTCTATTGTATTTCTTTCAAGGCGAGCGGTTGGAGATAGACAGACGGCGCCGTTGGTGCCGTACTCATCCAGAAGCAGAGAGACCATGAGATAGGAGCGATTCAAGCCTAGCAAGAGTTCTCAAGCAGCGTTTGCAGATTCGCAGGCCGAAGCGATCTTGCTCTTTGAGGAAAGAGCTCGCCAATTGAGCAACGCCGTGTTTTTGGGTGGATCAGATAGTGCCTTCTTCGTCAAACATGTATTGGTGCTCAGAAGAAGGCCATACCAAAAAAGGGTGACCTTCCCCAACCCATATCCGTAAAGACCGGGACGTAGCAATTAATAGCCGTTCAGGAACCCGTAGTCGCCGGCCGCCATACATATGCGACGGAGCGACATGCGAGACTGAGGACGAATCTATATAATATATCCTCTTCATTCACCCACTTTCCTACGTCCATCTGTCATGATTTGCACATCATCCACGATGAACACATTCAAAGTAACGTGCATCATTTTCCGCCAATTGCAACTCTACACCACCGCTCTCACCGCCACCATTCCCTCCTTGCTAAACAACCCACTACTGCCCAACCTCATCCTCCCGCAAACCAACGCAACATCCCTCAATCCCAATGCCCCGCTCCCCGATAAAACCGAAATCGACTATTCCCCAGTAACCCCACAGGAAAATCAGAAGTCACCCGCATGGATGCCGTTATTAACCCGCAAGAATTGGCTGCACTTTTTACAGAAGTCGCAAGAATCTACAATCAACAACTGCGTATAGACCCACGCGCTCTCATGGCAACGGAGACGAGGACTTATGCACAGGGGAGTGTGAAGCTCATCCTGCATCCGAACGGCAAGATGAGTTGGAAGATGTGGGCTGGCGCAGCTGAATAGCTAGGCAATTTCCTTTCTTGAGAATCCTTACGATATTTTCTTTGGTATCTCCGATAACGAAGTCGGGTATGTTGGTATCGAGGATGTGTTGAAGAATTGAACGTTTTGATGGATGTGGGGGTTGAAGCTACCTATGTTTACTGCTGTCGATTTAAGAAGGCTCAGGAGAACGTTGAGTGACGGGGGAAAAGTTGGGTGACAAGCATTTGTAGGTAGTCAGCGTCTGTGATACACTCATCATCAATTGGTTGCGGCGCCAACAGTGCGTGGTACAAAGGAGCACCGGACAGTGCCACTGCAGCGGTGTGTATGGTGTGAGCAGATTGATGTACTTTTGACATATTCTGCAATAATGACCAGAAAAGCACTTGATATTGGAAAGTGGATGGATACATATACTTGTAATTGTGACGATTACATTGTTTTGAAACTTTGATGACATGTTATAGGAGTCGATGGAGTCTATTCGGAAGTGACTGGGTTGATAAGATAAATAATGAGATCCAATGAGATATTGTGTTACAGGCTGAGACTCGCCTTTCCTTTCTCAAGACGCGGATTCAAAGAGACAGTTTTATTCACGCGCTTGGCAGCTAAGACCTATTAGAGGCTAAGGATGATTGGTAATTTCATAAGTGGCTCTGTTCTAGGGCCATCATTGCCCGCCCCATATGGAGCTCTCGTTTGATCCACCGGTATGAAAAATTATGGATAAATATCTTAACAAGGGTCCATACCGTATTCTGGAGGTCTTTGAACAAGAACAATGATTCCATTCATAATGTTTGGACGCATCTATCAGGCCTCAGGGTGGATATGAGGCGGTGAATATCGAACTTTGCAACGGTACATTGTCGTCGCGCCTCAGCTTAAGCCTTCCCCACAAGCAGGCCTTTGTGATAACAGCAAGCATAGTACCAGCGACCAGCACCCAAGCTACCATGGTGAATGCAGTGCTTATATCTTTTCCCATAACAAAGATCAGCACCAGTGCTGTACCTAGGCTTGCTGTTAACGTCAGGACGCCGAAACCCGTACGCAGGTCCCATTCGGCGATCTCGGTAAGGCCGGGATTCTGTGGTTTCTTTATGACAGTGGCTCCGTGTGGCGTATGTCCGACAAAGATGACATGCTCTTCGGTCAAAGGCGGGAGGGAATTCGTTGCGGTTGTAGATTCTACTTGTGGGTGGGATGTTGGTGTCTCGGTCCTTTCGTCTTGTTGCTGAGCTATAGTTCGGCGCTCGGCTCCAGATTCAGCTGGTTGGTAATCACTTCCAAGTCCGTGAGTCTCGTCTTCCAGACTTGATAGGCGATCAATGGTTTGCGTTCCACGAGCCTCAAGAGTTGTCGTCACGGCCTGGCCTTCTCCCTATCGGAAATATGAAATATTAGAGGCAGAATTTGCTAGGGAACCTGGTCGGGCAGGAGAATATATACAATCAGGATCGTATTTATAGGTTGAGACTCCAGAAAGAAAATCAGGTGGGAAATGTACTTCAGTATCATATGGTGGATAACCAGAGCCAGAAGTATAGTATGATGATGTGACATATGGTATCGAGTACGAAGTTCCGGCCACGTAGGGTGACGGGTCAGGGAAATAACCTAAGTGTGTATCGACTGCTGATTTTGAGGCTCCCGAAGTGTAACTCCTGTAAGAAGAACCGTCTACAAGCTATTAGAGACATCCAACAAGATGGGCGTTATTTAGATATCTCGAAGACCCCGTCGTCTTGAATGTGACTCGAAGGTGCGGGACTATTCTTGAAGCTGATCTAATCGATACTAGCCCTTCATTCAGTCTATAAACAAATGATTCTGGCCGCGGAGGACGCTAACAGATGTGAAAGGGCCGAGGCCATAGAGCTCGACGCATTGTTGCGAGCCCCTCTTGTCCCTGTGTCTGGTACAGATGCTAGATGTTGGCTGGCTGGCTGGCATGAAGCGTTAAGGAAATCTCGCTTCCAATTCTCCCCCCTCCTCCTCACACCCTCCTTCCCGCTAATTTTCTGTGGCTTGGCGGCTGAGCAGTACAGCCACGCACCTTCCTCAAGCTATCCCCCTTGTCCCACCACATCACCACCAGCGAATGACGCATTACATTTCCCTATCTCCAGGCTATAACTAAACCTGTTAATGATTCGTGTCTCCTGCTGTGTCAAAACTCATATCCAAGTCACCTCTGTCCCTCACCTTTCCCCTCTAACTGGAGATAGAGTCGGAGTTTCAATCATTGCAGTATGAGTAAGAGGGATACTGGCCAACGCTGAGAGCCGCTTACAAGGCGAGGTGTCCCTTTTCACAATGCCCGATAGCGATATCGGATACATAGTTCAGCACGTTCAGCACAAAGGTCACAAGGCAGAACCCGCACCTGGAACACGGGTAAAACATAGGTTGACAGCACTCAGCCTCGTCGCGGCTTCGGGCTAATTCCTATCCTGCGCTTTCATTCGGCAGCCACAAATGTGTGCCAAATGTGTGCCAAATGTGTGCTGGCATCGCAATGTTGACTCAATTCTAGGACTCAGCGAGATAATGGGCAGCGTGACTCGGACCCGACGCGTCTCCTATCATCTTGACCGGTCAAGATAAGGTAAGGTTCTGACGTATGATACGAAGCGCAAACCGAGCCCCAACCGGCCAAAATGTATGTACAAAGTTGACCTCCAAGGCTCCACTTCTTCTCTTCCCTCCAAATCTATTTTGCCCGTTGTCTAAAAAACTTACGCACTCAATCAATTGTCTGAATGGTTGACAAATTCACCGTCGTTCTACTCTCCTTTTTCCTCTTCCTCCGTTTTTCCACCGCCTCATCTCTCGAGCTATGCCCCCTAGACCTAAACGCAACCGTCAGCCCATTCTCAAACATAACCTGGGCCCAAGTGACCAACCAATCCATCCTCTCCTTCGGCGCATCATCCTATCTCCGCCCTGACATAGGCGGGGCCCTACTCCCCTGGATCTACACCATCGTTGTCCTCCTTGTGCACATCCCTGTGGTAGTAATCCGCGTGGTGAGATGGCAAACGGTGCAAACATGGTGCCTAGCCGCCACAGTCTTCACTATAGCTATCACAGCTCAAGCATACAAGTCCACCGGCTTCAGTTCTAAGAAAATCCTAACATGGACGCCACTCCTGCTCGTTATCGATGCGGGCAGTATGGCGCAAGTGCTATTCCTTATTATTGAACAATACAGCCTCCTCACAAGACTTCGACAAGCCTTGACTCCCCGCAAAAGAAAGTCTACAGACGAAAATCTACTCCGTGGGCACGAGATGGGGAAATTCGGCAGTTTGGAGGACGGAGTCACAATAGCTCTTCACTCGGTCAATGATGACGCCTCAGACACTGGTCTCGCGCCAAATTCGGAACATCCACCTCTCTTCACCTCCAAACCGCTCTACATCGCGCTTATGGCGCTCATCCTCCTCCTCACAGTCTTCATGCTCCAAGCATTCGGCCTGTCCTACGCCGTCGGCGCCGCCAAGGACACGACTCCTTCCGTGTCCTGGTGCAGTCCCATCTTCCAACCATTCGGTGTGGCCGTGCTCGATGGAAACTGCAACGTCTGGCCCATTGAGCAGACCTTCGCCAAGGGCGTTGGATGCATCCTCATTCCAGGCAGCCAACAGAAGGCGTGGCTTTCAGCCACCGTTGCAGGCACTAGTATCGCAATCGTCTTGGAGCTCCTCGACATCTGTGTCTTGGCTTCTGTGCACAGCAGCAGACGATGGCGAGGTATGAAAATGCGGCGGCCATGGTTCACTATGTTCAGCGGTCTGGCTGTGCTGGGATTGATATTGGTGTTCGGAGTCGTTTACAGCACCATCCTACCACCCGGCATCTCGGAGAAGGTATGGGTGGTCACTGATGTAGGAACTGTGAAGGTTTACGAAGGCGAGCTTGGAACAGCTGGGCTACGAGGCGCAATGATAGGATGGAATGATGGCGTTTTCCAGGCTTGGGGCACTATGTATTTTGGGAGTTGGGCTGGCTAATAAATAGGTGCTGGTGCGGAGTTTGGTTCGACATGATGATATGAGGACGTTACATGTTTCCATGAGCAGCGAGCGTTCTTATGCGAAATACCTCGTGTTTGTTGCCTTGTTGCCTCTTCTTTATGAGCGATGATTAGAAATATAGAGCTTGCTATGAGACAAAATCATAACCCCAAGAGCACGATGTGCATAACTTTCAGCCATGGTTGCGATATGGAGCAGGGAAGTGGAAAAGCTGTGATTGATTGCAGCGCTCTACTCCTAGGTATCCCTTTTAACGCGCTAGCACTCGAAAACCAAGTGCCACCCCATCCAACGTACATATCTCTTCCTCTTGGAAGGACCTAAACGCTTTCTATACGCCAAATGCCAGCGCTGCAACAACGCTATGCCGCGCCAAAGCCATGACATCCCTGGGAGAAAGGAAAGGGGGTATTAAAAATCCGTACCATGATACAGCGCTTGAAACAAATGAAACGAACCTCCAACCCTGAGAAGGGGAAATATACACAACTCCAAGCCTGCGCTTCCCCTTTTTCAGTAAGACCGGTATTGTTAGTCGTCGAGAACAACAGGCTTTTTCTCGGTCCCCTCCGGACTTGGAGGGACCACGACCGTCTTGGGTATCGACTCTTCCCCTTCAGCTTCATCACCACCATCTTCCTCATCATCCGGCTCCTTGATCTCAGGGATCGTTTCGCCCTCATGCTTTGGGCTTAGAGTAGCCCCTTCGCCACCATCTGTGCTTGAGCTCTCCCTCGCTCTTCTTCTTCGTCGATTCCGTCTTTCGTCATCAGCACTTTCTCTCCGCCGTCGGACTCTTAGACTGCCACTACCGTCTCGGCTTCCAGGCCGAGCGCCATCGCCATCCCCGTCGCCACGAAGACCTTGCAGCATGCTTGCTGCGCGTTCGGCAACATCTTCGCCTTCGCTGATAGGGTCCATTTTCTCGCCATCGCCATTTTTGGCAGCGTCAGGGCTTAGGAGAGATTTATCTGCTTCTTCGTCTTCGCCGCCGGTCTTTGTCAAGTCGCCAAGATCGGGAATCGTCTGGCCACTGGCAACGCGGACTTGATGTTTGTCCCTAAGTCTTGCCCTGCGTCTGCGATCGCGTTGATCTCGGGCTTGAGGCGCAGCAGCGCGCAGTTTCTCGAGGAGGGAGTCCATGGCTCCCGTGGATGATGGTGACAGGGCACCGTCCGATGTGCTAATGCCAGAGTTGGCGGCAGCAGGGTTGACAGCTTTGGCGTTGGCACGTTTACGGGCCATAGATGCCTCGTTACGGCGGCGGGTTTCTTCCACAGCCATGTTCTTCTCTTTGGAGCGCTGTTCGGGATTAGCATTGTACTAAAAGACAACGTAGATACTGCTTTGCTTACCTTCCATTCCAGGACGAAGTTTGCTAGCTTAGCAAAGAAGTCCCGTCGCGCATTCTCATCCGTGCTATCCTCACCGTAGAAAGTCATGATGTCGTCGTAGGTCCTGTTCATCTCGTCAAGATACAGCCCCAGCTGCTCCGCCTTTCGCCTTGCGTCTTTCATAGACCTTTGCACGACCTGGCTGACGCGATCCTGTGGATGGAATTTCTTCGGGTCACTGAGATTGCCCGAGTCAAGTGACATTTGGACATTCCTGATATTGTCGATGTACTTCTTCGCATCCAATCGTAGCTGCTCGACGTTGAGTTTCTGAGCAGTAATGACGCCACCAATGTCCTCGATGAAGCCTTCCCATTCAGGGTACTGGTTTCGAACTATCCGCTCGACGAGATCTGCGAAGGTAGATTCGTTCTTGTCGTCTTTAATCATGGCCAGACGTCCTAAGGAGCTCAACTTGAATCCGGTAGCTTGCTTGTTCGAGTCATTCATGTAGTTGCCGATATCCAAGATAAGACCCAGAACATTCATCAAGGCCACAGAATCTCGTAATTGTTCTGAGACACTGACGACCTCTCTGAGATGTTTCGAGATCTCATCATACTCATTTTCGAAAGTTCGTGTCAGCAACAAAGCTCGCATCCTGGATTTCCAGTAATGGTTGAGTTCGTAGGCCGTCGCCAAATAGATCTGATCTTCCCGAGTGAGTTCATTCGGATCTTGCTCTCGAGTTGATTGAAGCGCGTCGGGTCCAGTCCAGTCTTTGCTGTAAGGCGCCATAAGCTTAGCGGTATTGTCAGGTACCACACACAGATCTTCTCTTTGTAAGAAGTCCATAACGACATTGTTATCCAGGATGTCCTTGTCGCAGTGGATAATCATGCGTACAATATCATCAGCAGACGTCGTCGAGAATTTTGATAAT
Source organism: Lepraria neglecta (assembly GCA_033220425.1). Lineage (NCBI taxonomy): Eukaryota > Fungi > Ascomycota > Lecanoromycetes > Lecanorales > Stereocaulaceae > Lepraria > Lepraria neglecta. The sequence continues at coordinate 1,773,359 of CM065651.1, read as the reverse complement.
GAGATCAAGAACTTTTGCCGCAAATCGCTACCAATAATCTGCTTCTTGTCTGATTTCTTGCCGCTGGCGGCGCCAATCTTCTTGATCTCTTTGGCCATGAACAGCTTTTCGACTTCATCTAGAACGCCCTTTCTTGACAGCTCCATATATTTCTCCTCTTTAGCAGCATGTGTGGGGGTGTGAGCTGCCCAGACAGTAACTTGAGGAGCATCAACTTTGTCCCAATGAAGTGCCTTAAGCTTCTTCTTGGGACGTATGAAAGGCAGACCAATGGTAGGTGCTAGAGCATACTGAGCTTGAGGAAGAAAGCTGCCTTTTGACGGACTCGGCAAAGGAGGCGCACCAGGAATTGGCGGTGCGCCAGGCGTTGGAGGCGGGCCCATTGAAGTGTGTGCAGAGCTTGCGACTGATCGAGGAGTGCCTGGCATGGGAGGAGGTGGTGGAGGTGGAGCGTCAGAAGAGAAGCCAGGCATCGAAGGAGAAGGAGAGGAACCAGGAAGGGACGGAGGTGGTGGAGGTGGAGCGCCAGAAGAGAAGCCAGGCATCGAAGGAGAATGAGAGGAACCAGGAAGAGACGGAGGTGGTGGAGGAGGAGGTGGAGGTGGAGGGCCACCTTCGAAGCCAGGTATTAAACTCTTTGTAGGTATTGGAGGTGGTGGCATATCTTTGGATTTCTCTGCCTGTGGCGGTGGGACTTCGTCCATTGGCGTCTTCGGCTGGTCAGACTCGAGGCTTGGATGAGATGTCCCAGTAGTAACACCATCACCTTCACCATCGTCGTCGTCGCTGGCATCGAATCGGCGCACCTTGGCAGCAATTTCACCGAGAAGTCCAGTCGCCTGTTTAGTGCTCATTTGAGGCCGTCTCATCTCGATTATCCTAGGCTTTTCATAAATGATAGCCTCGTCGCCTGAGCCTTCAATCCGGTATTTCTCTTCTTCGCTGGCAGCCAGAGCATCGGCAGCAGCGCGCCTTGGACCCTTGAGCATTCTATTTCTCGAGGTCATGCTTAGAGGACCAGAGCTAAATTGTCTAGTCATCATGGTAGAGAAGTTTTCTTTGCCTTCGCCTGTTTCGCCACCGTCCATTTGCTCGCGGAGCTCACGTAGCCTGTCAGAAGGACCCGCCTGCTGCCAGACTTTGCCTTCGAGCTTGCATTGAGTCTTCGCTCGTTCGAGTTGCACCTCCAAGCGAGCCATGAGGCCTTCGCGGTCCAATATGCCCTGCATTTTCTTGGGGTCCGTAGAAGCAAGAGTGTCAGGAACTCCTTTCTTAGCAACAGCCGCCGCGAAGTCTTGCGCATCCCGCAACATAAGATACAGCTCTCTGGTTTCTAACTCGTTCCGCTGTAATTCCTGTGCCCGAATTCGTTGCAAATCTGCAAGCTCAGCTTTTAGAGCGTCGTTTTGTCGTCCTTGAAGCTCGATTATCTGGCTTTGCTCCTCAAGCTGTTTTTGCAACTTCGCTACGAGGCCGTCTGCTCCCATATCGATCCTGGCCTTCATTTCATCACGCTCGGCGATTGCAGAATCAGCGAGTTGCCTTGCCTCAGTCGAGTCATCCAGAGCCTGTCGTGCTTCCGAATCGGTATGGAGCCTGTCCAATAGACTCTGTACGGAGAAATTGAGACTCTGTTTGAGATCCATATCAGGCAGCCTTCGATCCATTGCAACATAGCTGAGCATAGCGTCAACTAATTGGAACATCCGTAAACGATCCTCGCCGTCGTTGTCTCGGATCAAGAGCATATGCTGCATTGCGGAGAGGAAGTAGTCCTGCGCCCGGCTTCCTTGCACTTTCGACTGAATGGCATCCACAATCTGCGCTGGATCCTGCATATCCTTGACCTCCGCCTCGATGCTATCTTTCATGCTGCTGTTCTCGCGCTGAAGAAGGTCCTCGTAGTCAATGGCTTCGTTCTCTCGATATCGTTCCACCTGCTTGTTTATAGCCTCATACTGGAAGTCTCCCATTTTAAGTAATATCCTCTTGATGCCACAAGAGGTGAATTGAGCCCGGATATGACATCGAAGCTGTAGGTCATGCTCCGGTGCATCGATGATCATATTTAGTAGGAAGAGCGTAGAGAGTGCGTATTCCATGAGGAGATTCTCCATGCCGATGCCTCCACTCCGCACTTCTTCGCTGGCACCGACCAGACTGCCCATCTTGCCCCGGCCATCGACTGTGACCTCCACTATTCGCATCCACGCATCAAAACGACCATTCTCGCCTTGATGGGCTTTGACATGGTCCATGGCTTGGAGGACCTTAAGGTGGCCTTCTCCTTCCCCCCAATGACATAGAAAGGTCAATACTTCGCTCACAAGTTTCCTTGTAGTCAGTCGCGGGGAGATGAGGGAGGTTGCGAGTGCTACAACAGCCTGCTTGTGATCCAGGGCATCGTCAGCGCCATACTTGTTGTTCATGAGTGCTTTCAAGCATTTTATGATATCGTACTCTCGGTCGAGGTCTTTGTCGCTCGTAGAGCCTGCTGCAGGTGCAGGACCTTGGCCCTGCTTTCGATTGATCTTACCGAGAACATTTGTCAACGCCACTTGACCCTGGGCTTCCACGAACGACTTGACCCAGCTGATTGGTTGCGTCCTCAAGCTGACGCTCAAACTTCCCAGCTGCTTCGGGGTTATGGTATCGTTCATAACCTTTCTCACATACCACTCGGGGCTGCCCTCTTCATCGGCGCGAGTAAAAATTGAATGGGAGCCATCATGGCTGAGGACTGTTTGCCGGGCTTGCGTCCTTCTCTTCTGCTCCCCTTGCCATTCTACCAGCCTGTCCTGATGTACCAATTGCCACTTCTTACTTGTAGGGTATGCCATCATCTGCCTCTTTGCTTGTTCAGGCATAGCTTGCCAATTGCGCTTGTTCATCATGTCCAGGAATTGTGCCTCGACGATTCGGTCATCCGCAGGCCGTGGGAATTGGAAGCCATCTGGGTTCAAGGAAGTTGTAGAATTGAAACCTGAGGCTTGCTGTGGCGCCCAAGCGTGGGGGTGGTGGGAGCTTCGTGAGTGAGATGTACTAGGCCGTTGATCTTGCACCGCTGTCCGTGATGAGTTGTCTGAGGAGAATATGCTAGAGCCTCGGGTAGCCGAGGAGGCGGCAGAGAGGACACTCATTTGGTCGAATGAGTTTCGGTGGTTGGAGGACGTGTCGTTGGTGGAATTTGAAGCGTGTGTGCCTGGGTGATCGTTGTAGATGCTTGCAGAATCGCTCAGTGGTATAGGTTTTCTACTGCTATCACGTGGGGGTAGGACGGCAACGGGTTTGAGAGAGGACTGAGATGAATGAGGTGGCGGTCTTGGGCCTGTGGGGTGTGATGACCCATTTGGTGCGTCTTGAGGATTCCAAGAAGGATACTGGTGAAAGTCCTTCCCTCCTTTAGCCAAGTGGTGTGGTAAAGGCTCTCTTCTAGACGGGGCCTTCTCATTCTTTGGTAAATAGTCCACCGGTATAGGAGACCTCCCATCGGCAGCAGTATCGTAAGGTATCGAAGTGATAACTCCAGCAGTCATTGAAAGCCCGAGTCCTTCACCCTCCGGTCCCGAGTCCTCTGACTGCATTTGTGATTTATGCGAGTGCCTCGATGATCGCGACCCATTGGCGCTGGAACTGCCGCTGGGCACCTGCAGCACTGACCCTCCATCATCCTGTCCGTGTTCGTCGTCCTGAGACTTCTCTTTATGTTTTCGCCCAAAGAATGACCTCCCTCCTGAAGATTGCCGTGTCTTGCTATCGGTGGTATGTGCTGAAGGCATTTCCGATCAACAACAACAGTGCCCTCCCCTGGCTTTCAGGCGTCGTGACAGCTGGTTCGCCTCCAGCTCGCCGGTAGGACCAACTGGTCGTGTAAGTCCCAAGGTGAAGTGTCTAGTGAGGTATCTGTGATCGTAGGTGGCAAGTTGCTGTCATCTTTAGAAACTCGCCGTGAGGGAGTCGGCTGGGAGCGGTAGTTCGCCCACTGCTCTTGCGACGCCGTGTATGTAAGGGGAAAGAAGATGTAATGAGCATATGAGAAGTCTGTCAAAGACTGCTACCGTTCCGGCGAGTATCTTGTGGGGGCGAGTGTTTCTCAGTGATGTGGTGCTCCCTATCAACTTTCGTTGCCGCAAAGGGGAATCCCACTAGCGCCACATCCACGCGGGCCAAACAAGGGATCTCCCACACCGCTGACCAAACATCACTTCTTCAGCTCCACCACATGGCAGCATTTACAGCTTCTTCGTCAGCGTGGCAAGGCTGATCTACGGCATTACCTCTTGCCTACCATATCATTATTTATAGCAGCTTACTACGTAAAAATTCATTTCCACCTCGATGCTTTGAGCCTGCCGCCCGTCGAGGCTACGTTACTGGCTGAACCCTTAGAGATCTTTTGCAACAAGGCGCCTTCCGTCTCCAACCATGAGTGCAGGAAGCTCGAGTCTCTGGAAGGTACAGTTAGCCTCATCGTGTTCCTTGAACCACCGCTGAATGCAAAACACACAGACGCTGCTCCTCCCACCCTTCTTCGCCCTCTTTCTCTACCTCCTGACAACCTACCTCCTAATCCCCTACTACCGCCGCTTCCGCTCTCACTCCTCCTACACACTCCTCCCATCTTCGCTTGCGCCCTCGAACTCTCCGACCTCAGCTGCCTTCGCTCAGGGACTCTTTTCCCGCGTTAATGCTCTGATCGGCCGAGACTCAAGACGGGAGAGTGGGGAAAGCTTGATGGGGGATGAAGAGCTGGAAGAGGGGTTTACAAATTTGGATAGCACATTGACAGGTGGAAGAATTGATGTAGATAGAAGTTCAGATGCGGATCATAGGGAGAGGAGATTAAGCCGGGAGCTTGAGGGGGGGTTTCGAGATTCCAGCGACGAGGAAGACGATGACAGAAGACGAGGGCGAAGATGAGTTGGATAATTTTATCACAAGGGCTCCTAACCGGACTTGCATTTGAGATACGAGCCTTGAGCTTGGAAATGGGAAGGCCCTAATGTCCTGAGCCTCGTGGAGTGAGCTATGGGAGGGAGATTCACTCGCAGAAGACGGCTTCCTGAAAACTCTTTACCCTGAAAGGATAGGCATAACCCGCCGCTTTACTATGCCGTGGCAACCTCCATCGAACATTCTCATTCGAGGCTCACCGCTAGGACTACTGTAGAGTGGGTCTAATACCGCCGCATCGGGTAATGGCTTGACGCCAATCCTCACTTTGCGCTCGAGATGCCAAATCCCATACGCAAGCCACTTCGTCCATTTCAACCCCAGGGCTACTCTACGTTTAGGTCGGCTATATTTGGTCTGCACGATTGGAGAAGCCTGTTTGATGATCACATTCCGTCAGAATATTGACCGTTTGGATATTTGGTGTTAGTCGGGACCTGCGTCGTGTGTGTTTTGATGTACATACCACGCAACAAAAAATCAAAGGGGTTTTGGCGGCAGCAGCATTCGAAGCGATACAGACTGCCGAATCAGTACCGCGGGCAGTGCAATGTACTGCTTTTCAAGTCTTCAGGAACGGGAAGGCGATTTGGTAGGGATGAGGGACTCGATGGCTGATGTTTTTGTTATGGCAGTCATTCAATTATGTTATCAGTGGAGATAGTATGTTTGGGGGCCGCATCAGCCTCAGTCATCCTGGTACGGTGCCGAACATATGCCTCATATGACGTGCATATGAAGTCTCAGCCTCGTGGCCTTGGTAAATTACCAGTAGTCGAATGCTGGAATGCAAACAATGGTCAACTTGGACGACTGTTGTGTAAACAATAAGAGCGAATTGCACTTCAATCAGCTGAGAAAACTTATTCATCGGAGAAGTAAACGTTAGGAGGAGCAATGCACGAATTGTTCTATCGGAGACCGCCAGGAATGTACAGGATTATTAAGCAGCTTTATTTAGCAGAGCAAGGCTGTTGCAAGCGCCTCCTCCAATCTTCGCAACCTCCTACCCGTCCACTACCGAGCAAACAACCAACAACCTCGCTCCAGTGAAGGGTATAAGGTATCTTTCTCGTAGACCAAGCGTAAGCGACATGAATTTATCTGTTAATGAAGGGTATCAATCTCGGGCACGGTGCACATGACTTCTCTCCAAACCCACGGAATATGCATGCTTAGGGACGCGCGATTGATGCATTTAGAAGATCACGAAAGCAGCCATACCGGCGAAGCCGACGAAGCCTGCAGCGGCCACTTTGACGGAGTCGGCTGCGCTGGCTTTGGAGGTGGAGGATGGTGAGCCGGATGAGGTTGAGGAGCCGGAGCCTGAGCCGGATGTGGAGCTGGAGCCTGAGCCACTGCTGCTTGTGGATGATGGAGCCTTCTTAAGAACTTGTTAGTAGTGCGATTGAAAGCGCGTTGGACCTTGAGAAGACTTACGGTACTGAGAGTGGTCATGGTGGCGCTTCCTGAGGTGCTGTTGGCGCCGGAAGTGCTGTTGGTACTGCTACCGCTAGTTGTGGAGGTTGAGTTCGAGCCTGAGCCTGCACCTCCGGTGGTTGAGTTGCTGCTGCTGCCGCTTCCGCCAGCAACGGCTGTGCTTCCAGCAGTGCCTGTGCTTGGGCCTGTAACACCAGATGCGGTGCCTGTGCCTGTGGTGGTGACGACGACTGCTGAACCACCAGCCACGGTTGCTGTACCGCTGGCAACCGTAGATGTGACGGAGGCAGTAGAGACAACGCCGCTGGCAACCGTGGATGTGACGGAGGCAGTAGAGACAACGCCGCTGCCAGTGGCTGCTGAAAGAGCGCCTGTTGAACGTTGTTAGCTAGGTTACGGTGTTGAAGGTGATACTGGACTTACTTGCGCAGAAGGCCGTCCCGGCGCTGGTGATTGAGGATACGTCAGTGCCTGATGGGCAAGACTCCTGCGAGCAATCGCGGACACCGTTGTCGAAATCCATGTTGGTGCACAAGCAGGCAACGTCGTTTGCTTTGCATCCCAAGCTCGGGGCCAATGCCAACATGTTCTTGATGCATGTTTGCTGCTGAGTGTTAGCCAGAGTTCGCGAAAGTGCATATATACAGGAGGTTATCACGTACACCGCAAGGAGGAAGGTTGCCGAGAGCGCTGAGGTCTTGGGCTAGGGTCAAGCCGGCGAAGAGCACGGCGGTTGCGAGGGTGAGCTGCATTGTTGATGTGTGTATGATGTTGAATTAATCTAAGTGTAGAGATGCTTGGTCAATGGGGACACTTAAAGCTGTAGAGTATGTAGAGGGCGAGGGTGAGAGTGCGGAGTTGTAGTTATGTAGGAGGAGATGGAAGGGAGAAGGAAGATGTCGGTGATGTGAAATATTGTTTGGGTTCAATACTGGGCATTTCCTTGGCTACACCAGAGCGGCAGCAGGCGTTTACTCATGTTTTTTGCGGTGAGCAGGCAACTGTGGCGTACATCTTCGGGGCCATTGAAATTAGTTGGCAATCGCATATTGCCTTGGCACCGTCGAGGCCAATCAATTGGCGACAGCGGACTGAACTAAAACGCAGGTTTTTAGACTGAAATTTCATTGTTTACAGAGGCGCTAGTGGTCTAGAATTCGAGTACGGGCTTGGCCGCCGCAGGGTCTTAAGGTAAACAAGCTTTCTCTTTTCAGCTGGGCAGGGCCACCGATCAATGCCGAAGAGGCACCGGAGATGGTCTGTTCAAAGTTCGAACAATTCCAGCTGATCAATTCATGCGGATTTCAAGTTTTATTTCACTGCGCCTTCCCACCATCGCCTCCCACAAGCGCAATTATGCAGGTTGCTGTCGCCGTGCCTGTAGCTGAGACGAAACGATTGTCTGTGGCGATCGACAGGTCCGTTGCTGAAACAGTTAACGTTTGGTGGGGTGCCTCCGAAAACAGGTGATGGGCATCAATAGTCTGGTGCGGAGGTCGAAGGCGTTGAGCGCCGGAGTGTTCATGCTCGTGCTTACCACCGCCCATCGAAACCTTATATAGACAACTGTGACGTCGCCGCAGAATTCTGCATTTCCTAAAACAATTGATGTTACGGCGCTGTGTTATCTTCCCCACAGTGGGACAGATCGATCGGACCCCATAAGGTAGGGTAATGAAGATTTTTGCATCATCGTGCAGCCAGAGGACCCACAAAATGAGACGACAATTGATCCTTCCGGTGGGACCATGAGCTAGCACGGCTGACCACAAAACTCAAGGTCTTGGCGAATGCTAAGCTCAAAGTCAAGCGTTCGGTTCCAGGCAGTTTTTGGAGGGTCGCATTCCTCGCCGTGTTTACACTTATCCGGCTACAAGAGCGTAGGGTATCGAAATCTGCTTTCCCATGATATTATTAAAAATGCCACCAGCAGGGTAATACTCTTCGCCTTCATGAATGTGACGTTTCGAGTCTGTACTTGGAATCTGATTCACTTTCTGTATTGGTTCCCTGCCGCCTTACAATTACTGTTCCTGAAAACACTCTGGCTGCTGAATTCAGAGCATCTCAGGCCAGGCTCTGGAAGCAGACTTATGGATGCATGCTTCAGCTTTAGTGCCCCGGGTGGGACGAGGACGAAAGGGTGTGACATTGTTAATCACGATGATATAGAGATTCTTTCAAGTGTGATGGATAGCACATTGCAAGCTACCTAGCAAGTTGCTCTTCCAAGAGTATTCCCTGTAAAGACAAGCACTCTATCAAGCCTTTTTCTAAGCAACGCGTCAGCTTATCGTCATGCTTTCGTGATCCAGGGTCAAGCAAGCACAGCCTCCCGCAGCGGCGCTTCAGCCTCGTGCTCATACTCGATCTCCACCCTCGGACCTTTCTTCTTCCTTGCCGGCGGCTGAAGGGCCCCACGCTTCCTCTTAGCACCCGCCGCAGGCTTCTTTTCAGCCTTATCCTCCTCGTTATCACTTCCCTCACTGTCCTCGTCCTCGTCCTCCTCATCATTTACTTCCTCCTCGCCACTCTCCCCACCCAGCCATTCCTCCAGATCACCTAATTCCTCATCTTCTTCCTCGTCGATATCACTCACATACTCCACCGCACCCTCTTCCTCCTCTTCCATCTCGTATTCGCCCTCAGCCTCTTCCTCCTCAATCCCTTCATCCAAATCCTTATCCCTCTCGCCCTCCCCACCCCTCTCCAAACCCCTCAGCACTTTCTTCCACACCCCCTCCTCAACATTAAGAGGCCTGTCCCCATACGCTCCACTCCTCAACCGCTCAATCAATTCTCTTTCAATCGCTCTCTCCACCTTCGCAGCCGCTTCTGCTGTCCTCTCTCTCGTAGCCTCCCTCCTCCGCACCTTAGGCGCTAGCTTAGGAACCACCTTTTCTCCCAATCGCTCTTCTTCACGGGCTAGCCGTCGTGTACGTATGGCCACTTGTGTAAGGCGGGTGAGACGTTGTTTGCATTTGTGGATGAGGAATTTGGGCCAGTAGATTAGGCGGGAGTCGATTTGGGAGAGGGCTTGGGTGTAGTTTTGAGATAGTTTTATGCGTTCCCAGAGTTTTGAGGGCATATGTGCACGCTGAGACGTAGGTATTAGTGGGGAGGGTTTTCGTGGAATAGGAGACTCACCTCGATTGTCTTCATATAGAGGTAGAGTGTGCCTGTAGCAGGGTCGCTACGTATCGTAGCATAGCGAGAGTTTGCGAGTGGGCATGACTGTCTGTTGCAAAGACCTGTGACATTGTGCTCGTTGCGGCAGAAATTCTGCTGCTTGGGCGTTCTGGCTTTTGGTCAGTGGGCAGGCTTGTGTAGGTTGTGATAAGGCACGCACTTGAGTTTGAAGGAACAGAATTGCTGGTTGATGATCTGCCATACTATCTCGTCGGATGCCATAGTGGATATGAAGGTAAGTGAGGGGTGGTGTGAGGACTAGGATACTGTCGTCTGCCAAAATCGAAAGTTTGCAATCGGCGCTAAAAGCGGGAATGGCGCGTAAAGTTGCCTTTTGGCCTGACACGCAAAGTGAAACCGGCCTTTCAGTGTTCTTCATTCATTTACACCGGTCAAGACAGAACTTGGGTGATGAGACCGCTCAGGGGACGAAGCCATTTATGTAGCCATCTACAGTTCAGTCATAATCCATTATCGAGGACTCCAAATGCTGGCAGGCTTGCCCTCTCCATCCAAGGGAGGAGGCCTCGGACTCAGTCACGGTGGCCGTCACCCACAGAGAGAACAGCCTCCACTCTGACAAACGATGATCCATCCACCTCCTTTTCAACAATTAGAGATGATCCAACCATTTATGCCTTGTCAACAGCACCAGGACGAGCAGCTATTGCTGTCATCAGGGTTTCTGGTCCATTATGCCTAACAGTCTACCATTCACTCTGCCCTGGAAAGCAACGGCCGAAGCCTCGATATGCAACATTGCGAACCCTTTATGATCCAGCCGAAAGATCCGAAGGTGCCCGAGTACTTGATTCTGGCGCATTAGTCTTTTATTTCCCAGCGCCAGAAAGTGCCACTGGCGAAGATGTTCTCGAATTCCATGTCCATGGAGGGACGGCAGTCGTCAAAGCGGTCCTGGCTGCAATTCCAAAACCCTTCCAAGGACTGTCTCAGACCATACGATATGCTGATCCTGGAGAGTTCACCCGCCGTGCCTTTTACAACGACAGGCTTGATCTTCTGCAAGTTGAAGCACTCGGAGACACCTTAGCTGCCGAAACAGAGCAACAGCGCCGATTGGCTGTCAGAGGGAGTACAAATACCCTCACAGAGCGATATGAGTCATGGAGACAGAAGCTATTGTATGCCAGAGGAGAACTGGAAGCTCTAATCGATTTCTCCGAAGACCAGCATTTTGACGAGTCGCCTGCGAAATTGTGCATATCTGTTGCTGAACAAGTCCAAGAATTAAAACACCAACTGCAAGCAAATATTGACAATGCATCTCGAGGCGAGCTGTTGCGAAATGGCATCAACATAGCCCTCGTTGGGGCGCCAAATGCAGGGAAGAGTTCCTTGCTCAATCAGATCGTCGGAAGGGAGGCGGCCATCGTCAGTGGCGAGGCTGGCACCACGAGAGATGTCGTTGACGTCAACGTCGACATTGGAGGGTTCTATTGCAGATTTGGTGACCTGGCTGGGCTGAGGAAAGCATCTCAAACTCCTAGCTCGTATCAGATTGGAGAGATAGAGCAAGAAGGCATGCGAAGAGCCAAGCAACGCGCATTGACTGCTAATGTCGTAATCGCTGTGATCCCAGCAGAGTCAGCTATAAGTAACAAATCGACAACTGGCGCAACAGTCAGAGGAGTGGTCGACGATGAAGTGCTTGAAGTACTGAAGCAGTGCGATCCTCAAACGCAACAAATCATGTGCGTTCTCAACAAAGCAGACAAGTTCAAAAGTGATCAACAGCGAGTCAGTCAGCGTGAGAACCTTGGACGACATTCTGTCTTGCGGGGATTGATTGATTCTTCAAAGACGACAGTATATGCTATCTCTTGCAAGTCTGCGCAGAATGCCAACTCCGACAATTGTGACCCAGGTGGTATCCAGACATTCCTTGATGGCCTTACTCAGCTCTTTCGAAGAATGACCGCTGCTGTTGGCCCTTATGGTCAAGAAGGAGCTAGTAACAATTCGGCTTGGGCAGAGTCATTGGGCACTAGCGAACGTCAGCGAGTACTTCTGCAGCAATGCTTCCAGCACCTGGACAATTTTTTGGCCGGAGTGCAGCCTAGCCAGGACGGCCATAGAGCGGCGCCGGATGAAGAGGAGGACATTGATGTAGTGGTCGCAGCTGAACATCTCCGAGCTGCTGCTGATTGCCTGGCGAAGATTACAGGGAGAGGTGAAGCTGGCGACGTGGAAGAGGTCTTAGGGGTCGTTTTCGAAAAGTATGTTCCCTTAGGCATGGAAATTTCCCAATCATGGCTAATTCAGTGGGCAGGTTTTGCGTGGGAAAATGACCTCAAACTCATGAATACTAAATATGGATATCGATAATACATTGAGCAACAGGAAGTACAACTGTCTGCTTGTACTGAGTGTTGTGTGGCGAACCCTTATAACCCTTCACATGCCAAAACTCCAGCACACACCTCAATCTACCAAACGTTTCCACTTAACAGAGGGCATTGGCGTTTTACTCGCTCTACACGGTGCAATCCCGTACCATTCAGCACACTAATTATAATTGTATCTGCTAAGGAATAGCTCGATGGCATACCCAGGAGACTACCTAGCCGATTTGGCTAAGCGGCACAATCGAGCGGATCTTTTGAAGCTCTACAAAATTTGCATGTCCTACAATCTTTACTCTCCTCAGGGCTTAAGGTGTCTGACCTTCATACACGGTCTGGACTGGGTCAAGCTGCCCAATGAGATCTTGACCTTGATCGTTGAACAGTGCCATCTTACGGACTGTTTAAGCCTCTTCCTAACCTCAAAGCGCCTAAATGAAGCAGCCCTTCCAGCCATCTACCGTGATGTTGACCTCAGCATTCACAACAGAGGCGTATTCAAACTTCAGCCCAATTCCCCCGACAAATACGATTCCAGCAGTTTCTTTTATACCGTCATCCCAGCCAATACCCTCACGAGGCAAGAACGCTTTCTCGAAACGCTGGAGATGCATCCAGAATACGCTGTGTATGTCAAATCGCTAACGTGGACCCTCCTACTCCATGCAAAATTTACCACGGTGGCTTTGACCGGCATTCATCGCCAGCGCAAGATACTCAAAATCTAGGACATCTTCCAGACTCTTACACAAGTCAGGGCCTTAGACCTTGCATATTTACCCAGTGATCACAGTCATCATCTTGCCTCCCAATTTCCCACGCCCTGTTCCCAGCCGCCACGACAATTCGTCTTTCAGGTGTCATGCACTATAGCCTAGCCGCATCGATTATTGCTGTAGACCCTTGCAAGCTGGTGCACCTCACAATCGATAATCTGCTGCAAGAAGGGTCCCAGAATGACGATTCTCTATTCCGGCGAGTTGCTCAGAGGCAGGCATACCATCAGCAGACCCTCTCAAGCTGGAACACTCTACATCAGAACTATCACAACATCACTCCCTCCACATGGCTAGCAGGGCCTATGCAGAACCTCCTCGGTTCGATCGCAGGACGCTGTCCCAAACTAAAGTCCTTGACGATCCGGAAAGTAGGACAGCGACACTGGCGCGATTTTGGCATCACATACAGCAGCATAGACCAAGATCTATACTCCGAGCTCGCAACCTTCATTGAATCGCTCAAAGGGACGCTCGAGCATCTCACCTTTGAGCAAGGCGAGGAGCATAAATTCTATCGGATTGGCCCATTGTATCGCATCATGGACCAGCGTTTTGCCTCGATGTTGGCTCCTACTCTTTACGGAGGGCAATGGCGATACTTGAAGACTATAACGCTTGGTGGTGTGAGGGATAGTGAAGGAGATGTTGCGTCGAGCGTGGTTCTAGACAATAAGGAGGGAAAACGGGTTGCTATGTCGGTGACAAGGGATGCGAAGCTGATGGATCATGTGGGAGATTGGTGAGGTAACGGAGGGGAGAGGAGTGGCAAGAATTTACAAGCATGCAAAACATCAATGAAATTCTAGGTAAACGCTACTTCCGTTCGCCTTTAATTTACATCGCAACCGCTTCAAAGAAGCTCAATGGCGGAGCTGAGGAGCTATTTGCAGGCAGATAGTGGGGCTTCAGAGCTGATAAAGACAAATATCTTTCTTCTAATAACAGAATATGGCGAAATTCGGAGGGATTCCGCACTTGCAGCCAATCAGAACATCCCTTTAGAGCTGCATTTCCTCTCTCGGCTAGCGCCTTCAACCACCAAAAGTTGAAGCCGCTGCGCACTTCTTCGCAGTACTTCCCCGCGCCACATACATCATATGATATCGAGATAATTTCACAAGTTTTGGAGTCAATCATTAGCTTGCTTGCGTATTAAGAACTTTTAGAATCAGCCGATTTGCGCAATAGTTATGAGCAAAAGAAGCAAGCTCAGTGGCAAATGCCAAGCATTGAGCTTGGCGCCCCCTAGAACATCAAAAGTTGAATACGTCTTCGCAGCAATGCCCCGCGCCATATACATCATATGATATCGAGATGATTTTATAATTTTTGGAGCCGAGCATGCGCTTTCCAACACCGTTCGAATTTTGAAATTTGGTTAAGATTTGGCTAAGGAAAGCTCAAAAAACATGGTTTTGCCTGCGAGTTCCGTGAAGCTGCCCCGCAGTTACCCCCGAAGTGCCTCCGGAGCACTTAAACATTTAGGGTGTTGATACGTTAACCCCCCCTAAATGCGGTTAGTAAACCCTAGCCCTAACCGCCCTGCCGCACCCTGGAAAGCGCCCCGGGGCAACTACTCCGGGCGCAAGCTCTGGGGGCTAGATACTGGAAATTGGAGCTAATCTACCTAGCAAATCTTTCTTCTAATAACAGATTATGAGGACTTTCGGAGCAATTCCGCACTTGCAGCCAATTAGAACAGCCCTTTAGAGCTGCATTTCCTCTCTCGGCTAGCGCCTTCAACCACCAAAAGTTGAATACGCTACGTACTTCTTCGCAGTACTTCCCCGCGCCACATACATCATATGATATCGAGATAATTTCACAAGTTTTGGAGTCAATCATTAGCTTGCTTGCGTATTAAGAACTTTTAGAATCAGCCGATTTGCGCAATAGTTATGAGCAAAAGAAGCGTTTTCGCCATGTTTTGCGGGTAGCGCGAGCTCTATGGCAAATGCCAAGCATTGAGCTTGGCGCCCCCGGACCTAGAATATCAAAAGTTGAATACGCACCGCAACTTCTTCGCAGTAATACCCCGCGCCACATACGTCATATGATATCGAGATAATTTCATAAGTTTTGGAACTAAGCATGCGCTTTCCAATACCGTCAAAATTTTCAAAATCGGTCTATTTACGCAAAACTTATGAGCAAAAGAAGCGGTTTCGCCATGTTTTACGGGCAGCGCAAGCTTATAGCAAATGCCAAGCATTGAGCTTGGCGCCCCCGGACCCTGGAACATCAAAAATTGAATGCGCACCGCAACTTCTTCGCAGCAATACCCTGCGCCATATACGTCATATGATATCATTATAATCCTGCGGGTTTTAGAACCAGCTATACGCTTTCTAATACCGTTCGAATTTTGAAATTTAGTTGAAATTTGGCTAAGGAAAGCTTCAAAAACATGTTTTTGCCTGCGGAGTTCCCTGAAGCTACCACCGCAGTCACCCCCGAAGTGCCTCCGGAGCACTCAAATATTTAACCCTTAATAACTTTCGATATATTAGGGTTAGGACTTAGCTTTATATATATAAAATATACTATAAATAGAGGGCTTTCTAATTAGGCTTAAATTTTCTAAATCGAGTATAAAATAAGCGAGATATAGTAGTTTTTACGGTAATCTTCTGTGAAGATTACGGGCACTAACTTGTCTTCTATATAGAACAATGAATAATCTTTACTACCAACACTACTATATAAATATACAGGAAAACCCCGTATTAGATTTAGCGCCAAAAATCGAGGACTAGCACCGGAAGTCGGAGTTTATGCACCTACTATCACCTAATCAGGTTTAGTAATAGAGGGTGTGAGTTACTAGCGGATATATGTGTGGTTTCTTGGCATTTTCAACAACTGACCTGAGACCCAGTCCTTAGACAATGGAAACCAAAGTAGCATCGTGAAAAAACAGGGGCTGCGAGTTCAAGTCTACATTATGGTCAGTGGCAAGGCATTGATCTAGATCTAGCATCGAAGTCGAAAGGAGAAGTAAGGCAATTATGAGTTCTAGAGTTTAATCACATGTTCTATCTCATTTCATAAGGAATTGAAATTACCGTCAGTCAAACTAAACTGTAACTTGCCCATCTCTGCGCCTTCAAACAAATTCTAGCGTCTGAATGTCAATAGAAAGCCATTATTGTTGAAAAGAGCTTTCTTTGACCAAAGAGCGATATATAAACGGGAAATAGATCAGTGGCAAAAGTTGAAGGTTTGTATTTGTCGCTATGGTGCAAGCGTTGCAAGATATCAATGAGATCTATGAATGCGAACAGCCTGAGGAGCCAGAATCTATGGAATGAGGCTCCTAATATACATGATGGGATCAACATCTTAGAAGACGCTAGAATGTTGACAAAGAAATGGTGACAAAGGAAAATGGCAGGAAAATGGCAGGAAAATGGCAAATAGCATACAACAACAGTATTTGAAGAAATATTCGTCGATGCCGTCAATATCTTTGACCTCGGTCGATACAACTACTGGTAGCCTGCAAAGCTCCAGCTATGGCAATTCAATCAAGGTTGGCCGACAGCAGCACCAGGGAATTGTGCTGCGAAGGCATCGTTGTAGTTCGCTTGCAAATATGCAGTCAGCAACCATGTACCCACGAAACCGTTTGATTATGGATGTCTTACCGATCTTAGCACAAGAGGGATCAACGAAAGGATCGATCTTAGTGTGCAAGAGGTTCAAGGCTCCTCCCAGCGCGCTCCCTAGCGCCTCACTTCTTAAGAAGTCGGGTACGAGTGCCAAGGTCAGCTGGTAGAAATAGCACACGAACTTGGTCGGGTTCAAAAGATCAGTGGTCCGGTAGGCGCCACCGGTGATGTCCCCAAGGTCAACTCCTGTGAAGCTGTTTACGGTGCCTGTATTGCCACCCACAGTGGCAGCGTCGGGGACGGCGGCCGCCAACTGGACAAAATCTTGAGCGAATGATACTGGACTGTACTCGTTAATAGCACCGAGTGGACGTCGGTACCAATTGTCTGGAATACGTTCGTGGCCGGGAGTCCAAGACAGTGTGCCATCGGGCGCCTCAGTGATGGCGAAGAAGGACTTGAGTGTCTCCTTATCCAGGATACCGTTAGGGTACTCAGCAGAGTGGTTTGACATTAGGGCTGGGACGAAGGTGTGTGCCGCATTAGCGACTGCAAGACCAGCAAAGGGTGCCGAGAAAAAGTAGGGGTTTGTGCTTTCGGAATTAGTGAACGTGTATTGGCGATGTTGGATGAGAACGTCGAGGTTATAGTTCGGGACTGCGACATTCTTCTGGAGGTCGTACAAGGATTTGAACTTCTCCACACGTACGCTACTAACATCTCCATTATAGACTAATCATTGCCGTAGTTAGTATTACTACCGGAAATACTCGTTTGAGATCTTGATGAATAAATGAATGTTTTTGACAGATACTCACGGTAATAGTCCCCACGTGACACGCTTGAGTCACTCTCATACTTGTTGTGACTCCCGGACAGTCCGTCACCGGCACCAAGGATAGGGGAGGTGAGAGTCTGAGGCTGTTTCCCGCCAATACTCCAGGTATCCCCACTGATGCAACGTTAGCAGTCTGCTATACACGTAGAGTATGGGATCCTACACAACATCTCCGTCGACTAATGTAGCATACACTGTCAAAGGAACTCCGAAGCTGGAAGCGAGACCTAAGCAACCATATGTCAAACATCTTGTTCCTAACATTTGCGTAGAGATACTGACCGTAGACTTGCTCTGTAGCAGACGCTCCAACAGGAAGAGGCACAACGCCGTTCTGAAAAGAACAAAGTCAGCTCCTCCAAGTCAACAGGAGAATAGCACCAGAGTATTGCTTATCATACATGTGGAAAGTAGCCATGGTTGGCAAGAGCATTAAGGCCAGGGCAAGGGCCTCTAATATCGTTGGGGCCAGGAGCAACCCAGGCGTGGCTGCCAGTAACATCCACGAGTTGATTCTGGTTAAAGGTCGTGAAAGGAATATTGCCTGGACCGCTCTGTCTTTTCTCCTTTGGAGTATCCTCTTTGGCCGTATTTTGCTCCTCGACATGTCGTATTAAGAATTGGGGGTCTTTGAGAGCCTGCTCCGCATAAGGGCATAGCGCATGAGCAAGCCCTGTGAGCACAAAGCCTATGACAACACAGGTCAACTTCATGTTGTTTGTTGTCGAACGATGTCAATTATCCTTCTTAGGTCTATATGGGCGAACTTTTGCACTTTCCTGTGGATGAATGATGGGGTTTAATATCTAACTTCGTTCAGCAGGATTCATTAAATAATCAGGTGCCGCCCACTTTCAACCAGTTATACCCAGTCACAACACCAGACTTGCTCGCTTTTAGATTCAGTTGCGCTAAGCTGCCCATCACAATACTTCAGGGGGCGAACTTTCCCCCACACTAACCCGCCTGAGGCAGGCGATAATAAAGGCGCCATTGACGAGTATAGGAAACAGCGAGGTAGCTAATCCTATCTAAGAGCTTGTATGCATGAAAAGGAGGCTTGAATTCGAACATAAAGCAAAATATGGCGTGCTTCGCTTCTAAATCGAAACAAGAGATTTGTTTAGGCTAGCCCGTCGATTTAGAAGCGAAGCACGCCATATTTTGCTTTATGTTCGAATTCAAGCCTCCTTTTCATGCATACAAGCTCTTAGATAGGATTAGCTACCTCGCTGTTTCCTATACTCGTCAATGGCGCCTTTATTATCGCCTGCCTTAGGCGGGTTAGTGTGGGGGAAAGTTCGCCCCCCGATGCAACCGTCGTTCGATTGACCATTAGTATACCCGTTGGGTGACGCCTTTCCCTTCTTTAAAGCACTCGTTCTCGAATTGGAAAGATCTCCGAAAGGTTCAAGTCACAGAAGGGTATAGGCGCGCAATAGGGGCATAGCGTCTGATCATCCACAAGTGCTGAAGTATTGTGATGGGCAGCTTAGCGCAACTGAAGCTAAAAGCGAGCAAGTCTGGTGTTGTGACTGGGTATAACTGGTTGAAAGTGGGCGGCACCTGATTATTTAATGAATCCTGGAAATTGCTGTAGACCAGGTGCTGAATTGGAAACTTTTGTGATACGTGATTCAACAGCAGAGACAGGCTCCTCGAAGACATTCTTGGCGGCACGGAGATCCTTTACGTAGTTACGTATCTTTACAATGTCGAGCCTTACGATCCTGACGAGAATCTCGGCTTTCCCGTCAAATATCGCGAGAGCTGGGGAAGAACAAGGTCAACCTAACGAACATTACGTGCAGTTCTGGACCTATAGGCTAGCGTACCTCCGCTCCCGATGCTGTTCAACACAGCTACAAGCTCTCGGAGTTGACTCAAGGTCCTTTCACCTACTCCGGAATTGCTGGTAACCCGAATAACTGTCCCTTGCGGCGCACCTTCCTCCATACACGCCGCCGAGACACTGTCGCCGTCCCTTTTAATAGCGCAAATGAGCGCGAAAGAGTCAAGGAACTTCCGTTTTAGAAGACGCTCTCTTGGCGTCCTCATCTCGTGTAAGTCTTCGTCAAGACCGTGCACCGTGGGCTCCCCACGAATAGGATCGAGCATGCGGAGGGGAACAGCAGCTTGGACGAAGCGGTTCCGCACGTTACCGGTTAATTCCATGGGAATCATATCTGCTATTTGCTGACTCTACCAGTGATTAGATCTGTCATGTCTGCCAGAGCGGAAGGACGACCACGGCGATTAGGGAAGAATTCGCTAGCGGCACTAGCATGCAGGCAGCAAATATACCCGGCGGTTGGCATTCTCAGCGTTCCAGCATGCATGGCACGGGCTAGCGTTGGCACGTTCGTGGGTGGCGGGGAATAAGTAGTAATCGTGCCAGAGTTTTACCCGAAATGTAGAAAGGTTCCAGCTGCGCTGATTATTATTATATATGACCTCGCAGTTGGCAGGAATTACGGCGGCAGGCAGTTGACCCTGAAACGAAGCTTAACTCTTTGGCCATCAGTCACATGAACAAATTCAAGGTGATAAATAACAATGACTTCATGTTCATAGATAGCAATTGGCCTACGGGGAATGCCATCATTTGTCGCTCCCAACATTCAAATGAATGTTTTATAGTCTGTTCCTCTTGCACGTTGGGCAAGCCAGAATTCGACACTGCCTGCACTCAAAAATCAAATATAGAGCATACTGCTCAGCTTAAAACACTGGGTCTCGTACGCGTTCGTCCTCATGGTCCTGGAGGATGTCCATGCGGTGGGCGAAATGCTCATTCAATACGGAGAATGACACCAAAAGTCTTGAATTGCGCTAGTACTGAATGCCACGGCGCCAAGCAGGCCTCAGACCTCAGCCCTACCGAAAAATTTGCCGCATCTGCAGCTAAATATCGATATAGCACCGCCAATGGGGTCAGGAATGGGGGCCAGGGGGCTTAGAGTGATACGTATCAGGTACTAGATAGATAGGGAATTCCGTAGGCTATAGATATTACTGTATCAATGGCTCCTCGCCGCCGCGGTGTAGCAGCTGGGCCTGAATCTCAGCCAATTGCTCCACCAAGAAGAAATCCTCGCAGGTACGGTCCAGTCGCGCAGCTGAATGAGTCGATCGCGCCATTAATCATTGAAAGCCCACGCCGTATACGTTATTCGCCTCCTACAGCAGCTCTCCCTGCCCTAGAAGAGACCCTAAGCCTTAAGACGCTCGCTAAAGATTGCCGTTCAGTCAATCATTCGATAGCGCAGCGACTCTAAGTACTCGCCCTGGCCGAATACGGTTAGAGGAGAAGATAGCAGCTGTACAGGCTGGACTATATAATGCAACGTCAGTTAAAAGGCTACGGAAGAAGGCTAGAGAACGCGGATTCGACCCTGCAGCCTCGTCGATTTTAAAAGAAGAATATATTGCGGATGCAGGACGTTCTGGCAGACCGCGTATTTCAACGCCTACAAAAGAGGCTCAAATCCTAGCAGCTGGTATATACTTTTCCTGGTCTAGAGGTATCTTTACTAATAAATTCAGTAAAGAAAGACCGTAATAGTAGAGAGAAGCTATCTGCAGTACTAGGATTTAAAAATAGAGTCTCTTCTTCCTCAGTGCTTCGAACCCTGCGCAGATACGGCTTCAAAAATGTTAAAACTATAAAGAAACCGGGCCTTATACCTGCTATGATGGAAGCCCGCTATTAATTTATTTTACGCTTCCAGTACTGGATAATAGAAGATTGGAAAAAAGTGATCTGGACTGATAAGACGTCCGTTTGCTTAGGATAACGCTATGGCAAAGTTAGAATATGGAGAACTTCGCGGGAAAAATATAACGTAACATGTACACGGCGGCGATGGGGAGGCTTTATGGAGTTTATGTTTGGGGCTGTTTCACATATGATAGAAAAGGGCCGTTCTATATCTGGAAGGACGAGACCGTAGCAGAAAAGAAAGAATCTAAGGCGTATATAGACGCTATAAATAAGATTTTAGAGCTAAAGCTTAAAGCTAAATGGGAACTTGAGACGGCAATGAAAAGAATGGGACTGAAGAATATGGGTAGTACTAAGCCTGCTTGGAAATAGGACTAAAAGTATAGTAAAATCGTCCGAAACGCAAAGAAGGGAGGTATCGATTGGTACCGCTATCAAACGGTTATTCTGCTGAAACTGCTTATCCTATTTGCAAAAATATATAGCCCTGAGGCTCTTATCTAAGAGGATAAGGCTCCTTCGCATACGTCTAAGCACTAAAATCAGATATTCCTGGACGCTAACGTCCTCCGCCTTATGTGGTGCGGTAATTCCCCGGATCTGAATGCTATAGAACCGTGTTGGTGGTGGATGAAGAGGCGTACAACTCGCAAAGGCTGCCCGCGGACCAGGGCGATTCTGACTAAGGTCTAGACGCGCTGTTGGGAAAAAGAACTTAGCTAGAAGCGTATCCAATCGTGGATTGAACGCCTCCCACGTCATATTGCTAAAGTTATAGAATTGCGCGGTGGGAACGAGTATAGGGAAGGAAGGGAGGAAGGCGAATGGTCTGATATACGTCCATATATCCCTGCGAAGCGTCAGCAGCGGTATAAGGGTCGGAAGCAAGGCTATAGTCCTGATAGCAGTCATAATGGGAGCTTGAATGCTAGTATTAGTGTCTGAATAGATAGTTGCTATTAGTTGAAGAAGTTGGAGTTATTGGAGTTGCTATAAAGCTTGCAAAAAATGTGTATTGTGTTCGTAATACATTAAACTATGGGTATTGAGTGCGGAGTGGATAGAAACGACTTAACTAGTATGCCACGGATTCAAGACTTTTGGTGTCATTCTCCGTATACGGGTGCAGTCATCCGATATACTATTTTAACTAATAGAAAACGCAGTCCGACTCGGTTAGAATATAGTTCGACTCGGTTAAATGCAGTTCGACTCGGACAGAGAGTGCAGTCCGACTCGGACAGAGAATGCAGTCCGACTCGGATAGAAAAACAACGATTGCAGCAGTAAAACAGATATGTACCTTAATTTAAATTTCTCCCAAAGCGCCAAAGGGTCCTCCGGGTGTAGTTCGAATAGAATGGTTATAAAAAGACCTCGTAGTGCTACTGGTGAGCAAAGAGTCTTTGCTTCTTCTAGTGCCTCTACGCAATACTTATTATTCTCTACTAATCCGAGTCGAACGCAAGCCACTTTGTACGTCAGAAGCTCGCCGTTAATGGTCCGCAGATCCTTAAATGATATTACCCCCCGGCGGTAGGTAAGAAGGAGTCGACAATAGTATAAATTACCCTGTTTAGGACTGATCATATATATACGTCTAATTGCCTCCTCCTCGCGAATAAACCATATCCGTTTCCTCTTATCCCATATAAAATATACAGGAAATTCGTTATACAGGTAGTCGAGGGGGTTTGTATCTAGAAGGTATAGTCGCCCGCTCCTTCTCCTAAACGGTAGAGGCTGATCGTTCTCTAAGGCTTCCTTAGCAAGACGATTTATCTCGAAGAACTCCGTTAACTGGGTCTTGCGCAATAAGTCCTTGTCGAGAATAGTCTCGGTAGTCTCCCTGTCTGGATCGACGCTAATCTGCTGCTCCTCAGGCAAATAAATCTGTAGCCGTTCAATATAAGGCTTAATCCCCCTTATACTAAACCCAAAGATCTTCCAGCAAGCCTCGGAGCTTCCTATCCAACGACTTTTATAGAATTCGGTAACCTTATCAACCAACGGAGGCTCCAGCCGTTGCTGCCCCGGCGGTACAAGGTTCCCCTGAGGCACCGTTGTTAATCGAGTAACCGAAATATTTACCTGGTCTGGACCCTTATAGATATACTTAAATAAATAAAACACAGACTTAATGGAGGCGCAGATCTTAATATTTAGATGCGTACGGTACTTCTTCAGAAGCCAGGGGTTGTAGGGAACAACCCATTAGTTGGTATAGCCCTCCGGAGTAGGCTCCATATGCGGGCGTCGATAACAGGGGTACACTCCCTCAGGATTAAACGATGACTCATTGCAAACATCCTTAGGGAAGAACTTAGAGCACTAGTTCTTCTCTTTATCCCAGCAGATGTCGGAGGCCAAGCAACGGCGATGGATTATATGAGTGGTCACCAACTCATAGAGTACTGGGTCCTTCGTCTTGTCAGGAACAACGGCCTGCACGGCGTCATCTACAAGCAGACGCGCCAAAGTGGGGAAAGCAACAGCAACAAGGCATACAAGGAATACCTCGCATATATCTACGCAGACCGGACCCCGCAGGATTACGAGCGTGTGAAGCAAGCGCTCAAGAAGGACCTGCGACACGGGCGACGATGGTTCTTGCTCTGTGGACCTGCCATCGCCACAAAAAAAAACGTCACATACCCATTCACGCACGGAAAATCTCCTAACCTGCATTACAGTTATAACACTACAGGATACACTGATCCTTATCTAAATCTCTGGTCCAACATATCCGCCGTTCACACACGCATATGGAGGTGGCTAGCCATCACATGAGTCCAGTAGGAGGAACAGGATGAAGAGCAGGATTCGCTCGATTAAGGATCTCGACCTCTCCACGACCGCCGGAGACCCCTCCCAGCAGCCCTGCACTGCCGGCATTTGAGCAGGTGCTTACCTTGAAGCATGTTCAACAGTTTTTCGAGCTGCTGAAGACCGTTCAAGCAACCCAGACCCTACAGCCTCCAGGAGAAGCCCCTCAGCCCGTCAAGACCGAAGAAACATCCGGAGACAAGCAGCAAGTTGCGGCCAGAGCCTCGAAGCTAGAGTTCAAGACCGTCAGTGAGATGTAAGTGTAATAAGGTTTTTGCTTGACTGGCGAGACTTGCTGACATTTATATGCTTGCAGCTGGGATTCAAAGATATACGAGTATAAAATCGCAGAGTCAATCAAACCGTCGGATGCAGTGGCCGATCTGGATCAATATGTATTCGTCGTTCGCCAGCGAATTGGTGAGTACATTGCTGCCTATGCACACTTCTCCGCCTAACGAGAATGGTATAGATAAGAAGACGATAGACCCAACATACTACGTTTATATCAAATCGGAAGGGCTGCGAGACATCCGCACGGTCAATCTGAACGAAGACAAGCCTGCTGTATAGCTCTCCTCCGGCCTATTAGCTTGAGCCGCCCGCTGACTGGAGCCTAGGTTGAACAAAACCTGCTGTACAACTACCTCCATGAATTGGAATCGTACCAGGGCGACGCAAATACTGGCACTACACAAGATGCTACCTGCCTCAAGCACTTAGACCTCTTGGTCGACTTCATTAAAACAACCTACCAATCTACGGCTCAGCGCCTTCTCTCGCTTTTGGAGAATAACGAAATCACCTACGATTTGCTTTGGGCACTCTTCACGCCAAACTCGATGGCCTATACGACTTGCCTTGGTACCGGTAAACCACGGTGTGTCATATATGATGACGGGGAAGAGAAGGAGACGAATAATAGGTTAAAGTACTACCAGATGGAGTGTCGGTATTTGGATCACGACGGCCAAGTGTTTGGGGAAGCGTCGATCAACCTTGCCATCGTGAAATTCCGTGGGAAAAAGCGCATCAGCACGCTGAACGCATTTCCTCTTCGGTACCATCCGGACGAACAAGGGATGAAAGACCAACTTGTTGAATGCGGCCGGAAATTCGTCTCCATGCTCGGAGCTCACCATCGTTACTGCCGAGGTTCAGCATTTTACATGGAGGACGGAGAGCCCGTCAAAGTGTCTGTCGACAGCCGGGTTATGCTTAGCGGTTAAACTTGTTCGCCTCTTCTAAGCAAGTAGTGAACTGAGTTCTAGTAGCCTTCTCATACCTGTTTACGCCTATTCCAAGATCATGAAAGCGAGTCTGCTCTCCTACCGTCGAGATATAAGAGATGATACGGGCTCATAGTATGTAGCCATCCGAGACCGTCCACTTGTAAACTCCATTTTACTGTAATCATTTCTATCTCCCTCAAAGTTTACATACAAAGCCCAGCGTTTACACGTAACAGGTTTAAGTTTGCAGGACAAGATATCTTTTGGCAAGAAAATATGTATCCTCCGGTTATAAAGTATATCTCTATATAAAAGTATATAACTATCACCAAGTTTTGTCTGTGCGAGCGAGTGTGCCCCGTTTGCGTGTATGCCGTGCTCGGCCGTTTACCTCAAACTCCCGCAGTAACTTCCGTGCGTTTCCTAGTTCACCTTGGGGCAGCCATATGCTTTTCCAGCGTACCTTGTATTCCGTTCCTGGCACGGTCTCTCTCTTATCCAGTATCTTTATAATTTCCTACTCCGGCTCCTCGACTTATATTGTATTACTGTGTCCCTGAGCTTGCTCAAGAGTAGGTAGGTTAGTGGCAGTATCGCTGGCAGGGCCACGGGGGAAGGTTATATTATAGAGTTTGGGCTAGATACCCTTCGACTTAGGAGAAGTGCCGTCGGGCTGGCTGTCGAGATCCTGACCCAGGACTATAAATATGTTATCTGTAGAATGTTAGGACGGGCCAATCACTTTCCGAAGTACGTTAGCATTATGTGGTGGAATCTCTGGCGGTGCCCCTTGCACTAAGCCTAAAGCGGTTAGCGTAGTATTCACGCACGAAAAGTGTATTTACTTTCTGCACGCGACTCCATAGAGTTAGCAATAGCATGCAATAAACATGGTTCTTCTCATATGAACTTATTAGCAAGCACATATGCTAAAGGGTTATGAGCCCGGGTTCAGCACCCGTTGACAGCTATCAATATTGATTCCAGGCCCTCAGTAAAGTGATACTGCACCATCTTCCACCGAGTGTTGATATTTCTTAACACCAATTGGCAAAACAATAATCTGCCCGCTCCAGAGAAGATCAGGATATTTAACGATAGAGTCTACGACCTATAAGATCGAGAAGCTGAAGGGGGCGAAGAACTGGCCAAGGTTTAAATATAAGATACAGGCAATATTTGAAATAGACGAGACCTGGGAGGTAGTCAGTGGCGAAGAACTCCTGCCAGATATACCTCCCCAGCCTATAAACCAAGCAGCTTATACCGCTGCTAATGGTTCTGCAGTTCCCGCAGTCGCTGCTACACAGTCCTAATTGGACGACTACTAGAGAAGACTTATACAGTAGGACAAAGACACCAAGGCTTGGAAGAAGAAGAACTGAAAAGGTATTACACGGCTTGTATTCTATACTGAGGAAGGTCCTAGAGAACACATCAAGGGCTTAGATACCATCTATACCTAATGGGAGAAGCTAAAGAAGTAGTATAGCGCTTCTGACCTCTTAATACGAGATGCAGCATTATCTATAATTGCTCGTATCGAGTCCTTATCTTATAAATCCATTCAGGAATACACAGAGGCTATCAAGAAGTAACAAACTATCCTCGCTAACATGGGGGTTGGGCTTCCCACTTGGTAGCTATCCTTATTCTTCCGAATAGGACTTGAAGAAGGACTTGAACCGTATACTTTCTAGTTGATCTAGGCGTTAAAGGTATCTGGAAAAGAACTCGATATCGACGATATGGCAACCGCTCTCTTAGAACACGATCGGCGTATTAAACTCTAAGAAGAGATGTCTAAGGCTATGGCAGCTAGATTTAGAAAGCAAGATAAGCCGGAAAAGCTATAGTACCAGAGGAAGAAGAAGAAGGATACTGTAAAAGACGCTAAACCAGGTGATCGAAAGGATCTCGGAACTCCTCCCTGTAGCTGCTACGGCTTATATCGATACGGTAACACTCACTGCTACTATCTATATAAGTACCTACGTCTAAAGGAATGGGAAGTAGCCAAGGGAAGGGAAGATCTACTAATAGAAAATAAACAGAAGAAAGCCTCTTCTGCCAGATACAATGGGAGTACTGAAGAATCGTCTCAGTTAACAGCCCGTATTACGAGGTCCTTCAGTACTAAGGTTATTAATATATTAATCACGTCTGCACTAAAGGAATAAGCTGTCTATATAGATACCGCCTCTAACGTATATACGCTGTAGGATCGATCCAAGTTCGAAGATTATGAGCCAAGTAATAAGACCCTTACTGGCATCGATAGCAAGGCTCTGAGGGTCCTCGGGATCGGTACTGCACTATATCCAAGAATTCTTAATGGGAAGGCTAAATACGTCCGCCTTAGTGGCGTATATTATGTTCCTGATATGGACTATAACCTTCTATCGATTGTAACCCTGGAAGATAAGGGCTACTACGCCTCTATTAAGGATGGACGCTTCGATATCATTGATTCCGAAGATGATGAGGTCGTACTATCAGGCACCCGTGTTGGCAAGAGCTATTTGCTCGACCTGAAGTATACTTATCCCCCGTAAGCGCTGAGATCTTCTAAGAAGCCTCTAGTAAATCATGCTTCCTGGGATAAATGGCACCGACGCCTTGGCCATTTGGGTATACAAGATGTCAGGAAGCTTTCCAAAATTGCTACTGGGATTGACGCCGTTATGGCTGATAAGCTCCAGAAGGACGTTCCTCCGCATAAGCTGTGCGAAGAATGCTCCATAGGGAAGATGGCTAAGATATACAATCGTATCCCTCATCGACAAGACGTCTCTAAGTAAGAGACTGTCAAGGGCGCTAAGATCTGCTCAGACATCGCTGGAGGCGGCCATATCAAGGTTACTAAGGGAGGATATCGCTACTGTGTCTCCTTTATCTGCGAGGCTACCGATATAGTCTAGATCTATATACTTAAGCGCAAGTCAGAACTTCCTACTATAATTCGACACTTTCTAGTCTGGATGGCTACTTAGGGCCATCTAGTACGTCGCTTTACTAGTGATAACGAGGCTATCTACGTATACAAGGAGGTCCAGGATACCCTGAAGGATCGTAGGATTCAATGGGAGCCTTCTATACTATATACGCCCAATCAGAATATAATTGCAGAGCGCACATTCCGGACGCTGTTTGGCCGTATAAGGGCAATCCTTCGAGACAGTAGATTTGGCTAATCCCTATAGGGGGAGGCAATTAACTACATCGTCTATACTAAGAATAGATCACCCTCATCTCTCGACTCGTCCACTATACCCTATAGGGCCTGGACTAGCAATAACACTGATATCAGCTACCTTAAGCCATTTGGATGTATCGCCTACGTCTACAATACGAATCCTTCATTGAAGAAGTTAGATAATAAGGCTATTAAATGCAAATTCCTAGGCTATAGGAAGAATAATAACTAGTACCGCTTCTAGGATCTCGAACGGAAGTAGGTAATTCTCTCTGTATAGGTTAATTAGGAACTCGACGCTTCTGTCGATATCGTAGATCCGAAAAACCTGTTGTAGCGTGGTTTTTTAGTTATCGATTGGCGCGCGCACACACCAAAATCTGAACAAAGTCGGCTTTTTACTAGATCTCCATCACCAGTAGTCAGAATCGTTCCTAAATGGGCAAAAGTGAAGCTCTTGGCATAGTGTTGCTTTTGCCCCCATAAACGGAGCTCTTGCCCGCGCTGTCGCTGCCTACCACCCTCGCCGCCGCCAAAATGCCACCCCCACTAGGCTCTCAGACACGTTTCGATATCGAGCACTATCTCGACCGCGGTGATACAGTCAAAGATATAGTAGACCGTACTGGTGTGACTCAACAGCAGATCTCCAAGATGAAGCGGAACCTGGAGGCGTGGGGGACGGTCGTTGCCCCATATATGGTGCAGGGCCGTCCCCGCCTTCTCACTGAAGTAATGGAGAAAGCCCTGACTGATTGGCTGGATGAAAAGCCACTGTCTTATCTCTTTGAAATGGTATATTTTCTATACGATATGTATAGTCTGACGCTCGGCGAGTCTACTATTCATGACACCCTGCGGCGATGTAATTGGTCACATAAAAAAGTAAGCCTCGCCTCCCATTAATATAAGGTATAGCCTGACTTACTTATTAACGTCTGGACAGGCTTCCCACCGAGCTTCTCAGCGAGACCAGCGCGAGCGCGATGAATGGAAAGCAAAGCTATGTAGCTGGACCGCAAATCAGCTGATATTTCTGGATGAGACCGCGTCCCATGAGCGTACCGCTGATAGGAAGTTTGGCTGGTCTCGTCTTGGTGCAGAGGTAGGGGTAAATACGCTATTCAAAAGATCAAAGAGGTGGTCAGTTCTTCCTGCATATACGGTGGATGGATATATTGCCTGGACCACTATCCATGGTTCTCTCACCGAGACTTTATTCAATGATTTTGTACGCAATAAGGTTCTCCCACAGTGTACCCCTGCAGCACTAGGAGGGCCTCGTTCAGTGCTTATCCTTGACAATGCATCTATCCACCACTCGCAGGAATTAGTGGATATGTGCGAGGCTGCAGGCGTTACATTAGCTTATCTTCCACCGTACTCACCAGACTATAACCCCATTGAGACCTCATTTGCTATCCTTAAGGGGTGGCTTAAAAGGAATGGTTATCTTATTGACGTATATGGTCCTGAGCCGGCAGACTTTGAGAGATTTTTGAATGATGCGGTAAGGGCGCAGGGCGACCTTGCTGACCATGGGGCACTATTTCGAGCAGCGGGCATATATTATGAAGGGCGGTAAAAAATAGCTAAATAGCAGAGAGATCTATATATAGACGGCGGGCTTAATGGAATTGCAATTAGAAAAGTGCTTTTGATTGGTAGTTGGCAAATAAGATATATATATGTGTGCAATTATCTTATTGACGTCGATATGACTCGTAGCCTGCTTTTTCTCGCTCCCACTGCTGAGTCTCGATACTCTGTATAATCGCATTCTCGCTAAGGGGCCGCTGAGTCTCTAGCATATCGTCGTCGTCGCTGCTACCTGACTTATAATCGTCATCTGCTCCATAGTTCTTTGGCGCATAGTACTGCGGCGATAATGGCTTCCCCGTCTTATCCTGAGTCGTTGCTTGAGACGCAGGTACCTGGACCTGAGCAGATGGCGGCGGTGAGGATGTTATATCAAACGGTGAAGCTTTTGTAGTACCTGCTAAAGTAAAGATATTAGCAAAATTAATTGATTGTGCTCTATACAGCCTTCTCCAACTGCCAAGCCAAAAAAACACGAATTCCAGCGTATTATTTCACCTAGTTGCAGATCACCCGTGTATTTAATAACTAAGCACTGCCAAATCTTATGTAATAAAACGATAGCGCAGAAGCTAAAATCTGTAATATTTAGCGGCGGAGAAAGCCGCACAGCTAAAAGATTGCCATATATTCAACCGCCAAAATACCACTTATAAATAGAAATTAACGGTGGAATAAAAGCAGAACGACTGACATTGACGACTGGCAGATTTCTGCTTCTCATAAGCCTGATATTTACTGGCAAGTCGAGCGAGATGATGCCCAACTCCAGGTTTAATATCCATAGAATCCCAATAAGCCTTATGCCCTAAGCCCTTCATTTCCTGTTGGATAGACTGAATCGATATATAAGCTTCTTCTAGAACATGTCCAGCGTGCTCAAAAGCTTCTTTTTTTGCCCCTGTCCAGGTGTTTTCTATATTGCAAAGCCATGAGATATATCCAGCCCAATCTTCAGTAGTCACAGGGCTACTTGGCCTTAATACGTCAGCGTCAGGAAGATGCGATAAAGCGCGCGACCTGGAAGAAGACGCCGTGTAGCAAGGACGCGGTAATAGTGGAGGAGATGGCGTACGAGCAGGCGTAGGCGCTGGTGCTGGCGCTGGCGCTGGCGTTGGCGTTAGATGAGGTGTCGGTGAAGCTGGGATATCGTCGCCAATGAGCTTTCCCATAAGCTTCAGCGTTGCTAGCTTAAAAGCTCTGTCCATATACTTCTCATCCATGACGTCTGTGGCTGCTGGGGCAGGTGTTATTGGCGGTAGGACCTCCTCCTGCTTCTTGCGATCCTTGGTCCCGTGGGGAATCTGACGTCTCAGCCTTGCGTTGATATGGAAATTAGGAGGAGGGGTGCTTGGTGTAGCAGTGTTGGTGTTGATACATTGAACCCAGGCACGAATGTGAGGTCCATCGAGAGCATAATGCTTGCCATCCTGCAGTAAGCACTGTCCACCGGCGCTATTTGGACAACTGGGCGAAGTGCATTTGTGGGCTGCTATCAACGCAAGCTCATGCTGATCGACCAAAGCTTGTTGTTGAGTCTTGAGTAGATCTACCCGCAGTGTTTTAGCCTGGGACTGCTGTGCCTTTATTTGCGACTGTGTTGGAGGTATAGACGGTAGCATAGACGCTGGAAGAATACCGTTATGAGTACGAGCAAAGAAGAATTCAACACCGACTTTAAAAGTCAGTATTGCATTCTTCTTGGGACGACTTTCGTGTCTGAGCTGCATCAGACTCAGGACCTTCTTTTGCCAAATGGAGTCCAGCTCGCCATCTTTCATATTTATGGTACTAGTAGATTTGCCAGCTGTATTACCTACCTTCAAATCTGCCCTGATTGCAACCGTATAGCAGCTCTTTCCCTCGCTATCTGCATGCTCCCGACCCATTGGATGAAGCCTGTTGTACCAGGCTTCCCAATCCAGGCGTCCCGCGGCTCCCATAGTATGTGTAGTGGAGTCTCTGAATAGCTCAATCTTCTCGAAATGGACCCACCATTCCACCGAATAACCAACTGCTTTGAATTCGTCCCATATAGCAGTGCGAGCTACAGCTGCTCGTCTTGATTCTTCCTCAGTACATGCCTTCTGATAGCGCTCCTTCCCCCCAGGCGATAGCTCTAGAGAGCTGAGTTCTCCAGAGGTGTTTTGTGAGTCCATATTCAGGGTATGGTAGTATTTCTCATAAAAGCTCTGGTGCTCCAGCCTGCGGGCTTCTTCCTGCGCAGCAGCTATAGCGTCTTCTTCATTATCCTGCTCAATCTGAGCGTCCCAGTATCTCTGTCCAGCGGCGGCGACAGCGGTAGCGGATTTAGATAAGGGCGCCTTTTGTAATTTGGCTAGTGGGGGCTTCTTTGGTTTGGGCGCTTTGCTTGGACGCCTGGGGGCAGGCTTGGGGGCAGGCTTTTTGCGGGCTGCTGGGGGCTTCGGAGTCGCAGAGGGTGGTGCTGTAGACGGCAGTGTGGGGAGACCACGGCGGCGAGTCGTCATGGGGGGGGGAGGGTGGTTTCTGGAGGCATAGTGGGGGTCGACAGCGAGGTTGGACGTCGGCGGGGTGGCAGATAGGGCTGCAACCCTGGGGGCGACAGCAACACTACGCTAGAAGCCTCACAATTGCCTGTTTAGGAAGCTTTTTATATGTATATTTGGTGCGATAATCGATTTATATGCAAAAGCCGACTTTGTTCAGATTTTGGTGTGTGCGCGCGCCAATCGATAACTAAAAAACCACGCTACAACAGGTTTTTCGGATCTACGATAATAAAGAAATAGGGGGGAGGACGAGTTCGACGAAAACGACTCCTGGCAGTTCTTTACTGTTAACACACCTCTTATTCCTACTAAGACTGAAGTAGTCGACGACGCTACTGACGTATTGCCTGCAGAAGAAGTTATACTATCTTCTGATTCTGAAGACGAGTGGTTTAAACCCGATCCATCTCCTGATCCAAATATACGGCCTATACGAACCCGTACTCAGGAGAAGCCTAACTATAAGTAACTTTATAGTGTCAGGGAGTATAAGAAGAAGGGCTTTGCCGCGAGAGCTTGTAAGGTTACTATCGATCAGACTCCTTCCGTCCCTGCTACTATCGATAATACTCTTAAGGGCCCAGATAAAGATAAATGGATGACTGCCCTACAAGAAGAGCTCAACTCGCTGAAAGAGATGGGAATATAGGATATACCCGTACCTCTGCCAAATGGCAGGAAGGCTTTGCCAGGTCGGTAGGTCCTCGCCCTGAAGCTGGATTCGGAAGGAAACATCGCCCGCTACAAGGCTAGATAGGTCGTTAAAGGATTCAGGCAGATCTATAGTATTAACTATAATGAGACCTTCTTAAGCACTGCTAAAGTAACTACGGTAAGAATACTTATAGCCCTCTGCGCTAAGTACGACTACGAGATAGAGTAATCAGACGTTATCACCGCCTTCCTAGAGTCATCCCTAAAAGAGGAAGTATAGGTCGAGTAACCCCATGGTTTTACTAATGGGAACCGCAACAATGCTTGCCGACTCCGCCGTGTACTATACGGATTAAAACAGTCTCCCCGCGAGTGGTATACTACTATTCGAGAGTTCATAGAGTCTATTAGGTATACGAGACTCATAAAGGACTACTTAATCTTCACCTATAAGAATAGTATAATAGTTGCTATTTATATAGACGATATACTCATGTGCGCCCCCAACAAGCAATTGATCTCAGAATTCAAGACACAGTTAGATGGACGCTTCCGAATGAAACACCTCGGCGATATCAACTGGTATCTGGGAATATCAATCATGCGGGATCGTCCTAATCGCACTATCTACATCAACCAGACTACATACACCAAGCAGCTGATTACTTAGCTAGATATGGAGGACTGCCATCCAGTCACCTCTCCTATGGATAGAGGTAACGATATAACTGCGGCGCCAAAGGACTATACCGCAAATGAGGAGGAAGCAGAAGGCTACCGTTCCCTGGTAGGTGCTCTCCAGTGGTTGGTTACTATGACACGCCCGGATCTTGTATACGCAGTTGGCAAATGTGGACGCTATTCAAACAACCCTACAACCGAGCATTTCAATGCCGCCAAGCGGATTGCCAAATATCTAGCCGGAACCACCGACATTGGACTCCGCTATAGACCTGGAGATGTTACCGAAGGAGTCAATCCTGGTGGCAAGCTTATTGGATGGACGGATTCTTCGTGGGCAGATAACAAGGATACATCCTATACAACATCGGGCTACGTCTTTCAATTGTGGAATGGGAAAGAATCTCTCTTTGTGGGGCCCCTGCTCAATGAAATGGGCTATGATGAAGACGACTTGATGCCTATAAGGCTGATGGGAGACAACCAATCAGCGATCAAGCTTGCCACAAACCCGGTGAATCATACTCGAACAAAGCACATACGCAATAAGTTCCATTTAGTACGCGAAATGGTCTCAGAAACCGGCGAACTCACCGTCGATTACGCCAACACCTCAGACATGGTTGCTGACGGAATGACCAAACCAATTGCCCCAAACGACTTCTCCCCTTTTAGATACAAGCTTGGACTATCTCCGAGTGTGATTGGATAGGGATTTGGATGTTGTGGTGGACCTCGCCGCCGTCGATTTCAAATGGGAGCGTTAGCATTATGTGGTGGAATCTCTAGCGGTGCCCCTTGCACTAAGCCTAAAGCGGTTAGCGTAGTATTCACGCACGAAAAGTGTATTTACTTTCTGCACGCGACTCCATAGAGTTAGCAATAGCATGCAATGAACATGGTTCTTCTCATATGAACTTATTAGCAAGCACATATGCTAAAGAAGTATAAAATATGTACTCTATACCTACCTTAACTACTGACAGCTTTATCTCGCCTAGGTAACAAACAGTAGCGACATTTAACGTGACGCTTCGATATAGACGTCCCCTTAACGGCAGACGGACGCCTTTTCTTTGTTAATCCCAGCGAAGGTATAGTCTTCTTGTCCCTATCCCTATTATATCTCTCTTAATCTTCTTCCTTATTATCCGCCTCCGCCTCTTAACTATTCTATAGATTCTTCTTATCTCTACCCGTTAATAGATCAGGCGTAAGACCCTCGCAATCTCCGCCTTTAGACCTGTACATTTACTTGCTAGGGGTCGACGAGAGAGTATTTTGGTATGGGGGAAGGGTATTAGGGGTACCACGTTCGCTCTGCTCGTGGAGGTTGAAATATCTGGATCCACGTAGTCTGTTAGTGTCCGTCGCCGCTGCTATCGGTGTCCTTATCCTTAACCACGATCGGGTTACCTGGAGAGCGTTAGACGACCATTAATATCGCTGAACCAGAAAGATATATTCAATACTGCTAGGTTTATTCCGAGTCAAACTTACACGATTCTTCCCGTTATAAGGTCTTAGGATAGATAGGCGCTTGAATTAGGGCGGCGGCTAGTTTCGTAAAGCCTTATACGTATTAGAGTCTTCTTTACTATCCGTATCGTAGGGCATAATTAACTGGTCTAGAATCATCAGATATGTCTATAGCGGTTAAGTCGTCTATACTAACCTAGACACACAGGCTCTCTCTCTTGATCCCCTCCGCCGGCCTCTCGCTGAGTATTCTAGGTATTATAATCCTCTACAAGGGTGTTACCCACTACTACCGATTCCTCTGTCCGCTGTTAGTATCGTTTCCGGCGGTATATCGAGCTGATATACCCACCCTGCGCCTTCGCTCGATCTGGGGCTGGCAGCGCTATTACAATCTGGACACGTCAGCTTCGATCGGTGCTAGCGATATTTCTTTATACTGTGCTAATACCTTTTGCCAGTGGGCTTACAGGCGTCGGCAAGACTTTGACAGCTGAGGGAATATTTGAACATCTTCGAAGGCCACTCTATTCGGTACGTCTTCTAGCTAATGGATAAGACTACTATCGATACTAATATAGTAGATCTCCGCCGGCGAACTAGGCATAATGGTAGAGAAGCTTGAATCGTAATTGCCTCTAATATTTTAGCGCGCCGATAAATGAACGCCGTCCTCCTTCTCGATGAAGCTGACGTATTTCGCTAAACAGGCCTTGTATATCTAGTAGGGACATTCATACCGTAGCGTCACTACTTCCTCTCTAACCTCCTACCCTTATAGGTAAATATAGTTTGTTATACCATTAATATATCTTGTCCTATATCCCTATAGATATCGACGAGCTTAAGAGTAAAGTATCACGTAGTTTTTGGTAGGAGAGGCGCTTAGATAAAGTGTAGTCGGCGAAAAAAGGCGGCTTGCTATCCTATTCGTTAAGATTATAGAGCTCTATAACCCGAGTATTAGTTTAGTTACGTATAAAGCTCTCTATAATAGAAACGTCGGTATACTAGCGATCGTAGTCTACGATCACGACCGGTAAACGTTCGATATAGTAGGTAGATACCGACTGGTATACCTTATAGTAGAGGTCGAAGACAAATATATTTAAAAGTAGCCATTTATCGTTCATAAGGAACTTGAACTAAGCCTTACGCAGCTCGACGTAAAGAGTCGATAAGGTCTTATCTATAATCTCTTTCAACGAGGTCGACGCCAACTGCTATAAATAGCTAGTATTCCGTACGAAAATGATAACCCTTATAGGCTTTCCGGATCGAAGGAGCCCGTCTACGGTCTAATTTACTATTAGTTACTAGTAGAGGCAAACATCGCGCTTTCCCAAATCTTGCTAAGAACTTCTAATTTGCTAGACGCGCGGATAGGGCTGAAATTAGCCTATCAGCAAATAGCGCCCGCTGATGGGTCGATTTCAGCGCAATCAGTAAATAGCGCCCGCTAACAGCGCGATTTCAGCGCATTTAGTAACTCCGGCTTGCTAATAGTAGGATCAGCAGGATCAGCAAGTATTCAGCGAATCACGTGATTGATGACTAAGCAAAATGTTGATTTTCTATAATCGTCGCCATCGATAGCAGCGACTCCCCTAGAGCCCTATCAACACCAGCTGAAAACGGACCCCGGAATCGTGCGATTGGGCCCAAATTCTCGCGGGGGTGATGTTCGTAGCTACCCTGGGGGTTTAGTTGCGGCGTCGCAGTATCGTAATCATTGCGCGCGGTCGCATGTCTTCGGGGATGATTTTTGGGTGCTGCTTGGTTACTAATAATACCTTAGAGTTACTAACAGCAACCGGAGTTGCTGATCCTGCTGATTTCTCGGCCTGTAATTGACATGGGATACAGACCCTAATCGCTATACGGCCTGCTGACAGCGCAAAACTAGCTGTGACGCTAATGATATAATCTTTTGGGAAAGCGCGATGAAGGCGGAGAAAGCTCTATTTATAGGCTTATCGGTCGGAGAGGTTATAGTAAAGAAGATTTAATAATCGCGTACTAGAGTAGCGAGGAGGAAGGGAGCGGGGGAAGGGATTATATAGCTTAGACCTTAGCGACGGGAACCATTAATATTATAGTAGTTCTACTTTTAGAATAAACCGCGTCCACCTGTATAAAGGATATAGACCGTCCGGGAGCTTTCAAAACATCACCTGAAAGCTATAGATCATGAATCAAAGCTCTAGATTCCTCTATCGACTTCAAGTATTGCTAAATAAAGCTGCAGCCCATTAGGAAGGGGGTCGTAAACGGTCCCGGCCTCGTCAAGAACAAAAAAAGTTCATGTTTTTCCGGGCGAGGGCCACCATAAGCGACCCCCTAAGCGAGCCCCTAAATTAGTACCTTACAACCACTAAATTCTTCCTATTATACACCTTCCAACCCTACTTAATCACTATAAAAATAGGTAGAGTCACTCGAAAGCAGGCCCGAAAGTATCGCCGAAAGAAGCTCTATAATACCATCTACGACACCCCCAAAAGAGCCAGAGTCTAGGGCGTATACGAGTACCTTACCGCTAAAGGTATCCCCTATACAGACCGCGAAATATTTATTATACGTATCTAAGTATTTATAATTAGCTTAGTTCTATATAAGTACTATCCTAGCGGTTTACCTTCGACCT
Organism: Lepraria neglecta; assembly: GCA_033220425.1. Classification (NCBI taxonomy): domain Eukaryota; kingdom Fungi; phylum Ascomycota; class Lecanoromycetes; order Lecanorales; family Stereocaulaceae; genus Lepraria; species Lepraria neglecta. Next base: position 1,735,617 of record CM065651.1, on the reverse strand, counting down.
TTAGACCCTTAAAGTTAATAGTTCACTTTTATCCGCCCTCCTATTCCCTAATCGTATTAAAGACTAAAGTAGTAATAAACTATACTATAGCTGGATAAAGAGGAGTAAAGAGATCGCGTATAACGGATAAAGATCTAAGGCTAAGATATCTATCGCGAAAGAAGACCTTAATCTTCTTCTAATAATAGATTATGGCGAAATTCGGAGCAATTCCGCACTTATAGCCAATTAGATTGGCCCTATATTCAGTGTTCCCTCTCTCGGCTAGCGCCTTCAACCACCAAAACTTGAATTTACATCGCAACTTCTTCGCACTACTTCCCCGCGCCACATACGTCATATGATATCGAGATGATTTCATATGTTTTGGATTCAATCATTAGCTTGCTTGCGCATCAAGAATTTTTAGAATCGGCCCATTTGCGCAATAGTTATGAGTAAAAGAAGCGTTTTCGCCATGTTTTGCTTGCGCACTGTAACTTCTTCGCAGGACTTCCCCGCGCCACATACATCATATAATATCGAGATGATTTCATAAGTTTTGGAACCAAGCATGCGCTTTCTAACACCGTCAAAATTTTCAAAATCAGTCCACTTACGCAATAGTTATAAGTAAAAGAAGCGTTTTCACTTTGTTTTGCAGGCAGTGCGAGCTCAGTAGTAAATGCCAAGCATTGAGCTTGGCGCCTCCGGACCCTGGAACATCAAAAGTTGAATGCGCACCGCAACTTCTTCGCAGTAATGCCCCGCGCCACATATGTCATATGATATCGAGATAATCTTATCAGTTTTGGAACCAAGCATGCGCTTTCCAATACCGTCGAAATTTTCAAAATCGGTCTATTTGCGCAAAACTTATAAGCAATATTCGCACATGGCGATATGGCGATCAGGTTGCCTATTCGATATGACGGCAGGTTGCCTATTCGCACATGGCGATATGGCACTGGATTGCCTATTCGCACTGTTGGCTATATGGCACCGGGTTGCCTATTCGATATGGCGGCAGGTTGCCTATTCGCATATGGCGATATGGCGATGGATTGCCTATTCGCACATGGCGACGGATTGCCTATTCGCACATGGCGATATGGCGCTGGATTACCTATTCTGCACATGGCGATATGGCGCTGGATTGCCTGTTCGCACATGGAGATATGGCACCGGATTGCCTATTCGCACATGGCGATATGGCGGTAGATTGCCTATTCGCACAGTTGGCGATATGGCACCGGATTGCCTATTCGCACATGGCGATATGGCGGCAGGTTGGCTATTCGCACATGGAGATATGGCACCGGATTGCTCTATTCGCACATGGCGATATGGCGGTAGATTGCCTATTCGCACATGGCGATATGGCGGTAGATTGCCTATTCGCACATGGCGATGAGGCACCGGATTGCCTATTCACACATGGCGATATGGCGGTATGTTGCCTATTCGTTCCGGGGGCATTCTAATGGCTTCCGGGGGCGAAAAGTGTCCTGGAACCATCCAAACCATGTAAAGCTTCAAAGATCATTTCTGCATCCTAGAGCTATCTAAATAGCCAGCTCTATACCAAAACCGTTGCTATTATACAAAGTTATAGATAAGCTTATAATTCAATACTATAGATAGATTACTTTCTAATTTCGCTTAAATTTTCTAAATAGAGTATAAAATAAGCGAGATATATCCGGTTTACGGTAATCTTCTGTGAAGATTACGGGCACTCACTTGTAATCGTATATAAGATTATATCAGCAAGGAACTTCCTACGTCCTCAGGTTTTAGGATCCTAGATAGTAATACGGGTTATTAGTTAATGAAGTAGGTAACTAGGTTATTAATATACCTTTCTATTGTAATAGTTCTTTAATAGAAACGTATTATATAAAAGAAGTTAAGCGACTAGTATCTATAGTTATATCGCTTGATAGAACTTGTATTCGGATACTATAATAATCCTGACCTTTAATATAGTATAGCTTCGAAATAACCCGATATAATTAAGTAACTAGTAGTCTTATTATACTCGATTACAAAGATAGATAAGAAGAGATAGGATAGAATTGTGAGGTATACTCCCCGTCAGCGGGCCGTTATCGCTCCGTGAACTAGGCTCCTCGCTAGCGGACCGTTACTGCGCCCTAGGATCTGCGTCCCGCGGGCGCTACGATGTCGGACTGCGGCTCAGCTCTTCGCTAGCGTTACGCTACTATATATAAAGGTATTCAAAGACGTAAAGTGGTCATATCACTAGTACAGTATAGATGGTTCTATATTAGAACTAATCACTAAGGATCCTCAGGAAAGAAGTGGGCAGACTGCTCCTTAAGCTTCTTCCTGCGGGTAACACATAGCTGCTATCAGGCAGCTAGCGCACCACTAAGAACCTAGCTCCTAACAGCTACCAAGTCGGTCGAATATCATTCCGATCCACGCTAGCGCTCCGCGCACTAAGAGATATCAGAATAGCTTCACTAATAAGGTAGACCCCTTCTAATATAATAGTTGGTATTATAATTATCTCCCCCCTTAAGCACTGGCCCTCTAGTATAAACCTGCAGCGGCACGTATTTGCAGCGTACACCGATAGTAGGGCTAGATAGTTATATATAGAGCTCGTTAAAAACCTTCTAAAACCCGATAGGAAAAAGGAGGGAAAAGAGTCTCTACTTTACACAAGCTCCGAAATAATATAAGTATATTTACTACCGTAGTAACGAGATTGCGAGGTGAATTTATTTCGAAGTAAATCTCGTATAATGCTGGCTAACCGCCGTCGCAATATTAAAAACCCTATAGATTCCCCTTTTACTTTCTTCCTTTATAACTCCTACCATTTATAGTATATAACCTATAATCTAATACTCCTTTAATAGGTATAGACTCTGATTAATAACAGATCATCTCGTTATAACAATTTTCGATTCCTAAGTAAGCAGAGCCATCACGAAGTCATCGTAGAATACCATTAATATCTTGACAGTCAACAATAGTAGTAGTACTAGAAGTAAGTATAATTTAATACGCAAGAGCCCCGCTATCGGGGCGCTACTAATATTTGTAGTAGCGGACCTCCCGTATAGGCCGTGCCTTCAGGCATAAGTCTAGTACTACTATAGGCTAGTACCTCCTTGCACTCGGTGTAAGGGGGTATAATATAGAGTGAACCGTTGTGTTATAGTATAGGTATTACTTAATATTCTACCTACGTTCCGCTGACGTCAAAGATACTACTAGAGTTTAGGGTAGAGGCCTGGGCGCTCTCCGCCGAGTCGGCCGGTAGTATAGCAGCAGCGGGCGTGTCACGCCCGTTGGTCCAACGTATTAGGGACCTGCTTCGGCAGGTCACCTAGTAGCGCAAGGACTATAGTATAACCCCCGCCACGTCGGGCCATTAGTCGGCTCGGTAGGTAGCTAACCTGGAGGGGAGGGTACGGGTATTAGTAAGAATTCCGAATCTATAAGTTAACTCCGCTAACTCGCCGCAGGAGGTAAGTTATATCCTATTCTTTCCTTCTCTATCCTTCTATTATACCGCTTTTCTTAACTCCGCTTATACGCCTTATACGCTATATATATACCGACTAATTTCTTCCAGGATAAGGTAGAAGGGCTGCGCGTTATAAGCGCGGAGGTAAGTATAGCGGAGGAGAGTAAGGAGGAGGAAGAGAAGAGTAAGGAGGAAGAGGAAGAGGAAGAGGAAGAGGAAGAGGAAGAGGAAGAGGAAGAGGAAGAGGAAGAGGAAGAGGAAGAGGAAGAGGAAGAGGAAGAGGAAGAGGAAGAGGAAGAGGAAGAGGAAGAGGAAGAGGAAGAGAAAGAGGAAGAGGAAGAGGAAGAGGAAGAGGAAGAGGAAGAGGAAGAGGAAGAGGAAGAGGAAGAGGAAGAGGAAGAGGAAGAGGAAGAGGAAGAGGAAGAGGAAGAGGAAGAGGAAGAGGAAGAGGAAGAGGAAGAGGAAGAGGAAGAGGAAGAGGAAGAGGAAGAGGAAGAGGAAGAGGAAGAGGAAGAGGAAGAGGAAGAGGAAGAGGAAGAGGAAGAGGAAGAGGAAGAGGAAGAGGAAGAGGAAGAGGAAGAGGAAGAGGAAGAGGAAGAGGAAGAGGAAGAGGAAGAGGAAGAGGAAGAGGAAGAGGAAGAGGAAGAGGAAGAGGAAGAGGAAGAGGAAGAGGAAGAGGAAGAGGAAGAGGAAGAGGAAGAGGAAGAGGAAGAGGAAGAGGAAGAGGAGTAGGAGGGGTTTAGAGAAAGTAGGGAGGATAATAAAGAAGAGGTAGAGGAAGAAGAGGAGGTAGAGGAAGAGGAGGTAAGCTCTAGCGTACCGCCTGTTACCGCTATATACTAAGTTATATAGCTGCCTACAAGCCAACCTCGGAGCGACGTTATTCGAGGTACTATATTAGAGGATCTAGAGGAGAGGAGGATAGAGGAGAGGAGGGCAAGGAGGAGGGAGAAGAGAAAAGAGAGGAGGAGAGCTATAAAAGTAGCGAAGAGGGTAAGCAATATCGCTCCGCTACCGCCGCTTATACTAACTTTCTAGGCTCGGTCCTCTTAGATTATATTCTTACTTTTTCCTTTTAGTATTCTAGTATTTAGTAGCTCGGCGATAGAACTACAGGGTTTTATAGTTATATTCAATCAAGATAACTTTCTCCTACGCTTCCTTCCGCGTCCTATATACTCCTTATACTTATACTTAAGGACTAGTATATTAACAAGTTCATCCTCTAGTAACTATTAGTTATAGATATTACCCTATCTAGTCCACTTGACCTTATACTATATACCTTCCTTATTCTTTACCTTATTAATAATTTCTTCTACCTCCTACTATTCTTTATTATTAATAAGTTCTAGGGGCTATATAAAATCCGCTAACTCCGCGCTATCGCGTAAATAATAGAGTTTAAGTAAGGATATATAAAAGGTATTGTAGATATAATAATCCGGGGGTAGTATAAGTCGGTACGCCTGCGCTCTAACCTTATCTTTAATTCTAAAAGGGCCGACGAACTAATAGGATAGCTTCTTGCTTGGCCGCCTTTGCTTAAGGTTTTTAGCTAATAGCATTACTAATTAGCCTACTTAGTACTCTTTAGGCTTATATTCTTGGTTATAATACTTCGCCTGCGCCTTAATAGCTCCCTGCCAATACTCCTTAATCGTTTTATAATAGTACTATAACCGCTCTACCCGTTCCTTTGCTGATAGTATCTCCCCCCTTAGGGAACCGTCCCTGGCTTCCTAATGAATTTCGGGGTTATAACCGTATCCTGTAAAAAACGGCGAGTAGCCAACGGAGCTATAGAGGCTATTTATATAAGCAAATTCGGCTATAGGCAAGAGCTTTGCCTAGTTTGTTTATTCTGAATTCATAAACGTCCGCAAGAAGTACTCTAATGTCTGGTTTTGGCGTTCTATCTAACTATCCGTCTACGGGTGAAAAGCGGTGCTTATATACCGCTTGATCTTTATATGATAGTAAACCGCTAACTAGAACGTACTTATGAACACAGAGCCTCTATCGCTTATAATACTAGTTAGTATACTATATTAGCAGATAACTTCATTAAAGAAGAGTTCCGCTAGCTCAGCGGCAGCGATAGTTTTAGTAGTAGGCAGATAACGAGCTATCTTGGTGAATCTATCTACTACTACCAAAATCGAGTTATACACGACGCCACCCCGTTTACTCGGAGGTAATCCCGTTATAAAATCCATGGTCAATTCCTACTATAGACCTTTTAGTAACGGCAATGATTATAATTCGCTATAAGGACGATATCTAGCCACTTTAACCCTTTAATAGATATCGTATATACGTATATAGCTCTGCGCCTGCTCCGCGATATTATACCAATAGTACTTGCGCTACAGGAGCTCCAGCGTCTTTTCGGCTCCAAAGTATCCTACTAGGGGGTCGTCGTGGTATTTACCAATTAATTCTTATCTTAAAGTACTATCTTCAGGGATATATAGTTGTCCCTTATACCGAAGGAGGTTCTTATTATCGAAAGACTAATCTTAATCTAGAAGGCGCGGGCGCCCCTCTAACTCTACGCTGTTACTTCTATATTTCCTAACCTACTTATTATAGCGTTATAAATCAGAAATTAGCGACTTAAGTAGTCTTTAGGTATCTATATAAGGCCCTTTCTCAAGATCTCTAACGGTTTTCCTTAGTATAACTACCTGAATACCTGTAACTTACGACCCTAGCTATAGTATCGCCTTATCGGCGCGCTTACGCATACTTGTATCCTCTATAGACCAAAGTGCCAGCTTATTCTGCAATGTTAGTAATAGCTTAGTATTCAATAGCGAGGCCCCTTTATAATCTAGGCGTCTGGAAGGAGGATCAGCGGGATTGGTTTTGCCCGCTCTATAGATCATCTCGAAGTTATAAGCTACGAGCTTCAGTGCCCAGCGTGCTTACCGCGGCGTCAACTCTTTCAGCTTTATGAATCCCCGCAGATTATTATAATCCGTTAGAACCTCTACCGGGAAAAGGCTTCCTTCTAGGTAGTATCGCCACTACTTAAACGCTATAATAACTATAAGTAATTCTTAGTTATATACTTCATAATTTTGCTTAGCAGGAATCATTTTACGAGACCAGAATACAACTGGCCGCTAGCTCCCCTAGTCATCCGGTTATAACAGGATACCTGTAACAGCAAAATTCGATATATCGGTCTTAACCCTGATTTTCTGAGACGGATTGAAATGTTATAGTAGGGGGGCTTCGGTAAACTTCCTATATAGTTATTAGAACGCCGTCTGCGCGTTATCGAACTACTCGAGTAGTCCCGTTTTCCTTCTATCCTTACTACCTTTTAGTAGGCTAGTAAGTAGTACTATAATAGCCGAATAATAATGGATGAAACGACGATAGAAATTCGCAAAGCCTAGGAATACCTGGACTTCTCGATAAGTCTTCGGTATTAGCTAATCCCCAATTATCTCAACTCTGCGCGTATCTATCTCTATACCAGCGGTAGAGACGATAAAGCCTAAGTACTCAACCCGGGTCGTAAAAAACTTATACTTCTTCCGGTTCGTATAGAGTTAGAATTGCCGAAGTCTTTGGAGCACTCCTTTAACATACCTCTAGTAGTCCGCTAGGGTTTCCGAAAAAACCAAGATATTATCCAAATATACCATACACGTCATATCGACTAGGCCTATAAGGGCCCGATTAATATACGCTTGAAAAGTGGTAGGGGTATTCGCTAACCCAAATGGTATAATAAGATATTCAAAGTGACCGTAACGCGTACGGAACGCTGTCTTCTATTTATCGCTACGCTTAATTCGGATATAGTAACATCGCGCTTTCCCAAATCTTGCTGAAAACTTCTGATTTGCTGGACGCGCGGATAGGGCTGAAATTGGCCTATCAGTAGGATCAGCAAATAGCGCCCGCTAATGGGTCGATTTCAGCGCAATCAGCAAATAGCGCCCGCTAACAGCGCGATTTCAGCGCATTTAGCAACTCCGGCTTGCTAACAGCAGGATCAGCAGGATCACCAAGCATTTAGTAAATCACGTGATTGATGACTAAGCAAAAGGTCGATTTTCTATGATCGTCGCCATCGACGGCAGCGACTCCCCCGGAGCACCATCAACACCAGCTGAAAACGGACCCCGGAATCGTGCGATTGGGCCTAAATCCCCGCGGGAGTGATGTTCGTAGCGACCTTGGGGGTTTAGTTGCAGCGTCGCAGTATCGTAATCATTGCGCGCGGTCGTATAACTTCGGGGATGATTTTTAGGTGCTACTTGGTTAACTTGGAGTTGCTGACAGCAACCCGGAGTTGCTAATCCTGCTGATTTCTCGGCCCGCAATTGACATGGGATGCAGACCCTGATCGCCATGCGGCCTGCTGATAGCGCAAAACTAGCTGTGACGCTAATGACATAATCTTTTGGGAAAGCGCGATGAATATATATCCTTGAGGTCTAACTTTAAGAATACTTTAGTACCGCTTAAGCGGTCCAGCGTCTCGGTGATTAGGGGCAATAGGTGCCGATTCTTGATTATTACCGTATTCAACCCTCGATAATCCACGCAAAGATGTAGCCCCCTATCCTTTTTCGGTATAAAAAGTATAGGTACTCCTACCGGCGAAACAGAGTGGCGAATCTACTTCTTTCCTAGTATATCGTTAAGGTACCGCCGAAGCTCCGTTAACTCCGTCCTTAATAGATTATAGATAGGACTATAAGGTGGCTCCCTACCGTCTAACTTAATAGCGTAGTCTCCCTGCTTTTATTCAGGCAAGATCCCTACTTTCTTACTTAAGAAGATATCTTTAAACTCCCGTAATTCAGGAGGAAGGGTTATATTGAACTCGTTAGTCTGAGGTCGCTCCGCTATCGCGGCGCCAGCGCAAATTATAGCGAACACTTTCTATTCCTATTGCAAAACTTTACTAAATTCGGTCGGTCCATCCAGCTGTATCAGCCTAGGATTTATTTGGTACCGCTATTAGCGCGCTAGTGTATTAACTATAATACCTGACTTATAAAGCGCTGGCATCCCGATGATTAAATCGGGACCCTCCTAGTCTACGGCGTAGAACAAGGAACTACATTCCTTTTCTTGCCCCTAGTTATTAGTAGCTATATAGCTTAACTGAAACGCCCCATAACAAAAGGCGCCTTATCCGCTCGGCCATACCGGTATCGGCAAGACAGCGCGTTCTGGCTATAAATCATATTGCACCACGAACCGCTGAGAGACCAAGCTAATCGTCGCCCTAGGGTCAATCAGCCCCTTGACGGGCTATCGACCACCTAGGAGGATTACTTGTCCCGTAAGGTAAAGAGGTTCTAAGGCTTCTATTCGTCTGTCTTCCCCCGCTTGCTTAGCGGTAGCGGGGTACTGTCTTTTTTTAACTGTACCGTATTAATAGGGGTGAAGCTTAGATCATCCCTATAGGGATATTCTGGTTTCTAATGCCCCGTCTTACCGTAATGATAATAACTATTATCACAGTAGTTAGGGTCAGCCTTAGGTACTGGATAAGACTTAGAATTTCGTCTCCTCTTGCCACCTCGCTAATATCCCGCTAGCTCTCCGCTAGCGGACTCAGTCGGAGTACTAGACACCCGTTCTTCTAAAGGCCTACCCTTACTACTAGACCTAGGCGTTAATAGGTAACGCTTAAGGTTCTTTTCCTATATAATCGCAAGTGCTAAGAGACCATTACGCGTCGTCGGGATACTACCGGTACTTAGGATTTTAGACTTTAACTCAGGGCGGAGTTTAGTTAAAAAGCTATTCACCCGGAACTCTTCTGATAGGGGAGTAATATAGCTTTCCAGTTCTTCTAGGTAAGCTTTAAAGACAGAAACCTTCTGTCCCTACTATTACTTAGCGCTATTTAAGCGCTTATAGGCAAGCAGTCAGCGATTCACTAGGTCTGCTACTAAATCTAAGAGAAACTGAGAAAAGTTCTTAAAAGAGTAATCGTCTAGCTGTTCCTTCCGAAAGTATTAGCGCTACTACGTCGCTGTATCCCCTTCTAGGGACTATATATAGTAGAGGATTTTCGCCCTATCGGTAGTAAAATATTCAGGACTTAGGAGGAATTTGATTTTGATATCGGCGAACTAGCGAATATACTCTCCTTCGCTATTACCGTGATAGAGCTATATCTTTTTAGGGCGTATTATCTTTGCCGCCAGTAAGACTAATAGTGCCTCGCTATTACTAAGCCCCTCAAAGTCTTCTATATTAGCTTTAGCTCCCAGTCGAAGCTCTATATTCCGAGCTTCTAACTCCCGGACACGTTTTTCTTCTAATAAGTATTGGTTTTCTACCTTAAGTTAGGTAATCCTCTACTAGAGTGCCGGAGATAAAAGGGTCGAGTCTAAGGACTCTACTATCGGTAGGTTATCGGGGTGTATAGTCTCCGGTTCTAGTTCTTCTGAAGAGCGCGGTTGTCTTACTATAATATCCTACTCTAGGCCTTTAGCCTTAAAGGTTGGAGTAATTAGAACTATAAGGTATACTCCCCGTCAGCGGGCCGTTATCGCTCTATAAACTAGGCTCCTCGCTAGCGGACCGTTACTATACCCTAGGATCTGCGTCCCGCGGGCGCTACGATATCGGACTACGGCTCAGCTCTTCGCTAGCGTTACGCTACTATATATAAAGGTATTCAAAGACGTGAAGTAGTCATATTACTGGTATAGTATAGATGGTTCTATATTAGAACTAATTACTAAGGATCCTCAGGAAAGAAGTGGGCAGACCGCTCCTTAAGCTTCTTCCTACGGGTAATATATAGCCGCTATTAGGCAGCTAGCGTACTACTAAGAACCTAGCTCCTGATAGCTGCCAAGTCGGTCGAATATTATTCCGATCCACGCTAGCGCTCCGCGCACTAAGAGACATCGGAACAGCTTCACTAACAAGGCAGACCCCTTCCAATATGATAGTTAGTATTACAAGAATCTATATACCCTTTATACTTCGAAGTCTTTAGGTTATATATTAATATCTCCCTATATAGTCGTACTACCTTGAATTAAGACTTTGCAATAGATCTATACCTCGGCTATTATACTATTAGCCTAGCTAGGATTCTTTTCGGGCTAAGGAGTCGAGTATCGACCCCTACTACCCGTTAAGATTATAGCCTATATATAGTAGGTTACTTTCTCTATAACTTTATAATACCTAGCTAAGGAGTACCCATATTGGCGTCGAAGGAGGCTACCTTATAGTAGGCTAGGTAGCTCTTCCTATACTTGATAGTCTTCAGCGCTATCACCGATATTTATAGTATATAGATACTAACGACGATATCCGTTTAAGGTAGAAGATATAGCGGACCTTGAGATTAACGAGACTCTTCTACTTAGGGAACTAGGTAGACGAAGGCTTAAGGAGTAATAGGGGTTCACTATTATCCGATACTATACTTTATTAGTTATACTATCCGCGGTATTATAATAGACTTACCCTTAAGCGAATTCGTTTAGGTTAGAGTATATCTACTTCTATTTCCTCTTCCTCCGCTTCTCCGGAGTATTTACCTCCCTCGCCTACCGAATATTCATTATTATACTCCTCGTCGCGCGTCTCTCGGTAACGTTTAGTATAGTATTTAGAGGGGGATAGTGTTACGAACCACGTTGCGTGCGGTAGTCCGTTATATATAGATTGATTCTCAATAGGGATAGAGGTACAACAGAGCAAGAGGGTGAAGTAGGCTTCAAGTGATACTAAGCGGGTCTAGTATATAATTAGATGATATATATTTAGTGCCTAGCCTAAGAGATCTATCGTATATAGTAAACAATTAAATAGCAAGTTGAGCACGATTGTTACAAACCACGTTGCGTGCGGTGGTTCTATGGATTGATTCTCAATAGGGATGGAGGTGCAACCTGACAAGAGTATGAAGCAGGCTTCAAGTAATGCTAAGCGGGTCTGGTATATAATTAGATGATATATATTCAGTGCCTAGCCTAAGAGATCTATCGCATATAGTAGACAATTGAATAGCAAGTTAAGCACGATGCTCCAAGTGGTAAGCAGTGCTCCGCATATATAGATATACGAAATCCATACCAAGCATTCTTGATCGCACTGATCGCACTGATCGCATCTGCGCTTATTACGACCACTGCGCTCATCGCTTAATATGCCAAGCCTTCCTGATCGCACTGATCGCACTGATCGCATCTGCGCTTATTGCAACCACTGCGCTCATCGCTTAACATGCCAAGCCTTCAGGGTCTATCCGAGTCGGATACCGACTCGTCGACTCGAACTATAACGGGCGCTACGCTCTATAAGTATATCCCTAATTATGTTTCCTGATCGTAACATTAGCTCCCTCTCCCAGATTTCTCGTCCCGAGAAACCATCTATCCTTTATACCACCCCGACGTACTAAACGTTCAGATAAACCGACCGTCCGCCGAACGGTATTGGCCAGTAAGCTAAACGAAGTTATTATACGGCTGTACTCCCGATATATTACCAGCGGCAAACAGTGCCTGATAGGTACAGGGTCCGACAGGTATTCTAACTGTATAGGCAGCGGTAGGAAATGCGACCTTATAGTGTCACCCCTCGAAATACGTCGTATTAAGACGGAACGAAAGGAAGCGTAGTTATAGTTAAAAAATATGCGCGAAGAGCTCGAGGATTATATACAAAAATCAATAGAGGAATCTATACGTCTTTAGACTACGCTAACGCGCCTTTAGATATAGTATAAATATCTTGAAAATAAAAAGCGGAAGATTACAGACTAAGAGATACAGAATATTAAGGAGTTAGAAGAAGACTAGCGGTCTATCCCAAGCATTCCTAATAACTAGATATTCAACGTCTCGTCCGAACAATTTGGCTTCCCAGCCGGAACTAATTAGTCCTCCTTCTATAACGCTCCCGGAACTCTTACAGAAGTTCCTGGCAGTTCGTAAGGTTCTTAAGTAGTTCCCAGGTATTTTCGGTATCGTTATACCCTTTCTATTTAACTAGATATTTCTAATCAACCTAATTTAGAATCCTCTTAACCTCGAACTCCGTTTCTTCTTCAATATTATAATAAAATATTTCCTATAAGGGTATATTAGAGTCTACTAGCTCTAAGAGTAAGATATAGAATACTAGATATACCTTGGCGTCAGGTAGAAGCTCGAGTTTATAGTTAATAGGTCCTTTTACCTATTTAATTAAGAATAGTCTAACCTTAATATAATCCAGTTTCTTGCTTAGTCTCGTCGTTCTTATATTTTTTATTAGGAGGTATACTTTATCCCCCTTTTTTAGCTAAGGAACATTCTTTCTTTTCTTATTAACTCGTTCCTTTAGTTTATAATTTAAGCTCTTGATAGATCTTTATATATCCTTATATAAATTCTTTAGCTCGTCTACCTTCACTAAGGCTTTTTCTGTGTTAGGTCCCTCCCTAGATTATAGAAAAGTGTTTATATTCTTCCTATAATTGGCAAAGAATAGTGTCAGCTTTGTTATATCTGATATCTTGTCGTTATATACTAGTTATACTATTAGGAGTAGTAATACCCAGTTATCCTATTTCTGGTTAACGTAGTACCTAAGGTACGCTTCTATTATCTAATTTGCACGTTCCGTTTATCTATCTATCTACGGATAGTATACTATTAATATTCTTAGTTTTATTCCGATTACTCCGATAAGTATCTTCTAGTAATTAGATATAAAGAGCTTATCTCTATCTGACGTGATTGACTTTAGTATACTATAGTCCCTTATTAGCCTGTCCAACAATATAAATACTAGCTAATCTACTTTATAGATTTCCTTGAAAGGTACTATAATAGTATACTTCGTTAACTTATCTATAATAACTATAATTGAATCGAAGGTATCCTAAGTAGCTGGATCCTTAGATAGTAGTAACTTAACTATAAAGTCTATTATGACATCGTCCTATAGTAATTCTAGAACTGGTACAAATTATATTTGTCCATATTTGGCATATCATACAGACTTGTTCTGCTGGCATTGAATATATTCTTTAATATATTATTCAACGCGCGCTCGAAGTTTTAGCGCCGCGTATCCTCGTTCTAGGAGTTCCACTATCTTAGCGACTCCCGGGTAACCTTATAACGGGTCGTCGTAGTAATCCCTAATTACTTCTTCTATGTATTATTCGGGTAGATAAGTTTTCCCCTAGTACTTGAGCAATACCGTATCTAGCTAATCCTTCCTTAGGGTTATTACGAATATATCGTCTTCGTAGGCCTTTACGATCCTATTAGTCGTATCAGGTCCCGTTATACGAAGGGTTATGGCTAATACCTAGTGTGGTACTAATAATCCGTCCGCTTCTTTCTTTAGGATTAGTCGCTCTATAACGTTCTTCTCTTCTATATAGTCTAATCGCCTACTAAGGGCGTCTACTCGACCATTATCCTTCCCTAGGGTATAGGTTATCTTGAACTTATATTGACCTAGTAGTTCTAACTATCGGACCTATCGTCTATTTAACTCCTTTATTATTATAAAGTTAAGAAGGTTCTTATAGTCTATAAAGATAGTTAAGTCCGAGTAGCTTTCTACGTATACTTGCCAGTTCTAAAGTATATATACTATAGTAAGTAACTCCTTGTCGTATATATTATAGTTCTATTCTACTACTAATATCTTCCTTGAATAGTAGGTAACTAGATACTATTTTTAGTCTTTCATCTAGTATAAGTATACTCCTATTATAAGATCCGATACGTCCGTTTCGATACAAGCTAGCTCGTTTATTTAAAAGGTACAGAGTACTAGTAGATCCGCATATACTTTCTTTAATATATCGAATGATTTCTATTAGTCTTTTCCCTATATAAACCTAATATCTTTCTTCGTAATATCTATTAGTAGTAGTACCTTCTTAGAGTAGCCCTCGATAAACTTCCTATTAAAGTTAGTAAATCCTAAGAAGCTTTATACTACTTTAACGTCCTATAGTATAGGCTATTTAGCTATAGCCTTAATCTTCTCCGGGCTTATACTAATACCTTTTATACTAACTATAAATCCTAGAAACTCTACTAATTCCCTGTAGAATTCGCACTTTTCTAGTTTAAGAAGAAGTTTCGCTTATAATAGGTATCCGAGGACGTCCTGTATATACTCTATATATTCTTTCTTATTCTTAGAATAAATCAGTATATTATCGAGGTACGCTATCGCTGTTCGATCTAAGTATACTCGTACAATATTATTAATAAGTGCTTAGCAGGTTACTAGTGCGTTGGTAAGTCTAAACGGTATCACTAGGTACTCGTAGTAGCTATATCTCGTTCGGAAGGTAGTCTTCTATTCTTCGCCTCCTTTCATCCAAATTAGATTATATACGCCTCTAAGATCCAGTTTAGTAAATATCTTTGCTTTTCCGAGCTAATCCTATAGCTCTCCTATATTTAGCAATAGATATCTATTCTTGATAGTAATATTATTTAACTTTCGATAGTCGACGTATAGTCTTAAGCTTCTATCCTTCTTTAGTGCAAAGAGGATCAGGTAACCTACTAGTAATTTGGATTCCCGAATAAATCCCTTTTTAAGGTTCTCGTCAATATACCTATAAAGTACTTTAAGTTCCTTTTCTGATAATACGTAAATAGGTCCAAATATTAGTTACTTACCAGGTTCGAGTTCGATCTTATAATCCTATAGCTAGTACTTAGGTAATACTTCTATATTCGTCTCTTCCTCGAATAAGTATACCTACTTACTATATTCCTAAGGGATAGAGGGTATATTAGTTCCTCCCTTATCTCTTACTTTATTATCCCGCTAACCTTTACTAGTAACTATAGAGTCGGACTACCTTTTAGTACCGTCCTTGTGCGAAGCTAAGGTAATATATACCTCGACTAGTCTTCGGTTCAACTTCTCATCTACTATTAAATACTACTAATATATAGGTATAATCCTAGTAACATTACCGGATTAATCTATCTTGAGTACTCCTCGAGCCTAATCGATTATTAGGTTATACTTCTTTAACCAAGGTATTCCTAAAATTATATAATAGGTAGCCATCCTAATAATATCAAAGGTAATCTCCTTATAGTAGCGCTGAATTATAATAGGTAACGAAAGTATCTCTTCGTCTACCTTTCCTATTAATAGTATTAACCTATCGGCTATCTGAAGATTATACTAGTATAACTTCTTCCGAGTTAGTATTCTAGTTATCCGTACTAGATCTCGTAAGATAAAATCTCTAGTAGCTCTAGAATCTATTATCGCAACGGTCCGCTATCCGTTAACAATCACTAGTGTTTTCACATGTGTATTATATTGCGCGGAATATAGATGTTATTTAGGGGTTAATATATTGATCTCCTTATAGCTACCCCTGCTATAAGGGATTACTCTTTTCCCTGTACGGGGAGGAATCCTACAAGTTATTTCTCGAACTTATATTTCTTGTAGTCGTCGTATAAATATATATACTACTATTATAGGTAGTACTAGTTTGCTTCTAGACTCCAGCGTCTTATTTGGTTTCTATAGTATACTTCTTCCTCGTCTTTCTTGCGTAGGAAGTAGCTTAGTTATTATTTTCTTACTAAGTGCTAAGGGTATCTATCGTCCTTATACTTATAGTACTAGTAATTACTATAGGATAATTTTATTAGAACTCCCAGTTCCTTTCTGCGGTTAATTCTATAATAGTTATAACTATTCTCTATATACTATCTCTAGTAGACTTCCTTATATTTAGGGTAATAGTAGTTATACCTGAAGTCTAAGATACCAAAATCGTTCTAGAATTCTCTTAGTCTTTCTTCCTCTAAGTATTCTCTTCTCTCCTTAGATATAGTAGATCCAGGTTCGGGTATTATCGGTAGTCCTTTTCTTTTAATTATAACTTCCTATTCCGATTCTTCCTCGTCCTAATCCTACTCAGGTTACTTTCCCTAGGCGTTACTACTATCTCTAATATATAGCTTCCCTATCCAAGTATTAGCTTCATTCGTGAAGCTATCGTCGGAGAACTCCTCGTCTCCCAAGTCAGATTCTTCTTCTAGTTACTAGCTATCGACTTCGTTCCATATTGGTAAGATTCTACTAGAATCACTATCCTAGTCCTGTACCTTTTCTAGTACATTTAGCTACTGTCGATACACTATATTTTTCAACTTATAGTCTCTAGCGAAGTGGCCCGGTTTGCTATAGCTATAACACGTAAGTATTTTCTTTCTGCCCCCTTGCTACTTCTTGCCCCTAGCTAGCCCTCTAAAGGCCTATTTACCTTTCTTCTCCGTAAAATCTAGTTCTATTAGCGCTAGTCCGTAAGGGTCGCATTCTTTATAACCTAGGCGGTAGCTCTTCGATTTAGTAAAAAAGCTCGAGTATCCTATCCCGCCGACTCCTCCGTCGTACCTTTTTTCTATAGTCCTTTTAAATAACTTATTATTAATTTCGATTACTTCTTTAATTAGTTTATTAAGGGTATCAAGGATAATCCCTGACCTTATAAGTTCGTCCTTAATATTATCCTTTAGACCTCTTCGGTATATAGTTATTAATATATTATCGTCCTAGTTAGTCTTCGCTATATACTACTAGAACTAAGTCGAATATTCCGATACAGACTTCTTCTAAGTTAAGTACTAGATAGTTCGTATCGCTATATTAACTTCGTTAGACGGTCCGAATATACGGCAGATTTCGAGTCTAAATATAGCTATACTTTCTATCTACTACTTAATCTTACCGTCCTCGTCGTTATCTTCTATATACTTTTTTAGGAACGGATTAACCTATTTTTAGGCTCTCCCACGTAAGTAAGTAATAGCGAAGGTAGGATATCGTTATATAGGTATAAGGTCCCCTTAGAACTTCAGATACAATAATACCTAGGATAGCTATCCCTCGAGCTTATCTCTCTCTCTATAGTATAAGTCGGGCTAGGCTATCTTGATATACCTGCTAAGTCCTTCGTTAATAGTAGGGCGTCTCTATCTACTTCCTCCTCCTGAGGAGCTTAGGGTAGGTACCCTAGGGTCTCTTAGTATAGCACTCATCCTTAAGGGTACTCAAAGTATTACGAACTATATTATATACGGTAGTTCTATAGATTGATTCTCAATAGGGATAGAGGTATAACCTAATAAGAGTATAAAGCAGGCTTCAAGTAATACTAAGCGGGTCTGGTATATGATTAGATAATATATATTCAGTACCTAGCCTAAGAGATCTATCGTATATAGTAGACAATTAAATAGCAAGTTAAGCACGATACTCCAAGTGGTAAGTAGTGCTCCGTATATATAGATATACGAAATCCATGCCAAGCATTCTTGATCGCACTGATCGCACTGATCGCATCTGCGCTCATTGCGACCACTGCGCTCATCGCTTAACATGCCAAGCCTTCCTGATCGCACTGATCGCACTGATCGCATCTGCGCTCATTGCGACCACTGCGCTCATCGCTTAACATGCCAAGCCTTCAGGGTCTGTCCGAGTCGGACACCGACTCGTCGACTCGAACCATGACGGGCGCTACGCTCCATGAGCGCATCCCTGATCATGTTTCCTAATCGTAACAACGATGCTCCAAGTGGTAAGCAGTACTCCGCATATATAGATATACGAAATCCATGCCAAGCATTCCTGATCGCACTGGTCGCACTAATCGCACCGCGCTTATTGCGACCACTACGCTTATCGCTTAACATGCCAAGCCTTCTTAATCGCACTGATCGCACTAATCGTACCGCGCTTATTACGACTACTGCGCTTATCGCTTAATATGCCAAGCCTTCAGGGTCTATCCGAGTCGGATACTAATTCGTCGACTTGAACTATAACGGGCGCTACGCTCCTTGAGCGTATCCCTGATTATATTTCCTGATCGTAATATTAGCTCCCTCTCCCAGATTTCTCGTCCCGAGAAACTATCTATCCTTTATACTACCCCGATATACTAAATATTTAGATAAACCGACTGTCTACCGAACGGTATTGGCCAGTAAGCTAACCGAAGTCGTGATACGGCTGTGTTCCCGATATGTTGCCAGCGGCAAGTAGTACTTAATAGGTATAGGTTCCGATAGGTATTCTAACTGTGTAGGCAGCGGTAGAAAATACGACCTTATAGTATTACCCCTTAAGATATATTATATTAAGATAGAACGAAAGGAAGTATAGTTATAGTTAAAAACTACGTGCGAAGAGTTAGCTCGTAATACGGAAGAGTCTATATATCTTTAGGCTATACTAATATACCTTTAGATATAGTATAAATAACTCGAAGATAAAAAGCGGAAGATTATAGACTAAGAGATATAGAATATTAAGGAGTTAGAAGAAGACTAGCGGTCTATCCCAAGCGTTCCTAATAGCTAGATATTTAATATCTTGTCCGAATAGTTTGGCTTCCTAGATAGAACCGATTAGTCCTCCTTCCTAATCGTTCCCGGAACTCCTATAGAAGGTCCTAGCAGTTCCGGAGGTTCCTAAGAGGTTCCTAGGTATTTTCGGTATTATCGTACCCTTTCTATTTAACTAGATACTTCTAATTAACCTAATTTAGAATCCTCTTGACCTCGAACTCCGTTTCTTCTTTAATATTATAATAAAATATTTCCTATAAGGGTATATTAGAGTCTACTAGCTCTAAGAGTAAGATATAGAATATCGGATATACCTTGGCGTTAGGTAGAAGCTCGAGTTTATAGTTAATAGGTCCTTTTACCTATTTAATTAAGAATAGTCTAACCTTAATATAATCTAGTTTCTTACTTAGTCTCGTCGTTCTTATATTTTTTATTAGGAGGTATACTTTATCCCCCTTCTTTAGCTAAGGAATATTCTTTCTTTTCTTATTAATTCGTTCCTTTAGTTTAGAATTTAAGCTTTCGATAGATCTTTATATATCTTTATATAAATTCTTTAGCTTATCCGCCTTTACTAAGGCTTTTTCTATATTAGGTCCCTCTCTAGATTATAGAAAAGTATTTATATTCTTTCTATAATTGGCTAAGAATAGTATTAGCTTTATTATATCTAATATCTTATTATTATATACTAGTTATACTATTAGAAGTAGTAATACCTAGTTATCCTATTTCTAGTTAACGTAGTACCTAAGGTACGCTTCTATTATCTAATTTGTATATTCTATTTATCTATCTATCTGCGGATAGTATATTATTAATATCCTTAGTTTCGTTCTAATTACTCTAATAAGTATCTTCTAGTAATTAGATATAAAGAGCTTATCTCTATCTAATATAATTAACTTTAGTATACTATAATCCCTTATTAGCCTGTCCAATAATATAAATACTAGCTAATCTACTTTATAGGTTTCCTTGAAAGGTACTATAATAGTATACTTCGTTAGTTTATCTATAATGACTATAATTGAATTAAAGGTATTATAAGTAGCTAGATCCTTAGATAGTAGTAACTTAACTATAAAGTCTATTATAATATCGTCCTATAGTGATTCTAGAACTAGTATAAATTATATTTGTCCATATTTGGTATATCGTATAGACTTATTCTACTAGTATTAAATATATTCTTTAATGTATTATTTAACGCGCGCTCGAAGCTTTGGCGCCGCGTATCCCCTTTCTAGGAGCTCTATTATTTTGGCGACTCCCGGATAACCTTATAATAGGTCGTCGTAGTAATCCCTAACTACTTCCTCTATATATTACTCAGGTAGATAAGTCTTTTCCCGGTATTTAAGTAATACTATATCCGGCTAATCCTTTCTTAGGATTATTACGAATATATTATCTTCGTAGGCCTTTACGATCCTATTAGTCGTATTAGGTCCTATTATACGAAGGGTTATAGCTAATACCTAGTATAGTACTAATAATCTATCGGCTTCTTTCTTTAGGATTAGTCGTTCCGTAATATTCTTTTCTTCTATATAGTCTAATCGTCTACTAAGGGTATCTACTCGACTATTATCCTTTCCTAGGGTATAGGTTATCTTGAACTTATATTAACCTAGTAGTTCTAACTATTAGACCTATTATCTATTTAACTCCTTTATCGTTATAAAGTTAAGAAGGTTCTTATAGTCCGTAAAGATAGTTAAGTCTAAGTAGCTTTCTGCGTATACTCGCCAGTTCTAAAGTATATATACTACGGCAAGTAACTCCTTGTCGTATATATTATAGTTCTATTCTACTACTAATATCTTCCTTGAATAGTAGGTAACTAGATACTATTTTTAGTCTTTCATCTAGTATAAGTATACTTCTATTACGAGATCTAATATATCCGTTTTAATATAAGCTAGCTCGTTTATTTAAAAGGTATAGAGTACTAGTAGATCTATATATACTTTCTTTAATATATTAAATGATTTCTATTAGTCTTTTCCCTATATAAACCCGATATCTTTCTTCGTAATATCTATTAGTAGTAGTACTTTCTTAGAGTAGCCCTCGATAAACTTCCTATTAAAGTTAGCAAATCCTAAGAAGCTTTATACTACTTTAACGTCCTATAGTATAGGCTATTCAGCTATAGCCTTGATCTTCTCCGGGCTTATACTAATACCTTTTATACTAACTATAAATCCTAGAAACTCTACTAATTCCCTATAGAATTCGCACTTTTCTAGTTTAAGAAGAAGTTTCGCTTGTAATAGGTATCTAAGGATATCCTATATATATATAATATATTCTTTCTTATTCTTAGAATAAATTAGTATATTATCGAGGTACGCTATTACTATTCGATCTAAGTATACTCGTATAATATTATTAATAAGTACTTAGTAGGTTACTAGTGCGTTAGTAAGTCTAAATAGTATTACTAGATACTTATAATAGCTATATCTCGTTCGGAAGGTAGTTTTCTATTCTTCGCCTCCTTTTATCCGAATTAGGTTATATATACCTCTAAGATCTAGTTTAGTAAATATCTTTGCTTTTCTAAGCCGATTCTATAGCTCGCCGATATTAGGTAAAGGATATCTATTCTTAATTATAATATCGTTTAACTTTTAATAGTCGATATATAGTTATAAACTTCTATCCTTCTTTAGTATAAAGAGGATTAGGTAACCTACTAGTAATTTAGATTCTTAAATAAATCCTTTTTTGAGGTTCTCGTTAATATACCCGCGAAGTACTTTAAGTTCCTTTTCTAATAATACGTAAATAGGTCTAAATATTAGTTGCTTACTAGGTTCGAGTTCGATTTTATAATCCTATAGCTAATACTTAGGTAATACTTCTATATTTATCTCTTCCTCGAATAAGTACGCCTACTTACTATATTCCTAAGGGATAGAGGGTATATTAGTTCCTCCCTTAACTCTTACTTTATTATCCCGCTAACCTTTACTAGTAACTATAGAGTCGGACTACTCTTTAGTACCGTCCTTATGCGAAGCTAAAGTAATATATACCTCGACCGGTCTTCGGTTCGACTTCTTATCTACTATTAAACGCTACTAATACGTAGGTATAATCCTGGTAATATTTCCGGATTGATCTATCTTGAGTACTCCTCGAGCCTAATCGATTATTAGGTTATACTTCTTTAACTAAGGTATTCCTAAAATTATATAATAGGTAGCTATCCTAATAACGTTAAAGGTAATCTCCTTATAGTAGCGCTAAATTATAATAGGTAACGAAAGTATCTCTTCGTCTACCTTTCCTGTTGATAGTATTAACCTATCGGCTATCTAAAGATTATACTACTACGACTTCTTTCGAGTTAGTATTCTAGTTATTTATACTAAGTCTCGCGAGATAAAGTTTCTAGTAGCTCTAGAATCTATTATCGCAACGGTCCGCTATCCGTTAACGATTACTAGTATCTTTATATATATATTATATTGCGCGGAATATAGATATTATTTAGGGGTTAATATATTAATCTCCTTATAGCTACCCCTACTACGAGGGATTACTCTTTTCCCTATACGGGGAGGAATCCTATAAGCTACTTCTCGAACTTGTATTTCTTGTAGTTATCGTGTAAATATATATACTACTATTATAGATAGTACTGGTTTACTTCTAGACTCTAACGTCTTATTTAGTTTCGATAGTATACTTCTTCCTCGTCTTTCTTGCGTAGAAAGTAGCTTAGTTATTACTTTCTTACTAAGTACTAAGGGTATCTATCGTCCTTATACTTATAGTACTAGTAATTACTATAGGATAATTTTATTAGAACTCCTAGTTCTTTTCTATAGTTAATTCTATAATAGTCGCAACTATTTTCTATATACTATCTCTAGTAGACTTCCTTATATTCAGGGTAATAGTAGTTATACCTAAAGTCTAAGATACTAAAATCGTTCTAGAATTCTTTTAGTCTTTCTTTCTCTAAGTATTCTCTCTTCTCCTTAGATATAGTAGATCTAGGTTTAGGTATTATCGGTAGTCCTTTTCTTTTAATTATAACCTTCTATTCCGATTCTTCCTTATCCTAATCCTATTTAGGTTACTTTCCCTAGGTATTACTACTATCTCTAATATATAGCTTCTCTATCCGAGTATTAGCTTTATTTATAAAGCTGTCGTTAGAGAACTCCTTATCTCCTAAGTTAGATTCCTCTTCTTATTACTAACCGTAGACTTTATTCTATATTAGTAAGATTCTACTAGAATTACTATCCTAGTCCTATACTTTTTCTAGTATATTTAGCTACTATTGATATACTATGTTTTTTAACTTGTAGTCTCTAGCGAAGTAGCCCGGTTTACTATAGCTATAATACGTGAGTATTTTCTTCCTACCCTATTACTGCTTCTTGCCCCTAGCTAGCCCTCTAAAGGCCTATTTACCTTTCTTCTCTATAAAATCTAGTTCTATTAGCGCTAGTCCGTAAGGGTCGTATTCTTTATAACCTAGGCGGTAGCTCTTCGATTTAGTAAAAAAGCTCGAGTATTCTATCCTACCGACTCCTCCGTTATACCTTTTTTCTATAGTCCTTTCGAATAACTTATTATTAATTTCGATTACTTCTTTAATTAGTTTATTAAGGGTATTAAGAATAATTCCCGTCCTTATAAATTTATCCTTGATATTATCCTTTAGACCTCTTCGGTATATAGTTATTAATATATTATCATCCTAGTTAGTTTTTGCTATATACTACTAGAACTAAGTCGAATACTCCGATATAGACTTCTTCTGAGTTAAGTACTAGATAGTTTGTATTACTATATTGACTTCATTGGATAGTCCGAATATATAGCGGATTTCAAGCCTGAATATTACTATACTTTCTATCTACTACTTAATCTTACTATCCTTATTATTATCTTCTATATACTTCTTTAGGAATAGATTAACCTACTTTTAGGCTCTTCTATATAAGTAAGTAATAGCGAAGGTAGGATATCTCTATATAGGTATAAGGTCCCCTTAGAACTTTAGATATAATAATACCTAGGATAGCTATCCCTCGAGTTTATCCCTCTCTCTATAGTATAAGTCGGGCTAGGCTATCTTAATATACCTACTAAGTCCTTCGTTAATAGTAGGGTATCTCTATCTACTTCCTCCTCCTAAAGAGCTTAGAGTAGGTACCCTAGGGTCTCTTAGTATAGTATTTATCCTTAAGGGTACTCAAAGTATTACGAACTACGTTGCGTACGGTAGTCTATTATATATAGATTGATTCTTAATAGGGATAGAGGTATAATAGAGTAAGAGGGTAAAGTAGGCTTCAAGTAATACTAAGCGGGTCTGGTATATAATTAGATAATATATATTTAGTGCCTAGCCTAAGAGATCTATCGTATATAGTAAACAATTGAATAGTAAGTTAAGTACGATACTCTAAGTGGTAAGTAGTGCTCCGCATATATAGATATACGAAATCCATGCCAAGTATTCCTGATCGCACTGGTCGCACTGATCGCACCGCGCTCATTGCGACCACTGCGCTCATCGCTTAATATGCCAAGCCTTCTTGATCGTACTGATAGTACTAATCGCACCGCGCTTATTGCGACCACTGCGCTCATCGCTTAACATGCCAAGCCTTCAGGGTCTATCCGAGTCGGATACCGATTCGTCGACTCGAACCATAACGGGCGCTACGCTCCTTGAGCGCATCCCTGATCATGTTTCCTAATCGTAACAGATAGCTTATTATCTAATAGGTCGTCGAGGTTAGATAGTAACTACGTACTAGCTCTAGTCGCCCTGAATAACTAGATAGATTTATTATTGCCGTTAACTAGCCTATAGAGTTTGGATATCTATAGATAATATTAATAACAAGTGAGTGCCCGTAATCTTCACAGAAGATTACCGTAAACCGGATATATCTCGCTTATTTTATACTCTATTTAGAAAATTTAAGCGAAATTAGAAAGTAATCTATCTATAGTATTGAATTATAAGCTTATCTATAACTTTGTATAATAGCAACGGTTTTGGTATATATAAGAGCTGGCTATTTAGATAGCTCTAGGATGCAGAAATGATCTTTGAAGCTTTATATGGTTTGGATGGTTCCAGGACACTTTTCGCCCCCGGAAGCCATTAGAATGCCCCCGGAACGAATAGGCAACATACCGCCATATCGCCATGTGCGAATAGGCAATCCGGTGCCATATCGCCATGTGCGAATAGGCAATCCGGCGCCATATCGCCATGTGCGAATAGGCAATCTACCGCCATATCGCCATGTGCGAATAGAGCAATCCGGTGCCATATCTCCATGTGCGAATAGCCAACCTGCCGCCATATCGCCATGTGCGAATAGGCAATCCGGTGCCATATCGCCAACTGTGCGAATAGGCAATCTACCGCCATATCGCCATGTGCGAATAGGCAATCCGGTGCCATATCTCCATGTGCGAACAGGCAATCCAGCGCCATATCGCCATGTGCAGAATAGGTAATCCAGCGCCATATCGCCATGTGCGAATAGGCAATCCGTCGCCATATCACCATGTGCGAATGAGCCATCCGGTGCCATATCGCCATGTGCGAATGAGCCATCCGGTGCCATATCGCCATGTGCGGATAGGCAATCCATCGCCATATCGCCATATGCGAATAGGCAACCTGCCGCCATATCGAATAGGCAACCCGGTGCCATATAGCCAACAGTGCGAATAGGCAATCCAGTGCCATATCGCCATGTGCCGAATGGGCAATCCTATGCCATATCGCCATGTGCGAATAGGCAATCTACCGCCATATCGCCATGTGCGAATAGGCAATCTACCGCCATATCTCCATGTGCGAACAGGCAATCCATCGCCATATCGCCATGTGCAGAATAGGCAATCCAGCGCCATATCGCCATGTGCGAATTGAGCCATCCGGTGCCATATCTCCATGTGCGAACAGGCAATCCATCGCCATATCGTCATGTGCAGAATAGGCAATCCAGCGCCATATCGCCATGTGCGAATAGGCAATCCATCGCCATATCGCCATGTGCGAATTGAGCCATCCGGTGCCATATCGCCATGTGCGAATAGGCAATACATCGCCATATCGCCATGTGCGAATAGGCAACCTGCCGTCATATCGAATAGGCAACCTGATCGCCATATCGCCATGTGCGAATATTGCTTATAAGTTTTGCGCAAATAGACCGATTTAAAAAATTTCGACGGTATTGGAAAGCGCATGCTTGGTTCCAAAACTGATAAGATTATCTCGATATCATATGACATATGTGGCGCGGGGCATTACTGCGAAGAAGTTGCGGTGCGCATTCAACTTTTGATGTTCCAGGGTCCGGAGGCGCCAAGCTCAATGCTTGGCATTTGCTACTGAGCTCGCACTGCCTGCAAAACAAAGTGAAAACGCTTCTTTTGCTCATAACTATTGCGTAAGTAGACTGATTTTGAAAATTTTGACGGTGTTAGAAAGCGCATGCTTGGTTCCAAAACTTATGAAATCATCTCGATATTATATGATGTATGTGGCGCGGGGAAGTCCTGCGAAGAAGTTACGGTGCGCAAGCAAAACATGGCGAAAACGCTTCTTTTGCTCATAACTATTGCGCAAATGGGCCGATTCTAAAAATTCTTGATGCGCAAGCAAGCTAATGATTGAATCCAAAACATATGAAATCATCTCGATATCATATGACGTATATGGCGCGGGGAAGTAGTGCGAAGAAGTTGCGATGTAAATTCAAGTTTTGGTGGTTGAAGGCGCTAGCCGAGAGAGGGAACACTGAATATAGGGCCAATCTAATTGGCTATAAGTGCGGAATTGCTCCGAATTTCGCCATAATCTGTTATTAGAAGAAGATCATCCTATTAGAGGTATAAACTAGTAGTAATATATATACGGTTCCATACCCTCTATAGTAGATTCGTAGGCCTAGACTAAGACCTAGATATTATAACCCTAGTAGCTATAGCTCCTCGATATATCGTGAGATAGTTAATAGTAGTATATATATATATAATATACGCGAGAGAATATAATCGAGATCAAAGGGAATAAATAGAGTAGTAATTAGCTAAGTACTATAATTTATAGATATAAAGAAAGACGTAGGAAAGCTAGATAGACGGTTTAATTTAAGAGGCGCAGCCGCTAGTTGATTCAGGGGCAGGCTTCTATTGATTTCGGGATATAGACGCGTTATTTTAGTAATTTCCCTGTTCGAAAATCGTTCGACTCCGTTCGATTAGGTAGGTTATACTTAACTTCGCTAGTACGATTTAAAGCGTACACTTTTCGCGTTTTCGCTACGATCCTATTAGAATATCGTTAGGACCTGCAAAACTTGATACTATACTACTTTAATCCTTATTATCGCGTTTATAACTCTAGAAACTTCTTCTAAATAAGCTATATAGAGCTCTAACTTCTCGGCGAGATAGAAATAAAAGGATTCCCGTACGCTATAAGGCGGTAGGCGTAGCAAGACTTACTAAGATAGATAACCTACTATAGTCTCTATTAGACTAGTACCTCTAATCCGAAAGATAAATACCCGAATAAACGGTAGATAGAGAGGCGGCAATAGTATCTTAGTTAATCGCTTCTCCTTCTTTATTATTAGCTACCTAGTAGCTCTTTATAATCCGATCTTTATCAACGCCTATAGCTACTAATCGACCGCTATAAGACCCACGCCGGGTAGTATCTCGATACGAATATAGCTACTATTATCGACGATAAATTAGAGGCTAGCCTATATAAAGAGATTCTACGCGGAGTCGGAGATTCCGTCGTCCTTAGTAATATAGTCGTAGAGTATCGGATCAACGCTATAGATGCTATCTAGTAGGTTAAACGCCTAGTATATCAACTCGAAATTATAAAAGCGGAGGAGCAAATATAGCAAGCTAGATTACTTATAGCTAACGGTAACCCCTACTATATTCATTCGGAAGCTACTACTCGGGAGTTAACTCCAGGCGCGTAGGCGTCCTAGAGTCTTTATAGTTTTCTTAGGATAATATTATAGCCTTCGCCCTAGAATAATAATCTAATAGAAACGATCGACCTGGCTACTAGTAGCCGGCCTATTCCTTAAAGTACTAGGGGGCTTCCTTGCCGAGGGTATTATATAATTAGGATAGTTAAGTAATAAAGATTATCTTAAAAGGAATTTTCCTTAGGTAATAGTAGAAGACGGGCACTAATATTATAATATAGTAGCTGGTATAGTAATCTTTTAAAGGCCTAGTAAGCGTTAAATAGGGAGCTTAGATCTCTTCCTAATATCTCTTATATCTCGAGGAAGATTATCTTTAGAGTTCCTATTAATTCTAATCTTATATTATCTATAGTATCTACTTCTAAGGCCTTATAACTCTCTTATTAAGATTTTATAGATACTTTTATAACTTAGTATATAGATAGAATCCTAATTATTAATCTTAATAAAGGCGGGTTCAAGGTAGTATATAAGAATATATATTCGAGATAGTCTTAATACCTCTTTCGTTTTCGTAGGTATTAACTACCTATAGCTTCTTATAACTCGTCTCTATAAGCTATAGTAGTGTTATATAGATTCCGTCGCTTCTTAGCCAGGGTTTACTATATCGCTACTATCTCTTTCTCTATACTATCCTATCTACTTTCTCTTTCTTAGATTTATTTCCTACTATTATCTAGCTTATTAGTACTATCTTCGGGACTATAGTATACTAAATAGATATCAAAAGTCAACCGTGCGTATCCGCTTGAATATATTTCTACTAATATACCTCTCTATAACCGTTTATTTATAATCTTAAGCGCCTTCCCCCTAACCGGCTTATAGAGAATCCTCTCTATAGCCTTATCGAATTAGATATCCTCTACTAATACGCTAATAAACCGGTCGAATTAAATATTATCGATCTTGATATTCGAAGGACCTCGATTTAAAGGCAGTACTAAATCCTACGGCCGGTATATTATTATTATATTATAGCCTTTTCTTTGAATATAGACTATAATATTACTAAAAACAGGTGGCGATAGAGTACTTTGTTGCCGCTTGGCTTGCTCCCTATTTACTACTACTATTAGTAGCTCCTCCCTTATAGTCTTTCGCCTCTTTCTATTATTATTATACTTTTAAGCCTAATAAGTCAGATACTCTTCCCTCTACGCGCAGTCTATACCCTCGAAAACCTCCGGAAACCTCCGGAAATTACTTATATACAATGTCAAACGCGGGTTATAGACTCTATTTAGTAGCGATATTATTAATCTTGTCGCGTATAGCTTCGTATCTTCTAACCTCCGTATCTAGGGCGGTATATATATCTCTATAGAGTTTCTAGTCGATATTAAGACCTATATATATACGCCGAACCGACTAGGACTTGATATTAAGCTCTTGTAATATCGCTTCTCTCAAGGGCTCCGAGGACTATATAGCGTTCGTTTAACTTAGCTATACCTTTTATTAGCCTAAAGGTTAGCCTAATAGAGTTATAGTTTTCTAACTTATAGTACTAGTGCCTAGATTATTTATTATCCAAGATAGAACTTTAATAGGGACGGAGGATATTAATACAAGATTATATTTATTAGTAGAGCGGGATTATTAGTTTAAAACACTAAAAATATCTAAGGGGCCGAATACTAATAAGTGCTAAGCATGTTTAAAATCGTTCGAAAACGCTTGATAACGCTCGATTTTAGTTAAAAGATTTCGCGTGCGTCTCTACTACCTAGTTACCTTTTTATCTTTAGAACGCTTAGCTACTTATTTAGCCGCCCGAGACTCTACCTTTAAGAACTCTATATTATATAATATATTTAATTGATCGAAGTCGATATAGTTATTAATATAGTAGGTTAGCCCGTCTATTAACCCTTGAGGGATAATATATACTATACGAATAATACTCGGAAGACTATAGAATCGTCGGCTTATATAACTATAACCGTTTATAGTATCCGGTAAACGATACTCCTCTACCTCTACTATACTATACGTAGGATCTATACGCCTACCAGATCTGAATTTTAGAGTTTAGATTATAGCTCCGATATATAAAGGATACCTGCCCTTAGTATTTTATCGACCAAGATCTATTACTATCAAGATTATAAGTAACTTGCCGACTAGCCTCCTATCCTATAGATATAGTATGTAATTTCGACTCTTACTTCCTACCTCGTATTCCTATACCCAAATATAATCCCGTTACTATTCGCCCTAAGCCTACTAGTTCGGAGTATAGCGAGTATAGTCTTCTATAACGCGATTAGGATTAATAGGGTCGCCTATTTTTTTCTATAACGTAATAGAGCTATATACTTTTATAGGGCAAGAAGCCGCCTATAATAGATCTTTATTTCTATCTATATTAATATCCCTATTAGCGGTAGTATACGTCTAATCCGAGTATTCTTATTTAATAAAATTAATTAACGTAGTATAAAGATCCGGGATTCCGTATTAATAGGCTACGGTCGATATGTACGTCTAATAGTTAGTACTTAATCGAAGGCTCCGTATACGTCGTTTCTAGGCCTCGTCTAGCGGCTATTATAGCTCTCTAAGATCCTTTGCGCCTACGGCTAGGTTACGGATACTTCTTACGGAGTATTCTAACTCTAAAAGATCTCTACCCGCCTTATATCGTTTAATATCTAGTATTACTATAAGGTTTAAGTATTAAATATTAGCTAGGATAATCTACTTCTCGAATCCCTTTCGCTTATTCGTTCGCCTAAAGTAGTCCTTTATAAGATTAATATAATTAGCTTTACTAATACCTATTAAGTACCTAGGAGTATATCTAAATTTGCGGATATAATTCGTATAGTATATTATAGAATACTATTTGGGAAAGTCGAAATTCTTATTAGGCCTAAACCTACGGAAGGCCTCTTTACTCTTGTCTAATTAAGTAAGGTAATATTCTATATACTTTAGAGACTTGCCCGTATAGGAATTGTATTAAGCTAGAGTTATAAAGTTTACAATCCTACGCGTAGTATATAGGACGTCGCTATCCTTAGCTACTAGAAGTAGTATAATTACCGTAACTAGTTGGCGGAGTACTATTTTATATTCGCTCTCTATCTACTACTTAATATCGCTATAGCTAGCGAAATGTTTTAGGCCCGCAAACGGGGGTATACGGCGGAATAACTAGTCTAGTTAGACTATTACGGGCGTCTCAAGGATATCTCTTACGCTCTTACTTCCGGGCCTCTTTCGACTAGGTTTTATAGCGGCCCTAATAGCCTTATCTATCTATCTAAGAAGATAATTATAACCGGCGACGCCTTTAAGCAGTTAGTATAGAATATCGACTATTATATATTAGTAGATATTAATATAGGGAAGCTACTAGGCGAAATTATTAAAGGTATAAATACGTTAGGGATAGTCCTCTAGTATCTATTCTAGTATAAGCTATAATCGACGTTACTACTATATCTAATAGTAATCTTGTAACTTCTATCCTTGTTTTTTCCCTAACCGTCTAAATTCTTCTCGTAATATATAGTAAATAGGGTATTACTATAAAGATCTAACCTCGGTAATAAGGACTTGTTCCTTATAATCAGCTATAATTCTAGCGAGTATTAGATATCCTCGGCGGACTTTCTTGTCGGCGTATATAATAGGTATCCTACGGCGGCCGTATCGTCTAATAGCTGAGATAAAACGAATATTAGATATATAAACGCTAGTATATAGATATACTATATACTTACGCTCTATAATAATATCTATTATTATATAATATACCTCTACCTTAATATAGAGACCTATCTCCTTCGGGATTAGTATTAAAGCGATTAGGATATTACTAGGCCGGCTTCTTTATCTTTGTATTTTATTATTAAGGTTACTAACGGTTAAGTAAATAGGCTACGCTAATAAATCGCCGGAGAGATTAGTAAGTTAGGTTTTATCGCTGGCCAGGAGAACCGGGATTACTATAGTATTTTCAGGGAGCTGCTCTTGTATAAACTACTACTAGTCTATAGTATATATCTCGGTATAGAGGCGAGAGTCCTCGTCCTTAGAGCTATCCTAGCCTAGCTAGTTTATAATAAACCTTCGGATCGGTATATATAATAGATTTCCTATAAAAGGACGGTGACTAAGAAGAAACTCGATTACCTTAGTAATATCTCGATAGTATATAGAATATCCTCTTACTGCGATCTATTCGATATTCGAGTCAATAGTAATTATCTATTCTATCTATTCGTTATTTAAAATACTATCTTGAATTTTAGATAGAAGCTTCCTCTAAGACTCGCTATTCTAAAAGATAGCGTACTACTATAGAGGTTAAAGTCGGTTATCGCCGAAGAAACCGTTAACTCCGCCTTTAGTATATTTAATTTTAGCTAACTATTCTATAAACGCGAAGTTAGTCTTATCGCGAAACGGTAAGAAGTTCGAATACCGAGTGCTACGAGTATCTTCAGCCTATAAGTAGTATATTAGAGGCTTACCGGCCCTACTACCCGTAATATCGTAAAAAGTCTTCTCTTTAATACCTACGGCTACCGGAAGGATATCTACCTTAATACGATTCGACCCGCTAGAGGCGTTAAGCCTAGGATTTTCATGTCCTAGCGTATTATTAGCCTCTATAGAATCTTCCGGTCCTCTATCCGTCCTAATCTTATACTATATACTCTATTCTCTAGCGCCTACCGTCGTATTTAGGCTTAACTCTATCTTATCTATTATTCTCTATAGCTATCTTTTAACCTCTTCGATAGTCTCGGCGGCCGTATAGATTCTCCTCTAAGGCGGTTCTCTAGGTATTATATCTTTACCGTGCCGCTTTCGGTATCTATTTATATAGTTCGAGAAGCTACGATATATCTTAGCAATAACGCCGTAGGCCTTATAGACCTATAGAGCTATCTTGGGTCTATAAGGCAAGATAAAGTATATAAGGGGAATCAATTAAGTAGTAAAGAGTTACTATATACTGCTTAAAGGCGTAGGAGATTCCTTAGTATTAGAAGGGGTTAGAAAACGCTCGATAGCGTTCGAAAGCGTTCGAAATTTTCATCTACGCCAAGCCTAATCGGGCGTCGTCGAGGTTAAACTCCGTAGTAGTCTAATAACGAAATAGTCTTCAAATTAATAACCTAACTTATTAATATAGCCTCGCGACTTATAGAAATATTAATTATTATAGCTCTAATAATAATAACGCTTCTAAACCATCCAAAAAAGCTTATAGTAGAAAAGCTAATTATTTAATACTATAGGTAAACATCCTAGGGTGAAGGAATATAAATTAGGTCGAAGTTCGAGGATTATATATATAGGGATTAGAATATATTCACTTATAGTATAGCGATTATATACGCCTGCAGGGTCTTTTAGCGCAGCGTTCCTAGTTAAATTCGCGTTATTTTATTCCTTTATCCTTAAATCTATAACTATTTCATCCTACCTATTCTACTTTATCCTACTTATTCTATCTTACCTTTATAACTATAATTATATCTTTTAATCCTTAATTTAACTACGCTAATATATTAGCTAGTAATCTTATAAATAAAGAAATGATAACTCCCTTCAACCTTAGCTTAGATAACTATCTTCTTATAATAATAGATTATAGCGAAGAGCTATATTCCCTCTCTCGGCTAGCGCCTTCAACTACCAAAACTTGAATACGCTACGCACTTCTTCGCAGTACTTCCCTGCGCTATATACGTTATATGATATCGAGATGATTTCATATGTTTTAGAGTCAATCATTAGCTTGCTTGCGCATCAAGAATTTTTAGAATCGGCCTATTTACGCAATAGTTATGAGCAAAAGAAGCGTTTTCGCCATGTTTTGCTTACGTACCGTAACTTCTTCGCAGGACTTCCCCGCGCCACATACATCATATGATATCGAGATGATTTCATAAGTTTTGGAACCAAGCATACGCTTTCCAACACCGTCAAAATTTTCAAAATCAGTCCACTTGCGCAATAGTTATGAGCAAAAGAAGCGTTTTCACTATATTTTGCAGGCAGTGCGAGCTCAGTAGTAAATGCCAAGCATTGAGCTTGGCGCCTCCGGACCCTGGAACATCGAAAGTTGAATGCGTACCGCAACTTCTTCGCAGTAATGCCCCGCGCCACATATGTCATATGATATCGAGATAATCTTATCAGTTTTGGAACCAAGCATGCGCTTTCCAATACCGTCGAAATTTTCAAAATCGGTCTATTTGCGCAAAACTTATAAGCAATATTCGTATATGGCGATATGGCTCATTCGCACATGGCGATATGGCGACGGATTGCCTATTCGCACATGGCGATATGGCATAGGACTGCCCATTCGGCACATGGCGATATGGCACTGGATTGCCTATTCGCACTGTTGGCTATATGGCACCGGATTGCCTATTCGATATGGCGTCGGATAGCCTATTCGCACATGGCGATATAGCGGCGGATTGCCTGTTCGGCATAGAAGTTATCCCGGCCCGACGACACCTCCGGCTCAGCGACACCCTACACGAAAAAATCATCAAATTTTCAATCATGGATTGCTCTACCTACAACGCTCGTATTGATCTCGTAGTCGCTGATTTGCATCAGTAAGAGAAGCCTAATTTCAAGGCTACCGCTAGAAAATATACCGTTAATAATACGACCTTGAAACGCCGATACCAACGCCGACAGCTGTCTAAGCAAGCTGCTTCTTCCGAATATTACTAATACCTTACTTTCGCTTAAGAAGAGACCTTAATAGGCTTAATTAATAGCCTAACCGATCGTGGAATACCTCCTACCAGCTAAATTATACGTAATTTAGCACAAGAGATAATTAGCCGGCCGGTAGGGAAGAACTAGACTAGCGATTTTATCAAGCGCTATAAAACTAGGCTTAGAAGCCTCTATCTACGAAATATCGATAGCCAGCGAATAAAAGCAGAGTATATACCTTTATTCAAGTAATTCTATAACTTAGTAACTCTTCTAAAGCGTTAGTTAGTTAGATTACTAATATTTAATATAGCTAATCGCCGCTATCGAGAAATATAATATTACTAGCAATAATATCTATAACTAGGATGAAAAAGGATTCGTAATTAGCTAATTAGGTACTATATAGTATATAATAAGCAGGGAAGCCCTTAAAAACGGCTATATTATATATATAAGTCAAGATAGAAGCAGAGAATTCATTAGCTTACTTATATATATCAACGCTATAGGAGCTACTCTCCCTCTATTACTTATCTATAAAGGTAAATCTATACTATAAGATATATAGCTAGAGGACTAGCTATCTAAAGATATAGCCTATTTCGTAGTCTTATTAAACGGATAGAGTTATAATACTTTAGGTCTTTATTAGCTAGAAGTAATATTTTACTATTATATAAGTAAAAGAGCCGGAAGAGGACGTCGTTTATTGATTATTAATAGATATAGTAGTTATATTAACCTGAAGTTCATCGATCTATATAATAAACTATATATTCTCGTGTTGGTTTTACCTCTATATTCAATATATCGTTTATAACCTCTTGATATATCCCTTTTTGCGCCTTTAGCGTCTTATTATACCAAGGGTCTTAATAAATTAATAATAAATAGTCTAGCTATAGTCTCTATATCGAAAAGAGCCTTTTGGAGCGTCTTCTAGCCTACTTGGTAGAAGGTATTTATACCTGTAAATATCGCTTCCGGCTTCGAAAAAACTGGTATTTAGCCCTATAATCTAGCGATAACTCTAGATAAAATTACTAAGCTAACTCCGACCGAAGCCCCTTTAATAGTAAAGATACTAATAATATATTATACTATCCGCCGAGTCTAATAATAATACTATAATTAACCGAATTCACCTTTACTTAAGAAGCTTTTTCGAGCGAATAAACGCCTTACTTCTTAGTACTTAGTAGACTAATATATTATTAAAGGCTTAATAGTATCCCTTAGGAATGAAAAGAAGAAGAGATAATATAGTAAACGCTTTAATCTACTTGGTGAAGAAGATTCTAGGCCTTAATTCTTTAGCCTATAGCGAGTATAAGCTACCCGTTAATTTTAAGCTACAAAAGATACTAAACTAAAGAAGTACTACGATAGTAGTAAGCCCTTAATAAAAAAGCTTTAGTAGCTACTAGAAAGGCTCAAAAAGAGGAGGATAAGCTATATAGGGTAATACTCGCTACTAAAAGACGTTGACTCGCTATAGAAGCGTTAGCCTAGAAAGCTATAGATAAGCAAGCTCAAAAAGAGCTAAGAGAAGTAGTAAAACACTATAGCGCAGGGTAACTAAGCTTAAACAAGTAATCTACAAAGCTTCCAAAAGCTTAAAAGACTCTTAAGAAGCAAGTAAAAGGGTCTAGTTATACTATCGTCGTATTGTAAGTCGAGGAGGTAATTTCAGCTACATCTTATAGAAGGAAGGTTCAACGCCTACGGCGCTTTGATATATAAGGATTCTGGGCTCAATCATTATATATATACCTTCTATCTACTATATATTTAATTCTAAACTTACTAATCGTTGCGGTTATTAATTGGTAACGAATATAGTATTTTAATAATTTCGTCAAAAGGGTGTCGCCGGGCCGGGGGTGTCGCCGAGCAGGGATTACGTCTATACCGATATGGCACCGGATGGCTCATTCGCACGTGGCGATATAGCGACGGATTGCCTATTCGCACATGGCGATATGGCACCGGATTGCCTATTCGCACATGGCGATATAGCGGCAGGTTGGCTATTCGCACATGGAGATATGGCACCGGATTGCTCATTCGCATATGGCGATATGGCGGTATGTTGCCTATTCGTTCCGGGGGTATTCCAATGGCTTCCGGGGGCGAAAAGTGTCCTGGAACCATCCAAACCATGCAAAGCTTCAAAGATTATTTCTGCATCCTAGAGCTATCTAAATAGCTAGCTCTTATATATACCAAAACCGTTGCTATTATACAAGTTATAGATAAGCTTATAATTCAATACTATAGATAGATTACTTTCTAATTTCGCTTATAAAATAAGCGAGATATATCCGTTTTATAGTAATCTTCTATAAAGATTACGGGCACTTACTTGTAAGATAATAAAAGATATTATAGTAGACTACTTAATCGCGAATAATCTCCTAAGTATCAATCTAAAAGATAAGGGGTTATTAAAACTACTTAATAGTCTAAAACTAGTAATCGTTATAGATATCGAGAGTAAACTCGGCGCTACCATATTTATAGGGGTCCCGCCCGCCTATATTTCATTCTAGCTATATATTCTAGCGAAGAAGGTAAAGTAAGGTAAGAAGTATAAGATAACTCCCGGTAAGCGTAGCGTCGATAAAAGCTTAGAGACCTTAGAGATAAAGAGATAACGAACCTTAGAGGCCCCTAATATAAAGACCGAAGGGTCTACGAGCGGCGCGTTTAGTTACTAAGACTCGAAAGCTAATATCCTATTAAGGCTACCCCTACTACCCTTAGACCCTCGACTTATTAATAATATACTCCTTTACTATAAATAGGAAGATAATAGTAGTATTAAAATATTCAATACTATATAGGATATTCTTCCGGATAATATTATTTATAGCGTAAAGCTACTCTTTTAGTATACGAAACTCGAAGTATATAGATAACTATTAACGAGTAGTACTATCTTTAAAGAGCTAGACGATATACTAATAGGCTAGTTATATCAAAATAATTATAAGTAACTAGTAGTAGTGAATAATAATCAATTATATTTCTATACGTGTCTTTTATTATAGTTAAGGGATCGGAGCTATAAATATCTAGAATTTATAGTTAAATCGAATCCTACTTCTAGTAAGCTACTCGCTAAATACAATACTATTATATTATAGCTAACGCTCGAGCCACTAGGTTCGAATCCTCTACTATATCTATTTAGCGCGCCTAGCGGAAGGTAGCCCCTACCTCTACTAAGACTAGATAACTATTAAATAAAACCGTATATAAGTATTAGAGCGAATACCGATAGTAGGACCTCTTAGAAGGCGCTTACTAGATAAGGTATATACTAATAGAGTAACAGGCCGTGTCTTTAGCGATAAACTACTACCGGCGCTATAGTCGATTTCCTAGTTAAAAGTAAAATCTCCTCTCCCTCCGAAGATTAGTCCCCCTTTATTATATACTCTATTATCTAAGCGTCTTAAGGAAATCGAAGATAATACTTTAATTATATAGGGGATATCTTCGCTCTTACTAGAGGAGTACTAGCCGGGTAATAAAAGGTAGCCTATTAATATCTTAGATAAAGGCGAAGATATAGATAAAGAGGAAGGGTAGTAAGATAAATAGTAATATAAAGAGAGAGGAGAGGATTATAAAGATAATAATAAGGAGGAGGAGGATCTAAATACTTTAATTAATAATAATAACGATAAGGACGACGAAAAGGAAGCTATATTATTAAGCCTATAAGCTCTTCCTTACTCCTCTAGCTTCTAAAGAGCTACTAATATAGAGACTCTAGAAAGTAAGATATTATCTATTCTACCCTTTGCGAGTATA
Source organism: Lepraria neglecta (assembly GCA_033220425.1). NCBI lineage: Eukaryota > Fungi > Ascomycota > Lecanoromycetes > Lecanorales > Stereocaulaceae > Lepraria > Lepraria neglecta. Next base: position 1,697,203 of record CM065651.1, on the reverse strand, counting down.
TAAATAAAGAATCTCTTAAGGGTATATATATATTATATCTAATACCTTATAAGATCTTAAAACCTAAGGAGTATAAAAACCCGAAGGTAGATAAATCGAAGATAGTCACGCCGAGCTTCCCTTTTCCGGGCATATTAATTGATCCGTATTACTTTTAGTTTCTAGTAGTATATATATTACTATAGTTATATAATAGTACGGGGGACGAGGGCATCCTCGCAGATAAGATAGGGTTCGGTAAGGTTAGTAATCGCGTCTTCGTTCAATAATATTTAAAACTATTCGACAGATCTAACTTTCAGTACTAGACTCTAATAATCTACCTATTAATTATAACCTAGCGGTAGATTAATTAAAATAGAGTTAATGTCAGGGACGTACGCAAAAGCAAAAACCCCTAATATCTATAATACGGTATTAATAGCCTATACCTAAGTCAAGTATAGTGGCTAATCCAATGTAGCTATGTCAAGGGGAGTATTATAACCAAATTTGATATATAGTATAGCCTAAATATAATCTTCGTACCGGCTACTCTATTACTAATATAGAAAATAGAGTTCTCTAAATAGTATAATCCGAAAGCCAATGAGCGGGTAGATCTTGGTCTAGTTATTAGCTATAGGTCGGCTAGAGATAATAGTCTTATCTAGTAATACTTCTAGAAAGGTCCTAGAGGTAAGAAGATCTAATATAAAGAGAACGTCTTTAAGATAGGCTATAAACTAGAAGAGCGTCTATCTTAGGAGTCGTAGAGATAGATTATTCTAATAATAGTCGAGAGCTACGATATAAACGTTAAGTAGAAATTTAAGATTAACTAACTATACTAGGAAATACCTAAAAGTAAGAGGAGAGAGATAATAAGATACTAGATAGTATAGAGGCTATCCGTAGAAAGAACCTTCGATAACGAATTTACTACTACTAAAACCCAGGGTAGCGGGATAATAGGTCTACTACGTGATATTAAACAGGAATCCTATAACTTTCATTATATATTCGTAGTAATATTAGGGACGCTATAGAATAAATCACCCTCGGATATAAGCGGTATTATAAGTATATTGCGATACCTATATAGATATACTTAGGCTACGTATAAGACTCTTAGATTTGGTATACTAGATAACTTTAAGGAGATTATTAATATATACGATAATATAGCCAAGAGGAACCTAATAATACCTAGCGCTATAGCCCGGTTTGCGGAGAAGAGGAATGAACTAATCGTTTTCCTTCGGGATATTATAATTATATATACGGAGATATCAAGATAGCTAAATAATAAACCGATATTGTATTTACTATTACACGATACTAAGCACGTATAATTCCAATTTCTAACTCAGCTCTAACTAGATCTTAATCTAGTAGATATCGAGGTTAAGAGGAAACTTAATTAACAGGTCTATAACTAAGGTATCTAATTAACTACTAAGTGTAATATAATATTCTTTATCTTATCAGCGAAGACACGTACGATTATAGATATACCGGGCCTCGCTAAGCTTCTTATAAACCCCGAATTCAATAATAATCTAATATAGGCGTCCTTTAAGAAAAAATACTTGAAAACTTATATAGAGATCAAGGCGGATAACCTATACTATAAGAATATTTCTATACTCGAGAAATATAATCCTAAATAGGATAAGATTTAGGAGACTATCAAGAATCTTGGCTATATATAGTTTAAGTATACTAGCGATATAGAGCGGAAAAGAGTACCTAAGAAGCTTGTTATTATATCTAATCTACCCTTAATAGCCTATATAACGGTAAAGGTAAGCTCAACCTCTATCGTACCCTTTAATATATAAATCCTACTAGTACTTCGTCTTAAAGGCTTCGCTAACTACCGAGTAGTAGCTTCAGGATAAACTTGAGGAGGTAGGCTCGAATCTAATCGTGAAGTTCGTATATATAGGGTATAGCGTTAATAAGCGCTAGGATATTATCAAGGGATTTCAAGAGGACCTCGGCTTCGAAGATCTAAACTTAGATATCCTAGTACTTCTATATAGATTATTTAATAAGGGATATACTATAACCCGAGCGAAGAAACTAATTCTAATAGATATAACCTAGCTAGATAATATTGAAGACTAGGCAGTTAAGCGAATCTATCGCATCGGGTCGTTGAATACGACGTATATATCTATATAGTATACAAATGTTCCGATCGATATAATTATATTTAGTATATAGGAGAAGCGAAGATAGGGGCGGGAGGGGATAGTCAGAAGTTAGGGGGATTAAGACGTACTAGTTCAAAAGCTCGCTACGATAAAGGAGCAGAAACAGAAAGACGAAGAGGACCAGAGCTATACTTAGGCAATACGATATATAATATATATAGACCTCTAATAGGTACTAGGCCTATTATAATAACGGCTATAGTCTTCGAGAGTAGTTCTTCTTTCTTAAATAAACGAATTAAGTATATTTCTACTACTATTATATCGAGCTATAGATAGCTATATATATTCAATAACGTAAAACCGTTCGGAAGCCTCCCTACTTAGGCCTGATATTCTATAGCTTTATAACGTTGGAAAGCTACTAAAAATCAGTTAAATTATATTAGTATAGTATTTCTTCTTTACTAAGGTACTAGTACTAATACTAACTATCGAACTTACCTTACGTAGAGCGCTCCGTAGATTTAGTAATAAACTACCCTTTATATACTAACTCTTATTTAGCTATATATAATAATTCTTTAGGAGGGGATTAATATATTCGAGAATACTTTTAGCCCTAGTCTTATACGCCCTCTCCTACTTCTTCCGAGGGTACCTATAGAGTTATTAAATATCTATAGTCTAAAGGTTTTAATACTACTAAAGAAGAAGACCTTTAGAATAGTAAGAACGGGTCCTATAGAGAATAATATAAATATCTTAAGAACCTTAAGTACCCGATAACCTGCCTAGAAGAGATAGAATAATTATTTAAGGGTTATTTAAAGAAGATTACACCTAAAAAGAAGACTCGGCTTTACGGAGTATCTATAGACTATACTATTAGATACGCGGTTAAATTTACTTATAAATCGTACTCTAGATAAGTTTCTAGTACGGTTTAGCTATCTATTACGTAGTAATCGCAAGTAGTTAGTTATATAGGTATCTCAGCCTAATCCTATAAGTAATACCTATATTGCCCTTATTTCATTATAAGATACTAATATATACCGAGGAGTCAGCTATAGGAGAAGCGGCTATAGAGTTCCTAGGGTCCTTGGACTAAACTACCTATAAACTTACTATGAACGAGAACCTTTACTAACCCCTATCTAGTAGCGGCTATAATATCGGCCCTAGCTCCTTGAACGCGCAGGGCAACCACGAAGCTTTAACTCGCTACTTTCTAGCCGTTAATACCGATAACTATAGTTATTCGGATGGCTTTTAGTCTAATACTAGTAGTAATTTACCCTCTACTCACGCTAGTAACGCTATAGCTCGTACTACTAAAGCTCACCGCGCTCGTGGTAAAGCTCTCGTACTATTATTAATTCCGAAATCAATATAACCCTAGCTAGTAACGTAGCTATAGTAGACAACCTTCCTACTTCCTCTATTAAATTACGAGCACCCTAAATCTTTAATTAGCCTTAAGAGAATATAGCCCTTAACGTAAGTCTCCTCCCTATTTATCCTTATATCGCTCTTTCGCTAACTATAGTATATATATAGCGCGTAGAATCCTTACTACAGGCCGCCCCTAACCTCTCCTACGCTAGTTTAGTAAAAGAACTTACTCTTTCGAAAGTAATAGTAACTAAAACTACTACTAAAAGATTCATTTATCCCTTCCCTATAGCTATACTACTAATCTATAATAACTTACTAGCTACTACGGAGTGCAGTAGTTTATAATATACCTAGACTACTTCGGGTCTTATAGGAAGAGATCCCGGATACTACTTCCCTAGATACCTTATAAAAGAAGGTATAAATATACTCGTCTTAGAGGAAGTACCGCTAAGGGGATATATTATAATCCTAGCGATCGACCTAATCCTTTAAAACTAGTATTATATACTTCTATAATATTAGGGAGCGTTTAAAAACCTACTACTAGGGCCTAATATATCGAGATTCAACTATCGTTCGAAAGCGTTCGATAATACCTAAATTAGGCTAGCGTCAAAAGCTGTACTTAGCGCTATATATAGCCGAACGCTATTAGAGGAGAGGCATTTAATTTACTTAGCTAAGTATCTAGATTATTAGTAGCACTTTCTAGCTAGAAAATTTAATAAGAAATAATACTACCGAAATCAGTATAAACGTCTCTATATAGTATTTAGTCTTCAACGTATCTTGAAGTAAAATAATTATTTAGTCTATTTTATCTAATATCTATAATAATCCTATAAGGTCCTCTACCGCCGACTCGATACCCGTTCCTATCTTACCTTTATAACCGTAATTATACCTTTTAATCCTTAATTTAACTATACTAATATATTAGCTAGCAATCTTATAAATAAAGAAATTATATCCCTTTAACCTTAGCTTAGATAACTATAAGATAATAAAAGATATTATAGTAGACTACTTAAGAGGGTCTATCTTGGGAGTCGCAGAGGTAGATTATCGTAATAACCGTTAGTAGCTACCCTATATACGTCGAGTAAAGATTTAAGGTTACTAAAATATATTAGAGAATACCTATAGGCAAGAAGAGAGAGGTATAGATATTCCGGCTAATATTAAGGCTATCTACAGAAAGAACCTTTAATAACGAATTTATTACTACTAAAACCTATAGTAGCGGGATAATAGGTTTACTACGTAGGATAAAAAAACAAGCCTACAAGTTTTAATATATATTCGTAGCTATATCCGGGACCCTATAGAATAAGTTATCGTTAGATATAAATAGTATAATAAGTATATTATAATACCTATATAAGGATACTTAGTCTAAGTATAGGACTCTTATATTCGGCTTGCCAAAGAATTTCAACGATATTATTAAGGTATATAATAATATAGCTAAGGGAAGCTCGACTATAAGTAGCGCTATTCCCTAGTTTAATAAGAAGAGAGATAAACTAATTATTTTCCTTTCGGATATTATAATTATATATATAGAGACTTCTAGATAGATAAGTAACGAACCGATATTATATTTACCCTTATACTATACTAAGCACGTATAATTCTAGTTTCTAATTCAGCTCTAACTAGATCTTATATTAGTAGATACCGAGATTAAGAGGAAACTTAAATAATAGATCTAGGACTAAGGTATCAAATCTACTAATAAGCGTAATAATATGTTTTTCATCTTATTAGCGAAGATATATATAATTATAGATATACCGGGCCTAGCTAAGCTTCTTATAACCCCTAATATCGACGTTAATCTAATATAAGATATTTAAGAAAAAATACTTAGAAATACGTATAAGGATCAAGGTAGATAACCTATACTATAAAAACATTTCTATACTTAGCAAATATAATCCTAAATAGGATAGGATTTGGGAGACTATATAGAATCTTAACTATATATAGTTCAAACGCGCTAGTAATAAGGAGTGTATATAAGTACCTAAGAAGCTTATAATTATATTAAACCTACCCTTAGTAGCCTATATAAAGGCAAAGGTAAGCTTTACCCCTATCGTACCCTTTAAAGTATAAATCCTGCTAGTACTTCGTCTTAAAGGCTTCGCTAACCGCTAAGTAGTAGCTTTAGGATAATCTCGAGGAGGTAGGCTCGAACCTAATCGTGAAATTCGTGTATATTAGGTATACCATCGATAAGCGCTAGGGTATTATTTATAGATTTCAAGAAAATCCCGGTTTCGAAGAGCTATACTTAGATATCCTAGTACTTCTATCTCGTCTATTTAGTAAAGGATATACTATAACCCGAGTAAAGGAAACTAATTCTAATAGATATAAGCTAGCTGGATAATATTAAAGACTAGGCTGTAAAGCGAATCTATCGTATCCGTTCCTTAGACGAGGCGTATATATCTATATAGTATACGGATATTGGGATCGATATAATTATATTTAGTATATAGGAGAAGCGAAGATAGGGATAGGAGGGGATAGTTAGATACTACGAAGAGCAGAATATACTGGTTCGAAAGCTATATTTAGCCAAGAAGTTAGTACGAGTAGAGAAAGAATCTGTGTAGTCGTTATAAGACTAGATAGAAAAGAAGGAGATAGTTACTACTTAGTAGGCGACTAATATTAGATCCTAAGGCTAAATATTAGTTAATTATTTAATACTATTCGACAACGGTTAATAAAAAGAGTGCGTAACTGAAGCTAAGCGTCTATTTATTCGATATAGTTCGATAATATTCGATAAATAGAGTGCGCAACTGAGGCTAAGCGTCTATTTATTCGATACAGTTCGATAACGTTCGATAAATAGAGTACGCAGCTAAGGCTAAGCGTCTATTTACTTATTCGATACCGTTCGACAACGTTCGATAGATAGAATGCGCAACATTCGATTTTATATTGAATCTTTATCTATAATACTTACTACGTGACCTAGATAAACTACGCATTAACTCTCTAGTAAATATCGTTGTATTATATACTCGTAACATCTATTATAAGAATGATTCAGTCTAGTTAAGGGCATTTTGCGCCCCGGGCCACCTTCGGGCATATTTGGAGCTTGGGGCCTGTCGCGCTTTGGCCCGGCGCTACTGGGGCCGGGTTCGAATTTGCCGACGTAGTACTAACTTAGAGGAGGGGGATAGTCTAATAGTCTCTTTTAGGTATACCGAAGGTAAGAAACCCTTCCTTAGTCTTTATAAACGCTATAATACTATTAATATTAAATATTTAAAGTAAATCTTCTTTAGAATATTTAAAATAGAATACCTTATAAAGCTAGCCTATAACTATACTAATCGTATAGATAGCGATATAATCTAGGAAACTAACGGGTTAGTATACCTCCTATAGTATTTCGAGGTATATAGCTAGGTCGTTTATTACTTTATATACCCTATAGTAAGTATATAGTTATAGGTAGCCCTTTCGGACTACCGCCTTCGTCTTGCGAAGCTATATATATACTATAAATTTGACTCTATCCGCGTATACTATCACGTATTCGTTACTATACGCATCCTAAGTAGCTATAATAATCTAGTAGCCTAGTCGATCGATAATAGACGCTACTTAGACCTCTTAGTCCGAAGGATATCTATATAGGATAATACTAGGTTATATATAGATAGTAGTACCTCAAAATCCTCCTCTTCAGGCCTATTTATATATAGATTATTTAATAGCGGCTACTATCTACGTAACCGCTATAGGTATCTTTATATCTATTCTATATATTAGTAGAATTACCTAGCGAATACGTGCTTAAGGGCTAACTCGGCCTCGAATAACGCTAATTTAATACTAATAGTAAATTGAATTTCTAAGTCGAAATAACTCCTAGAGTACCCGTAGGTACCTATATCGCTACTATACGTAGCAGAAGGTTTTCTATACTTACTTATCGACCTATCCGATCTAGATCTACCCTATTAGGGCCCGCTACGCGTTAATAGTTAGTATAAATAGTTAAAGAATCACCCCGATCAAACCTTCGCCAAGACCCTAGCGGCTATTCTTCGGAAGGGGGTAAAAATCGGGTATAGAGGTATAGACCTCTAATACCTTAGTTAAAACTACTAATTAGTACGTATAGTACTAGATATATTAACTGCGGACCTTTAAAAACAGCTTTAGTATAACTAGTTAACTTAAGTAGACTATTAAGCGGAGCCCCGGTATATCTATTCGCTACTAGATTTGGTCCTAAAGTATAATAGAGATTAGAGATATATTTATAACCTCTTATTTCTATACGGCAGCTTAGTTAATAATAGTATATCTTATAATTAGGGCGCCTTAGAGTATATAACGTACGATAATACCGTAGATACGCTGCTATAATAAGGTCTAGAGGCTTAATTCGTTAAGCGAGACCTGAAAGACGCCTTTTATTATATTCTAGTAGCTACTTTAGACTAGTAGCTACTAGGTTTCTACTATAATAGTTTCTACTAGAAAGAACGCTATCTACCCTTTGGTTTACGTATAGTACTATTCCTCTTTAACCTGTTTATAAAGGCGGTTAACTAGATTATAACCGCAGTATTACTATAGGCTATAGTATTATACTATTTAGACGATTTCTTTGCTATTCTAGTACTATAAGCCGACGCTATCGTATATAGCTATTAATTTAACTAATTATATAACGAATTAGGCCTATTAGTTAATTATTCGAAGGATACGATAGGTATAAAAGCTAATTTTATAGGAATTAAATTTAATAGTATCCTTATATAGGTATAACTCCCTCCGGATAAGCTAGATATAGTAAGAAATATAGTACAAGGCCTCCTTAAAAGGCCTATAATCCTATATTCGGAGCTTGAGTTAGTAGTCGGTTTTCTATTATTTGCGGCCAAAATTATAGTTCCAGGAAGGGCCTTCTTAAAGCGACTTTTTAACGCAATTCGAAGGCTAGTAGCTATCCTATATATTACCGCAGCTATAAAGGCTAATCTACTATAGTAGTATACCTTCTTAAAGGACTAGAATAGCCTTAAACTACTACGTTACGTCGTTAGTCGATAATTATAGTATATATAGACTAACGCCTCTAGGAGGCTTGGTATAGAGAGCTACATTCTTAATTACCTAGCCTAGTTATACTTGGTCCAGGACGTCTTTAGTATATCGGTTACTATACGCTATTATTGAAAAGATATATAATTCAAAGAAATAAAGGCTATCCTTCACGCGATTCAGCTATAGTTAGAACGACTTCGGGGATCAAAATTAACCTTGTATTGCGATAATAATACCTATATCTATAGGCTGTATAAATTCTCGATTCGTGGACCAGCTATAGATATAGCTATACTTACGGCTAGATATAATATCTACTTGGTTCCGGAATAGATCCCAACGGGAGCTAACCAACTGGCTAATAACCTCTCGCGATTCCGGTATCGAAAAATCGCTAATAGATACTCTTAGCTAGGTTACCTAGCTATATCCCTACCGAGTCAGGACGGGACCTACTACAATCTTGGTATAGTTAGACCGTACTACCACGAGAAGCCGCTCGACTCCTATAGTAGAGGCTAGTAACGAAAACTCGAAAAACGTATACTATACTAATATAGTTATATATTACCTATTATATACTTAGGGGAATTATACCTCCCTTCCTAGCGATAGTAAACTTATTAGCTAGTTAGATAGTAGATTTTAGTACGAAATAGGTCAAGGCGAAGATAGTTAAAGCCTATTTAATAGGCGTTAGATCAGCGTATATAGATATAGGCTATAGGGGCCTTATAGTATTTTATAACCCGTAGTTAGAATATATAATAGCGGGTATATAAGGCGAGGCTAGGATAAAAGAAAGACGTCCTATTACTAAGGATCTACTCCTATAAATCCTCTCTTATTTTAACTAGTATAACGAGATTAGTTTAATATTATATACGGCCTTTTACCTTATATTCGTCGTATTCCTCTATATAGAGGAGTTTACCTATACCGTAAGTAATTATAATAATTACGAATTCAGCTAGTAGTTCCTAACTCGTCGCTTAGTAAGGCTATATAAGAACCATCTAGAGCTTACCCTTCTAGTATCAAAAGCGGACCCTTTTAGGCGTAGTATTACCCTTACTATCGTAGCTTCCGATAATAGAGTATATATAGTTAAGATATTACGCCATTTATTTAAGTAGAAGACTATACTAAATAGTCCCCTCTTCTAGCTAGAAGGCTCTATATTTATAAGGGAAATTATTATAGGTTACCTCTATTAAGTATTTATATTACTTAGGGTAGAAGGTTATTATTCAGGATACTCCTTCTATAGAAGGGCTACTATATCTATATAAGAGGCAGGCCTTAGTAATAAAGAGATCTAGCTATTAGAGCGATAGAAGTCGAACTCCTATCGTCTATATATAGTTATTTATCCTAAGCGAATACTTATAGTATTATATTAGTACTAGTAACGCTAGTGCTGGCGATACTCGCTAGGAGCTACCCTACGAGGCCTTCCTCTAAAACCCTCTACGGGGGCGTTATTTGGGTATTTAGGAGTTTTTCTAGCGCTAGGGCACCTATAGTAGCCTTTCTAGGCTTACTAGCCCTGGTGTTGGACCGTCTAAGCATCTATTTATATATCCACTTGTGCCGGTATATATAGCTTTAGGAGTGAGAACACTAATCGCTACAGTAGGACTGTAGGTTAGTATATCTTATGATTAGATACGGTTTCAGCTATACGCTAGAACTATAGGCTATAGCGAGAGATCTGTGCTTCCTGAGAGTACTATTTAGATGAGTATCCCACCAGCAGTTAGCTCTTCAGTCGAGTTCATCTCTTTTAGAGCTATAGTAGTTCTTTCCCGCCCACCCGCACCTTATATATAGCCTATATATAGCCTATCTACACTCCAGGTCTATGCCGCCTAGGCATAGGAGTTTTTCTAGCGCTGGGGCACCTGTGGTGGCCTTTCTAGGCTTGCTAGCCCTGGCGTTGGACCGCCCAAGCATCTATTTACATATCCACTTGTGCCGGTGTGTATAGCTTCAGGAGTGAGAACACTAATCAATCAAATTTTTACTACAAAGCATAAGTCCAATCCCAACGCAGGCCCACTTGATACGCGCCGATTCCCCTGTACGACGTCTTTCCGCCAGTGTCAATGGTCTTCTCTTCGTCTCCCCTCGCATGATGTCCTAGAAAATCTTGCGGGCTCCCATTCCCACTGGTCCTCGTCGGCGCATAATGTTGACAAGCTCACGTATCGTCCTCCTAACAGCAATGCTGTGCCGAGGGTGCTATGGAAAGGGAACGTCTCGAAAAAGAAAGGTGTTATTTATTGGGATATGGATGGTTGTGTATTGTTTTGGCGTGTTTGTGCGAAGAATGGCGGTGGGAGGGGGCCAGTTTATGGAGATTGTGCCGATTGTGAAGGAGGACACTGCGGTTGGAGGCAAAGAGATTTGCGGAGAAGAGGGTCGTAGGGTGTGTGGTTGGTAGTAGATCAATGGAATAATGGAAGAGCACTCTCAAATAAGAAATATGCAATTGACCTCCATTGTGTTTCCATACGCGGTCACGTGGATCCCATGGAAGAAGCTTTTTTTCTCGCGTAAAAGAAAATACATGTAACTACCAATAGAATCCCTCTACTTATCACAAAAGTCTTCGGGTTATTACCCTGTTTTGCGAGTACTCTAAATCTAACCAAGACTCTTATTCTGTTTGAACATGATATCTGGGTGGGATACGCTCAAAGACGGGTTGGGTAGACAGAATTTGCTCAAAATAGCAGCTGAAACCATGTTTCATCGAGACAAGTGAAAAGCACGACGCCCTTTGCCAGAGAAGAAAATGGTTATTCAGAGACTTTTCTGCCATTGAGCAACTGAAAGAGCCAGTGTCTCTGCTCTTGAGGAGCAACAACATGAAGATAACGTTTCTGCAAAGCCAGAGAAACTTAGCGTGCCAAGCTGTTTCTCAAAGAAGCTAGACTGCAGTGAAGAGCTGGAGCGAAAGCGAGAGTGAGACGTTTTTTATCCTGTCACCTTTCACAAGCACACCCGCCGCCAAATGTCCAATACCAACTTGCACGTGCCGGAGTCTTCTGGCGATGGCGCAGCAGAGCGGCCGATTAGGGTGAGCAAAAGCCCCAAGGTGGCCCCGAGGCTCGGTCACAAGAAGTCGAGGACTGGGTGCCAGCAATGCCGGGCTCGTCGAATCAAAGTAAGACCCTGTTTTTGTTCGATGATACTCTTACCAGCTCCAGATATCATTGGATATATTGCTTCCACTCTTTCCTTCTCTCAAAATCATTGATGCGTCAATGTCGTTTTGTAGCTTGTTTTGCAACCTAAGTAGACTTGAAAACTATCGTTCTCACCGTTTTGGCTTAAACCTTTATCAATGGTCTGACAATGCAACAGTGCAATGAAGTCCATCCGACTTGCGGAAGCTGCAAACGGCATCAGGTCGCATGTATTTATGCGCGCCGCAGCCCCAGCAGAGTAGCTGGGGCACCAGAATCCCGTGAAGCAAGGAGCAGCTCTGTCAGACCCGCTCCGAGCGATGACTTAAATCCTAGCCGTTCGCAATTCATTGAAATCCCAGAATCCCGAGAAAGGCGTCTCTTAGAATTGGGACTGCTTCATCACTACACGACCAAGACAAGCATGACGTACTCGGCATCTCCCGAACCAGCTGCAACGGAGGTTTGGAGTGTAGTCTATCCGAAAGTGGCTTTGAAACATGACGCCCTGCTTTACTCAATATACGCTATTTCGGCGCTCCACATGACGAAGACGGAACCTTTCGATCCTGACATTATAGATGCACATCAAAGATACTTTGAGTTGGCCCTTCAAGAACACAGCAACGACATCAATAATCTCAGCGAAGAAAATGCCGATGCAGCATGTCTAGCCACCAACCTCATCCGCGTGACCGCCTTTGCAGTATTACACGAGCGTCCACTGCATCCATATACCCCGCCAACACAATGGCTGCAGATGACGAAAGGTGCGGCAGATGTCCATAGAGCGGCGTGGAAGTGGATTGAAAATGACGAGACGTCGATATCCATGCGACTCATAAGCAGATTACCCATTTTGACTGAGCCTGAAACATTATACACAGAAAGCAGCCGTCGGAGCCTCCTCCATCTACTTCGACGAAGTCAAACGGACCTTACAAACGAGTTCTGGAGCTCAGATATACAGGAAGCTTACACATCGACCATAAGTGTCATTGGCAGCGTTTTGAATGCCATCGCGGCTCACGAGACGCCTGCGGATGTCTTCAGGAGACTGATCTTGTTTCCGATGCTGATTCCAAAGCCATTTATTGACTTGGTTACGGAAGAACAGCCACGAGCACTGGTAATACTGGCTCATTTCTTCGCCCTGCTTGCAAAATTTAACGACATGTGGTGGACCGGTGATACTGGGGAAAGGGAGACTCGTGGAATTAGGACCGTGCTGCCAGACGAGTGGCTGGGTCTAATGAATTGGTCATTGCGCGGCATAGAGGAGAAAATCGCCCTTGTATGATGAGTCGCAGTTAATTACACCATCCTTCTATGAGCCCTTTGTAAGCTGGTTGAGGTGTGATAACATTCCTCATTATTGAAGACAGACCCTAATCTGAGCAAAGGATTCACTATTATCCACCAACAATCACCTACGGTTTCTACTCTCTATCTCCACTCATTGAGCCTCAAAATCAACATATAAATCCCCAAGAAGAACATGCCAACACCTGCGCTTCCCCATCTAACAAGTCGAAACGATGCCGCAAGGGGCTCATGTTGCCCCAGCGCCTCACCCTCCACGCAGATCGTAATAAGGATGTATTCGCCGCCAAATAAAGCTCCGAACCCAAGTATGCCACGGACCGCGAAGCCTGCAGGGAGTTCCGGTCTCCACCTCCACAAATCTCTTGCTATGACGATGATATCTGCATATCTGGGTACTTGGGGGTTGTTCGTTGGTTGAAGGATCATCGCCACAATTGCAGCGGCTGCTAGTTGTTCGAGCGCGAGAGTGAGGACCCCGCCTGGCCTGGGCCAAGTGAAGGAGGAAGCGTATGCTTGCGAAGCCATGGTATAGGATTGGCGCAATACACTGACGAATGCAGTTGTGGTAGAAGAAGACGGTAGTTTTGTTGAGCGTGCAAGAGAAATGTGGAGGGATGGGTGATGGAGATTAGGGAAGATGTATGGGTTTTCCACTCCAAAGTGCACTTTCTTGCTCGATGAGTCGAGTTCATCTCCTGCGCATACGAGCCAAGCTCGAGCTTTCGCCACCCTTGCGGAGTGAAAATTTCAAAGCAGGATAACACTCCGAGTCGTTGATCAGTAGCCAATCAGTGCGCCTTACCCACCACACGAGCACCAGTATTAGGGCCAAGATAGACGCCAAGATGACTATTGTGTGGGTCTTCGTAATTTCTTCCGGAGTAGTGACGATGATTAGTTGCAAAGCTAGAGTTCCAAGTCATATTGTGTGTCCTGGGTCGAAATCCGTGCAGACCTTTTGCGTCGACATAATCGAAGATTTCTTCTATGAAATAAGACAATATGGAAGTCATTGTACTTGTATCAGCAAGCTGGGTTTGCGAAGAAACGTGAGGGACGGTGCTGGGGATGTGCAAGGGAGTAGTGTGAGATGACTAGATTAGGATAGATGCGAAGTGGAGCTTGAAGGTGGAAGTCTGGGGTACATAGAGAGTTTTATGAGGAGAGGATTTTCTCATTTGACTTCCGAGCACGTTGCAAGCCAAGTCTTCATCCTCACTGTGAGAATATATTAACATTACACAATCAAATCCCTCAACCCGACAATGGAAGAAACCTTCCGAACCAGCCACGTGCCCGTTCCTCCATATCCCCTACTTCTCAGTAGTCTCTACCTACGACGATGATGTTCAAAGCCCCATTCACGAGACCATATGCCAACGCCCAAAGTACGAAAACAAACGCTCCCATCACCATGAACAACGTAAAAAAAAAGCACCCACGTAGCGAACATCTTCTCTAGTGGGTTGGCAGTGGCCCAGAAGTGATCGTCGATGAGAAAGAGGGTATCGATATGGATGGTTGGCTGTGTTGGCTGGTGTACTGTCAGAGCGGTGGAGGCGTCATGCTCCTCGTCTGTCGAGTCTTGTTCTTCTGCTTGTTCTTCCTAGTCTTCTTAGGCATCATGAGCGTGGGGCCACCAAACGAACCTAGAGTCTCTATCTTAATGGTCCCTCTCGTTTCCAAGTCTGCGGTGTCCGCTCTTGATGCGGCTCTGCCCTCAGTCGCGTTCACCCTTCATCTCGGCCTTGTGTTCGCATTCTCTGTTATTGCTACTGCTCGTTCTTCATTCGCTTTCTCTTCCTGCGCCGATTTTGCTGCATTTGAATATTCTTGTACTTCCTCCATGTAGTCACTTTGGGGCTTTGAACCAGAGAGGGAGGGACTTGGGGTTTATGTCCATGTTGCCTAGAAGTTGAAGATCGTGACAGGCATGTTATGAAAGCTCTGTAGGGGTGAAGATATAGTAAGTAGTTTTGTACGTTGCATGTAGTGAAGAGAGCGTGCGAAAGCAAGACAGGAAAAGGACAGTTGTTCAAAGTCAAATGCAAGAGCCAATTATGTGGGCCAAGAACATTCGCCTTCTCTTGTGAAAATACCTAGCCAAAAGAAGTACCCGGTGGAATTCATGAGGGATCGGGTTTCACAGCCGACGGTCGCGGAAGCGTTCGAATAGAGGCCAAAGGCATGGTACGGCATACATTACAACGATTACACTTCGAGATTCTATTACCTCTTCGGCACTGTTTTTGAATTTGATAGTAATGAGGCCTCCAAGAAGGGAGATGGTCTCATAGTCAGTTTCGTCTTTGTCGTGTCATCGCTGTCATCGCTGTCATCGCTATCGTCTTCGTCCGTATCAGCATCGTCTGTATCCTGGTCGTCATCGTCCTCCTCCCCAACATCTGAACGTGGCTCACGAATAGAGTCCTCATAATCATCCACTCGCAAGAGAGTAACCTTATTACTTCCCACATACGTGTCACTATCCAGACCGTCGTTCTCACTCCTCTTCTCAACCTCGAAGTCTCTTCTGGAGAGGCAAAAACGAATGGGTATGCAAACAGTGGCCCACCCACAAAAGCGAGGTCCTTTCTTACTTGTTTGCCCTCTAAGAGCCGTCTTCGGCGAAGATAGATGACATCTTGAACAATTTTGAGTCATAAAGTATAGATAAATTGTTTCTGCAGTGATATTTTTGGACTGCGAAATCGTGGTAATGGATATGTTATTGAAATAATATTGAGATAAATTAGGGATATTTTGCCGCTGAGGAATTGGAAACATGTGAAATTATGAGAGAACTTACATCATGTTGAAATCGACTGACGCTCGCCATAGCGACAAAAGGTAGGAGAGAGGTTCAGTTGTAGCGAAGTAATCACTTCCTAGGACCTTTGAGCAGCAATTTGTTGATGCCAGGGCTTGCGTATATCATAATCAATTAAAACGGAGCTCTTTGTGAGCTAATGTTTCAAGGATAACCTTTCGCTGGTCAAAGCCTCCAGGAGTTTTACTGGCAACCTGAGTCGAATGTGTACTTTTTGTGAACGATAAGGAGCTGGGAACGTGAATCTCAGAGGCCAAATGGGGTTTCGAAGTTGGCTAAATTACGATGCCTTCTTCTTCATCCGCAAGCCTTTATTTTGTCTCTCTCGCCACAAAGGTTGAGGGAAGATTGATCGGTCCGGTGACATTCCATGTAGTGAAATTCCAGCCGGTCCCATTCAGCCTGCATTTAGGCATTGTAGCACCGCTTACTTGCTAGCAAGAGGAGTCCATGCTCTCGCTTGTGGCGGAGACGCAAGGCAGATACTGCGACAGTACCTGAGTAAACTTACGGCAAGTGACACCACAGCTTGTGCAGGCCATGAGAGAGTGTCAGTGCTGTCCAGTGTTGGGATACATCCAGCTTTCCCGGCCGCCCACGAGCCAGCTCAATGTACCCATGATCTGAAGCACTGGACCAATAAATAATATCAGCTATTCTTTCACAAAGCTTCTCCCAGAACAGATATCAAGACACATACAGTAGCCGGCCTACCACTAACATTAAAGCAAGTATTCGCCTCGATCCCCTACTCCTCCCTATCCGGACTCGCAGTCTCCAAAAACGTCCCACACTCCGTCCCCCCTTCCATGTAGTGATTACCAATGAACATAGTAATCAGCGGCCCGGCGATACGGCGGTACTGAAATCCAGCTGCTCCTCGCGTGTCATCATGTAGGACGACATGTTGTACCCGCACATCATGGTGTATTTTTTATCTTGTGAGGTGGACTGTCCTGAACACTGGGGCTGCGGATAGTAATAGATGGTTACGTCGACGTCGGTGAAAGCGTCTGTTTAGCGGGCTTGCGGGGTGGGGGAGGTTGCCGTTGGGGGGGAGGAGAGGAAAGAGCGCTAGCTTGCAGGGCGCTGAGGAGGGAGAGTGTGAAGATTAGCATTTCCATGATGAAATTGAATCGAAGGTGGCTGCTTCGATTGGATTTTTGGAGCTGAGAATGTAGGTGGGAGCTTTGTGACTATGTCTAGGAAGGATTGAGTTGAGTATGTTCACGGCGATAGATTTTCAGTAGACAAAACACCTTCAACCAGTTGTTCCGAAAAGACAGGCTGGACGAAAGAATTTCACCAGAGTTGAACTTTAGTCCTTTCAAGAAATAAAAAAGCAGGGCGAGTGACAGCCTAAGCATTGTTGTCTTCCCTATTGGCAACGAGAGCTATGCCAACAAAGCAAACAAAAGACTTGTTCGCTTCCAGTACTCTCCAGCATCCTTCTTCATACGCTCTACAGACTTTCCTTCTAAAGCAAGATCTTCTGAAAGCGAGTCTCGCAGCTGAATCAGCTTGTTGCCCTTGCTGTCCATGTCCCTGACAGCTGTAGCATTGATGAGGTAGGAAGTGTCGAAGATTCGCTGGATTTTGGCGTCCTTTGACTCCTTTTGTTGCGTCGTAGCATCACCGTTGGCTAAAGCACTATTCGTGGGTTCTCTGGCCGTACCATTAGACGCTTTGTCGTTTTTCTTTTCCTTTTCATCCTTCTCTCCGTTCGCCGTGCCTTCATCCTCAGGGACCTTCGTCTCAGCATCACCAGCCTTCCCATTCGTATGACCATTAACCACTGGAGCAGGAGCCTTTGGACGCTCCTCTAGCAATGGCGCCAATACCCTTATCAATTCCCGCTTCAGAGTATTCGTCGCTTGCGTAGTCCAAATGTCGCTTCCGCAAGAGGTCATGGACGATGTGAAGTCAAGCAGGAACCTGTAAGTCCATGCTGAGGGTAAGACAGGTAATTCCGGATCACCCTCCCAAAGAGACCTTTCTAGTAAAGTTTTCGTACTCAGTTTTGCAATACGCTTTGCGCACTTTTCTAGAGGCACACGTAGTGTATCGTCTGCGACGATGCCTTGTAATGCAGGTATGGAGCTCAGTCCGAAATTTTGGTCTTGATAGCTTTTTGGCAAACGCTGTCTCAGCTCTCTCCATGTGCGGATCAGGAAGCTGCTCTTTTGACCCCGGTTGACGTCTTCACCATGCGGAGGTGATCTATCAAGCGTTGTTTGCAAGCTCGCATATGCCTCGCCGAGTGCGTTGTTGAGTTCCTCTTGCAAGAGCCCTGGATCGTCTTCGCTGAGTAAGACTTGCTTGTTGTCCAGCAGATCGTCCTCGTCATCCACCTCGTCGATGTCATCTGCCCACCTAGCTTCCCTGATTTTTTTGATCATCTCTTCTAAAGCCTCAATACTTTCGAGGAAAGCTGTGTACTCCTGGAAGACTCTACTCAATGGTTCGTTCCTACCAATCGAGCGTGTCATGAGGCTTTCTCGGAGAGTTTGGCCTCCATGTGACATCTCCATGGAAGTCATGGAAGAGTCCCAAAGCGATGGAGCGAGGCCCGATATTCCAGCTTGCCAGTTCTGCAATATCCCATGAACGATTATGCCGATGCCGGCTAGGTTAGATGCGCGGGCTTTTATGATGCAAGTAGACTGCGAGTTGAAGACGTCACGGAGGCCATCAAGTGTTTCTGCAGAATCAATGCCCAGCGAGTGCTGGTGATTAGACAGCCATAATTCAAGAATCTTTCTTCGGAGGTGCACAAGCTCCATAGGATCTTGCACATCTTGTATCCTGCTGCGGAGTCCGTCTAGAAATGATGAGAACGCCCGTTTGGCCCACTGCCTGAGGGATCTTTCCGACTCCGCTTTGCTCAGGTCATCGTGCCTTAGGTAAGGCGTGAATGTTTTAATATCATCACCGATCCACCGCTCGTGCACATCCAAGTTCAATTCCATCAGCGAATAGACGTCTTGGCTCTTGAACAATGATATCGACTTCAGCTTCTCCAATGCATACGCGAGCTGCCCCGGGACAATAGCCTGGGTGTCTCTCAGAGTCTTCACGTAGATCCGTAGCGCCAAGAACATGTTCTCATGCCCAGCTGTACTCTCCTCCCTATTCTCCGATATGGCTTCCAGACAGATATGGTGATAGTGCCGGAGGACGTCCTTTGGCGACGAGCTCGTAGCCAGCGAGAAGGCACACATGGCTTCCACCAATAAATCTCGAGATAATTCCAAGTTCTTGAATCGCCGATCGATCCTGCTCAGTAGTCTACGTCGAAGACTCGCTAGTCTGTTCCGTAGGGCGTCTAGATATGGAGGTGGGTTTGGCCGTTGGGAGAGCTTTGTGTGTAGCAACCGCGAAATCACGAGAACTTTGGCGGCCAGCAGCACTGATCCCCCGCTCTTGAGAAGCCTAGAGATGACGTCTGGGCAGCTGCGAAGGACGGATAATTGTGAGGCGAAGGCGTAGCGGGCACTCTCTACCATGACAGCTGTGAGCGTTGTATTCATGGATCTTTCGCTGGGCATGGGCTATACGTACTTGGAGCCTCAATCTCCCCAGTCCAGCTTCGCAGATTCGTTCCCTTCTTCTCTAGTAGCCTAGTATTGCATCTCTGGCCCATCTCCCCCATGTAGGCCTCCACATTGTGCATCTCTCCATCCATCTCAATGATCGAGTTGGCGGTGCCCAAGAGATCGCGGTAGCTTGCCCTGCGCGTTCAACGAGCGTTAGCACTTCTAGCGTAAGAAGCTATAGATAAGGACAAGATGGGTATTTAGGAGAGGCTTATGGTCCTACCCAACAAGAGTGCGTAGCTTCTCCCGGTTCGAGTCAATGTCCCTGCGGAGCTGGCGTTCCATGCCGCGCACGGCGGGGATGGGGTATTGGAACGCCTCCTCCCATGACTCGAAGGTCTTGGGATCTGGGGCTTCAGCTGCCATGGAGGATTGAGGTCAGGACTGTGGATGAAGAGTGGTGTGAATTGGTGGAGAGGCTTCGGGTTTTACATCTCGGTTTATGTACAAACTCAAATTTTGGCAGGCGTCGCCACCCAACAACCAATCAGAAGATCGTTGGAGGCCTTATACCCATTTCATTGCTGATCAAGCTGAGGACTGTCTCTATGAGGGATTGACAACAACATTGGAGAGATAGACATTTTTTGTTCTTCTACAAGTAGCTGGGTATCTCTATTATAGAAGCACTCAAGGCCTTCTAATTCCACCCAAACACCTCCGCTATGCTGGCAAAATTCCACCTTAGGCTCCCAATACCCACTAAAATGCCAATCAGATCTACAATCAAAAGCACAGCGGCCCCAGTCATGAACCTGGGGCTGAATATCCTGTACAGCATCAGATGCCTCCGTAGCCAGCCTGCCCACATTGTTGTCGCCAGGTTGATAACCGCGTAGTATAAGAGCAGCGTAGCCAGTGCTTTAGCAACGTCACCAAGCAGCCTCGGCTTCTTTGGCGGCTGCTTCCATAGAGCTATTAGGGGGACAGCAATCGTAGTCAATATTTGAGCCCCAAAAGTGTTGAGTACGACCAAAAGTGGTGACCAGGGGTAGCGGATAGTTTTCAAGGCTACAAAGGCCGACTCCCACTGTATGCTCGAGAGCGTAGCTTGGTGGCCTGTCTTGAAGAAGTGAAAGCTACCCAGAAGGCCGAGAACTACTGGGCCGATGGCACTCTGGGAGAGGTTGTTGGTGTTGACGATCTCGAGGAGAGCAAGTATCTGTACCGCCAAGACACCGATGGCACCAGCACCCATGGGCTTTTGGAGAAGAACCACGGCCAAGAGCCAGTTTATGACGAGTAAGAAGTACCGAGTCCCATGTACATTGGCGTACCCGAAGACTTTCACGGACTTTGGCTTTGGAGCGACGTCGCCATCCGCACTGCCATTCACTTCTGGCGTCACTTGAATACTAATGCAGGGGTTGCTCCAGACGAACATCGTCGTTCCCACCACAAGCGATACACCAAGTATCAAACGAGCTATGACAATCTTAATGATTTGTAGGACACCCTTATCCACTGTGAGCCAATCATTATCGTCTGCAGTATCAAGCACCCAGTATATAGCCGATGCCAGCAGACCCAATCTCGCTGCGAAGCCAATCCAAATCGTTGCCGATCCTTGATATGATCGAGTTGGTTGATAATATGTCTTGATGACCGTAGGCAGTAGCGTTGCTGAGACAATGGGGATGAGCAACTGCCATGGAGCGGAAGTCGAGGATGTTGACGAGGCATAGTATGTAGATCTGCAGTAAGGCATTTGCTCTTCGCGGCATAGGCGAGAAAGCGAGGCCAGGCGAGTGAGGACCAAGAAGATCCCAGCTTGGAATATACCCAGAATACGCTCGATAAAGAACTCTTGGCGCATCGAAGAAGCAAAGGCGATCAAGGTGAAGGTGCTGAGAAAGCAGAGTAAGATCTCGTCCTCCCAGATGGTGTAAGAGTTCGAGGCAAACCCAATCGATTGGCTCAACGTGAGCACAACCGCAAGCCAGCCCCAGAGGGACCGTGGAAACGGTAGTGTGAAGCTCTGTGGTAGGTTGGCCGAAGCGTAGGTAAATCCTGAGATACCGCCAGCTGCAAGGCCTAGCAAAGCGGCGTTCACGAGCCCGCCACGGAAAACGACCAGTGTAATGGCCGAACAAAGTGCAGCGCTAATAGTGCCGAACATTGTCATGTGTACCAAGTAGACAGGTATCAATTCTAAGGCAATTGGTCTAAAAGACCTGGCATAGGTTCCCAAGATTGCTACAGCACAGATCAGGATCATAATGCCTTCGAGCATGCTGGGAATATCGAATCTGGCCCAAAGACTCCGACATATTTTCAACGTCTCTTGCTGATGCTTTGCGAATGATTCGAATGCAGGCCTGAAGCGATCACTGTGCCGACCAGACTTCAGTGCCTCTCGCCAAGATTGTAGTCCGTCCTTCCAGAAGGCTTGCGGGAGAGAAAATACATCCTCGTTCAATCCTCGAGCTTGAGAATATTCATGCTGATAGTTGCTGATCTGCGCTGCTGCTAGAGCGTTTACCGTCGCCAGATTTTGCCAATCAGGTTCACCGGGACCTACGAAAGTTTCTGCTATGGGAGCCCCCAGATTGTTGAAAGGTATTGGCATGCCCAGAAGTAGCGACAGTGTTGGGACAAGATCGATCTGGCCCACAGGACGCTCTTTAGCCGTTGCAGGTGGCTCCATAAAACCATTATGACCTCTGCCGAAGACGCCCTTGTTGGAGTACATCCACAGCGCAGCTTCAATCTCGTCATCTGATTCTCCACCATGATCTCCCTTGACATCCATACCGTGATCGCCCATTACCACTAGCAGAGTCTTCTCATCCAGCGAAGCAATGACCTTTCGCAGAACACTGTCCATTTCGCGCAACTTGGCATTGGTGGCCGAGTGGTCTGGACCGTAGCGATGACCGGCATGATCAACACCCAGATAGTGACCGAATATGATATCCCATTTGCTCGAGTTTTCTGGCTTCAAAAGAGGTAACAAGTGCTCTGTCACGCCGTTGTCAACCGTGTGCAAGTCCCAGACATTGAACGAATCGTATGCGTGCGTAAGGTTGGCATCGAAGTATCCAGGGAACAGCGAGTGCCACGTATCATCTCCCAAGTGTACCAATGTCTTGCCTGCATCTCGCAGCTGTGCCACCAGATTATCCTCCTCAATTGCCGTTCCGGCAAAGTTCGACCCTGCATCGATGAACGTAGGCAGGGTCCCGGTTGTGAGGCCCTTTAATCTTTGAAGTGTGGTCGTTGGAGGATCGGCTATGAACGGTAGGAGGAAGGCCTTTTCAGGAGTTTGTCTCGATGTCTCGTCGAGCACTGTAAGGGCATTGTGGAAGTGGTGTGGCTCGCCGGAGAAGGGAACGGTGAAGTCGTAGCGTAGAGCATCTATTATTACTATCACAGCTTTGTCGAAGGTCTTTGGATGCCAGCATCCATCTGCAAACGACGCGGGGCTTGGTTGTCCAAGCTCAATTGGTGGAGAACCGCAGTTGGATTTGTGGTCAAGAACTAGGCGAGTGAGGAGGAAGCCTTTGGTAAAGAAGTATATGCCAATTGCATGAAGCAGACTAGACAGGTCAGCAAGGGCCCCAAGCTTACTGGGGTGAAACATACAATATCCACAGGAAGAAGAATATTAGAACGGTGTGAGAAGCTTTAAACTGGATCTCCTTCGTCCTATTCGTATCTTGCATCTCATCGTCTTGAGAGGCTCGATCTTTGGCGTCGTTGTAATGCACCGTGACATCTTTGAACGCCAATGAGTCGGCAGCTAAGCGAGTACTTTGTTCCATCGATGTTATCGACCACCTAGGGCGCCCACTCCAAGCATCCAATGCTGATTTGGCCTTGCAGAGTACTCGACTCGATACAACACGGACTTGCCATCACCAAAGAGAATACAGAGAATGTTTGGACACTGCCCAGGCAAATGGAGCCCGAAGGCAGAGCCGGGAGCATTGCGAACTGCTAGTTCTAATTGAAAAAGGGGGCGGATACGCATAGAACCCCCAGGACATAGACCCCCCAGGACATAGACCCCCCCAGGACATAGACCCCCCTAGATCTCAACGAATAAGACCTCGCTGTCATCCATACTAAATAGCGATATCAACCTCACTGTCACTATCATATTTGCCGTACTGGGTAGCCCCGCCGGCGTAGTATTACTACCGTAGACTAACCAGCATGCGCATGCTTCTCCGCATCTTATTAGCGATAGCAGCACTATACAGAGACTATAAAGGGCCAAGAAGGAGGGCTTATAGAGGGAAGATATAGTATACTACGTCATCATAGCTGCAGACGTGTTAAATAGACGTTTTATTGCGATTCTATAAAAAATCGGATCGCACGAAACACAACGACCTTGTAAACACCAGATACGCTCCAATTTTAGCTGTAAATACACTAAAGATCTGAGCGAGCTCGGTGCTATTCAGGTCCTCCGCTTTCGCCGTATTATATTTCCGCCAAAAAGTCGGTGGAGTGGGTAGAGAGGAAAGCTCGGGCGACGGCGAGGTCTCACGCCATCACCACCAAGCGCTACTATTCCAGAACTCACAGGCTCTCCAAACACCATTAGAACCCGCAGAGAAATGAGTTTGAAGCCTATTGACCAAGGCGTTGTAGAATGGTAACCGTATTGGGGGGGGTCTATGTCCTGGGGGGTTCTATGCGTATCCGGCCCCTATTTCAACTGCGCTGAGTCCCCCGACTTGGCCCCTATTGAGAACTACTGGCAGGCGCCTAAGTAGTACGCCTAAAAACCACCCTATTGGGATAAAGAGTCCCTGAAAGAGCTTCTACGGGAGGGCTGGGAGGCTATTACTGTCCTATTTATCAATAAGCAGGTCCATGGTATACCCCAAAGACTTAGGGACATTATAGAGGGCGATGGTAAAAGAACAGGGTAGTAAATAATCGGTTTTACGCCTAATTAGTAGAAGATCTCCGGGCCGCTCCCGTGCATTCCATTTTTCACATGACGAGCTAATGGAGTTAGTGCTAAATCCAATTCCAAGCAAGCCGCCGGCACGACGACGCGTCTTCTTAAATATTATTACATGAGAGCACGCAAAGGCAGGACAGCTCTCAGAGGCTCTGATGGTCCACAATTCAGAAGGTCAGAATTATTGCCTCATGTCGTGGCTTTGTAAAAAGCGCAGGCCTATCTCTGCGGCAATATTCCCCACTGTCAAGGGAGACGGCAATACTTTATTGGCCAGCCTTTGACTGGTATTCCCACTGATAACGCATGACGTTTGCTTCCTATCATATATGATTGGTCCCACAATGCTGGATTTCTTGCCTTCCTGCAGTGTCACAGCACCTCCCGATTCACGGGCTTTGTTTCCGTTGGGGCTGGGTCTCTCGCTCAGCCCTCAAGATTCTGCTTCTTCCTTCACACCATCGTATTTAGACACCAACCCATCCATCAATCGCGATCTCTCATAAACTTATTTCCTTTCTATTTCCTCATTTCAACATCCCAAACTGAGTGGCGAATACGCAAGCTTAGTAATGACCACTCCATCGGCCTCGTCCACCGATCCTAGCAGAGTCACAAAACTTGCCAAGTTCTTCAACGCTATCATTAGTGGAGCTCAGTCACTAAAGACGCCCAAAAATGGCGACCTCTTTATAGAAGCTCTCTGTGATCAGCCGGACGCTCCTACATGCATCGAGAAAATCATCTCAAGCCAAGCAGGATTGTCGTCCATACAGACCTGTCTGCGATTCAACGCCTCAGCTTCTTTTCAAAATGGACCGGCAACTGCTTTGCTCCAATACGTCCAGTGTCCATCCTTGAAAATTATACATGGTGGAAATTTCTTGCATCGGGTCATCCTACACGTAGTGGAGCCACCATTCTTTTGGAATCCATTCTTGTTGTCTTTCCGCAATGGCTTACTAAACACAGAAGCCCAGCAGTGTTTTGGATTCCTACTCAGTGAGTTACTATGCCTCCCAAGCGAAGGCGGAGCGCCGTATCTACCCATTGCTCAGGAAGCTTCGATTCAAACTTCATTCCTCAGTTCTACGTCATATGAGCTACGAACCATTGGCCAAAAGATTAAGCACATCGTATCAGCTTTCTATTCAGATGGCGAGGAAGCCAGTGAATGTGGTCCTGGAGGACGGCATGATAACGACTTCGTGGACTTTAGAGAGATCGCTATTCATCCGACTGCTGATGAACTTCTCTCCGAAGAACAACCCTTTCTCCGTGTTGCTCGGTCGATAGATTCGCCGGGTAACGAAGAGAAACGGTTAGGCCATCACTTAGACAATCAATTCCGTCTCCTCCGTGAAGACATGTTATCAGAACTGCGCGAAGAACTCCAGATAGTTTTCGGGAAACGGAAAGGGCGCCACAGGGGAATTGTCGTAGATGGATTTACGCTCCTAGATGTTGCATGTGGGGATCATCAGAAACCTTTGCTTTGGGGGCTACGACTTCAGTGCACATCGGACCTTCCGCAGCTTGCTAATGTGAAGCCGAAAGGGCCGAAAGAGCGTCGAGACTTGCTCATTCAGAATCGCAACATCTTTAAGCACCAGTCGCTAGCATGCCTCATCTTAGACGGAGAGATCGTCTCATTCCCAACCATTCGTCGAGAAGTTGATGACTTGGCTCAGAAGCTTCCGGTGGTGACACTACAATTCACGGGTAAAGCAAACACCTCTAAAGCACTACTAAGGCTAAAAACGGCAAAACGCATAAAATTGGTACAGATAGACACTGCGGTCTTTGCCTTCGAGCCTGTGTTGAAGGGGCTCCAGGAGCTACGGAATATGCCTCTTGTCGACGAGCTCTTGTTTTGGAAATCCGACAGCCCAATGAGTCTGCCGTCATATGCACCAATGGCATTAATTGAAAAGATTGAGCGGAAACCCACCCAAGATCTGAGCAGCATCTTTGATTCAACGAAGTCGATAAGGCTCGACGATTCACAGAGGGCGTCTCTGCTGAGCGGCCTGAAGCAAAAAGTGAGCTTGATTCAAGGACCACCTGGTAAGAAGGGACTGTGGCCCAGACTTGACGATGTCTAATTGGTTTACAGGGACCGGCAAATCTTTCATCGGAGCACTTATCGCTAAAGCCATCTACCATTTTACAGAGAAAGTCATTTTTGTTGTGTGTTTCAAGAATCATGCTCTTGACCAATTTCTTGAGGACTTGCTGGACATTGGCATCCCGTCGGATCAAATGGTACGCTTGGGAGGGCAGTCGACAGCACGGACAAAATGCATGGCCCTTTACGACCAAGTAGCCAGCACCCGGCAGTCCAAATCCTTTTACAAGACCCTTGATGAGCTGAGAGCAGAGAGGGACGCACTAGCATCCCGCTTGCATGCCTCTTTCGCTAGGTACAAGTCCGCGAACGCGCGACAAACAGATCTGATGGAGTACCTGGAATTCTCTCCCGAAGAGGCAGAGTTCTACGAGGCATTCACTGTGCCAAAAGCAGAAGATGGGTCCGTGCGAGTCGGACGGCGTGGCAGGGCAGTCAATGAATTCTACTTGCTCGACCGCTGGTCTAGGGGCGAGAACGCTGGGATTTTTGGTGATCAAGTTTCCGAGACTTGTCAGCATGTATGGCAGATGGCTATGCCCACCCGGCAAGCTTCGTTGTCGACATGGAAGCATGACATACTCAACGAACAAGTGTCCGAGCTGTGTGACATTGCAGAAAAGTACAATGCTGCCCACGGCGAGCTTGACCGAATGCTCAAGACAAAGCATGCTTCCATCATAGGATCAAGGCGTGTGGTCGCATGCACGACAACGGCAGCAGCAAAGTACGCTCAGGAGCTACAAGCAGCATCTCGGGATGTCCTCTTAGTTGAGGAGGCGGGCGAGATCCTTGAAAGCCATATCCTTACGGCACTCGCGTCCGGGACTCAGCAACTAGTGCTCATCGGTGACCACAAGCAGTTGCGTCCTAAAGTTGACTACAAGTTGAGTGTAGAGAAAGGCGAAGGCTACGATCTAAACATGTCGCTGTTTGAGCGACTGGTATTGAAAGGATTCCCCCACCAGATATTATCTCAGCAGTATCGCATGCGCCCGGAGATATCTTCCCTCGTCCGAGCGTTAACATATCCCGATCTGAAGGATGCACCCAAGACTCAAGGACGTCCTGACATTCGAGGCTTGCAGGACAACGTCATATTCGTATCACACAACCATCGAGAAATTGAAGCTAAAGAAATGGCCGATTGGAAAGACATGAGTTCTGTTTCATCCAAACAAAACCAGTACGAAGTCGACATGGTCTTGAAATGCGTCCGCTACCTGGCGCAACAAGGTTATGGGACGGAGAAGATTATCATATTAACCCCCTACTTAGGACAATTGCAGCTCCTTCGAACTGCGCTCAGCAAAGACAACGATCCGGTTCTTAACGACCTTGACTCATTTGATTTGGTTCGTGCCGGTCTATTGCCGGCTGCAAGTGCGAAGGTGTCCCAGCGGAAGATCCGCCTCGCGACTATTGGTGAGTGACCTGTTCGTTGATGTTTACCATCGGATATCCATCAGTGCCGCCCCAAATCCTCTTAGATTGACGCAGAATAGAAGCGCTAACATCTTACTTTCTGTTCTATAGATAATTACCAGGGCGAGGAAAGTGATGTAAGTACCTATATCTTTTTCATCGCCATGTGTACCAAGATCCTCATCTTCGTCTAGATTGTTGTCGCGTCATTGACCAGAAGCAACACTGCTGGCGATATCGGTTTCATGGCGTCCCCACAGCGTCTAAACGTCCTCCTGTCTCGAGCTCGCGACGGTCTTATAATGCTAGGCAATATTGAGACTTTCGCCAATGCCCGCAAGGGCAAGGAGATATGGATCCAGCTATTCGACCTTCTCAAGCGCGAGGGCCATATTTATGATGGATTGCCCGTCAAGTGCGAAAGGCACCCTAAGAGAACGTCCATATTACGTGAAGTCATTGACTTTGAAGTCGAATGTCTTGATGGCGGTTGCAGTGAGCCTTGGTAAGAAAGTCCTACTTCTTTGGAGTACAAACTTGCTTTAACTGCTAGTGTAGTACGACCATGCTCAATTGTGGTCTTCACCTATGCCCGCAAAAATGTCACCAACTGCACGATCATTCAAAAGTCCCCTGTGAACACGTGATGCGGGATAAATGTCCAAACGGGCATGCGAGGTCTTGGAAATGCCACAAGCCTCCACCTAAATCCTGTTCCAAATGCGAAGCAGATGCCCGAAGGATTCAAAAAGAGATGCAGAAGGCCTTGGAGCTCCAAGAGAAGCGCGATCGAGAAGAACAGGAGCATTTGAGACAGATAGCCAAGATCGACGCTTTGTTAGAGGACGAAAGACAAAGGGTAAAGGATGCCCAGTGTCTAAGGAAAGAGCTCAGGCCGTTCAGCAAAAGGAACAAGACTTAGCAAATGCTAAAGCTTTGACTGATCGAATGTCCAAGAACAATCCGCAACCCAAGAGTGCTACTATTAGCGCAACTCCGGTCGAATCTAGTCCATTAACCGGTAAATCACAGTTATCGACATCGAGTACAGGTAAAGAACCATCTGGATCCAACGAAAAACCAGCCACCAAAGGCAAGCGTCGGCAGGAGTCCAATGCCAGGGAAATATGGGAGCATCAGAAGCGAATGGAAAATGTTTCCAATGATACTATCGATTACTTAATGGAGATGATTGGACTGGAGGAAGTCAAATTGCAGGTTCTGAGAATCAAGGCTAAGATTGATCTCAGCGTGCGGCAGGGCTCCGACATGAAAGAAGATCGGTTGAATGTGGTTTTCCTGGGAAATCCAGGTACTGGTAAGCTCTGCCTGTGACTGGAGATGTCCACATTGACTTAGAAACTTGTAGGCAAGACCACAGTTGCTCGCTTATATGCCAAGATATTAACGTCGCTCGGAGTCCTTCCCGGGGATGCTTTCGTGGAGACTACCGGTTCACGACTAGCTAACGACGGTGTAGCTGGAATCAAGAAGCACATAGAAGGAATTCACAACGCAGGTGGAGGTGCTCTCTTCGTAGATGAGGCATACCAGCTTGCCGAGCAACATAACTACGGAGGAAAGACCGTTCTGGACTTCTTATTGGCTGAAATGGAGAACAATGTCGGCAAGATCGTCTTCATCTTGGCTGGGTACAACAAGGAAATGGAGAAATTCTTCGAACACAACCCTGGACTCTCGAGCCGCGTTCCCTACAAGTTGCAATTTACCGATTACCAAGACGATGAGCTGCTATGGATGTTACAGCATCGAATCAATAAGAAGTATGGTGGCAAGATGAGTATCGAAGGTGGTAAGGATGGTCTCTACATGCGTATCGTTGTCCGACGTCTAGGTAGAGGCCGAGGTCGTCCAGGTTTTGGCAACGCTAGAGCCTTACAGACCACATACTCCAGGATATCCGAATGCCAAGCTGAGCGGTTGAGCCGTGAACGGAGAGAGGGACTTTACCCAGACGACTTCCACCTTTCTAAAGACGACTTGATCGGACCAGACCCTTCCAAAGCCATGCTCAAGAGCATGGCATGGGGAAAGCTCCAGGAACTAACAGGTCTTAAAGCTGTCAAGGAATCCATTAAGGGGATGATTGATCGTATCAGCGTCAACTACAGAAGGGAACTCAATGAAAACGAGCCCATTGAGGTATCTCTGAATCGTGTCTTCCTCGGTTCTCCTGGCACAGGAAAAACATCAGTAGCCAAACTGTACGGCCAGATACTTGTTGACCTGGGTCTTCTTAGTAATGGTGAAGGTAACTTCCCTTGCTTCTAATGGCCATGCTCTATTGAGGCTAATGGTCTGGACAGTGGTCATCAAAAACCCCGCAGATTTCATCGGTAGTGCCTTGGGTCAATCAGAAAATAACACAAAGGCTATTCTAGCTACGACTGTTGGCAAGGTTCTAATCATCGATGAAGCATACATGTTGTACTCTGGCACAGGAGGAACCGGAAATCAGAGCGATTCGTACAAGACAGCAGTCATCGATACCATTGTAGCAGAGGTGCAAAGTGTACCGGGAGAGGATAGATGCGTACTCCTCCTCGGATACAAGGAGCAGATTGTGACGATGTTTCAGAATGTCAACCCTGGTCTCTCCCGAAGGTAACCTCTATTCCTTCCTGAACAAAGGATGCCGCAGGCCCAAGGGAGCTACTGACCAAGGCCATTAGATTTGCCATCGAGAATGCTTTCCATTTCGAAGACTTCACGGACGACGAGCTACTAGAGATATTGGAGTTGAAATTGAAGCATCAAGACCTGCAAGCTACCAAAGAGGCAAAGGCTGTAGCCATCGAAGTGCTGAGCCGCAGCCGCAATCGACCGAACTTTGGCAATGCTGGAGAAGTAAGTGGCCCTTGGTAACTGAAAATCTGGCGTTTCTTAGGGACTGACACGCTCTAGGTCGAAAACGTGCTTAGTCTCGCGAAGAATCGGTATCAGAGCAGGCAGTCCTCAGCCTCGGAGCAGTCTTTCGATGTGACTTTTGATCCAGAAGACTTCGACCCGGACTTCCAAAGAGGAGCAAATGCCTCCACCAACCTGCAGAAACTGTTCTCGGATGTAGTGGGCTGCGAGAAGATCGTGGACAAATTGCAGGGGTATCAGGAGGTAGCCCAGAACATGAAAGCTCGTGGCCGCCAGTCTCGTGGATTGATACCTACCAATTTCCTGTTCAAGGGTCCACCTGGTATGCTAACTGGCCAGGTTGATTATGTGGTATTCACGCTCACTGACTTCTCACAGGGACTGGCAAAACCACCACTGCTCGGAAGATGGGTCAAGTCTTCTTTGATCTCGGCATGCTCAGCGCCGTCGAAGTCATTGAGTGCTCTGCATCCGATCTCATTGGTTCCTATGTTGGGCAAACAGGTCCGAAGACCCGTGCCCAACTTGAAAAGGCCCTCGGCAAAGTTTTGTTCGTTGATGAAGCCTACCGCTTGGCAGAGGGTAACTTTGCAACTGAAGCTATCAATGAACTGGTGGATCTACTGACGAAACCAACCTTCATCGATAAAATCGTTGTCATCCTTGCTGGGTACGACGAGGACATCGACAATCTTATCTCTGTAAATCCAGGTCTATCCAGCCGCTTCCCAGAACAAATTGTCTTCAAGAATATGGGTCCCCAACATTGTTTGCAAATCCTGGAGCGGAAGATCCAACAGCAAGAGATTGAAACACCACCACTGGCAGATACTCAAAGCGAGATCCACCAAAAGATGGTGCAGCTTCTCACTCTACTTGCAGCTTTACCTTCATGGGGAAACGCTAGAGACATCGAAACGTTGGCCAAGACCATGATAGGCTCGGTCTTCAGATCGAAAGCATCAACCACAGATGCATTGGCCATCTCCTCCACAGATGTTCTCCATTACACCAAAGTCATGCTAAATGATAGAAAAGGCCGCGCCGCTAATGTTCGGTCTAAATCGCCCCTGAGCCTCCTTCAAGGCATGTCCAAAGCGCCCCAGGCTTTGCCACCTTTGCTTTCTCAAGAGACTACGACATCCCAGATAAAGACGATTATGGACCAGCCTAGGGAGACGGAAGAATTGCCACCACCGACCCCGCCACTGCAGGAAGCAGGGGTCCAGCGAGACGATGGAGTCTCTGATGAGGTCTGGATCCAACTTCAAGCGGACATTCGAGCAGCGGAAGCAGACACAAAGATCTCTGAAGAGATGATCATAAGCCAGGAAGCAGCCTTTTCAGCAGCATTAGTCCAGGAAAATGAGAGAATCGAGGCTCTGAAGAAGCTAGAACAAGCAAAAGCCAAGGACGAGGAAGAGATTCAGGAGCTGAAACGAAAGCAAGAAGAAGCCCGTCTGCAAGAACGTGCCGCTCGGATCGCGCGTGAGAAAGCAATGGCCGAGCTCGAGCGTATTCGCTTGCAGGAGGTCAGGCAGAAGCGGGAAGCACAGGTGCAGACTAGATTGCAACAGATGGGAGTTTGCTGTGCGGGTTTTCAGTGGATTAAGCAGTCTTCGGGGTACCGTTGTGCGGGAGGGAGTCATTACGTTTCTAATGGGCAGTTGGGGCTATGAGGTGGACAGGTGAGTCGTCACGTGATAATGAAGTTTCTATGTTTAATGTCCAATTCAGCCTCTGCGTACATGATCATGGTTTGCCTCTTAGTACCCATCCCAATCTCTTATAAAACTCGCTTACAGACCCTATCCACACCGGCTAGATAGAATGTCCGGCTTGCAGGGATGAATTTGCTGTTGTACTCGTACAGGGGCCGGTCCCGGGCACGCTATCCACCCGGCGTGACCGTTGTCTGTACACTCCAGTACTCTCCCTTACTGTTACTGAGCATACCACTATCGATTCAACCCTCCCATAATATCGCAAACGAACAACACATATTCCACCTCATTTCAGAACGTTTCAGAGCCGATTTGTTCCACATCCGTGATAATCAAAAACCTTGATGAAAGGGGACAAGATATCCTCTCTTTGGTTTCCTAAGTTCTCGGACAAAACGCCCAACAGCCTTTGTTCACCTGCGATCTCCTGTTACACATAAGTCGAGTCGATACAACTTGCCTTCGCCGAATGCTCCTACTCCCAAGCCACACTCCAATTAATCGATATTCCCTGCGCTACATCGCACTTGCAATTCACAACGCCACACACGAGTCCAATCGATCATGAGGCACACCCTCCTGTCCACCCTTTTCCTCATCAGTGCACTAAGCACCTGCACTCTCACGACGCCAAGAGCAGCAGCAACAGCAACATCCGGCGCTCTCAAAGCCCGAGAAACCGACGACTTCAGTCCATCGGATCTCGCAATAAAAATCTACAACCAACCAGGTTGCAATTCAACCAGCAATGGTATTCCTAACTCCAGCATCGTATACCACCCGTACTACGCCAAGGATTATGTTATCACAGGCGGATCCTAAATGCTTTCACGCGATCTACCTCCTACCGAGCAACTTGATCTCAGTTTACCCGGATCCGCTTTTACTGTCACAATTGATGATGTGGAAGTCGGTATTCCTAAGGATTGCGGATTTTTATTGATAACTTCGACGTTTGCGCTTGGCAATGGGAATGCAAATCAATGCTACACATATGCCACTTCACCAACTGGGGAAGGGTCGGCTTCGGTATGTTTTCTCTCCGAGAGCTTGTATTAGGCTATTGCTAACACGCTTATCTAGTGCTTCCGGTTGTGGCAGCACTGAGTTGTGTGGTCGAGTTAGTAGTTAGCTTTTTGTTCTGAATTGAAAACACTTAGGGCATGAATCTAAAGAAACTACCATCAAAATGTCAGAGCCTAAGAACAAATTTTTGAGGGTGTTGAATAATTTGCGGGATAATAGACTACATGTCAGAAATGGCTCGCGAGCCTAGCGAACACATCTATTTTTTGACGTTTGATCTTTGTCTGAAATTAAACGGTCTTTGGATAAACAAAGCAGTACGCCGAGACAATAACAGAGCTTTGTTCTTCGATGAAGTGCCCGAACATGTTCAGAGATCAAACGGGTCTCTGAACAGATTGCTATTTACGACCGATTCGAGCAAGACGTTTGAAAAGCTTTGTTGGGCTATTTCGGAAAATCCTGAGCTATACCTTACTTTCTCTCCCCTAATTGCTACTAACCAACGAAATGATTCCAGCAAACCTCAACATCACGATCTATGACTATCCAGATTGTGACACCAGAGGTACGAATCAGACACTCAATCCGAACTACGACCAAAACTACCTTATCTCAAGCGGGTCCTTTATTCTTTCCCGCGAACTACTCCCCGCTGAGCAGATAGACTGGAGTAGGGCGGGAACCGCATATGCTATGACACTAGGGAATGGGCAAACATACGACGTTAATAGGTAGGGCGGAACTTGTCAGAGTTCTACGACGTTTGCGGTTGGTAATGGCACCGCAAATAATTGTGTTACGTTAGTGAGCGGGTCGTGTGATAATGGGTGTCAACCATTGTGGGCTTCGGTTTGCTTTCCCTTCGAGAGTTTATAGAAGGCTATTGATAACTTTCATTTTCTAGTGCTTCCGGATTTGGCATCACTGAGGCGTATATTTGACATCTTGTTAAGAGCTCGTGCTGTGTCAGCGCCGGAGAACTCTGTTGGTGCTTGTGTGCTGAGCGTTAGAGACAGATTTGAGTAATAAGGCGAATAAGGTGATGAGCCCCTGAGGAATCTACAGGTGAATCTTGTTTTGGCCAGGCACGATTGTTCCTGCAAGGTCCAGAATTATTATGCCAATGCCACTCATACATAGACCAGTCTTTAAAAGCAGCCATAAGTCCCATGTAACCGATACAACCAATTCCGTTGGGCTCATACTGTGCGGAGGGTCCATTCACGAGATTGACCGCTTGATTTCGGGGGAAACATTAATTCTAGGGAAAATTGAGATACTTTGCCGGTCAATAAGGCACAGGTCATGATCCGCAGCTTTACACTCAGTTATTGCCTAAGATTAGACAGCCTTGAAAGGGTCAAAGTAGTGCACTGAGACAAGGAAGAGGCATCGTCTATCGAGCAAATGCTCGAACTGAGCCCTTTTGTCCCATTCGATCCATCATAAGGAAGGCAGTATCCCTCGGAAAGATTATGCTCTACTACTATTTCGAGCAAAACTGTCAAAAAAGCTTTGTTCAGCTAATTCTGATGAAATCGATGTTGCGCGTTTCTCTTGTCTTCCCTTGTTGCTAGTAACTAAAAAGAGTAATTTCCTCAGAGATTTAAAGATCCTGAAGCCTACAAACATTCCATACCTCGCCCAATATCTTGTAGACCTCCGCCCAAAGACACCTGAAACAGCTAATACCAACAAAATCTCGTCATGGCAGTAGCCGCGACCTCCACATTAGGCTGGTTCCCACTTCACCCGTCTCGAGCACTATCATCATACCAGCCGCAACATCTAGCGCGCTCAAAGCCGTTAACACAGCAGCACCAGATCTCGCGGTCACCGTCTATTCATATCCATCATATCGCTGGGTCGAGGGCAGTTTGATTGGACTCTATCGGGTACTGGCAGCCAGCAACTATTAGATGGATCAGGTCGGCGATAGTGCATGGCTCTCGCGCAATCTTTCACGCGACTTGCAACCTAAAGAGCACATCGGCTGAAGTAGTACCGGCAACCCGTATGTTGTAGAAGATGGGAAAGATCAAACGGACTCTGCTCCTTGGCAGTGCGGGACTTTTGTGGAGAGTACGTCTGCTGGGGACTGCGAATACGTGTTATGACCTCCCTAATCCCACTCGCGTATGTGTTTCCTACGGATTGTTTTCGTTGCTGACATTTGGCAATGCTGGAGAGTTCGGCAGCATTGAATTCGGTGATTAAGGCTAGGACATTGCTAGAGTTTGAGTGGACTGTTGTGCTAGTAGTTCCTTGTTTGTACAATGTGAAAACAATATGGACAAAGATAGCGCTTCTTTGCAACTGCTTTCGGTGCATTGCATCGTAAGACCTGTTGGAAAAACGTTGGATGGGCAGATGCCTTTGCTTCGATAATACCTCGCTCACAACTTGAACAGTTTGGTAGATGCCATAGGCCTAGCTTCGTTTCCCACTGATGATATGCCCTCACAGCTTGAGCCAGCAGTAAACACTAACACTTGTCGCTTCATTCAATTCGATAACACCGGCCTGGCAAATTAGGTCACTGACTGGTGATTTTACTGGCCGCTTGTTCTGATCAACCATACTACATTCGCAACTCAGATTGTGGGTGAAGGCTATGTTCGTAGCCTTGTTCCACTTGAGTAGATTACAATCACAGCTAAGATCTTCTCTTACATCCCTCATACACAATGTATAGGTTCGATCTACTTAGCAATTAATACACTCGCTGTCGATATTGAAGCTCAGGTGTCATAATCATACTTTTTGCCAAAGAACACCATCAATCAAATCATCCATATGTTATTACGTCTACATATCTGGCTTCTTATTATTATCGAAGAAAGGCTGGCTCATTTGAACAAATTGCAACCTGTCACCTATTGCAGCAGGGCTGTCAAAAAAGCTTTGTTCGGCCAATCCCAAAGGATATTCATTTGATGTTGTTCTTGAGCATCTTCTTTTGTTGCTGACACTTACAAAGAGAGACATTTCATCATTTCGGTAGGTCCTTAAGTACGTTATTCTCCACCTCCTACGGACGACAGCTTGACCGTACTCGAAAGAATCAACACAGACAGAAAGTCAACCTGCAATTCCTACCATCCACACTTCTCCTCGTCAATACACATCGCTCTCGCCCTCCCACCAGCAACATCCGTCGCCTTCTAGCCGCGAGCAATTAACGAGCCTCTCAAGATCACATTTTACCCAGAATGGAACACATGTGGTCAAAACTTCCCAAACGGCGATTTCAGCGTACTCACCCTAATGGACGATCAAACCGAGTCTTTAGATATAGAACTCGCTAGAACTTATAAAATTTCACGGAACCTGGTCGAAGGCGAGCAATTCGATATGAGTGAGAATGGACCCAGTGATGACTGCGATATATTTCTGCAAACGTCTGATGGTATGTCGAATGTGTGCTATAATATCCCGGTTGATACTGTTGTATGTATTTTCTTTGAGAAGTTACATTAGGGTATTGCTGACGCCGGCTGTCTAGTGCTTTCATCTCTGGACTCATTGACCGCTAGACGAATTGTCTCTGAGTAGATAGTCCTTGCTGCGTAAATGTATCAATTGAATTGTCCGTATTCGAAGGATTTTTGTGCATCGTTCAAGGCCCTAAGTAGAGGAGAAGAGCCCCAAGAGGCGTTAAAGCCTACAGCTCAAACCAGATAAGGGCAAGGCAGGATAATAAGATGAGCTATGAATCAGTCTTTATCCGTGACTGCTGTGCTGGCAGATTATGGCTAGGGAGGGGTTGCCTAGTAATACCGTCAACACTCAAGACCGCGCTATTGTCGTAAAAGCAAAAACCAGCCTCGACCCAGTAAGTTTTGAAGTTTCTGTCATTGAATTCTTTACGCCATCAAGTCTTCTATTTTCAGCCCTGCTTTTTTGGAACAGAATGAAACAAGAAACCGCTGGCCCGGGTTTCAGCGGAGACCAAAGGCGCTTTGTTCGACATCCATTATGCCTCAATTTGGGCTTTGAAAGAGACCACATACCCTTTAAAAGAGGCCAAAAGCAATGAACTACCCTCAAAGGGCCTTTGAAGAGGGACTGTTGTTCCTTTGATACAATAGCCCCTTTAAGAGGGTTGCCAACTGCAATATTAACGTATTCGGAAAAATTGCTCAAAAGGATTTATTTCGAATATTTTTTCACAAACAGCAACAAGTTCCCTACCGTTGTTTCACCTTTCAACTCTTTCCGATAAAGACAAAAGTCTGGGCGCATATAAAAACACTCAAATCTACCAATATTTCACACATCAAACCACATTTGCACTCGACATCTTACCAGCAAACACGAATTGAAACAAGTCCATCCTGTCTAATACCAAAATGCGTTTCTCCACTTCAACTTCCATCTTCCTGCTTAGCATGCTGAGTGCCAGCACCCTTGCCCACCCTCTCAGGCTCGAAGAAGGCCAGGCTACAACACCTGCTTTGTTATCTACCCCTGCCAGCACTCCCGTCAGCACTCCAGTCAGCACCCCTACCCAAAATCCGCCAGCTACGACGCCCACAAAGCCAGTCAGCAGCCATGCGCCAGTAGCAGCAAACACTGGCAGTTTCTCATCATCAGCAGTCACTCCAGCAGCCACCACCGGTTCAGCAGACCTCACCCTAGTAACCTTCCCCAAAGCCAACTGCCAAGGTGATGCCATGCCCGTCACCGTCTACTACGGCGCCCAGGTTCAGGCCCAAGCAGTATCATACAGCCTCTCGCGCGATTTAACTTCCAGCGAGCAATTGGATTTCAGCCAGGCGATGCCCTCAGGGCAAGCGACCCCCACTGGTTTTGCAGACTATCCTAATTGCGCTTCCTTGTTATTTACCGCATCTCCGGAGACTAATGGAACGGTTTTGACGCGGGGCTGCTATGACGTTGGTTCAATCATAGCAGGGGTAAGTGTTTTTCTGCCTTTGCACAAGAGGGTTGTGAGGGTTGGGCTAATGGTGTTATGTATAGTGCTTCCGTCTCTGGGCACACCCGAGTTAAGCGGAGAGAAGAAAAATGTTTAGCTCATTCAATTATAGATGATAGCGTCGAGTAAGTTTGCTTTTGCTGGTAACGGAGTTGAATTAATAGCGGGAAATCGTGTTAAGTGAGTTCTTGCTGGTAATTTTCAATGCATAGTCTCTCCTTTGTCGTTTCCGGTTTGGTTTTTGGCCTTCGGCATATGGCACTTAGCATTTGACGCATTGTCTGGGTTGGTCTGCTTTAGCACTCCTTGCAAAAAGCGACAAGAATGAAGAAAAGATGAATGACTGGCCTGCACGCTTTTAAATCAATTTCACTTTCCATCTCCCTAAAGCTCATCTAATCCTCACTCACCCTTCGCTCTCCATCTATACATCCGCCTGGATGTCTTAGATCTTACTCACAGCCCCATACCCAACATTCCCCTCAAACTTATCATCCAAAATCGTAACGCTCGTCTCCTTATCCAAAGTATCCTGAAAAATCTTCAAAATCCCCTCCGGCACAAGGCCATACATTAACCACGTCATCATCGGCCGCGGACGGAAGAAAAATTTCACACTACCATACATATAGATCCTCTCGGCCGTCCCCACTGGGGTCCTAGCATTGCGGTGATCGATGGTGGCCTCGATCCATGGTTGTTCCACAGCCTTAGAAGCGTCCACATGATTGAGCATGTTGCCGTAGCCGCCGAATACTATGAGGATGGTTGAGTCGGGGACGCGGTATAAGTAGGGGTCGGGGAGTTGACTGTCTTGTTATTAGCTTCTCTGCCCGGTCTCTTTGAGTTCAAAGACCTTGGAGTAGGTCCACGAAGGGCACTATCTTACTCTACTGGGATTGGAGACGTTAGATTGAATGCATTTGTGATGTTGAGCGGTAAATTTGGTAGCGATAGCGGAGCCAAACCAGTAGGGGGCTGTGTTGTAGATGGCGCTGTAAGAGCAAGTGTATATAGGTACAACTGGATGATCAGGTAGAAGAGCCTGGAAATCCGCATGATATGCATGATGAGAACTGGGTTGGAGATCAGCCCAGGGGATTCTAGAGATCGTTGTCGCATATATCCTACGCACGTCTCGGAAGTCGCCTGCAGGTTCGCCTATAGTGATCCCTCTCAGCATTCATTCGCGCACCATGTCCGATCACGATTCCAGAAGGCATAACTACTGCGCTTAAAGCTGAAATGGTTTTCAAAATTCTCCTCGCTAAACCTCGTCTACACCTAACTTCCGACAGGTCATCGTGACGTCTCATGTTCAGCGCGTAGACAGGTAAAAATGGAACAGCAGTAAGCCCTTCTTAAGA
Source organism: Lepraria neglecta (assembly GCA_033220425.1). Lineage (NCBI taxonomy): Eukaryota > Fungi > Ascomycota > Lecanoromycetes > Lecanorales > Stereocaulaceae > Lepraria > Lepraria neglecta. Next base: position 1,657,199 of record CM065651.1, on the reverse strand, counting down.
ACATGCTCAACAGACAACGTGGTGTGACATCCGAGAATCTTCCGTTGATGATGACCGGAGAGAAGGAATGGGAGGTGGCATACAGTCGGCTCGGGTACGATCAACACAGCCAAGGTTCTCGAGATCTATCTCCTGAGATCATTGCTCGTCTACTAACTCCCAAAAAAAATTCCTCATCCAACCCATGCACATATGGAGGGCTTGTAGTGACGTGTATGAACCCTTAATCTGAGAATAGAAGACAGAAGCCTGTGTTACCTCGTAGAGTTTCCAACACGCTTTCGCCAAATCTCGGATTCTCTCATCAGGGTCGTTGAGTTCAGCTTCTCTCAAAGCCGGCATGACAGATTTAAACCTGGGATCCCAGTTCATGAGATCCCGGAGGCCCTCCCAATTCCAGGACAATGTAAATTTTGCTTTTTGATCCATCGCTCCAATGCTAGCCCCTCTCTCTTGTAAACTTCGTACAACATCATCTACATCTGAGCGGATTGCATCTGCGCGAATTGCATAGAAAATCGCTGTGATCCTGTTTCCATCCTGCGCGTTTGTATTGGCACCTGCGTCTAACAATAATTGAGTTAGGAGATTCGAACCGTGCCTCGCTGCAATCATAAGGGGTGTGGTTTGTTCACTATCGCTTAAATTAGGATCAGCCCCGCTCTCAAGTAAATGCTGTATTACAACAGTCCAGCCTTTTCTCATCGCAGCTTGCAGTGGAGTTAGGCCGCAATATTTGATGTTCAAATCGGCCTTGTATTCGATTAGAATAGACATCACATGGTGGTAGCCCTTGAGCATGGCGAGATATAAAAGGCGTCGGTCCTGTAAGCGAATGGGGGGTTGTCCAGCTCAACCAGTGGTGGCAGTCTCTGCTCCTTTGAATGTGCTAGCAAGGCTACTCCCGATTCCGTAAAGCGAACACCACCATTTATGTCCGCCGAATTCTCGAGCAAGCACTTGACGATGGCAGCATGACCCAGCCCAGCAGCAGCGTGTAGTGCTGTCCTGTGTCCACACTATCTCTGAGCGTCGAGAGAATACCGCTGGTAGTGCTGACTGCTACAAGGATCTCAGAACAATCGTTTGAGGCTTCTTTGATATCGATGAGGCACTTGACGGCCGAAGCAGTAAGCTCAAGGACTGCAATTAGGCTAGCAGTGATGCTAAGAGGATCTGCCATTGATAGAACGCCGGCCAAATGAGGTGTCTATACTCAAAGGAATGACTAAAGCAGCTCTATGAAAGGTGTTTCGGGCCGCAAGACGCCTAAGAATACATTGTTGCGGCCAGCCTCGACTGCTTTGGAAACATGCCTCTAATAGCGCCGGCAACTAGCGGCTCGCGCCGATTTTGCCCTCCCGCTAGTCCGAGGATATCTCTCAACAGATCCAAACATTTTAGTTCTATGTCTTGCCACTGTCCGAAGCCATAAAGATGTCGATACCGCGCCTAACCTTCCTGTATCCTCATCTATTCAAATCAGTACGAGTCCATGATACAGCATTGGTCCTACAACCCCTCCGAGCCCACCCGAAACACCTCCAAAAAGCAGGCTTCAGCACCACCAAACCTCATAAACAAGAGACCTACGCCCAACGCTATGGCCAAGCAGCAGAGCCCCAACCTCCTCCCTCTGGCTCCCAAATGCCCGAGAAACCGCAAAACGACAGGACCCTAGCCGGAGCCATAGAGAAAGAAGTACAAGCCCCCACCAAGACCGAAGAGAAAAAGCAAATCGAAGCCCCACCAAAGAAGGATCCCGACAAATCGGCCTCAGAATCAAAAGACAAGGACAAGCCAGATAGTAGTCGAGATGGAGCAATCGACACAGCACTCCAAAACCCATCAGCACGCGCGAATGAACTCGATGCCTCGGAATCGCATCCGAAGGAGACAACAGACGTGGAGAATGCGCTGAAGAATAATGAGAACGCGAGGAAAGCGAAGCCTTTAGAAACGGTGTTGCAGATGGGCTCGCCGACTATGGAGAAGCCTGATGAGCATAAGGCGCCGCATTTGCATGCACCGCCTTATGTGCATCATTTTGATACGTTTACGCTGGTGAAGGACCTAGAGAATGGGGGATTCACTGAAGATCAGAGCGTTACTGTTATGAAGGCTATAAGGGGGCTTCTAGCTGTGAATCTGGACGTTGCGAAGGAGGGGTTGGTTTCGAAGTCGGATGTTGAGAATGTGTGTCCCCTCCCCCTTCCCAACCATCACCCACCCCCTCACACCTACTCAATTCATTCCAATGCTAACAAGGCGATGCTGAAGGAGACATACCTCTTCCGCGCCGCCTGCTCCGAACTCCGCACCGAAATCCTCAACACTCGCAAATCCTCCACCACAAAAACCCGCACCCAACTCTCCCACCTCCAACACACCTACGACATCCTCTCGCAACGCACAACGCAAGAAACGCAAGCCTTGAAAGACGATCTCCGCGGCATGTTAAACGATCGCCGCATGGCTGTTCGAATGCAGCAACAGGGTCGGGACTCTGAGATATCGGAGTTGAATTATAAGATCAGCGTGAGATTGAATAGTGACAGTAAGAGCGAGGTGGAGGGTTTGAGATGGGTGCTTACGAGGCGGGCGGCGATGGGGATTGCGACTATGGCGTTGTTGATTTTGGGGACGTTGAGGTATAGTAGTTATAAAGTGCATGAGCGGGAGATTGAGGAGAGGAAGAAGGGGTTGTCGGGGAATACGAGTTCGAGTAGTGATTCTGGGGGCAGTTTTACGGTGCCGAGTCGGGAGATGTCAACGCAGACGGGGGATGAGGGAAAGGATGCTGGTGTGGGGACTGATAAGGCGGAGAATGTGGGGTATGTTTCTCTGGGCTAGGGCAGGTGGTGGAGAAGGGGTGCTTAGATGGGAGGGAGTGTGGAAGCATAGATTTTGTCATTGGAATTTGCTAGAGACAACTGCTTTGGGTTTGGAGCTTATATACCCCATTCGTTCAACCGAATTCCAATACTTAAATACCACAATTTATATAAATGCATGTGCATATACATGCTAATGCCATTGCTCAGTATCTGTACGCGAACGAGAAGGCGCCCGCGATGCTCGCTCAAAACAATGCTTCAAATGATGTAGCGGCATACAATTTACCAAAAGACCTCCACTGATTTCATTTTCCACCAAAATTCAACTTCAGCGCTATAGTCGGTTCCTCCTTCTCATCAGCACTGGACCTCCTTCCTCCAGATCTGCCTCTACCAGCACCTCCTCCTTCTCGGATGACAGTCTCCATGAATCCCCTCTGCTCCGGGCTCATCTTGGCAACCACACCCCTGAAGACAGGCATCATGTTCCCGCCGGCCAGCTCTAGGAGTCTCTTTGCAGTCTCTACATATACTGCTTTCCCTTCTGCGGCGGCCCGTGTAAGTAGCATAGGCACGACGATGCACATGGCTGCTGAAGAAGCTTCTCCTGACGTCGTAGTGACGAAGGAAGTGAGAGCGTGAGCCGTGAGACTTCTTGCATTTTCGGGGTCTGCGAGCTCCGTATCGGCAGTGAAGCGCAGCAATTGCGGGAAGAGGTATCGTGCAATTGCCTCGTCGGTTTCATTCTTGGGATTCACCATGATGAGGGAGCGAAGGCAGCTAGCTACCACTTTTGCAAGCCCCAGGTCCTGTAAGCAATCAAGCATTTCATCTAGCGTTTTCGTGACGAGAGGGTCGTTAGGAGCTAAGGATCGGGAGGCCGTGGTAAGGAGGATAGTAGTTGCGAGGAGAGTATTTTTTGCACAAGGCAGAGCTGTTTCTGACGCGCGGCGCTGAGCGTGGGAAAGGATGGTCAAGAAGAGGTGAAGACAACCACGGATCAAATCGCGCGTGCTCGATGACGTTGAAATCGATGTCAATGGGTTCAAGCCTTGCAGGAAGCGTTTGAAGACTGGGAATGCTTGGGGCACGACTTTGGCCTGACAAGCGCCCGTACTAAGGATGGTGGCGAAGATGTGCAAAATGCTGGCATGAAGGTCGGCTTTGATGATCGATGGAAATATATCTGACGCATCGACCAGAGCTTCCAATGAGGTCTGTATCAATACGAAAGCTTCGTCAGGGAGTTGTTGCCGAGCAGAGGGATTCTGTTCCGCGAGATTTGGAAGGACGCCTGCAAGGACCAGAACGATTATTCTGGTAAGCTCGAATAGCTGTTCAATGTCATCGGAAAGATGATCTGTGTTGTCTCCTTCCTCTTTGGCAGATGGATGAGTTAAACATAGGTTCCTTGCTATGTCCACAATGACAAGCTGGACATCAAGGCCTTCTGTTAGCGCTAATCGGTCAAACAGTTCTGTGGTTTCTGCGAAGACGGCATCTTGAAAGACAGCATTGCCAGAGACAGACGGTCGTAGTATTCTCTTTAGCGCCGAAAGCACATCAAGAGTCTGGGCCTCGGTGTTGGTAACATCGCTACCGGGCCTGGTCGTCAATGCCTCAATGACAATGCCGAATAGGACGAAGAAGAAGGCAGCAGGTTCGTCGCGGTAGTTGATGTCATTTCTGTCGATGCCAAAGTCGTTCAACTTTGGCTCACTTGTATTCGTTTTACCATCCAGCGCGTCGAACACGAAGTCACTATCTTGATCAATGAGACTGGCAATAGCGTCGACCAGCTTGAGCCATGAGTCTTGGTAGAACTATACCGCTAGTCAGTGCGCGGACGATAAAGTAGAATACAAGGTCAACTCACTTTCAACAGTGTCTGCCGATTGAATGCGGCATATATGACATCGAGGCCCTCGTCTGGTCTAGCTGGTCCGGCGCTGTTAGAGATGTCGGGCTCGAACCTCAAGCGCGCGAACTCTTGTAACGAAGAGAGCCACAGAGGTGTCAACTTAGCCACGTGTGGCTTCATAACCTTTACAAGGTACTGTTGTTCTGTACTGGCCACCTGCAACTCAGCCCACGCAGACAAGACTGACATTCGAACCATGGTTTGTGCGTTGGGACTAAGACCGCGCAGATCGCCAATTGCAGAATCCTGAGCCTCGTCTATATGCTACGTTAGTAGAGCATCGATGGTTGGGCTTTGCAAACCCACCCGTGAAGCTTTCCAATGCCGTCACTAACAGCTTCAAGATCCTTCCCATGCGGTCGACATCGGTGACTAGGCCAGCAGCAATGAAGGTTGCGCAGACATCTACTGCAGCTGCAGCGAGATCAGGGGATGAGTCGGCACCGAAAGCGGGCGTCAGCGCCGAGCTGACTTGGGCTTGGTATTGCTCGAGCAGAAGAGCCTCCGAGAAGTCAGGGTCTGGCATTGATCCGAATATCTGTGGCCGTCAGCAAAATGTCCCAAGTTGAACGTCCATTGTGGCATACCCTCAAGATCTGGTCTATGAGCCGAAGGCCCGATACTTGTAGCTCGACTACCGAGGCGGTCGAGGCAAGAAATGCCAAACGTATCACATCTGCAATTTTATTTTGCAAAGCGTGGCCTGCTGATGAATCTGGGTCCAACTCCATGTCTTTGCCAATGATAGCCGTTAGGTCACCTAAGCACTGCAAAGCAAATGCTCGAGTCTGCCACCTAAGTAGCTCCTGAGCCGCTTCGGGTACAGTACCGGAGGCCTGGTCTTTCGCATCTCCAGAAGCGGAGGCGAATCCGGCTACCTCTTCGTCCTGCAGATCGGGCTGAGCGGAAGACTTCGTCTCTGGTTGTGGTGCAACTTCAAGAGGCTTAGCTGCACTCTTGGTAAGGACGTGGTGGCAGCGTGAGACCCACTTCTCAGCTTCGGTCAGGCTTGATTGACCGAGCCAAGATAGTATGAGATTACGGGCGCCTTCTTGGCCAGGATTATCATTCAAAGTCAACCAGATTTGATCCTCAAGACCCTCATTAGCCACGGCAAGGATCTGCTCTGCATCTCGTCGCATGAGGTTGTAGAGTCCGTCGATAGCTATGTCTCGAATCACAGAATTGGGGGAATCTAGGTTCTTCTGTAAGCGATGCACATAAGTCGCCAAATTGACGTGTGCGGAATCATAGAGATTCATGTGCTCCCAGGCTCGTAAACACTCTCCCTGCACCATCGCAACTTCATCAACTGCAAACTGCTTCATCAGGGTAAGCATGAGCTCCCTCACTTTGCCCAGGTCTTGCAGGTCTGGACCTAGGACGTTGATGAGCGAGTCGATACTATGCGCAATGACGACAGCTGTAGGCCATTCAAACTCGATGTTGGACGTTAATATCAGTGCAGATTCCTCATTGTGGCTGTCGCATGTCCAGAGCTGGGCGAGTAAACCGAGCGTACTTGTCACATGGCCGGAGAACGTCAGGCCTGCAGAGTCGGCGACTTGAGACAGGGCTTCGATTGCGCAGTGGTGGACAACAGGGCTTGGATCACTGCAGAGTGACATCAATACTCCATGGATCTTCTTGAGATGGAAGCCGGCTGCCATCCCCCCCACTTGGGAATGGATAGACCCAAGGGCCATCGCACACCCAGCACGGGCATTGGGATCTCTGTTGGAAACGATGGTGTCGATCAAGCTATTGACCTCATTCGTTGTAAATGTATTGCCAGAGCTATTGCAGAGCCTTCCCAGGGCTTCATACGCGATGGACCGGATATTGGCGTCCTGATCCATGACTAGCACCTAGTCCTGATTAGTGTCCCTCCAGAAGATCAAGGCTGTGTTTTACTTACTCGTAGAGTCTCTACTATCGATCTCTCGACGGTAGAATGCCTGAGATCTCCATGCTCCGCAATGGTCTCGCCGACAGCGACCTTGAGCAGGCCCAGAAGCGCCATGGCAGCATTTACAGCGATTGCTGCTCTTCTCCCGGGATCTCTTTGTAGGCTGGCAGATGAAAGGAAAGTGGCCAGCTGTTCAAGCACTCCTTCTTGAACCCTAGAGCTCTGGAGGGGGAGCGCGGTAGCAAAGAGGACAATAGCAGAGTTGACTACCTCTGTTGCTGGAGGATCCGGTAGATCATTTGCACTCTCGTGATCGCCTGTATAGAGACAGACGGAATCATGCTCTTGTGCTCCACATATTGGACTCATCAGCTAGAAATGTCAGCAAACAGACGTTGCAAACCAAGAAAGAATCGTACCGCTTCGTCGATCTCGGAGAATTCATTGATACGGTAGTTCCGACTGTTTTGTCTTTCAGTACTTTGCTCCCCTGGCAAAGCTTTGATGATCGGTCCACAGACCAGTCCGGTGATACCGAAAGCCGAGTTATCAGCAACATCCCAGATACTTTCGAACGTGCCTGCGGTATTTGCAATAGAAGAGCCTAATGTTCCAGGTGCGTAACTTTCAGGATCTGCCAACAAGGTCACGGCAAACGTAAGAAGGTTGGATTGTGTCAGGATCTCGCCACTGGCATGTGGACTGAAGCTGATCAGTCTTGAGTAGCATTGAAGAACCCTTCGCCGGACCATGAGTACCATGTCCTGCAGCTTGAGCGAGGAGAAAAGCTTCTGGGATGTCTCGTCGATTTGCTTCCTTTTTGGCAGATTGTCCAAATACTCCACAGTATTTTGTAGCATCGTTGCGGTCCGCTTTGCAACATCAGTCGTGATCAGTCTGTTGTTGAACTCGAGGAAAGAGAGTATGGATCCAAGGGCGCATTCCCGTACATGAGTTAGGTAGGATATTTCCGAGGACTGGCGCTGCGCTGTGTTCTCTCTCGTTAACGGCTTCGGCAAGGCATTGCGCCAGAGTAAAAGGAATTGTGATAAGTGGATCTTGACGAAATTTGGCCCGAGGGCCATGAGGCCACCAATCAAGATCCAAGCTACTTGGACCTGAGTACCGGCTACACGAAGCTCGGCTTTGCTACTTGACTTGAGTAATTCGGTCGCTGTAGACAACACGCGCGAGCTTATCTCTAGCGAGCTGTAAAGTGGCTGTGATGGCGAAATGCTGAGAACAGCGGCAAGCCCGTTGGCATATCCGACACACCGACGACGAGATCGGCCGCCATGATTCAGGACCCCAAGCTCTCTGATGACGCTGTTCATACAAATGGACGCACACGAGAGTAGTTGCTGCGGGCATGCTAGAACGAAAGCGCGCAGACACTGAGAAGCATGTATCTGCACAGAGTAGCTCGGATGTTGGAGAACCTGAACGAGTGCTTCCCGACAGCTATCACTCAAGGAAATGAAAGCTGACCCTAGTGACTTTATGATTGAAGCCAGGGCGTCCAGTGCGCCAATTAGAGAGTGTTTTGAGGGCTCCGGTACCTCTTTGAGGACTTGAGGGTAGTTCTTTAGCACAATGTTGATCAAGGTCCTTGCAGCGTTTATCCGGCCGGTCTCACCAAGGATACCCAGGCCAATGCAGTCGGCCAGAATCTTCTGGACATATCTTCGAGTCAAGAGCAGCCGGTAGCGATCGTGAGTGACTGATGAATTGCTTAAGAGCTCCGTAAGATGGTGATCCGCGATACGCCCGTAGTTCGCCTCAACGACGGAGACTTTCATGCCCTTTAGTACCTTAATGTAGCAGTGCGCAATGGCGGCTCGTACTTTGTTGCTGGTACTTGAACGGTGATATTGGGAAGAAAGCTGCCTGAAGATGTCCAGGAAAGATAGTTCGAGCTTTGCAACGGTTTTCTTCGTCGATGGTGACCCAGGCCTTGATGAGACATCTTCATCACCCTCCTCAAGGACCTGGTTTCTGTTAGGCTTCTTGGCCTTCTTCACTTTTGGAGACGACTTAGAGGGTGTGCTCTCCGAGTAGGACTTGACAAGCGCTGAAGCCAAGCACGATGCGGCTGCATGCCGAGTAGCAGGTGTAGAAGTTTCGCATGTTTTCCAAATCGCAGTCTTCAAGTTCTCAAATTCGTTGACACTGTCAAAGTAGGTAGTACCCCTGATTAGCTCCTCCAAACACCCGCAAGCCCTTGCTTGTACCAAAGCTGCCTTGTCTCCTGAAACTGCTGACCTTCCACTTTTCCATATGTCACGTGCCACTGATTCCTCAATCGATCCTTGGATAGCCCCTATAATCTTTCCAAGCGCCCTGAAGATAGCCGCCCTCAGGCCAGCATGGTTCTGTGCGGGCTTCAAGAGACGAAGCAAGCTTGAGCAGACAAGGCTTGAGATATTGATAGCACTGTCTCCGGCGGCCTTGTAGATCTCGCCCAAGCAATGAACGGCTGCATGCTTGTTCTGTATCTCTTTCTCGCCCTTGCCTGCATTCAAAATTGCCGACAATTGATTGAGGGACTCGAAGAGTATCCTCCTATTCCCTTTGCCTAGGATGCATGCGTAACTCCGGCCAATATTGTTTCGGATTGCCTTCGAGGGTGCTGGAGATGAAAGGCCAATTATCTGCAGAAGCTCTTTTGCCAAATCAGACTGCTTAGCACATAAATCATCATATGCCAATGAGCTCACGTAGCTCTCGAGGTCCACGGAGTATGTGAAGAGGTAAAGGTCCTGCTGCTCAGAGGGTAAAGAGTGCAGCTTAGGCACGTCGAGTAGAAGTTTGGCGGGCAACGTCCCTTTGTCCAGTTCCTTCTCTGGTCCATTGCCATTTTTGACCGGCACACCATTCTGAGGGTTTGACATTAGTCATGCAGTTTGCAAGCAGATATTATTTACTTCGAGCACTCTTTCAGTCGAGTCTTGGATGAGAGCCGTAGGGCTGAATACGAATACGGGACACTTGACTTCTATCGAATCTTTTCTTGTCTCTAGATATTTTCATGTTCATGAACGCAAAACGAGTATGCCGGACTCTCCAGCTTCGGGGAAGTCGTTGCTTCTCGGTTACAAATTCTCTCCCTTCTGGGCACAATCGCTGGTCCAAAATCAAGCATGACAAAGCCAAAGAAGATGTATGCTCCTATCCCAAAGGGAAGATTGTGCCGCCCAATGACACTGCATAGGCATCTGTGACCAAGCAGCGCTCTGCTATAGCAGCAGAGCTTACACTCGTGTCCAAGCGTATGCTTCAGACTCCTTTTGTTGGAATTTGGTGTCTCACTTCTCCCAGAACATGGACCAGATCCCAATATGAACCCTCGCCTTGCAACCGCAGTTACAGCCGCAAAGAAGATAGGCTTTCCCAAAGCCTCAATCGAAAATGCCATAGCGAGAGGCCAAGGAGTCTCGCCAAATGGAGCTGCCCTCGAAAATCTCACAATCGAAGCAATGGTTCCGCCTTCAGTGGCCGTCATCATTGAGTGTCAAACTGACTCCAAACTACGAACTCTTGCGGACTTACGGCTTGCAGTCAAAGAGGCGGGCGGCTCGGTGACCCCCACGAACCACTTGTTTGAAAGGAAGGGCAGGATCGTGTTTGAAAAGTCCGAAGAGACTGACGAAGTGGATATAATGGATCAGGCGATAGAAGCAGGTGCCATTGATGTTGACATTACATCAGAGGATGGCACTGAAGAAGTTGTTCTGCTCACAGAATCTACTCAGACTACTGCAGTAGCGGGTGCTATGACCCAGTCTTCAGGACTAAGACTCAAGAGCTCGGAGATCATCTGGGACCCCAAGGAAGATATGATGGTCGATGTGAATTCTCCTGAAGCTCTAGGCGACTTTCTTGGTAAGTGTTCCCAATCATTACACATGGTACAGTCTGACTTTTTGGACAGAACGGATCCATGACAACCCAAGCGTGCAGGATGTATATACAAATGCAAACTAATGAGCACACTCTTTACCTGATTCCACAGCGACACTAACGCCAAAGGAATCGATCTACCTTCATCTTGATTCATCGCCCTCCAACTGGCTTCCTCATTACACGAGTCCTACATCCTAAGCACGGTGGTCGGGGCGCAATGTCTCCGTAATTCAATTCACAAATATCTCGGCGCTCAAGACGTGTATATCAATTGGACACTGTAGCTCAGAATCGTCAGGTAGGTTGGTCAAATGGAACTATCCATATGTCGGAATAAACATATTTATGCTTGACTGCCATCAAGGAATTTAGTCATCAACCCTTCAGTATCTAACAACCGCCACATAATTGTTCAAATATCATTTACAACCTTACGTGCACCGTTCGTCGCGCTTTCAACCCCAATAACCCGGTTCTAATCATGACCATAGTTTGTGATCTCGCACCCTCTCGTCTTCAGTGCAGCATCCACAATCTTTGCCATAGCCCAAATGTTCTCTTCCTCGTGCTTGCGAGCGACGATTTGCAGGCCCACAGGTGCACCATCATAGACTTCGGGATCATCTTGGTGCTCTTCGTAAGCAAGTCATAGCAGAGTGGACACTCCAGAGTAGAACGAGGATGGACTTACAAGCTTGCCAATTCTTGCGATCGTCTGCGTTCAAGGGTTGGTAGTCGTTATCAAACAGATCAATTGACTTGTCGGCTTTTGTGACAGGTATGACAGCAACGCTATAGTCCATCAAATTCATGCATTCCGTATACGCTATCTCGGTTATCGTGTCAGCGCACAAAGCTCGAAAAGGCCATTCCCGTATCTCAAACCGGAAAAGCAGGACCCACCTGTGTGGTAGTACTTCCCCGGTATAACGGCTGCATAAGGTGCCACCGGCATGATAACAGCGTCTACGATTTGGCCTTACGACGATGGTCAGCGCAAAGGTGGACTGGTCTAACAAACGGGAAACTCAGCCATCGTCATCGGCAGTGGAATTCCAATAGTCAGAGTAAGCCGCGTTATATACTTTGCGCTGGATTGTCAAATCCTGGTATTCGAGCAGGGAAGTTGGATCACGCAGCTGAAAGCTTTTCCGAAGAGGAGGCACTAGAGGCTCGCCAGAGAGGTCGAGCTGCTGGTAGACGTCGTGCGCACCCTCGGCTTTGAGGAACGCAAGCTAGAATGGGTCACTTTTGTTATAAAGAGCATCCACGATAGAAAGCAGCACATACGTGAATTCGTTTACCATTATCTTGTGAAGGGGGATTCCAGTCAACAACCTGAAAAGAACGATATCAGCCACTCTGTCTCTCGCAATCCAGACATGACCAAGATCAACTTTACCTTGTGACCCATACTTTTGAGGACGTCATGAACTATGCGCAAGATTCTTTTGATAGGAGGCTGAGGCCCGACGACGCCATCGGTCCCGAAAACCCCTAGCTTCAATGGAAGCTTTTCGTTGGCCGACCCATCTGGCAATGCTCTTGCAAGAGTAGACTTCTCCATATCACTGTTCTACGGCATGCTGATGACCGCCGGGTCTCGGATCCACGGCTGGGTTGAGAGAATCGAGGTCATTACAAGCTTCACCTCATCCATTGTGGTACCCATGACTCCAACGGATGATGCGTACGTGTCCTGACCTGGGTTCTAAATTAAGATAAAAGCGTTAGTACACCCATTTGGAAAAATTAGGATTTCGCTTTCGGGATACCGTATTAGCCACGTCTCGGTATGAAAGTCGATCGTGGGTAGACTTTAGTGGAGTATGTCCCGCAGAATCCAGCTGGAATTCGTACTGAACCGCCTGTTTGCCAAATCAGCTCTGAGTCTTCTTCCAGAGCTCACTCCTTACTGACCAATATCGGTCCCTAGACCCACAGAGCTACCCCTCAAAACTTGAAGTGCTCCTTCCCCTGTGCTACATATCAATACTAAAAAAGCAGTTGTAATACCGAAGAAGTTTTGAATACACACCCCATGAAGAACCTCCACAGGAGAGCAGTTGGTTCACCGGGTTCAACGTTGTACCGATGACATTGCTGGATTCTCACTTTGCAATAGAGAACAGCTCCCAGTGAAAGCAACACCTTGAAAATCTGGCTGTTGACTTTGTTTATTTTGGCTGGATCTTTTTCCCCTTCGTAGGTCCTAATCCATCCCACGTAGCCCATCATTGTGTCGTAGCCCTCGACATGAAATTGGTCTTTAAAACTGATCGGCAAGCCATGCAACGGACTCTCCACGGTACCATCGTCTTTGAAATATTTGTCCAAGCCTTCAGCCGTGCGCAGTGTCATGTCAAATATAATTTCTTGAAGGGAATTATTCTAGATTGAAAAACTGCCGGACTCAGCACATCTGCCCATGAATTGAAGCAAGGCTAGCTGGAGCGGAATCGATAACAAAGTTTTACTGAAAATTTGCGACAGAAGTTGGGGACATCAGCTTTATGGAGCATTTGTTGCACGAATTTACAATTCAACGGAACAATTCTGACGGCCGATCCTTCCTAGATGCTAAGTCAGCTAAAGGAGAGACGGCGCTGATGCTAGCAGCGTCACAGGGCCACCAGGAAGCTGCTGAATGGTTGATTTCGAATCACGCCGACATCGATGCAATAGCAGCCAATGGATACACAGCTTTAGACGACGCTGCGGAAGCAGGATACTCTCATCTCGCCGAGCTCCTGATAAGACATGAGGCTAGTATTGACAAGTCCAAAGCATATCAGCAAGTCAGACTTCGAAATGTACTGATGGCCAAAAGACGGGAAGCATCCGAAAAAGATCTACCGAGACTCTCTGGTATTGAGAACAGCATTGACATCATGGAGTCTCTAACAGATTTTCGGAAAGGAGCGCTGCAGGGCGATGTACAAGCTGTCAAAGCCGCACTTGATCAAGGCGTGGATATTGAAGAGTTCTCACAGGATGGACGGACACCACTCATTTTAGCCGTATCCAAGGGCCACCATAAAGGTATCCAAGTCCTTCTAGTATCAGGCGCCAATATCGATGCGACATCAGCTAAGAGCTGGACAACACTAATGAATGCAGTGCGCAACAAAGATGTTCAGACCGTTGATCTACTCATCTCGAACGGCGCGGACGTGACTCATCTTTCGCCAGACGGTTGGACGGCTCTTGCAGAAGCCACTTACCAAGGTCAAAAAGACATCATGGGATTGCTTCTCAAATGCGGCGCCGACACCGAGTCACGCTCATCTCACGACTGGACTCCCCTAATGCATGCCTCGTACAAGGGCGACGAGGCAGCTATAGAGCTCCTCCTCGACGCTGGTGCTGATACAGAAGTTACATCCGGGCCCGATAAGACTGCTTTTCTACTTGCAGCAGCTGGCGGATATACTAAGATTGCTCGAATGCTTCTCGATGCTGGCCGTTCCCCTGAGCCTCAGTGGGTAAAAGACCGCAATGACGAGGGCAGGAGGTCAGAAAGTAGAAGTAGATGCATTTGAAGGACCGGAGAATAGAGCTCATGCTCAAGGCTGGACGCCTTTAATGCTTGCGAGCCAAGGCGGCCACGAAGAAACTGCCCATCTGTTACTTGATCCTCGAGTCAATGTCGAGGTGAAGAGCCCACACGGCAAAACGGCTTTAGAGATTGCGCAGGAGAATGGTAGGCTTGGTATGATGGAAGTACTGGAGGGGGCTTACGAAAAGCCATGAGAACGGAGTAGCAAGGTCATCTAAATCAAGACGTTAATTTATCAGGCAACATCTTGAGACTCTGAAGGATCCGCTGTACGGCTAGAAGTAAAGCTGATCTATTTCACGACCTTCCAGGGCAGAAATCTCTACTGGTGAGAGGATAGGCTCCTTTGAAAGGTTTGAAACAAGGAGTCCAATTGTGGCAAAGGCAACGAAGGCAACCAACGCTTGCAAATGTATCAACAATATCATCATATTCTGAGTCTCTATATCTGCCAATAATACTTTTCTTTCTCAGAAATACAGACAAAAACGCTTTCTAACCTGGGTCGAAATCAAGGTATTTTATGGAGCACAACAAGGAACTACAACAATGCGCACGCCTGTCTGGCCACCTCTCCACGTCTATTGTGCCTTGTCTTGTCTCTTGGCAGTGGCCTCTATAGATAACCCATACTCCCCAGTCATTTTGATTTTCATATTAACAAACAGAACCATTAAATCCACCGTCCAAAATTTTCAAATATACAGAATGCATCTGTCAATCCCATTCACCCTCACTCCTCTCACCGGCAGCAACATCGTCCTCCCAACAACCAATGACATTATGACCTTTGAAAAGCGTGGCCACCACGGCTGGATCGGCTCGTTTAACGAAAACTCTTGAACAAGCCAGCCGGTTGGGGACCGCCCAGAGCTCCATTGGTTTGATTGCACCAAGTTCACACCGGCCGCCTACGGCGACAACAAATTCATTGGTGTCAACTACGGTTCATTTAATTACAAATTCTCTGTCTTGGAATTCTTTTCTGACGATGATTGTAGAATGCTGCTGATGGGAGCAGCGACACACTTACCGAGCCTGGTGATAACGGATTGGGTCGCATGGATACGACGGCGCTTGGGGCCGTTGTTGGAAGTGTGAACGTTCAGAAATGAGCGGGCGTTGGGGAAGCTTTGTAGGTGAGTATTTGTTTTGACTGTTTGACTTTTTGCATCTTTATTTTTCATTTGCTAAATATTGGTGCGTTACCGTTAGGCGAGCAAGCTTGATTTTACCAAATTCCCTCAATGGCCAGCCTTCTCATGATCTTTTTTGTCCAGCTCGTGCGAACACATTGGGTTGATTGCCCACGCCTTCGTGGCAAATCTTTGCTATGCCAGGAAACAACGGACTCTGCCTCCTCTCTAGTTTTCATTGGATAGATAAATCTGGAGAGAATTAGAGCACCTGTTTTGGCATGTAGGAGAAAGATTGCCTCAGCAAAACTTGAAACAAGGTCCAATTGTGGCGAACTCTCAACGACTATCTGAGCTTATGGAGGAGGCTGTCGAAACGGAAGACGTTGGATTTGAAGCGGATGATGAAGTTGGGGTTGGTGTAAACGATGGATTTGCCCCGGTCAATGTATTCAGCTGGTGGGGTGAAGGAGCCTCGAAAGTCTCGGTGCTAGGATTCGAGCAGTTGTCTGTTCCTGAGCCATAGCAACAAGCCCACGAGATGCTAGAGCTATCGTAGACGATATCCTGATGCGGGTAACTCACTAAAGACAAAAAGGCGATCAATCATATCCTACCCGCATACATGGCTTGGTTTTCGCGAGAGGTGGTTAGGGAGGGCGTGCATACTATATTGTTGAGAGCAGGCAGAGCAGGAATAGGTTTCATCAGTGCATCCGCCGATGTAACAGCCGATTGTGTTCGCCGCTGGTTGTGTAGAATGGCAGATAGAATCTCCCAAGCAGGCGTCTCCATCTGAACAGCAGTATGGTGCTGGGGAGCCCGTGGAGTTGCCGCAGATAGATTAGGGCTTGCCGGGACGGACTACGTCTTGTCCGTTGTAGATCGCGAAGCAATCAACTTGACCCATTCTTAATGATCCAACATCAACTGTCCAAGCTGACTGAATCGCAGAAATCGCAATAAAAAAACGAAGGGAAACAAAGCAAGGCATTACCTGCACTTTTAGATCCAAACCGCAGGATTAGAAGGATCGGGATGAAGGATTCTGATCCCACACTAGCACTGCGGCTCGCCATGTTTCAATGTTTCAACGATAACATAGCCACAGCTCAGCCAGTCAAAATGCATGGGTCTTGAGCTAGTGTTCAGCTTTGTTAGACGCTTTGTTTCTGCCAGATTTTACCCTTCGCTTGGGTATTTGACAGCTGCGGAGCGTCGGAAAAGGTGGGCCTAGGAAGATACTCTTCCTTAGCACCCAAGAGTTCTCAGCTAGTTCAATCCAGTAATTACTATCCCAATTCACCCCTACCATGTTGAGGGTCTAGCTCCACTTGAGCCTGTGAGTCTAATTCCATTGATTGCTTTGCATCCAATTCGCCTCTAGGTTGTGTATATCCAGTCCAGGTCTCACTCATAGCCGGCCTACCCTCGGTAGCTATCCGTTTCCTTTGCCGTGAGCGCCGAATGCAAATCAGCAATATAGCGATTACGAGCAGGCCTCCAACGGCGGCAGCAATACCAATGCCTGCTTTAGCACCAGTACTTAGCCCCGTATTCGGCGTACAGGTATCACCAGTCGGACAACTCATAGAAGTGGTTTGAGGACTGCTCGTCACTGTAGACGAGCTAGTCAGAGACGTCGAAGCTAGAGAAGTCGGACTTGAAGCGGAAGAGGTTTGAGTACTCGATGGCGCCGAGCTCGCCATCGAGGCCAATTGTTCCGGCGAAGGCGCCTCGAATGTCTCGTCGCTTGGGTTGGAGCAGTCTAAATTCCCTGAACCATAACAGCACGCCCACAAATTAGTTGTGCTGTTATAGACAATATCTTGAGTCCCGTGATCGGCTAGGGCGAGAGGCGAACGGGTCAGTCCTTCCTAAATTTTCGAAATTGGGCTCCAGAGGAGCTTACTGCATTGTTTTGAGCACGCAGGACTAGAGAAGGTTTCATCAGTGCAGCTGCCAACGTAGTAGCCGCTAGTCTTTGACGAGGAAACGTGGCTGAAATGGCAGATTGAATCTCCCACGCATGTATCCCCGGTCGCGCAGCAGTATTGTGGGGAAGAGGACGTGCTCGTGCCGCATAGTACGGGAGGATTCTGCGGTATTAGGCCGGTGACGCTGTTGTTTATTACGTAGCATGTCATGGCGGAGGTTACATAGATAGCCAAGGACCGAGGAGGTTGAAATGCATTGTGGATTTGTCCCTGTTCTTAAACAAATCGGCAGGCGAAGGATTGGCGGGAAGGATTCTAGTCATCACACTAGTACCCGTGGCACAGCAGCTCCGCCCTGTTTTGATTGTAACCTAGAACACAGTTCAGCCTGTTATAAGGCTCGATTCTCAAACTACCGTGCAGCCTCGCTAGCTCCTCTGGTCGTGCCTTTCGCTTGGCGGTTAGATAGTGCGGGTTGTTTCTAGCGCTGGGGAGCGCTGAAAGAAAGGGCTCCGTGAATTGCTCGTCCACGGTACGCAGAAGTTAAAAACGCCCGCAAGGTGTGTGCCTTTAAGGACGACCATATGCGAGAAAAGAGTGCGGGCCATACAGAGAGAATAGCGATAGCGTGCATCTAAATTGTTGAGGTCATCTGATGACAGTGACAGGACGCAGAGGGAAAGGACCACTCCTGAAGACAGAAGAGACGACAAGCGGAGGGTGGAGCGTAATCGCAGGCAAGCCATACGCTTCAGAACTTCGAACAGAAAGCTGAGAGCATTAGACCCAAACGGCCTCCCAACCAGTAGTACAACACCTTGAAAGCACCGTAGCTCCCTTGCTATGCGAAATTCCCAGAATTCTCACACCGTAGCCATACTGATCATGACTGTCCTCTCGCCCACTTCTCTATCGACCCTCTCCCAAACGTGCCCTTCGACGCCGTAACCTGCCTTGCCTGTTCCGCCTCTTCAATCTGCTCAACCTGCCGTATCTCATTCGGCCCACGCTCTCTCATCTCCACTCTCGATTGCTCCAATCTTTTTCTCCTCCTCTCAAGCCTCTCCGCTTTTAACCTCTCTCCCATTTCTTTCAGCTCTTCTTTTTCGAAGGGGATTTTGTGAGTGGTTTCGGGGGCGGGCCAGAAGTCGGGGACGGAGAAGCGGGTGTCGAGATTGGTGCCAAAGTACCACATCCAGCCGATGGGAAACATGATGTACATGCCGAACTATATATCTCAGCTAGAATTCTCCACAGGGCGGAAGAGTTGATGGATAGAGATATGTACCTTGAACACTTCTAGGTTTGATCCACCCGATCTGTGCGTCGCTGAAGTCGGAGGAAGCCTAAACGGCGAGGGGTTGACCAGCCGACAGAGCCCCTGGAATGTTCTCGATGCCATCGTTGGAGCTTTGCAGAAACTGCTTCACCAGCTAAATCCAAGTAATCGAGAAAGAGACATCGAATAGCCGTTTGATAGGGCTGAAAAATGAACCTCGGCCGAAAGAGCTGCTCCGCTTTATTCAGTCACACTTCTTCCTTCACAACACTCGTCTTACGTGGTGAAGGAAGAGAGTCCCCTAATTGTTAATATGGAAGTGTTCATCTTTGCTCCTGATTGACCGCTCGTTTACTTCTGAGATCTGTACATACGGTACTGTAATAACATCTGACTGTCTTTTGGAAGCAGCAAATATTTAAAGAAACAAGCCACCATGTCTGCCTCCAACGACCAGATCACTCTGACCACTGAGGGCAAGATTGCCACAATCACCCTCAACCTCCCAAAGAAGCTCAATGCCCTGACCCAAGACCTTTATTACCAGCTCTCATGTGTAATGCGTGAAGTTGCCAAGCGCGATGATATCTATATCACGATCTTGACCGGCAAGGGCCGCTACTTCTCCGCGTATGCACCCCTCCATTCTAGCAGGCTGGCCAATGACTATGTTTACCAAGGCTGACCCTCCACGGATTACAGTGGCGCCGACGTAACAATCAGCCGGTCTCTCCCCGTTACAGCTGACGTCCGTCGTGAGACCCTGAAGAGCTTCGTCTCCAACAACCTTGAGATAACCAATGCCTTCTACACGCACCCAAAGATACTCATCACAGCCCTCAATGGCCCCGCCGTTGGTCTCTCTGCGGCCCTGATCTCATTCAGTGACTTCGTCTACGCGGCTCCCCACGCCTTCCTCCTGACGCCCTTCACCTCCCTCGGACTTGTCGCCGAAGGAGGAGCCAGCCGTGGCTTCGTCCAGCGTCTTGGAATCAGTAAAGCCAATGAAGCGCTGATCATGAGCAAGCGCATCACAGCCGAGGAGATGCTGCAGGTTGGATTTGTCAATAAGATCTTCAACACCGAGAAAAATGAGCAGGAGAAGTTCCTCGCCGAGGTGATGACAGAGGTGAAGGACCGTTTGGGTGATCACCTCAATTCCGACAGCTTGGTTCAGGTCAAGGCTCTCATCCGCAAGCCGGAGCGCGATATCATGGACAGCCAGAATCTCTCGGAGGTCATGGGAGGATTGGAGCGTTTTGCTGCTGGGATTCCGCAGGAGGAGTTTTTCAAGATCGCTAGTGGGGAGAAGAAGCATAAGCTCTGAACTTGAGATTAGAAAATGTCACTTGGAATTCTTCGACTATGTTTGGATAGTCTGGTGGCCACGAAGAATAATGCGTACGAGTGATGTTGTTAGATGATCATGCATTTTGGGTTTGACAATTCGTCATAAACATGTACATTAGCATGCAAAATCATTAGATGTGGCCGCAAAGCAATGGAAGAGCAATTCAAAGTTCACCATGAAGGGTCTATTCAACTCGTGAGATCATATCTGGTTTGGAAATGCTTCCCACACCTATGGAATTGGCTCTCCGTTGCACCACCATCAAAATGCCCGCCTAAGCTGGCATGTAGTTCGAGTAACGCCCGACGCCATAAGCCATGCAGTCAGTTCCACACCGTCCATCTCTCTGTCACCTCTCCCGCTCCCTCTCCTTCTCCCTCTCACCCTATCCTTCCCGTAGCCTCTCCTCCTGCTTCTTCCAATGACTCCCTTCCTCATAGTCCTGACTTATACCCAAGGCTTTCCTCAACTTCTCACTCTCTTCAATCTTCGCCGCCGCCAGCTCATGTACCTGATGCGGTTTGAACTGTCCCTTGCGATCTGGTTTTGATGAAGCGTCGCCGCCGGCAGTAAGCTTTTTTCGGAGGGCAGAAGTTTGGAGCTCTATTTCTTCTTCGTCGACGCTACAAGCAATCAGCATCCTGTTCCCAAAGTAGAGTACAGCGGCAAAAGGAAGGAGAGGGAAACGTCATACCCTTCATCCTCAAGCTTATCCCTCAGGTCGAACACCTTAACTTCAATCTCCCGCAGCCGATCGTGGTTTAAAATGTCTTTATCAGGCTTTCGCTGCCGATGCTTCATGCTATCGTAGTCTTTAGGGTATGGAGCGAAGTTGTCTCGCGGCTTAAGTTGGGAGAGGTTGCGTTGGACATAGCCTGAGGTGCCGGAACCACGAGGTGTGGTGAGGCCGACGTTCGAGGACATGGTTTGTAGAAGATTTGGAGCAATTTGGTAGCGGTAGGGTTCTGTCTGGTAGTTTCGCAGTTTCTGGAAAACCGCTTCGCTCTCAAGCAGACCCTCGAAGTCTTGGCGCTGTCATCGCGGGAGATCTACGGAGCTTAATTTTCGCCGCCATGCGAGTCATCAATGGCAATGCCAAACGTTTCTCCGATCTCTATTATATATCGTACAATATCTGAGGAGCTCCAGGACTCTGAATCAGGAGTACTTTCTAGCCATGCCTGTTGCTCATGCAGATCTGGTCGAAAGGCCTGCTTCTCCAGAAATACCAACAGAACTCCCGTTTCCCCCAGTCACCAAATCACATATCCTCAACTGCTCATACCATTCATGGTACCCAAAGTATACCTGCGCTCCATACCCAAGCTATGGCTTACATCTGACAACTAAACCAGATACCGGTCCCTAACCCCCAAAGCCCGCCTCATCCCTCTCTCGCAGCCATTCCTCTCCTACCTCCGCGCTGACGGCATCAGACTCCCGCCCGGAGACCATGCACCGACCGATAGCTGGGACAACGACTCTTCCGATGGCGAAGAAGATGGCGAAGAAGATACCGAGGAAAATATCGACCCATCTCGCGAATGGCAAGATATCCATCAGAAGATCAAAGATACCATCGCTGAATTAAATGACTCCGTCATGCCAAAGCTCAACTGGTCAGCGCCCAAAGATGCAACGTGGATAGCAGCGACGAATTGTATGGAGTGTAACACGGCAAACGACATCTATCTGCTGCTGAAGAGCTCGGATTTTGTGACGCATGATCTAGAGCAGGTCTTTGATGACTGTGAAGACGATTCTGAAAGCGAAAGCGAGAGTCAGAGCGGCAGTGAAGAAGACTCCGAAGACACCACCCTTTCAAAAATACCCTACCACCTTATCCTCCGGAAGACCATCCCAAATTTCAATCCAGCCCTCGAATTCCGCTGTTTCGTCCGCTCGCGCCGCCTCCTCTGCATATGCCAACGCGACCTGAATCACTTCTCTTTCCTACCACCCTTGATCCCAAAACTACGCTCCTTGATCCAAGAATTCTTCGAAAAGAATCTGCAGAAGGGTTTCCCGGATGAGAGCTTCGCGTTCGATGTTTATGTACCGGAGCCATATAAGCGGGTTTGGTTGATTGATGTTAATCCATGGGCACCGAGGACGGATCCTCTACTCTTTTCCTGGTTGGAGATTCTCAATATGAGGGGCGCCGAGCACGGAAACGCGGTTCCAGAGGTTGAAGAAGGTGTGATTAGGCTTTATCTAAATGGCGATGGTTCTCTGGACCACGGAGCTCGGGAAAATGGTGCAATCAGCAATGGGCAAAACGGCCACAATCGATCTGTTCAGTGGGATGGGCTTTTAGATGAGGATCCAGGATCGGAAGACGAACACGAGGAAGACGAAGAGGGGGAGGAGGAGGATGTCTTCACTCCAGAGTTCCGAGTTGTTAATAGAGATGATCCTGAGGCGTATAGCTTTAATACGCCGCAGTATAGCGCGCATAAACTGCCTAAGGATGTTGTTGATGCATCTGCGGATGGGGAGGCGGGGTTGAGAGATTTTATGGCGACGTGGAGGGAGATTGTTGCGAAGCAAGAGCGGGAGGAGAGGGAGGAAGATGACGGGGATGGAGCTGAGGATTAGAGATCTATGCAATCATGAATTATGGAAATCCTGAACAAGGTAATTTTATAGATATTAGAGGTCGAATCATGCCTTCAACGTAACTTTCATCGCTGTCTTTCCTATCACTGATACCATCCAAGCATAACCACACATGGATGCCTTCCACGATCTATCCAACAACCCTCTCAACAACCCACTCCCCCCTCCTATCCTTCTTCTGCACCACCTTCTGCGCCGGCAACGGCCACCCCATCCCTCCCTTATCCCCAACCAAACTAGGCACAACCCAACATATCCTCTCCCTCGAATCCCCCCCTCCTCAATCTTCCCAATCGGCTTCCCGTAAACCAACAGCGGCGTACCCTTAGCCAATCCCGCAATCTGTTTCCCCGTCACAGCCGTGAGCGCATGCATTCTCGTCCTCGGTTTCTTCGCTCCCTCAATAGTAGCAGGAGTACCGCGCTGGAGGTGTCTGTAGATGATGTACGTTGGCAGGTCTTTCACGCCTGTGTGGGCGAGGATGGAGGAGGGGTGGATGAAGACTGCGATGTCGATGATGTCGATGTCGGCTTTTCGCTTGGTGTTGGTTGGGAAGAGAGGGAGGTAAGGCACGTCGATTGCGCGGGTGGGTTTGCGCGGGAGGTCTGGTGGTGATGGGGAGGCGGAGGCGAGGATGGCGATTTGGTCTATGAATGCTGCGGCGGTGAATTGCTGGAGTACTGAGATTTGCGTCTTTGATGGGGAGGGGAGCTGGAGTGGGTAGGTCGAGGGGAGAGAGGATGGGTTGTTGTTGTGGACGATTGTTGTGAGTTGGGAGCGGAGATTGCTGGCTTCGTTGAGGGATTTGGGGGAGAGGAACATCTCTTTGCAGAAGCCGTCTTTGGAGGGAGCGTACGCGTAGGCACAGAGAGCCGTGAGAGCTTTAAGGGCGTCGCTGGTGGAGGAGTTCCGACTGAAGAGGTGGTGGGCGTGGTTGTAGGAGCTTCTGAGCTTTGTGCGGGCTTCGTCGGCTTGACGGTCTTCATTGGTGTGGATTTCAGATTGCGCAGGCGCAGCAAGACCGAGCTGGTTTCCAGGGATGAAGAGGTTTGGAGTTGCTAGAGCTGCGACGAGGGCGATTGTATAAGGCATGCAGCCATGCTGGTGGCCGATTGTGAGCATCTTGGAGAAGCGTGGCGAGAGTGGATAGTTTGATAGCTGGCGTCCAATAGTAGTAATTTTCCCTTCAGATGATACAGCACCGAGATAGCTCAGTAGCTTCTCAGCCTTCGCAAGACTCTGCCGGTCCGGAGGCGTTGGGAAGGGAAAGTTCACAACATGCTGTAAGTCTATGCTTTTCAGCTGCAGTACAACTCCTTCGACTGGCATCCGCAAGATCTCAGGCTCAGCGTGCTCGTCAAAGTCTCTTTCGTAGACAGCCGAAGAGTAAAGCCTGTAGCAATGTCCTGGCCCCGTTCGACCTGCACGTCCTGCACGTTGGCTCGCGCTCGCTTTGCTGATCCAGCCGACCTCGAAGCTTTGAACGCCGGTCATTTTGCCATATTTCTTGTCTTTGGCTCGCCCTGTATCAAAGACGTATCTGATGCCAGGGATCGTCAGACTCGTCTCTGCTACGTTGGTGGCAAGGACTATGAGCCTGGCGTTCTCTGGGGGGGGTTTGAAGACCCGCAATTGGTCTTTTGTTTGTAGCTGAGAGTAGAGTGGGAGGATATGGACTTGTGAAGAGGCTGGCCTTTTGTCGTCTACTTCAAACTCCTCGTCATCCTGGTTGTCAAACAGGTCTTCCTCGTCTTCTTCGTCCTCCTCTTCCACCTCATCATATTGAGACGTCTCAGTGCCAAGCTCCATATCTTCTGTCTCCAGAGGCGCTTCATTAGCAGCAATCCGCACCTTGTGCTCAGTAGCATAAGAGCCTTGAGTGTTTGACAACGCCTCCTTCAATCGCTTGGCCAGGGCCGTGATCTCGTTCTGTCCTGTCAAGAAGACAAGCATACCACCAGGAGGTAGTTTCTTGTGACCTCTACACACCTTATAAAAGGCTTCATCGACGTAGTCTCTTTGAGTCCTCCTTGCAAAGTGGGTTGTGACGGGGAATTGGCGGCCCTCTGCTTGTATCAACGGAGGTTTCCCGTTGCGAAAGAGATTCGGATTCTCCAGGAAGTCTGTAATTCGTAATGTCGCAGACATAATTACAACCTTCAACGCCTTGATTTTCGTGTCCTCCTTGCTCATAGAAGCCCGCAAGTCAACGATCCTGCTCACCATACCAATCAGGATATCAGTGTTGGCGCTCCGCTCATGTGCTTCGTCAATGATGATGACTGAGTACTTGAGCAGTGCGAAGTCGTTGGCGATCTCTCTGATCAAGATGCCATCAGTCATGAACTTGATGGCCGTCTTGTCGCTGACTGAACTGTCGAAGCGGATCTGGTACGCCACCTTTCCTGAGAGGCTACCTAGCTCGTCACCGACTCGGTTTGCCATGCTCACTGCGGCGACTCTTCGAGGCTGCGTCACACCAATCATTCCTGGGTTGGGGCTGTCTGGGCTACCAAAGCCTGCTTCGAACAGAAATTGAGGAACTTGAGTTGTCTTCCCACTTCCAGTGGCTCCCCAGATTACAACCACAGGATTGTTGTAGATTCCTTCCATTATCTTTTGCTCTTCTGCGACAACAGGCAGGCCAAGTCGAGCTTCTTGAATGTCAGGTGAGCGGACTACTTCCACGCTGACGGCTTTCCGCTCGGGAACGCTGCTACTTGTCACCAGCTCCGGAAGTAGAGGATCATGTTCTGGTGGCCTTGGCTTCAGGAGCTCCCGCTCAGCTGTACTCGTACTCTGAGCGAGATAGTCTTCATTTGTAGTCGTAGGAGTGAATCCCAGTGCCTCGTTGACCCGCTGTGATGCCCACGCCTTGAAGGCGGACGATCGTTCTTTGCGTTTTTCTGGATCCTCCTCATCGGGGGCATCCTCATTTGAATATTCCTCGGAGCTGTCTTGTCCTGAGTCGTCGGTGACGCCCTCATCAGAATCGGACTGCGTCCCGGTGGATGATGCAGGGGATTCCGAGCGTCGACTAGACAAATCCGAACCGTCATCTGAGCTGAAGCCTTCCCAAGGTATCTCTTCAGTTTCTAGTTCGAAAAGGGACTTGGTCTTCTTCAAACGTCGACGTTTCTTGATAACAGGATTGCCATCAGCGCCAGCATCCAATGGTCGTTTGAGGCCGCTTCCAAAGGCTGGCTTGTTGGGCTCCTGGAGACCGAGACGAGGGGCATTACTAGGTCCAGGTTCATCGGAAAGATCGAAATAATCGCTCTCGACATCGTTATCCCTGTCTCCAGAACGAAGTTCTCGTTGGTTGATCTTAGAGTCTCCACGCTTCGGCTGCTTGGTGACCCCCAAGCTGCGCGAGCTCCGCAATAACGACGTGTCGACCTTTGCTCTTGCGAGCTTCTTGATCAAATCGAGATTCTCTTCCTTTCTCAACTTTTTGTCCTGTTTAATTTATTAGCTTCGTGACGTTGAAGAATGTGAAAATTCCTACTTACAATATATTTATCTAGTCTCTTCTGCTTCTTCACTGACATTCTCGGTTGCTGAGCACGCAGAGCATCTTTCATAGACTGTCTTTTGATTTCTTTCTCCGTCCTGCCACTTTGCAAGATCTCCATAGCATTTGGGTCTGGTCCCAAAGGACCATTCCCTCCGCTGCTGCCATTCTCTTCCAGTCTTCGCCTGACTTTGTGTTTTCGTTCTCTCGACACGAATTTAGGCATTTGGTGGTCCGTTAACGTAGAAGGATTTCAAGACCACTTTTGGAGAACTTCTGTGGCTCGCAGAATTTGATATTGGTTTCGCAACCCACGCTAGTACTAAGATGTCCGGATTTTGGTTTTGCAAGCTCTTTGTTCTACGTCTCTGGAGTCACTGATTATTATCACTGATTTATTGTGATATTAATTGTGAGCCACTGACTGATCAGGCTGTAAATGTTTGTCTGATTTCGAGGGGTGATGCTCACGGAAAAGCTTGGAAGTCTGGGCTTCTGCTTAACACCTTGAGAGCAAACTCTTGCTTCAACGACGACGCAGGGACCTTCTACAGAACGGGCGGTTTTTGCATGGCTTTTATAATCTGTTCCTTGTCTTCGTGGAGCTCGGCGAGGCTCGAAAAAATAGGTGGTGCTAGGACACAGAGGCTTGGCAAGGTGTAGAAGGGTCCACCCTCCAACTGTAAACCCCCAGCCTTGTAGGGCTGCCGCCCGGAATTATCGATATTTCTGCTCCGCGGTGCAACGCTAGGGCTCTCCTAGAGGGCAGGCAGCGAAATTTTGCAGAGCTCTACAATTCACCAACCAGACAAATTTCGACAAAAGGTTCTATACCAACCCTTTAGAGATGTACAAAATCCACAATTCTATACGCAAAAGTATATTGTCAAACTTCGTATCTGTGGAGTTAGAGCAAGGTGAACGGTTGGGGGGTTTGGCCGGTTGGGGGATGAACCCTTCTAGCATATGGAGAAGATAAAAAAATCAGCTGGAGATACTTACAATTACATCTCTTTCCTTCCATCTTTCTGCACCACCTTCCCTCGCACCTACATACCCAAGACATCCACCCCATCCAGCCTCAAGTGTTCCGCTATTCAGCTGATCATCATGCCTCTTCCAATAGCGCCAGACTCGGCCCAGACACCAACGATGCAGCCATCCTATCCAGCCATCACCAAGCAAGCAGCAGGCATGATTGATGGCATACTCACTGACGTGACCACAACCACCTTCTCTGACAAGATTATGATCACAATCACACAAGATGGGCGTCTCGCGCAATGGGTATTGTTGCGAAATTCTTGTGTGCCAGCTTCAAGTGTTAACCAGCATTCCAGATCCACGTACCTCTCGACTCACCCAACCCCAGTTTCGCAGACCAGTACCTACCATCTGGCAACGACAGCGATGCCCTTCTACCTATGGCCCACCTCACACCGAAGACACTGCTTGGAGGATCCACATCGGAGCGAGAGACTGTGGGTCAGTTGTACGCTACACAAATTGCCAGTGCCATTGTCACGAGGAACCCCGAAGAGAAGAGAACAGTGATAATCGGTTTTGGTTTGAGGGACTCTCAGTCTAATAGAGAAATGTTCTATGATACAGTGGATTTGGTACAGCAATGCCTCTGAGGCGTTTAGCAAGCGCATCTTGAGTGCGTGAGTGATTCGTCGAAGTCCATAGAAGGACACATCAAAGCGGGCTAGATGCCGCAATGGGAGACTGAGTGTTAAAGAAAAGGAAAAGGAAAAGAATTCGTCCGCCTGTGTGGCCCTTATACGCTTCCGACCATGAACCCGAGTATCCATCGACTGCCGAAAACACCTCCGCAATTAGAACGGGTACAACTCTATCCCTTCATCCGTCTTCTTGAATTCGTGATATTCGGTAAAGGGGTCTTGGATGTATTGTCCACACCCCTGAGCGACCTCGTTTGCTGACTTAGCTGGCTCGTATGTGCAGGCGAAGTTCCCATCGACGTAGTCGAAACTTCCGTTGGGAAATCGCTCAAGATGACGAGGGTTGAACATCATATCAAACGGTTGGATGTTCATGTTGAGATGCTTAGGGAATGCACGCACGTCGTGCTCAAGGTGGGTGTCACAGCCCATGAGAGTGAAAGTCTCAGTGGCCTTCACTTTGCTGAGGCAGTGGACGAACGACTGCAAACGGGACTCGGCACGCTGCCAATGGCCGTCGAAGGTATATTGTTTGATGATGATGGTGAGGTGCTGGACATGGAAGGGCTTGCGGAGGGTTTTCAACGCGCAAGCAAAGGCCTGCTCCTTGGCTTCGACGAACTCGACAGGCCCATTGCCGCCGATCATGAAAATGACCTCCTGAAAAACAGGCTCGGCAGCTGGACTGCTGTTTACGCGACGAGATGTGAGGTTAAGGGCGTCGACCATGGGCTTGATATCGGAACCATAGTGTTGGAAAATGACAGTGTTCTTCCACAGGTGCTTGGAGGCTTCGCGATAGAACTCATGACTGCGGAAGTCGACCGGTCAGCTTTGTTTGTGAGCCGGGAAAATGAGTGACTCACTTGACAAGCAAGAGGCTTGTAGCCACACTTGGCTTGTAACGCTGGTTGGTGAGACAGGGAAGTTGAACCGTGCCATAGGCCGCAGTCATCGCCCACCCGATGATTTTGCACCAGATTTCCGCCGAAAGGCCAATCACACGACCAGATTTGGTCAAGATTCTCGCACTGGGAAGGAAAACAGGCCCGACCGCTGCTGTAGCATTGGGGTTTTCGTCCGCTCCAATGGTGATGGTGCAGGGGTAATTACCCTTAAAGCTACATATTATTAGCAGGCGAGTCCATCGTACTGGAAAAAGAAAAGGCATCATGCCCAATGTTTTCGCCGTCAAGAGTGGTGAATCCGACAACAATACCGGACTTGTCAGTGATGACTGCAATGTTCTTGAACACGTGAACATTGTTCCCCCTATTGTTACACGCGTTGTTAGCAGGCGAGGCCATCATGCTGGAGGAAGATGAGGTGCCATACCCGTTGTTTTCGACGTTCATTGGGCTATTGCCCGTGGAGACAGCAATCAACGAGGCTTGCTCCCCATGCTTAGCAGTAGCTGCGTCCATTGCGAGAGCCTACCACCGTCATAAGTAGGGGTACTCTTCCAAGGTTCTGGATGAGATGGGGAGAGAGGATTTACTTTGGTGCGTTGTTTCGTTAGTGAGCGTGAGTGATGTGAGTGATCCTGGTGTGATGAACGTTGTTCTATGCCCATTAGCCTATGGATGATAAAATAGTTAAGATGAAGGAGGCATACAAGAGCTGAATACCGACGATGCTGTTGCAAAAGCAGAAAAAGGTGTTATCAGAAGGAAGAAGAGAAGAGGAGTGAAAAAGTGAGGTGAGATTTATACCCAACGACGCTGAGCTAGGATGCAAGCTAGGCAAGGCTTCGGAGTTCACGAAACCCAATCCGGCTTTAGACTTCGATGTACATAGGGAGATTTCATCCTGACAATCTCCGGAGCGGCTTGGGCAGCTTGAGCCGCGGTTCGGAGACTACAAGAACTACGCGTTTGGACAAAGTGAAGCGAGTTTTCCTGCTCTCACCGCCTTCCGGAGTGAAGCCCCCTCCAGAAATCAACTTTGCCATCCCAGATTATTGTCTCCCCCATGGGGCCCCCTATATGGTGGCTTGTCTAGTCTAAACACGCTTTCATCATGCGGAAGCCTTACAAATTCAAGGCTACTGTTTCCCTTGCTTTGATATCACTACCCGGCAAGGCTATCCCGATCAGTGCAGCAAGTGTGATAAGCTACTCTTGCAGTCTCCTACTCCTGTGCTCCTACACATGAAATGTCAAGCTCAGGCATTTATACTACAGGAGTTCTCGAGGCCATTGGACCCTGTTTGGTGGTCTTTTGCTGGGGCTTGGCAATATCAACACTAAGAAGTCGCGATGTTTGCCACTATTAATTACCGTTTTCCTGTCTCAAGCCGACTTACGCAACCATCCCTGCATGGAAGATATTCCAATGCTTCGACATTTTTTCCCTGGGTTTTGGGTGGCATCATCACGAAAATCCGACAACTCCTCACTCCCGGAGATTAAGATATTTCTATAGCATCGGAGCCGGGATGAAAGGGCTGGAACGAGATTTTTTGTCAGCTGCCGACCCGGACTTCCATACCATGGGAGAATTTCTGGAAAGTGTGAATTTGGAATTTGCTCCTACTGAGCACTCAATACCCCAATAAGGCTGAAAGCCTTGTGAACTCCATACACCATGGTAAACGTCCTATATTAAAATCCCATACAGGTATGACAAGACGACGCCTTTCCCTCATGAAATCTCTCCTGTTAGTTCTTCTTCCCCATCTGTAGCAACAAGCACACAACTTTCCTCCGCATGCCAAACTCTCCTCCTTATATCAGCGAGGACATCAAACTCCCCCGTCGCCGCCCTCTCTCTTCCCCGTTTCTCCACAGCCTTGCCAGAAACCCTCACCTCTTCAACAGTCGCACCCCACTCGTATACCCCAGCACTAAGCACACAAAACCCCGTCTCCACTTGCCTCCTCTCCCCAGGTCTCAGTAGTGGTAGTGCACGCTGTAGAACGCCGTTAACGAGTAATTTCTTGCTGAGATCGAGCGCTATGTTGTGTGGCTGGTTGGCTAGTGCTGGCTGTAGACGTAGGAGAGGATAAATGGGCGTGGTGGAGCGGTTGTAGAGGGTTGCCATTAAGATGAGGAATGTGGATGTTGGGATGGAGAATTTGGAGGGTGCGAGTTGCTTGATTGCTCGATCATCACTGGGTTCAGTGCTGGTGACAGACATCTGAACATCCAACTCCTCAAGCTTGACCGACGAAATCATCCTCGGCGTCAATCTCAACCCTCTCAATTCTACCACTCCACTCCTGCCCGTACCAGCCTCTCTCCATGTAGCTCCCACTCGCTCAAGCACAGCTTCTCGATACCAAAACGCCTCTCGCGTAGCCCTCTCAGCTTCAGGCGAACTCTTAGTAGCAGAAACGACGAATTGCCGTTTATTTGCTGGATTGAGGGAGGGGATTGGTGCGTGGGCGTTTGGCAGGTAGAGGCGCGGGATGGGGAGGGGGATTCGGTGGGTTGTTCCTGGGTTGAGGGAGAGGGTGTGAGTGAATGGTGGGGAGTTGGAGGAGGGGTCCAAGAGTGAGAGAGTTATTGTTAGGGTGTTGGGCCAGGAGTTGCGGAGGTCGAGGAGGAGGAGGGCGTGAGGTTGGTTGGTGGTGGATAGGGCGATGCGGGAGAGGAGGGGTTGGAGGTTGTCGGATATAGGAAGTACAGGAGCGATAGACTTTGGATGTGAAGAGTTACTGTCTTCATTCAGGTCTTGAGCAAGTCCTGGTTGCTGTGGCCAGGAGAGGTCGCTAGGCAAAGTAACCATGTCGTTGCGTATAAGATCTATGCTCGCATTGACTGTGACCGTGATGGGTATGACGAGTTGCCGCGTATAGAAGCGGTCTTTGATCTCTACCCTGGAAATACCAAGGTAGCCGTAATCGACTTGGATCGTGCCAAATGACAGACCTGGCTTCCCCACTACTTTGATCTTGAGCGTTGTCTCTTCACCAGGAGCTAGTTTAAGATCTTGGTCCTTGTCTTTACGGAGCCACCGAAAGGACTGCTGGTGCGCTGAAGTAAGTTCGAGCTCGTATAATTCGACTGCCGAGAGCTCTTTGCTCGAGAGAGCGGATTGTCGCTGAGAAGACGTGGAGTCATCGAACGAGAGCAGTAGTAGGTCGGCAGGTGTCGTCGGAGATGTGTTTTGGAGGGTAATGGTAAATATGCTAGTCTCCCCTTCAAGGAGCATTATAGCTGACTGCGGAAGGGAGATAGATTTCATAGTCACGTTAGGCTGAGCACTGATGACGCTCAAAGCTAGTGTTGCGGCAGTAGGTCCCTTTGGAGGACGGTACGCCTTGCTTTTGCCAGAGTCGGACGTCGTAGAAGTTGGGCGTGTCTTGCTCGCCGATTGTACATGCCTCCCTTTCACGTCCGGTTTCAATGCCCATGGCTCGCTGAAGGTGGTGAAGCTTCGCTCACGGCAGCCCCTAATCTTGGCTGAGCATCCTCTTATAGTCAGAGACCCAGCTGATTGCGGTGCACCGCTCAAGAGTAGAGTCTGCGTTCTGTAGGGGCCGATCATCGTAGATTGGGTCGAGCATTCGAATGGTACACCGTCCGATTCAAGTTTGAGCCGCTCTATTACGAGGTCAAACTCGTAGAGATTCTGCAACATTACGCGGAAAAAGGTTTCCTCATGGGCGACCAGCAAAGGCTCTACTGCAGCTGAAGATTTCGGCTTTAAGAATGGGTTATATATGAAGGGATTCTTTTCCTTTTTAGCATCCATTGTTTCCACCATCTCCAATTCTGACTTCGCGTGCGACAGTAGATTCCGTGACTGACTAGCATCCATAAGCTCAACGCCTCTGACCAGGAACTCATCCCAATAGTCAGCTTCTGGGTGCTCAAGTCCAAGCTGTCGTGCCGCGCTAAGCGTACGAGAGATGTTGTTGGCGAGCCGGACTTGTTCCTCGATTGGCAGATCAGGCGAGCCATCGCTGTCGTCCGGTCCTGGTGCGATACCGCTTCCTGCTTCTCGCAATAGGTCTGCAGAGTAGCGTAGAGCGCCGCTGAGATCGGGCAGAGCTTCGCATATGTTGATGCAGGATCTTAGTATGTCGATTTTCAGATCCTGAGATCCGGACGACTTTGCAGATGCTCGTTCTAGGGCGTGGGCAACCACCGCCTCAATTGATGGGACATTCGTCGGAGTAGATGAAGTTTGTACGGAGTCCTTCTTCTGTGCCGGAGCTCCCTCCAGGCCGTGATCGCCAATGGTCTTGGAAGATTTAATACCATAAGAGTGACAGACAAGCGCGAGTAGATGTCGCATGCCTTGCTCAGAGTCGTCAGGCGCAACACCAGCGTTCTCCAAGGGGATCGCTCTGACTGTCGCATTTAAAGAAGCAAGACTCGCAGCAGGATGAACCCCCATCTCAGCTGCACCGTCTTTTCTAGCTTGCACTAGCGCAGGTAGGAGACCGGACATGAGCTCTTTCAGTACGAGTGCCTTCTTGCGATGGCAGCCTAGCTCAGAGAGTACAGAAGCGATGCCAGCAAGAATCGCAGTATGGTCTGCAATTGACAAAGGCGATTCTGAGATTGGCCTTGGGTACGCCCGAAATAGTAGGTTGACGAGCTCTCCTCTTGATGAGAAAGCTAGTGTTTCCGGCGAAGCTTCATCTCGAAGAGTTTCTGCGTTGAGAACGAGGTGTCTCAGAAGAACATCATCTAGAGTCCCACTCGAGAGGTGGATGGCACTTAGGAGCTTAGCAAAGCGGATAGCAGATTGGGAAAATGCCAGTGGAGGGATCTTGTCGTCAGTGAACGTCCAGGCTCGAGAATAGAGATTCAGAATGTTGTTCGTAAGATCAGGCAAGAGGCCAGTAAGGGTTCGAAAATTTGCAGCGCGGTCTGCTGGATCGAGAGATTTCCTGCCAGTCAACCCAGGCAAGCCGTTAGAGGGAGAGTGGGAGGATTTCTTGGAAGCGCCTGCATTGAGCCTCTCCATGTTTGGGAAGAAAATGTCGGGTATCTGGATGCCTCAGCTTCACTTCATGATAAATGGCCATTTTATATAGATTGTTTGGATCTATGTTGAGGAGGCTTACACGAAAATCCATACCCGCCCAGGCATACATCAAAAGACAGACCAAAATGTAGTCCATGGCCTTAGCATGCCAAACGTAGTCGCTATTACCCCGAGCGATTGTAGCACTTTGTATCAACTCCTTCACCGCGTCGGGCCATCGTCCAGCAAGCAGGTACATTGCACCAATCACCACGCCTATACGGCCTTTGCCTTTATTCCTTTCCCTCTCTCCGAGACTGCCGGCACCAAATCCGTTTACAGAGACCCTATCACGGCTTCCTACTCTTGGTTTGACATGACTTGAGGGGTTTGGCGGTGACTGGGTTGCAGAAGATCCATTTATCTCGTTGAAGGTCGTCGGAGGTGTGCGGACTCCACTGGGTGGAGACGTAGCTCGACTATCAGGGGTAGAGGCCCGTGAATCCGACCCAGATGGCACGTGTGCAGGCATCGATATTCGATGACTAGGGTTCGGACGATCGTCGGCTGGTGAAAATGATCTTGAGTTTTCAATGACGGAGCCAGGTCTTGACAACCCTGCCGTGTGAGCTGGCAATGCAGATCCAATTCTATTGAGAGCAGCCGACCCTGAGGATATCCTTGGAGATTCCAGTGTAGAGAGAGCTTGTAACGACTTTGCATATGTGGTCATCTCAGCTAGGAGACGGGAAGTCAAGTCGCACATGACAGTCTTGACAGTAGTGGTTCTCGATTTCTCTGGGGAAGGAACTGGATATATCCCCTTTGGCAGTGGCGATATGTCATGATCGAACACAAGAATCTGATGCACTAGGGCCCTAGAATACTCTCGCTGCATGCCGTCGAGGTCGCGTGATAGCGATTCTGTGGCGGTACCATTGGATGCATATTCCTCAATGCGTGAGCCCACCTTTGCCCCTTGCCTTGAGTGGTTCTCTTGGACACCATCCACTCCCAGTGTCCTTCCGTCGGCTATGCCTACGACCACCAAAGGCTCCCTATAGATTTCGAACGGGGCTAAGGCCAAGTGCGATGGTGGAGGAAGGGTGATCGACAGATCGTAAAGGACGATCCCCTCAGGAAAAGCGAGGGGTGAGAACATAGCTTATAAGCCGGTCAGCAAATTATCCGGGAGTGTGCAAAAAGGTTGTAGCCTACTCCTGTGTGGTCTACTGTCAGGACTCACATCTCCCAGGCGCACCACGTTGATATGCTGCAGTCGTTCAACAAACCCCTCAAATCTTAACTGCCTGACATTGCCAATGGGTATTAATAGCACTTTGACTCGAGCAGGAGTGACGACAGAGAGTGGATCAAGGTCCATGGCCTGGGCGCATGTGTGGTGTTCTTCGAGGCGCCCTCGAGAAGCAAGATGGAGGAGGATCGATCAGGTAAGAGTCCATGACCTCTTCTCTGGAGGCAGTACTCCAGAATAGGTTGCTATCATTGAACCCTCCAAATGAGCTTGCAGCTTGTCAAACTTCAGAGATAATGTTCATAATGACCTTATTCAAGAATGCTTCGAAGTCGCGGAGAATATTGATATGGGTATTCATTGATATTGCTACAAGCTTTCTCGCTATACCTACCTCGGAGATAGTGATTTAAGCCACAGCCTGACACCTCCGCCACCAAGATAGTCTCACTCTTTGACTTTCTCTCCCTCACTTACCTTTCCTTCTCTGTATTTTTTGGCGTTTGTACTATCATACATCCCAAATCTGTGGGGACTGGCCATTCTTCGAACACACCTTACTACCCACGGAATACTTGAAGGGTACCATACACATCTTATTCGACTCACGCTCGCTGCTAGGACATGGGAGGATATTGAGAGGCCACAGCACTCGTGGGGCCTCTCTGGCCACTCAGGATGCCTCCCAAGCTTGACTATGATGCGCTGAGAGCGCAGACGATGGGAGCTGGCAACGATGAGGCAGTTACGGTCAACACCCGCGCTTTGATCGATAAAGTATTGGCTCGGTATTCCGGGGAGTGGACAACACTACGAGAGCTCCTACAAAATGCTGCAGACGCTTCGGCATCTAAAGTCACCATAAGGTTCGAGACTTTGCCTTCACCTACGGTCCCTGTCCCGCAGAGCCCCGAGCCCTCGACTCGCCTGAAACATGTGCTTTTACATCACACTCTGAAGTCTATGATAGTGGAAAACAATGGAGAGGCTTTTCAGGATCATGACTGGGCAAGATTGAAGAAGATAGCCGAGGGGAACCCCGACGAAACCAAGATTGGAGCATTTGGCGTGGGGTTTTACAGCGTTTTCGCCGACTGCGAGGAGCCCTTTGTATCAAGTGGGAAGGAAGCTCTCGCCTTCTATTGGCAGAAGGATGCACTGTTCACGAAGAGATTGGCACTTCCCAACGGCCAGAGTACCAACACCACCTTCGTCCTGCCCATGCGCAACCAAACCTCTCCGATCCCACCACTACTGTCGCTATGCCAGTTCCTTACTAGCAGTCTCACTTTTGTCGGACTGGAGTCTATTGAGTTGGATATTGATGGATGGACGATAGCGACGCTCAACAAGAAGATTGCACCCAGTTTGAACTTGCAAATACCAAAAGAAGTGGACACAAAGACACGCGAAGGCTTGATGCACGTGAGGGGTGTTACAAAGGAAGCTGCTCAGCTGGATGCACGCTGGCTCAAGTTAGTGGAGTGGAAGCCCAAAGCTGCCACCAACAATCTTAAGGATGCTGGTTCGGGCTCGACAGTCAGAGGAGCTCACTCAACTCAGTCACTTCGAGGTTTCTTTTCCAAGCTGGCTCCCGGCGCCTCGAACAGCGCGGCTTTGGAAAAAGTAGCACAGGAGGAGCGGCAGCTTCAACAAAGTCTAGAAGAAGATTTGATGGGTGAATCTACCGCCACTGTATTCATCCACGTCAACAAAGCTACTGTCAGGACTACTGTCAACCAGAATTTTGCCACTGAGCTTGAGAGAGCAACAAAGAAGCCTCCGCCCCAACACACTACAGTTTCACTTCTCAGTGCGTCGTACGATGAGCAGGTAGCTTCATCTTCAGGTGCACAAAAGGCTTCAGAGATTCCCAGGGTTTTCAGCACGTTCATTCCTACCAATGGGAAAGGCAGAATTTTCATTGGATTCACGACAAACCAGACCACTGGGCTTAATGTGCATATCAGTACACCTTCTGTCATACCAACTGTCGAGCGAGAGTCAATCGACTTGAACAATCGCTTCGTTAGAGTTTGGAACGTTGAGCTTCTTCGGGTTGCTGGAATAGTAGCGAGAGTCTCTTGGGGCAACGAGACAACGGAATTGAAAGAAAGGCTTGCTCGAGCTGTAAAGTCGGCAGGAAGAAAATGCATTGTCAAGGAGGATGTTGCTGCAGTCCTTCCCGAGGCACTGTTCCTGCATAATACCTTTACATGGAACGAGTCTACACCATCCGCTGAGGTTGGCACCTTGACGGAAGAAGCTTTCTGGACCTGCAATCAGAAGACAACGATAGCTACATTATCAACACAAGGAATACTCCCGTCATCAAAAGTACGCATTTCGCCAGAAGAACTTGGATTTGTCGAAGACATTCCCACTCTGCCTGAAGCATTGGCCGGCGTTGGACTTGTCAAAAAGCTGATCGACTATGGTGTTATCACGGAAGTCACCATATCTGATATTAAATTGGAGCTTGAAGGCAAAGCCTTGAACAGCTTGCAGCTTGAGCGCTTCTTGGAGTGGCTTGGGCACAAAGCGCGCATTAGCGAGGTTGACGGAGTAATGATCCGCTCCTTGCTGAATGTAGCGGTAGCAAATGACGAAGATGGGACCGGAAGGGTGATTGTTCTTACAGAGATGAAGAACTTCTTGAATATCTCACGAATCCCACCGGAAATGCCCATACCACCCAGCACGCTACCTTTCAAGTTCACTAAGAAGATTAGCAAAGCTGACTTGGAATTGATGGGCTTTGAAGACCTGCATCTGCTTCCATGGCTTCGATGGCTTGTAAAGAACGTTGGTGGCCGAGGCGACCTTTCAGCAGACTACGACATCACGACATCACCCGAATTTGCCAGCTCTGTCTTGCCTGTTATCTCCAAACAATGGGATGGATTGAGTCAGTCATCCAAGGCTACAGTCCTCGAGTTGCTGACTCCTCGGACTGTGATACCAACCAAGATGGGCATGAAGAAACCCGCTGAAGCCTACTTTCCTAGCGTAAAGCTCTTTGATGATCTTCCTGTGATCATCGGCGTTCAAGGCGTGAAAGAGAAGTTTTTATCGCAGCTTGGAGTGAGTAACGTTTGTAATCAAGGTCGTATGCAAATGCTGACAGCTTAGGTCCGCAAAACCGTGAAGATTGGCGTGGTCTTTGAGCGCCTCGTCGATAGGACGCCTGATTCCAAGACACAAATACCGACATCCTCAAGAAAATGGAGCCATGTGGACCTGATCAAATACCTGGCTTCAGTCCGGAACGACATTCCTTCCGCAGACATCAATCGATTGAAGAGTATGAAGATCTGTCCAGCAGAAACCGAGTCTCTTCAACCTACCCAGGAACACTACCTAGTGTCCGAGCTCTTCGAGCCTGATCAAGCGTTAAGGAGATTAAGGCTCCGCACCATGCAGTGGCCTGGTATTTACCGACCCGAGAGTAATGAAGGCCGCTTCCTCGCCTTCCTGGGTCTGCGCTTAGCACCCAGCTATATTGATCTCATCAAGATCATGTCCAATGCGGCGGGCAACCAGGACACGGAGCTCCGAGATAGGGCGTTGAAGTATTTCATCGATTACCACCAGACAAAGGGCTATTCCCAATTCGATCACTCAAGCGTCACCTTGCCTTATCTGCCTGTTCAGGGCTCGGAAAAGAAGGCGGCTACACCAAATACCTGCTTCTCAAATGAGCGCGCTAGCTTCCTAGGCTTCGACATTCTGCGTCGGGATCTTCATGTTCATGCACTGAAATTTGGTGTTAAGCCTGACCCACCTATGGCCGAGTGCATCAACCGCCTGAGCAAGGATCCCCCGCAAACGAAGCACAGTGCGCGCGAACATTTCGCATACTTTGCCAGCCGACTGTCGGACATCAACGATCCTTATGCAGAGACACTCAGTGGAGCCCCAATCGTCCCTGTTGCATCTAAATCCAAGAGTCTCGCCAGCCCAACGTCTGAGAAGTCTGAGCGACTTGTACATATACCTCCGCGAATATGCTTCCTGGGCGATGGCGAGAAGTATGCAGACATTTTCGATTATGTGGACTTTGGCCACGAAGCCAACACATTCCTTTTGAGAGTCGGCTCCAAACACGAGCCTAGCACGACCGAGCTCACTAGATTACTGGTTCGTGAGCCGGCAAGGATATTTTCAGTGCTTGGTGATGCGAGGTATCTGGAACTACTACGGAGCGTTGCTGCCTCCTGGCGCACTTTGAAGAAGGATAAGACCTTGGTCAAGGACATGAGGAACGCGAAATGCCTGCTGGCATACCGGGAAATCAGCTCTAAGTCAAGCAAAGGGGCCGTCGAAGATGAAGAAGACTCTGGTATCAAGGCTTGGGAGCTTGCAAACGCCAACCAGATTGTCATTGTCGACGACATCATTACGTACAACCTGTTCAAAACAAGGCTTCTGGCTGCCCCTATGGAGGAGACCCTCGAAGACTTCTACCACAGTCTTGGAGCTCATGAGGTCGCGAGTCTACTCCAAGAACAGCAGAGCATTGGAATAGTTGCAATGGACGAAACCTTAGCCTTGAAGCTACAGCAGCTGATCCAAGAGCGTTCAAGGCTGTTCTTGGCCGACTATCCGTCAGAATCGATTAAGCATAACGCAAAATGGATAGAGCAAAACCTGAGAGTCAAGTGCGTGCGATCTATCTCTCTAAGGAAGTCTCTGAGTGGGTACAATCTTAGCCACACGGAAAACAGGAGCGCTGTGCTCCACAGCGAAAAGCCAATACTCTATGTCACTGCCAGTGGATATGACATGTTCGAAGTCAGCCAAGCTTTGGTGCCTGTGTTACTGCAGCGCTCGAAGCCACAATCAATGTTCATGCTCGAGATGATCCTCGAATCTAGCTTACCCAAGCTCCGATCAAGAGGCTATAACGTGGCGCGGTTGTTGAACCAGAAGGCGACAGAAGCACGCATTGCTGAGGAAGTGCGTAAGCAACAGCTGGACGAAGAGCAGCGGGAGATGAGAGAGCGTGAAGCAACTTGGAAAGAGACACAAGCTACCAACGCTACTAAGGCTCAGAAGCAAACTTCGATGCCGGGGGTGTTCCCAGATTCGCCAGATCGCCAGCACCCAGATGGCTCTAGGCAGACAGCCGCAATCAATGACGAGCCGAACATGTCAAGGCCTCGAGGATTCCTCTCGGACATTAGTAGGCAGTTCGGGTTCAATAGACGGCCATCGTCCCACGCTGATAGGGGCACACGCGGCATCGAGGCTCCACAGGAGGATGCGCCAGTACCGTACTCGCAAGGGGATGTGCAGAAACCACAGAAGCATATTCATCCGCCTGAGACTGTGACGGCGCCACATCAATTACAGCAGAAGTAAGTATAATTCCTCGTTATTGCTTACAAGGTCTTCGCTGACCGTCTTTGAAGTCTAGTAAATGCCATCCAAGCTTCGCGCGCTCACAACTCAACGAGCGTGGCAAGCCAGCCTGTTGTGAACGAAGTTAAAGAGACGGCCTCATACTGCGACGCCAGACCAGGCCAGGACATCTCATATATTGGCGAGATCACCGACGTTCGGGTCTTCCTATCCAACACCGTGGCCGCGAATGCGATGCCTGCCGCAAAATTCCTGGCTGCCAATGCTTCTGCACTAAAGCTCTTTGCTTCTGTCCTCTTGGACTGTGCTGATATTTTCGCCCTCAAACGCAATACAATACACATCTACTACGATGACGCCGGCAGCACAATTGCTTTCAATCGGGACAAAGCCCTCTTCTTCAACTACCGATACTTCGACAATCTACACCTCCCCGTGGTACAGCAAGGCAACAAGGCCGATGCTGTTGTATATTGGTGCGTCGTGATGGCACATGAGCTCGCACATAACCTAGTCTCAGACCATTCTGCGCAACACTCCTACTACACTGAATCGCTAGTGATTCAGTACTTCCCCAGAATCGCATCCAAGAGTGCTGGTAAGCATCCCTCGACCTCAGGCGCCACAACGCTAGCACTCCTACCCGACCCACTCCGACCTCGCCAGCTGGC
The DNA here is from genome assembly GCA_033220425.1 of Lepraria neglecta. Classification (NCBI taxonomy): domain Eukaryota; kingdom Fungi; phylum Ascomycota; class Lecanoromycetes; order Lecanorales; family Stereocaulaceae; genus Lepraria; species Lepraria neglecta. The sequence continues at coordinate 1,616,337 of CM065651.1, read as the reverse complement.
AAACGAAAGACATTTGGACATAGACTGATTTTGGCGTTGTATTGTACGATAAGGGAACAGGCGCGTATAGAAAGAGCACGGGACAGCATAGCGTAGATGGGCTTGCATACGGTAAGCGCAAATGATAACGATAGACCGCTACTGATCTCTCAGCCCTGTTTTTCTTCAAAGACCGAAGATGCCCAGTCTACATCATTCACATCATTCGTCACTTTTTCTCCGCTTTCGCTGACTTGTTTTCGGAAGGGACCCCGTCCGAAGATCTCACTAAATCTTTCTAGATCCTCTTTGACAAATACTTGCCCATGCTAAGGGCGTACCTGACGATCATGCTTCGGCCTAAAGGGTCTATCAGGGTCTTTGAGGGTCTTTCGGCCTTTGGCGTTGGTTTTGACCCTTCAGACCCCGCACCTGCATATCGTTTCCAAGATGCCTGCCCCGGGGTCACAAAATGTTGCTATGACATACCCCTTCTATATATACCCCCCTGAATTGTTCTTTCCTACTGATTGAACATATTCCTCCTCAAATTTCCCCCCAAAACTATATCAAAAACCTTTTTACAACTCACGAAATCCAACAACTAGCTATCAATCACCAACCAACAGACAACAAACAACCGCCAAAATGACAAAAGGCTCCTGCATGTGCGGCGAGGTCGTCTACGAATACACCGGCGAGCCCCAAGCGACTGCCCTCTGGTACGTCCCCTCCAGCTCCGAATCGCCTTGATACCCAACACATGATCCATGACTCCACTTCCCATCTCAAAAGCCTCATTGCTGACCTCAGAACCCAAACAGCCACTGCACCGACTGCCAAAAATGGTCCGGCGGCGCCTACACCTCCAACGTAGTCGTCCCGCGCAAAGACTTCCACGTCACCAAAGGCTCGCCAAAAAACTACAACGTCAAAGGCGACAGCGGGAAAATGAACAACCATTGGTTCTGTGGGACTTGCGGGAGTTCATTGTATACGGAATTGGAGATTATGGCGGATGCGGTGTGTATTAAGGCGGGGGGTATCGATGATAAGAGCGTTAGGGACTTTAGCAAGACAGGGGTGGAGTTTTACACGAAGGATCGGATGGGGTATTCGGCTCCTGTGCAGGGGGCGGATCAGAAGCCTGTTTTCGCTGATTCGTGAGGGAGGAGGTGGTTCAGGGGTTTGGGGAGAAGTGGAGAGGTAGGAGGGGGGCTAGGAGAATATTAGGCGGAATTAGACAAGAATCCTAGATGTGTGAACGGATGGCAGCGTTGATTTATTTCATATCGTTGCAAGGCCATGAATTGGATGAGAGACATGGACATGCCGATTAGCTTCAACGTTACCTACACAATTTCCATCCCTCTGCATCACATCCACCAAACTCCAATCTCGTCCCCATACGTTGAGCCTTTGCCTTGCTCACCAAAAGCCCCCCTCTCAGTTAGGCCAAATGGCCATCCCCATCAGGTCAGGAATCTTGCCCACCTGCTGGAAGATATCAAAACTCTGCACCTGCTTGAGCAACGCCGGCCCCCCCACAATTTCAAAAACATTAACCTTCGGATCATTCAAATCATCCGTAAGCGTATAGAACCAATCCCTATCAACCCTACTATCGAGCCCACCCGCCGCCGCAGCCGGGAACGATACCTGCCCCTTCACATCGCCAGTCTCAGGATTGAGTGCCGTGATTTTCGGGCGGGCCCCATCCATGACGTAGACGGTATCGAATTGGGGCGCGTATGCCGCCCAGCAGGAAGCAATTTGGCCGGGGATGGTGATGGTTTTCGCGAGTGTGATTTCGAGGGAGGGGTAGGAAATCGATACGAATGCTGCGCCAGGGGAATTGAGATGCGGGTTCGTGACGAGGAGGTGAGTATCGCTATTATCCAGGAAATTGAGAGAGAAGGTGAAGCTCAGGGTAGGGAAGGAAGAGATGACGGGAGCGGTGGAGATGTGTCCGTTTTTGATGGGGTAGGCGTAGATGGTGCCGGCTTGGGTGCCGTTGGCGATTGTGGCGAAGAGGGCGGTGGAGGAGGGGTTGAAAGTTATATCTGCGCCTATGACTAGAGGTCCTACTAGCGGTCTTGGGGGGGGGTTGTGTGTCAGTAGTTGCTACTGGCTTTGGAAGGGGAGGATTTATCTTACGGGGCGGTGGCGTTGAACTCGATCTGGGCAATGGGGCGCAGACCTCCCTGGAGTGTGGCGCCGTCGGGAGAGATAGAGAAGCAGCTTATGCCGGCGGTTGAGCCGGAGTTGAGGACGCAAGCTGTCTGCAGCTCCGGCGAATATGCTACCGATAAAGGTGTTTGACCGAGGGTGGGGAGTGGTTTCCCAGCCAGCTTGGGATACTCGGGGTCGTCGCCATTGATGGTGAAGAGAGAGAAGGTATCATCGCCTGCATTGACGGTGAAAAGGTACTAGATTCTAGCGTTAATTCATGTTATTGTCATGGTTCGTGAGTAGAGGAGGCTTACATGATCATCCACCACCACGGAGTCCTGACAGATGGCGAGTAGACCTGCTAAGCCCTTACCGCCTGTGGAAGTGCGCACTGGATTTGAGAGAGTGCCATCGGAGCTCGAAGATCTGAAGCGCAACGATAGAGTTACCGGCAGGGTCATTGTCCTGAAAGTATGCGGCGCGATTTTGACGATAGGCAAGGGAATAGGTCACCCCAACGTTGATAGCTATGAAGCTTAAGAGTTGAGAAGACCGCATCTTTGGAAAGGTTGATCACAATACTTGTACAAATAAGATGGCAGATAGATAAGGAAGTGTCTCTGGATTGAGTAACAGCAGTGGAAAGACATAGCTGAAGTCTGGGAAGAGTCCCACTATATAGACCAGTTCAGGGTATAGGATCAGATATCAATGAGTGGTCTTCAGGAACCGGAGTTCTTCAAGACCGGCTCCCGCGAGGCAACATCTGCATTGAGTACAAAAGCAGTGTGAGGATTCCATAATCTTGGCGCAAAATGTCGCTTAGAGAACCCAGCATGACCCGTGAAGCACTTTAGGATGTCTTACAAACCTCTGGCTTGATGATCTATCACCGAGGACGTGACCGAAAGGCGCTTCAAGGATATCACTTAATCACGTGGGTGGGATGGTCAGGAATGCTATAAGGAAAGTCATGCCGTTAGCACGCCTGATCCCTACTCATCAGCATAGCGGATGCTTTTAGAATTTTCATAGAGATCTGTGATCCGGCTACGTGCCGAGTCCGAATCATTGAAGGCTTCGTCGAGCTCGCTCTCACGATTTCTTAAGCAGACTTCTAGATCCAACAGAGTCGAGAGCGTAAGCATGTCAACACCTGATTTTGTAAAAAAGAAGGGCTGATGATGTTTCTCTAGCTACAGGTAGTCGAAATCTTAAGTGTAATTAACCCTACTTTAATATCTAGTAAGCATGCCGTCAGCTTGCACGAAAAGGCATAAGCAATATCATGCTATGACCTTGCTTCCTCTGTATGTGAACATGAATCAGCCTTGGATCAGGCCATTCAAAACAGTACACTAGCGCCTTCTAAAGGTCTGCTCCTGTCTCGCAAGGAGATCCTCATCCCGCTTTGGCTTCGTGCCTTCAAACTCTGCAACGACTCTGTCTTGACTCTTCTGACTCTGTAATTTAGCTTTTACCGTCTGGGTGATGTAGGAGATAGGTAGCTTGGCGACTTCACCCATCTCCACCTTCTCCTTAAGGCGTATCAGGAACTCGTGTGGCAATTCCTCAAAGATGTCAAGGTGGTATGGACTAGGCGCTTTGGAAAGGTCTTGCTGTATTTCGATACCTTGTTGAATTACTTCAAGGTTGCCGAAAATTTCTTCGAGCGAGAACGTGATATACTGGGTGTTTGATGGCACATTCACTTTTGCTGGAGGCCATGCGTACTAATTGCAAAATGTCAGCAGGTAACCCTCTATATATCTGGTATTATAATCAACTTACTCCTTGTTCAAACACCTCTAGATCGCCTGGGATAGTCTCGTGACGTCGGAGGACCTCGAATTTGAGCTCTACATTTCGGTATTCGTCAGCACTTTGTTTTTGGGCGTAATTGAAAATGACCACAACTGATGGCCGAGGTTTATCGGCAAAGAGATACTCTTTCGCCTTTGCTTTGGCGTGTTTGAAGCTCTCAGAGTAAGCGACCTCGATAATAATTCCAGGTTTTTGGGGATCGTCGTTCAGAAATGTCCCAATTTGTATATCAGCTGCGAAATCTACGCGTTTGTTGTCCGATAAATCAGCTTTGTAAGTGACAAGAGAGTCGACGTTAACATCGAGAAGAATATCCAGGCCTGGGAGCGCTGTACCCTGGGCTTGCAAGGTTGGATGGTCTGGTAGGTTTCGAATCCAAAACCCCCACGGGAACATCCCAATAGCATTATGGATGATGGTAGATGCAAATACCGTAATCTCTGCAAAGCCATGTAAATACTCGAACTTGGCTGGTATACCGCAGTCTACCATGTCAGACTGAAATGTCTGGTAATCGCAGGCTACCTTGTATTTCTGGGATTCCAACCTCCCGAGTCCACCGTATTCCTCGATTTTAGCAACAACGTCAGGTTTCCAGTGGTTGATTTCTAGGTGTATGAAGAGATCGGGAGGGCCGCTGCCGGTAGCTTGGTCTACTGGTGTTGTATCAACCATAGTTGTTGCTTCCTGACTGGGCTGGCCACTAGCCATGACTAATGGGATCGAGGGTAAGACACTGGGGTAAGCTGCACATTTGTCTGCAGCTTTGGTTCGCTGCGGGTCGGCAGAATCCTTGGACGATTGGGACGATTGGGACGAAGTTGATGAAGCTGAGGATTTGGAGGATTTGGAGGATTTGGAGGACTTGGAGGACTTGGGAGATGTAGAGGGAGATGTAGGTGGGGTCTACTGCCGAGATTGGGATCAGCATCATCATGGAATAAAGGCTCAACGCTATATAGTCGTCGTACGAAGAACCGACAGTATTCACCTACCTAGGGGCCACTTCCCACATTGTCCTTGTTACCTGACGACATCTTCCCTCGACCTGGCGTTGAGCAATGGGCAATGTCTATGCCTTGCTAGGTAGCCGTAGGGTTGCTAAACGGAGTTCAAAGATTGTTTGAGCTGAAGGGCCCCTTGTAGAGGCCCAGGAGAAGGACTTGGTTGGTGCTTAATGAGGTAGGCAACAGCAGGCGGTTGCCTGATTATGTAACGAATTACGTAATTCGTTACGTAGAAGCACAGGGGGTGCAAAAAGTCAGTATACCGAGGTTTAGCCGGACATAGAACTTTTCAAAAACACCACCACTGAATATCCACCCTATGGACCCCAGAACACCCTCACCTACTCCACAAGCTGCAGAAACAGCATGTCGAGAAGCTACTACACGGCGGAAGACGCGATTTTACCAAGCGGTTGATACACGTGGCGATAAGACTCTTACAGAGGTCTTTGAAGAGCAAGGAGTAATCAAGCCTACTGGATACAAATGGCTCCGTATACGCAAGCTTCAGGGTTCCTCTGGTACTAGACGTACTGGCAGACATCGTCCGGGACGTCCTCCGAAAATTCCAGACTCTACGCTTACATAATTACTCGATTCAGACAATCTAGTCCGAAATCAACCCTACCGCTCAATTAGCTTATTAGGATATTAATTGTAGAACCTATACCCTTCAAAATTCGCTCAGGAAGAGGCGAAAAAACGCCTAATTATATAGATAAGCACCTGTCAAAGTAATAAGTCAAAAAAATTCTTCAGGAACGCGTAGTCTACGGAGAAGAAAACAAAGATAAGTTACTCTGGAGCTTCTGCTTCCGGCTAAACCTCGGTATACTGACTTTTTGCACCCCCTGTGAAGGGTTCACCCTCCAACCGTCCAAACCCAACCGGCCAGCCTTGTAGGGCTGCCGCCCGGAATTATCGATATCTCTGCTCCGGGGGTACAACGCTAGGGCTCTCCTAGCGGGGCAGGCAGCGAAAATTTGCAGAGCTCTACAATTCACCAACCAGGCAAATTTTGATAAAAGATTCCGTACCAAACTTTTAGAGACGTATAAAATCCACAATTCTATACGCAAAAATATATTGTCAAACTTCGTATCTGTGGAGTTAGAGCAAGGTGAACGGTTGGGGGGTTTGGCCGGTTGGGGAGTGAACCCTTCTAGTCTGCAAAGTCAATATTCGCCTAGGATCCACTCGGTGCACACCCACATGTACTTATGGGGGCGGACTTCCCATTCAGGCTCTCTAAGACCGACCAAGAAGCGTAAACAAAGTCTGGTACGTTGGCTCGAAGCACCGCGAGATTGCGAGTTTTGAAGCTTAAGCCTTGTATAGATAGATACCTTACATAGAGGAGGTGAAAACCCCCTTAGAATTGGTATTCTTTGGGCCAAGGAAACCCTCTAACTTATGGAGCTGGAGCTTGACTCAAGCGGCTTTTTAGGACTGGGGGTTTCAGCACAGAATTGAGCTACTTCCATAACGAGATCCGCACACCATGCTTCATCGTTTGTTGCCCTGATTCGACCCTCTCTTCTTCTTTGATTGTGGCACAAGACCCCCTTCAAGGCCGTCTTTATAATAAACATTTCTTCCATCTCGCCCATCACCTACTCCTAATAATCCTAACAGCATCTTTCCCCCAAACATAGCTCCCCCCACTCCAAATCGTCGTAGCCCCAACGATCCACCAACTAATCTCCACCATAGCCTGTGCTGTTTCTCCCAATCCTCCCATCGCGAGTCCACTCATCGTAGCTCCAATCAAGCCCAATTGTAGGAAAGTGTTGATTTTGCTGATACTTGTTGGCCGCACTTCTGCCGAGGGAAGGGAGAAGTCCCAGTATCTTGCGAAGGTGCGGGGAGGTGGGAGGGAAATGTAGCGGTAGTAGAAGGCTGATAGACCGAGGAGGACGTCGCGGCCTAGGATTAGGATTGCTAGAGGTACTGAGAATCAAGCATTTGCATCAGCTCGTGGTCCTTGATCCCTCATGGGACTATTGAAAGGTTCAACTCACCAGGCAAAACCCCCTTCACAGCCAAACAGACCGTCACAACAGTCATAAGCGCCTTATCAGCCATAGGATCAATCACCGTCCCCACTACGGTCTGTGATCCCCATCTTCTCGCAATCCACCCATCTACCAAGTCCGTGACGCCTGCATAGATGAAGAGGCTTAGAGCGGGGATATGTAGGTCGTGGATGATGAGGTAGCCGACGACTGGGGCGGCGATGAGGCGCGAGAAGGTTAGGATGTTGGGGAGGGTGTAGATGTTTTCGTGGGTGGGGAGGAGGGTGGAGAGGGGCGTTTTCCTGTGGGGGTGAGGTTAGCGAGCGTTGTAGTGGTAACGAGACATGGGTTGGTGGCGTACTTCTTTGAGCATTGAGGTTCTGAGTCGCCCGGGCCATTGGACAGACATCTCAACTGTCGCCCATGCTTCACGCCCCATCGAGGGTTACTAGCCCATCTCTGAGCACCAGCCTTAGCTATCAGCCGATCACCCTGCCGTCCCCAACTACCGCCTACACCTCCACTAGCACAGCATATCCTCTCATGCCCCGTCCACCTTTCAACCCCCCTGGTCCCAATCCTCGCAGCCGTGCCCTCCCGAGGAGAAATCCCCAACCCCTTCCGTAGCAGCGCACACGGTGGCGCACTCCTCAATCGCAGAGCACGCGACGCAAAAGCAGAAGCTGCAGATGCCATTGCATGGTGGCCTCACTCCAACTCAATAGACTTGTGGAGCGGCTCCCCGCCAAGGTGTGCTGGCAAATGCAAATCGGAACTGTACGGTAATGGCGGATAGATACCTAGTCAGTCTTGTTTCAAAAGTGCGATAGATGTTTCAGAAATCAAGGAATGTGGTTGGTGTCGCATATAGCTGCGATTCTGTCTTGGAGAGGAAATCTGGTGGACAGGTGACTTGTAAGGCTGAATTTTTTGTTTCTGCCACGTTGTCTCGTTGGACTCGTGGCGGTCAGACCTCCAGGCGAACAATGCTATTAGAACGAGTCATTTATTTAACCTTGCGTTGTGCCGCTTCTATCATTTCGAAGCCTTTGATTCAGATTGATTGAAGATCGGCAAGTTGCAGGACTCAAGAAATCTCCCGAGAAAATGGTTCGCTGCTGATCGTTGCGCTAGCGGCCTCGTTCTGTTGTTTTCGTCCAGTAATAAATCAACCTAAAGTACATCTGCAGTGCGTTGCGCTTCGCGGGGAATGAAGCATGCTGATACTCAGTAAGGCATGCGTAACTTTTGACATTATCCCTATCTATTCTACTCAATAATAACAATCGTAGACCTCTGCGCATCTCAGGAGGTCTCCTTCATGCCGTCGTCTTTCTCTGCCGTGTCTCCGAAGAGCGGAGTGCTCTCCGCCAATGCCTCAGTAGCGTCTGCCAAGCCTTGAAAATCCTCCAGGCACAAGTCGATCACTTGCGATCAACGCACGCTAAAGGCTCACTCTTATGCGCACGGTGTCACGCAATGCCATTCGCATGCACCAATAATGTGACTCGTACTCAATAAGATCATGCCGTCGGTAGTCGGCAATAATGCTGCAGCATGTTGGTAATCATGCAGTTAGCGGCGGTCCTCGATATTTCCGGCCGATCAGCAATTCGTTCAGAGCAAGCGCCGTTTGAGATATGAGAGCTAGGGGAGAGGTCCAGGCCTCGGCCGATAGTCCTTAGATCCCCAAGGGTCAACATGGCAGAACGACACCGTCATCGATAAGAGCAGTTGGAGTTGGTGAGGCACTTGGGAAAGGCGAGTTTCCAGACGACCGATAGGAGGTATGCGAATTACCGAGCTATAGATATGTAAAAATGTATGTGCAACGAACCAGATACCACATTGGCGCTGAGCCTCAGGCTCCCAATTACAAGGACACATTAGACCGATACAGTACACAAGCCGAAAACGCCTCTGGCATCTGCTGTGTCGCGATTGAGCAAATAATGATGAGCAACGCCAATGTAAATGCTCTCAGGTTTGATGTATACGTCTATTAGGGACCGGCGGTTCCGGCGGAGCTTGGCACCTGAGCTATGCCTGTCAGGATGACCAGGAGACGCTGCCACCTGAGTCAATCATCTCAAGATTGAGCGCGATAGGGTGGGTACTGCGGCCCCTCTTGCCGGTGGCCCCATTGCTGTGCGTACCCTGGACCTGGAATTGACCATTGCTGAGACTGGCTTGTGGGCGCCATACCTTCCGTTTTGATGGCGGTTGAAGAGTATGGGTCGTGGCTTAAGCCACCGCCTTCTTGAGGGAGATATTCCATCCCGGATGGCCGTGGCAATGCGTTGCCCACCGCTTGCTGCTGATAGTTCGAATGCTGTAGCTGTTCCTGAGAGTGGCTCTGCTGCACTGGATACTGTTGGGATTGATAGTGGTGTTGTTGTTGCTGACCCTGATACGGCGAGACCACTTGCTGATTCAAGTGTGGATAGGGCTGTTGATGGCCGAGAGTTTGGTGCTGGGGGTATTGCACATGCCCAACTGTTTGAACGTAGTTAGCAGTCGTCGGTGCTATCGAAGCATAGCCTGAACCTGAAGATGGAGGCGGGCCTGCTGGCGCGTACACGCCATGGTAGGAGCCCATAGGAGAGGAAACTTGCGGAGCTTGAATACCGGCATTTGGAGAGGAATACATCCTTGATGGATCGTAGCCATTCTGATAATACGTAGGATAAGGGTTCTGCGATCCCTCCATCTGCTCGTACGTTCCGTCTCCAGCGTCATCAAGATTTGGGAACTTGAACTTTGGTTGATTCAGTAGCGCTTCCCTAATTGGGATTTCTTTGAGAAGAAGGTCCTCTCTCGGTGTTTTAAGGTTGTACTTCGCATCGTCTAAAGAGTAGTAAGAAACCAGATGGTGTTGTACGTTGTGGACGGTGACGGTCATCGTCTTCTTGAGCAATCCGTTCTCTTTGAACTCGTATGAATCCACCAACGAACCAACGAGACCGCGGTTGGCATCCTTGTCCGGACTCTCCTCTGCCTTAATGCTTGATGTGTTGGGCGACTCAGGGGGAAAAGGTCTGGCTTCGTCGGTTGTAGGGGTCGAGTTTGCACTTGTCGGATATGGGTCACCTGGTTTGAGCGGCCTCTGGCTCCGCTTCGTGGCTCTTTTCTTCTCTCCAGGCGGGAAAGGGCTATTGAGTTGGCGATAGATAAGAAAATTTGTCAGAATTCGACTTGGGCTCCAGGGTATCCCATCCGTCCACCTCTTGATGCCAGAGGTTGCCTCCTCGTAAACAAAGACATTTCCACTGACGATGAGCGAGTTCCGTTCCCGATCATGTGGCCGGCGGAAGCAATGAGCCAGGGTGCCGTTGAAACAGGCTTCAAAAATGATTAATGCGTCCTTTGTGGTTTCGATATGGCCTCGCCATGTTGGTACACAGGCGGGCGCTTTCCCAGTGTTCATAGCGCAAACTGCACTGCCCGGGAGGTGCGAGGTTCAATAGCACCTAGAGTCCAGATCCTCTTTTGGTGACAAGGGTGGTATCTGTCAACGTTTGGAGACGCTATTAGAGCGTGTAGTAAGGAATACACATCTGTATGATCGACGGCAAGGTCATGTGGTAAAAGAAGCTTGAAGAGGCAGCCAAGCGATTGAGTTTCGGTAAGAATTTTATTGAGTCGGATGTCTCAGGTGTAATGGGTGTAGAGATCTTCGAAGGATTCGACACGCGCCTATGATGTGGATACGGTAGTGAAACAAACGCGCTTCCGAGTGTATTCCTGGCAGCGGCTTCCGGTTTGCGGAGGGTGGAAATTGAAGGGAGAAGAAATGACGCGTGTGATCGAAATGTTCTCGGGCGTGAACAGCCACGCGGATCCAAGCCTTGTTTGGTACCGGCCTAGACAGTCTCGGATGCCAGGGGTGTTGAGAAAACGGGAAGGCGATGAGGTAAAAATATTGATGCTAATAAGGCACGACGTTAAGTTAGAGATGATACATCTGAGACACCATCGACATATGTAGGGAGAGTTAAGTACCTACCTTTAAGATTTTGCTAGTTCTTCCACTTTGAAGGAGTCTTCCCGGTTGAACTTTAGAGTCCTCACTACAATGATAAGTGGATAAGTGGACTTGGGTGGGGAGGGTCAGGACTTTGGTTAGGAGTCTGTGCGGATATATAGCACAGCAGGCTAGCCCCAAGAAAGCCTCGAGTATTAATATCTCCCGTGCCTCAGAGCCGACTGGTGGATGTTGTCCTGTTTTCGCTGTGTTGTGCCTCGCGTTTTCCAGAACCGTGTAACAGGTGTCGAAGTCGTATTTGTTGTGTTTGTTGGGAGTGCACTCAGGGGTCTCGATTTTATCGATTCAGCTGGAAGAAACATGCAGGTCCCCTGTGGCCTAAGGTAAGGTATGCTCACGGTTGCGATAGGCACCTACGCGTATGCACTCTGCAGAAGCTTCATGGCTTGACTGGGCTTGATTCGTTGACTGGGACTTGAGGAGGGGACCAGTGGAAAAACTGGGAACAATCGGGCAATCGTTACCCTGAATGGCTGAAGAGAGAAAATCTTCGCGGGTAGACTTAGGATTAGTGTATTTCTTCGGCCAGTCGCTCTTTCTTCACTCTTCAACTTGCAGTCATCGGGCCGCGCATAAAGAAGTCTCTGCCCCGCGGAGTCCCTCCGACCATACCGAGTCTTTCGACCGACCGATGATGATTGGCCATAATAGTGTGGCTGAGGCGCGGGATCCCCGTGGGCGAAGATGGAAAGTACATCCCATGATCCCAATCCGTTGTGTCCATTTTTGATCTTCGCCATTCCCTGAGAACCCTACGGCTCTTCGCGGCATGTAAAACAAGCCAAGCAAGCCCAGCAAGCCCGAGCTAATTCTAGGTCGAAGGCGGTGGCACCCGCGATTATGGATCATACGCCCGCTGCTTCTTGGCTGCCATGAGCCTCAGAGACTAAGAGGTGAGTGGGGCTGTTGGGGCTGTTGGGATGTTGGGATGACGATTGTTCTAGGCCTTCTCCATTTTTTACCTAAGGATTTTCTTACGACTATTTGACAGCACACTCGAAAAGTGCTGCAGTGTATTAACAGCTGAATCGAATATATGAGCTCGTAATTACCGGTTTTCACGCTCTGTCAACGACCAACCACATGCATGATCTTGACCTTGACCAAAAGCGGTGAGCGGCTACGCCGTTGTCCTCGTATCAACATCAGTATTCATCCACATTCGTCCACAAACACCGTGTCACCATCAAAATTTACCTGGAAAATACCAAGACGGCTTCATGCAGTATATCGCGTGAACATTGACGTCTCTAAGCTTCCCGAAAACTCTCGCGGGAGAAGGCGAACCTCAACCCTATCTAATATCTATAAGCGCTTGGTGGAAAAGTCAGCGATGAAGCATAATGTGCTCACTTGTGACGTCCAGTTGGCCATCTGGTCGCTACTTTACTCGTACTGAAGCAGACCATGTAAGGTCATGTGCCATTTCCTGCACCGAACGCGCAGGACCAACTCTTGCCGAGAGTGTCACTCCCCCGCAATGTGGACTATATGCAGAAGGAGAAACACTCGGGCCCCAATCAGGATATAATGGTGCCGTCTGCAAAGGCCACGTCAACCATGCAGAATGATACTGTTTCTTCTCTGGAATAATCCAGCTTGGAGTTGGACTAGCTAGTGGCAACGAAGGGGTGGGAAATGATAGGTTACTAATGTTGTTGCCATCAGATCTCCCCAGTCGCGACAGGAAAGATCTGTTTCCATGGGCTAACTGCGTGACATTCTGGTCATTGGAGCAAACGATCACCTGTTTGGGGTATTGACTGGATCCGGGCTCTCCTGCATGCACCATGCACACATCCGCCAAGCCCGACCAACAAATACCAGTTCAGTGCTACTAATGCTTTATGGCGGTCTCCACACTTTGTTGTACGAGAATATATGCTCCATTGCTGTGGGTCGGTCATCATGGTCAGGACAGACAGCCTGTATTCATTGGCCACCAAACTCCCTCCACCGTTTTTCCTAAAGTCCAGAGCACGGACGAGCTGCAGGGATCCCAGCGGAGATGCCAACAGAAAGCCACGCTGCTTCGGCGGCTAGGTCCAAGAACAAAAACGAAGCGGACGAACGTTGCACCGTTCATAAGTAAGAGCCGCAAGACTCTCCTGACCTTCAAACCCTGACATTGTTGCTTCCCCCTTTTTTTGCTCGAGTAGTCATCTGCCGGTGGCTTCCACAGTGAACACATGTGTCGTCTGAATACAACGACTTTGCCTTGAATCCATACTTCTTTGATCATCGACTAAAGCGTTGGGCATGAACCTTTGGTGAACTTGATCCACCGTCAGAAGAAATTACAGTGGGACAAGATGTACTAGGATAACTAGAGTAAGAACATTCAATCTCATAGATTTGGATTCAATCCTCTGGTCTACAGCAATTATTGTATGTACTTTGCGATTAGAATAACAACAGCAATTATTCTCTTTGGTCTACACTCGACACACTTTCGATGTGTCTGCATCAATCAATCTGCGAGCCACGAAATCTTTGCTAAAGGCTTCGGGCCATTTCCCAGTGATGAGTTGTCAAGATTAGGATGATTTCCCTTCTATTGACGGTTCTGTATCACTGTGCTAAGGTGCTCCCTCGTATTCATTTATAGACATGAAATACAACAGCGTCCACGATCATCACCAACAATCCAGGCTTCAATGCCTGTTCTCGAGCTTCGGCCTCACCACTTCAGCCGGCGGTGATCCTTGCTCGACTAAAGTAGCCAACAATCCCAAGCCAAGGAATCGCAGATCGTGTCGGACGAATGCAAATTGCGACTACGTTGTATGATATTATACCGAGGTCAGATCTTCATCACCGTCAGGCACCGCTGCGTCCATACCAAAACCCGGGGGCACAGCGATGCGGAGGTATTTCCTCACTTGCAACAAGCCTAGCTGAGTCTAACCAATGTGAGGCTGTCCCTGACAGAAGAATGTCACACTACTGACAACTTTCGATAGTGTCCAAGGACAAGGTTGTGGAAGATTTGAACCTTGTTCAATAAGGTGTATACTCCCGACTGGTAACGCTACTGAAGCTACGCTCGAGCCACACGTTTTTCGGGGAATAAGGTACCAAATACGCGGTGGTGGCAGTACCAAACAAGCTCAGGGACACGAATGCTTACGGCGTGTGATCGCTGCTTAGCCTACGCTTGAGCCTCAGCCACAAGTATCTGCCCGCACCGCACGTAAAATGAGAAAGGAAAGATCCGGCGAGCAAAAAAATTCTGATGGGCCGACCTCGCTCACACCTTGCCATCTTGCCAGCTACCGGCCATCGAGTCCCTACATTGGAGGGATGATTCTACCATCACTCTGCCCTTCTACAAGCTCAGCATTATTACCACCGACAGTAACAAGCGCACCTATACAGCCGGCAAACTGCATGCACAATAACAACCTCGGAGGTTGTGGCACCGACTTTGTTGGGGATATGACCAACAGGTGCATGTCAGCATTACATATGAGCATGTTAACAATCTAGCTGGCAGTGGACAAATCATTCTGTTTGTTGAATGTTGGGATTATAAACGAAATCGCTTCCCTTAAAAATGGAACTCGTCTATTTGAAAGTTGTGTGCCTTCTGCATTTGCTGTGGAGAACGAAGCCTCGACATGGTCCCTCTGTAAGTACCGTCTTGGCTCAATCACAGTCTAACCGAGAGCCCACTCCAGGTCATGCATGAAATTGGTTTTAGGGTCGCACAAAGCCCATCACGACGCGTTTAAAAGTTAGCAAGGCTCGACGTTCCCAGTCTCGAGAGCCTCATCCGCGTCATACAATATACATTGGAAGCGGGCGAAGCCCAATCTTACATCCTCATGAGCCTCCCCCAGTCATAAAACATCGATGGAGAACAAGCATTGCCTCACCTTTTCACCGTCGAGAGCCCCATTCGTGTCAGAGTTCCAGAGGACATGTCTCCAAGCAAAAAGGAAAAGGATACACATTCTACATCTGACATTGTGGGACCTTAACGAACGCTGTATAGGTTCGGGCTGCTTGGTCCCAGCCGTGACAAAGCCACGTAATATTGACCAGACGGCGGAAAAGCAAAAGCGTACACGCGAATTGGACAAAGAATACATGAACTGACAATCTTTTCGTGATGGAACGGTGTGGGGACACGAGGATCGAGAAGAGCAACAACGGAAATGGGCCTATGTCTTGAGGCGTGCTGGCGTCTTACAGACCGACGTTTCGACACATTTCGAAGAGTTCATACCATGACGAGGAAGAAGGGAACGAGGAGAAGGGAACGAGGAGAAGGGAACGAGGAGAAGAGAACGAGGAGAAGGGACCGGGGACAGCATACTACAATATCAAGCGAATGTCTCAGACATTGACACTCATAACAAAATGGTATCTCATGGTCTACCTACACGCTCGCCTTCTATATACAAGTCTCGGCATTTCATCCAAACGTCGAACTCATGACTTCCAACGCCCACATTGGCAGCACTATTGCCCATGGTGCGCCTTTCTGTTTTGACCAATCTTTTCAATATCATGATCATCCACCTCCTTCTTTTCCTCCTCACTCATCACAACACTCATTCCATACGGATCATGTCCTTTCTTATCATCCCCCCAGCTGTGGCTCCAATAAGTAATTGCATGACTCTCCCACCGATCCGTCGCTAGCAGCAATTTACACTGTGTCTCATTGAAGCCCGGACTCCTAGCCCAGCACACATCTCTGACCGGTCTACCCTCGTCCATCCATGAGTACGGGAAGACTTCATACCATGGCAGTACTGTGACGGTATGCTTGCTCTGCTTAGCGTTGACACTCTCCCCCCTTAGCTCGCGGTCAACCTCAACATCCTGCACAACCCTAGCCTCACCCTCAAACCCCTCCCAAAAAAGATCCCTCCACCCCCCCTTCCTATAATGCATCCCCAACGCAATCCCCCCCTCAAAAACCTCCCTATACTCCTTCATCACATCCATCAGCGCCGCCGGTCCCGTAAGCGCCTCCGGGTTCGGACTCTCCTTGATATGTCTCTGCGTATGCTCGAGTGGCAGTTGCCAGAAGGGATGTCCAGGCGTCGATGCAAACCACGCGTTTTGCACGGATGCTTTGCCTAGCGCGTCTTGGTAGCCCATGCTGCCGATGAAGGCTTGGGGGCCTGGTTGGTGGTATTTCCCTATCAGTGACTCGGTGGGTGCTAGGCACTCGACGTCGAGGTCGGCATAAACCCTATAACTCACCGTTAGCAGTGGATCATCTCGTGTGGGTGAGCGGGAGTAATGATGCACCCCCCAAAAACATGCATATAAACATTCCTCGCCGAATCGGCTCGATAAACCGGCTTCTCCTCCGGCAAAGCCAAATACGTATCCACAAACCACGGCACATATCGTCTCATCAGCTCCTCATTATCGGCGTCTGTCCATAACACCCATTCCCAGTCTGGATGCTGCTCTCGACATGTGCGGCTCCAGTGTGAGAATTTGGCTGGAAGCGTGGTGTTGAGCCAGGATTGGTGGAAGTATTTGGGGACTGTGGTTAGGGAGGTAGCGAGGGGGCGGGTGAGGAGGGCGGAGGCGGGGAGGTAGCGGGCTTGTGTTGGTGTTGTGGGTGACGGGGAGGGGGAGGGTTGTGATATGGAGGGTTCTGTTGCTTTGGAGGAGAAGGAGAATATGTGATCTGAATGTTCGAGCGTGCCATTGTGGACGCGGCGGGCGTATTCGAGGGAGAGGATTGTGAGTGTGGCTATGCCGAATGCGATGAGCAGATTCAGGCAATTGGCTGGACTGGCCTGTTTGAAGGAAGGGAACGCTATCATGGCCGCAGAGTGGTGGAGAAAGTCTTGGAGTAAAGGGAACACAACACTTTGTTAACATAACGCATGGTGATATTGAGCTTTTTTTTTGTGAAGAGAACGGATCATGGAAGCCTATGAGATTAATCTATTTACGACACGACACTGTGTATGCTTAGCTGAAACAGGGTTGCCATTGAAATGAATGAGGAGCATTCGGGCCTTGCTTGCCCTCATCTTTCGTCAACACAGGGAAGGAGTTAGGCAGATGCCAAGGCGGTTGGTTTGGCTTGCGTGGCCAGGCTTATGAACCATGGTTCATGCCCCTCAAGAACGGGGGGTGTTCGTTTTCACAATGGCCTAGACATCATTATTTTGGCAGTAAGTGTTGGAATATTCGGTCGAATTCATAGAACTATCGTCTGAAGAAAGGCCGTTGGGGAGTCTCAGGTCTGAAACAGCCGTGCTTTAGGGCCGCGCGCCGCACGCTGGCGGGAGGAGCTATTCGACGAATCGCAGACCGAGTCTAATCTTCTATTTGTTGCTTTGTGCACACTATGGATGGCTGTGAGTATGATGGTGAGACGAGATGCGAATGTGAATCATCTTGAGAGGGATTGGTGCCGGTGGGTGTGCTGGTCGTGATGGAGGGGTTGATGGTCGCGAAGAGCCTGCAGTCGTCAATAAAATGATTGCCAGACTATGATACACACTTGTGCGACCCGTATGGAGCTGGCCATCTAGCAATACAGCAGGTCGCGGGCACGGCTCCGCTGTGAGACATCGATAGTGTCACCATTTCACTTGACTATAACAAGGAACAAAGACAAAATTGGAGTACAAGTAGCACCAATTCTTGCGTATTGGCAAGGTAGCGTTTAGGCTTGAGTCGCAGGGGGGGCGGCTATCACACTGGCACTGGTGTTGAAGCATGAGCTGCAAGAGACCATGTCACGAATGGATGTGTGAAATGGTATGAGAAGCTACTGTTAAGCTGTGAATAGAAATTAAAGAATTCGCATGCTGATCTGTTTTAGTAGTCCACGCCTACAGACAAGAAAGAAACGAAACCAACTACTCTTACATCCGCACGCACACAGCCATTCTTCCCATTAAAAGCGACAGCTAATTTTGCTCACCGGTTTCCTGCTAAGTGATTCCACACATATTCAAGACATCTTTCCTGGATAATCCCCAGTCATCAAAGCGCTCCTGCTCCCACATAGCGTATCCCCATTTCTTGAACTCGGGGCGGTGTGGATATCCTCGCTGAACCCACCAAGCCGTCAAGAGCCACCCAGCGCTAGGCTTACGCCCCTCACCTTCGAACTCGTGAGCTGGATTTCCCCATTGCTCGGATGCCGACTTATGCTCTGTCAGGCAGTCCGAGAATGCTGACGGCGGGTATGTGACGTGAATGTATGGGATGATGAGCTGTTCTAGATCCTCGTGTGAGCTAGTCAAGGCTTTGTGTAGGAATCGAGGCCCCAAGCAGAGAAGAGCAAGCACATTGTCCTCTCCCTTACTACCTGCAATATGCTTAGTTGAGAATTACTTGAGTAATTTGGATTGTGTCTTACCTGTCAAATCATCAAGCTCAACTGGCGTTCCAGCTTCGAAGCCATCAGGGAGTTTGCGGTTGTCTTCCTTAACCTTTCCTGCAAGTTTCTCTAGAATACTTGCCCACTGACTTTGTGCGTAGTCCAAAAGGCAGCTGAACTCCTCAACTTCGTGCCAAGGTAGATGCTTCAGGAGTAGCTCCGCTTGCATTTCGACAGGAGGCAGGTCTACTGCGCCTCGAAAATGTTCGAATGAAACTTGAGGGTAGCCGAACAGTTGAGCGTAGATCTCCCGGCGGTAAAAAGCTCTTTGAATGCGGCGATTCTCGCTGTAGGACACCGCAAGAGGCTGATGTGGCTGGCCTGATCGGGGATGCTTAGAAATGGTCGTTTCGAAGAAGCTCTTGGTGAGCTGCTTCACTGCACTTTGTAGGTAAATCAAATCGTGGCTTGCACTGACCGGTTTGACCGGCCTGTTTGAAATGTGTGAGGAGCTGTTCAGCTCGTGAGTTCCCGTCGGTACCCTGCTGGTTGATCGTTGCCGCTTTGAGAGCTGTCAAAGGACCTAGGAGGTCGATGCCATCTACGATAAGACCGTTGGTCGCAACCGTTTTGATGATGTCTTCCTCTGCTCTCAAGTAGGCCTCGTGGTAAGCCGGTGAAGTCTGAGCAATACTACGCAAAGACTGCAAGTCAGGTGCTGTCTTCATGACCTTGACCTTCATCTCGACAGGGATCTCGTCCAGATAGGCTGTCTGTTGTTTTTGGGCCCTTCAAACCGTCAGTCCCGGCCTATGAAGTGTTCAGAGGCGTCTTTACCATGTTGAAGCCCTACTAAGATCTTTTCTCGTATTTTCAATTGTTCGTACTATGAGGAGGACCTTTCTCTGTTCTCTTGTAGTGTGTCCAAGTGCGCTTTGAGGAAGTCAGGATTTGCACAAGATGAGGACACTTACTGAGTGATGAGAAGTGTATTGATCTAAGATGTTTTTACGAGAAGGACGGAGAATATGAAGAAGTTCTCGTTACACCATGAGTCAAATGCCAAGATTTTAGCGCTGGACGTAGCCGCTTTGAACCACTAACATGCCGCCCAAAAAATGGTCAGAAGATTCAAAGTTTCAGCGTGATGAGCCAAAGTTCACTGAGATCTGGGAGCCGGAGGACCTGTAGAAGCTTACGTGGTATTAGTAGTCCTCCTTGCTATATTTGCTATACATGTGACGAGTCTTGATGTCTTGTGCTGTACCAGGAGGTATTTTCTTTATGGAGTCATCGCTATGTTCGACTGCGCGTGAAAAATGAGCCTTGTGTAAAGGGCAGAATCCGCCAATGACGGCCATTATCAAGTCACCGATATTGCATCTCTTCCTTTCAGAAGGCAGATGACCTTGCTCTGGCCACGGCGGGTTCTCTTGTTACCCTCCTTCTCGGCATGCAGTATAAACCGCATCCCAGCTTCTTGAATTCTTCCACCTCCAACCCCCCCACAATCATCCAAACAAGCAGGAAACCATCGGTCAAGCCTCCAAAGGCGCGGTAACCCACCATGTCTTATTACCCCTCCGACGACTACCCTTACCCAGACCCGAACTGTTTAGAGCGATACACCAGCTATGACGGTCATGGTTTCTCAGAAGCGGGTAGCTACGACGCTGCCCTTAACTTCCGCTATACCGACAGTTATAACCGTTCAAGATCCGCTGGCAATGCGCCTGACAGAAAAGCGAGGTTCAACAAGCGCACTAGAGAGTATGAGGGCCCTCCATTCAATGAGGAATACTGTAAATGGAATCCCTCAACTTGGACACAAACGATGATCGATGAACACAAAGAGTACAAGGATCTGGAGGACAGCGCCCGCAAGTAGAAGATGCCTTACATGGCAGATTACCACGCCGACCAGTATGGCCAGCATCTACCTGGGATGAGCAGACAATGGACAGAGGATGCTCAGGAGTAAGTTGCCCACCATCGGTCCCTCGCCCACCAATACTGACATCCCATAGGGTCACTTGCAAACGAACCTCGTTCGACCTCCGGAACCCAACCTCGTGGAAGGGTGCGGAAGGAAGTAATGGCCACCGCGTCGGCGCAGATCAAGCCATCGGACATTACAAAACCGCTAGTAGGGAGCACAAGAAGGCCGTTGCACGAAACCAACGCCAGTATGGGAAGGTCACTTACGATGGATATGACAGTGGCTATGGTAGTGGGGTTGAGGGTCCCAGCGACTACAATAGCCGAGGACGTCGCTCGCGAGGGCGCTATTATTGAGGAAAACACTGGGAAATATCCCATGCTTGCGTGCAACTCTTATAGCTTGCGAGTTCGATTGTGTTAATTTGTCGGGATTATTTTCATGCTTGTGTGCGGTTCTTTAATAGCTTGGGAGTTCGATGTGTCAACCTATCGGGGTTGTTACCCATGTATGTATGCGATTCTCAATAGCTTACAAGTTTGATATGTCAACCTATTGGGATTATTGAGTTGGAGGGTAGTCAGAGTATTTAGCGGTGGAGCTGGACATGCATTAGCTTTTGAGTAGCAATGCAACAATATTTGCATGCATTCGAGCTTGAGGAAACGTGTTTTTGCGGGAAACCTTCCATCAGACGGCGGACATACGAGAGGTATAGAGTTGAGAGAAGCAAGTTCTTGCGGGAAACATCCCACAACGACAAAGATGGCGGAGAGCAGAGCTGGAAGTAGCACGTTCTTGCGGGAAAACATCCCATCGAACGACTGGAATCTTATCATCTCGAGTTGAAAGAGCGTTGCAATTGTGTTGACCTAAGCAGAACACGGGGAATATCAGTTGCTGACATCCTGCATTCATCTTACTTCAAGCTTGTCTTCTCTCAGGCTATTGACTTACCGAGCTCCTATTATCCCAGATATGTCACGTCTTAGGCTTCAAGGATCATAATTTGACATTTGTAAGACGCCTTTCGTGCTAGGCTTGGCTTTCCTCATGCTCGTCCCATCCTGAAGGTTTCTCATCATAAGCTCGTCTTGTGTCAAGCACCTGGATCAGCAGGCTCCTTGACTCCTAAAGTCCCGAAGTCCTAGGCTCCTGGCGCCTCAGGGTCATGACTTCCTGGGCTCAAAGACGCTCGAATACACGTCCCACCGCACCCCTTTTGTTTCCAGAGTCGCCCCGTGTAGACTTCACGCACCTGAGCCGGGCGTGTTCCAATATCAAGATTGAGCAGCAAGCGGAAGAGCGTTCACTAGCACTAGAGCTGGGAGCACGCTGAAATCGATGATTTTGGTTACGAAGTTAGGGGATTCTTTGATTAAGGAATGTCCAGATGCCTGATAGTAGGGCAACTTAAGCAGAGCAAAGAACATTTCTTTTCATTGGCAGAGTGCCATTCATGTGAAACCAAAGCTGACTGAGCAGCAAGTGCCGGAAATGTTCAGTAGTAGTAGCAGTGAGCATACGCTGACACCGATAAAATCCACGCAAGGAACAAGCACATTCATACTTGAATTCGAAAGCAAAGCGGGTCGCAACCGTAAGTAGCTGAGCAACAAGACGCGATCCCGTTTAGCACTTGAGCTGGAAGTGCATACATGATTGAGTGTTGAACATGACAATATCTACTCCAGTACCCGAGGATTCGTAATCGTTCGTCGGTGAACGAGCAACCGGTAAACACACGTGGAAGGGTCTAGAGCCTTTACCCTCGTCAATTGCAACGATGATCAAGACTTGAGCAGGCGTTTTTCTGCTTCAGTGAACACATCCGATGGACAATGAAGATCAGAATGCATCTCGTATTTGTGGCCGTTGTGAGGCCTGATCGTCAAGATCTGCAGGATCTGTGGCGGATGTTGCCAAGGGGCAAAAGCATGTAGAATTGTAGCTGTAGAAGAACGAGGTGCGCGCATGACTGTAGCTAGACAGCAGTATGTCAGCTCTGCTTGTCGACGCCTTCAATCAAGCATGAAGGGGAATGAGGCAGTATGTGTATATGATACGTTAGAGGGAGATGTTGCGTTCGCGTTGTTGCTAAGGGGGGCCAAGTCTTGCCGAACCTTTCAGCCATTTAGCGCGTCGGGATTGGTGTTTATCTAAAATTGGCAAGAGACAGAGGGGCTAGCAACGAAAACAGCCCTGTAATTATCCGGAACACCAAACTCCTTTTATGATGCGTTTAATTCATATGCATCTCAAATCAAATGTTTGCTTTCTAGCCCAAAGTTAAGGCACATCATCAATCAACCTCATGATCACGCTCTGCCAACCTAAATTACCCATCAACATCTATTCTCTTTGACATGCGTTTCAACTGATGCCAACCCCGTGGCCTGCGACAACAAACGAATCCCGCCCACCATGCCTTCGTCAGTCCCTCTCCGCCTCTACGACCCCTCATTTTGCAGTGACCCTTTACTGACCTATGCTCCTTACAGATTCGGGGCAGTGTTCCGCTCTTTCTGGCATACAATGACCTCCAGTGACCGCCATGCCTCCCACGATTCTCCTTACCGAACAGGGCAACATATGCCTCTCAATCAAAGTCGCCACGCCCCTCTTACTTCAATAGCAACAAGCGCTATTGACTCTCGTGCCGACCTCAGTTCTCCTTATGGCGAAGATACATCGGGGCAATTCACACCAGGTCTACAAAACGGCAACGCAGGCGCGCCGGGCACTCCTGGGGCCGGTCCTCTACAGTCACCTACATCCCCCTACTCGCCAGGCATGCGGTCAAACTTAGCTATGCAACGGAAACAATCTAACGAACACAACCCCTTTAATACAATAACACCCGGCGAAATTCAAATGCAAAGCTTTCAGGAAGGCCTTCCTCCGCCTCCTCCAGTCTCTCATTCGTGGAAGAAGATCGACCGCTGGGTCGAGGATAACTACGAAGAACTGTTTGATCAACTATCCGAAGGATGCACTCAGAATGACGTCAACGAATTAGAACACGAATTAGACTGCTCATTACCGATGGAAGTTCGCGAGTCTCTTCAAGTCCACGACGGACAAGAGAGAGGCGGTAGGCCTACCGGGATCATTTTCGGCTGTATGCTTCTCGATTGCGAGGAAATCGTTCAAGAATGGAAAAATTGGAGGACAGTAAACGAGGAATATCTCACAAGTCCGCCGAATATTCAGACTCAACTCCCTCCCAAAGCCTTCGGTACCGCATCTTCCTCCTCGCAACCAATCGCACAGCAAGCTGCCAATCCTCTCTGGAGACAGGAGCTACTTGATCGCCAAGACTCGCAGCCTTCAAGAGCCATCCAAAAAGCATATGCACATCCCGGGTGGATACCTCTTGCACGCGACTGGGGAGGAAACAATCTAGCGGTCGACCTTGCGCCTGGTCCAGTAGGGAAGTGGGGCCAAATCATCATATTTGGTCGTGATTACGATTGCAAATATGTTGTCGCCCGCTCTTGGGCTGCCTTCCTTGCAGCGGTTGCGGACGACATGGGCAGTGAAAAAGTCTTTGTAGATGAGGAGACGCAAGAGCTGAAACTACGAGAGTTTAAGACTACGAACGTTGAGCCAGCATATCTTGACATCCTGCGCTGGAGAGCGGATCAGAAGTACGGTCGAAAAGGTCCTCGAAGAAGGCCAGGTCCTGGTCCGGGTGTCAATACTCACGGTCATCCACACTCAAAATCTGGGTCACCGTATGGTAGTCCAACCGAGGAAAGAGGCCGTTCGCCGCAAAGGTTTTCAACTCGTGGACCAACGAGCACTCAGAGTCCTCGTGGCGCTATTGGAAAACCCAGCCCTCTTGCACAAGTCTTTGAAGAAAATCTAAACCCCAAAGTGCACACTGGTGGTGATGCCAACCGGGACGCATATGCACAGAATTCGGCAGCTAGTGAACGAGACGGCAATCTGGTCGAGGTTGGAAGCCCTACAGGGCCCAATGACGGCCATAGGCAAGAGCCTTTGGGTAAAGTGATGGAAGCGGATATGCCAGGGATGCTGAAGGATGCAACAAACGGCCGGAACCACGCCAAGCCAATGACAACGGGCTTAGGGGTCGACGGTGTAGACGATATGAAGAGCGTGGAAATTTGAGCCCCTGACAGCCATAACACACCGTTTCGCATATCCGCATCCTCAGACGCAGCAACAAAAGCCTTGTCAGTAACCGGCGGCACCTTCTGTATCATTGGCGCGCAACATCTCGCAATAGGCAAATGTCGAGCATTCCTGGCGTTTTGCATGAAGCCCGACCTGGCCGAGTCCAGGGCTGGAGGTTTAATCGAAGCTTGAGCATGATTTTCTTTTAGTATTATTACGTACACACGATTTTTAAGCTGGTGATGGATGACACGATTGGGTGAGAGGTATTGTGGATGTTTGCTCAAGGACAGAAGAGCTTGAGTTTGTCTTGAAAGATGTAGTAGCATACCCAATACAGTAAAATTCAGTTACAGTATGATATGCAGTCCTGCGACTTGGATTCGTTTTGCTTGAGTTCCTACATAGCGACAATCTCCTCTCATCCACACACCATCCAAGCCAACTGCGCAATAACCTCGACTGGCATAGCCTTTGCGGACAATTGACCCGTTTTCGCCTATCTTGAGATTCTTGGGATCCTGGGCATCTTTATCGTGGGAGCTGAGCGATTACTCAAAGGCCGCGCCTTTCTTGCCGGACTGCTCCTGTCATCATGGCCTTGTGTTGGGCCGCACGTAGCCTGTTAAAGGCCCGTCCTTCCCTCTGGCAATTGTCATCTCGCTTCTCAAGTCCTCAATCCCACTCGTCGTCATCATCCTCCCCTCCCTGTTCCTCTCTCTCCTCTTCTCTTACTGGCCTCTTGATCCTTCCATCCACACCCTTCATCCCCTCCAAAACCCCAGCACCAACCAATCTCTTCTCCAGCTCTCCAGTCTCAAAATTATCAGGATTGAACCCCAATCCCTCAAACCCCACCACCCGATCCACACTCACACCCCCGACGAACGCAATCACACAGGGTAGCACCTTCACCCCCAGCTTTGTAACAAGGAAGGGTGCATGCTCAACATCGATCCTCAGAAATCTCGCCTCCAAATTCACACCGGCCAAGGTATCGAGATGGCCATCCATGATTCTGCAGCGATTGAAGTCCGGCTTGTAGAAATGGACTATGCAATTTTTCGTGGAGGTAGTAATTTCCATCAAGTTCTTCTCATCTTTTATTTGGTTGTAAGTACCATAGCCTTCGTTTCTCTGGGCTTTGGCGCGGGCGAGCTCGGTGGCTAGGGCCTGGATGCGGGCTTCGCGGAGGTGGGCCAAAGAGGGATCGTTCTCAGTCTCGTTTTCGAGAGATTCGAGGAGCGCGTCTTCGTCGTCTGAGGCGGACATCTTGGGAAGCGGGGAGCTTTTCGACGTGAGGAATAAAGGCTTCTCAGGGTTGATTGGAGGGATTTCTCAAACCATTACGCGAACTGGCAGTGTTAGCAACGCATCTTGGTCAAACGATGTCGTTAAAATGCTTAACACACGCGCCTAGAGCACAAGTAGAGGGAGCGCATCCAAGCGGCTCTCGAAAAGTGATGCCAAGAAAGCGCTGCCCTACGGTCGCGCGAAATGGGTGAAAAGAGTAGATCTGCCACGGTTAAGCACTCGCGTCCCGAGACAAACTCTCAAGCTTCAACTTCGAGTACGCACAAATCCTACAAATTTCTACCACGCAAAAATGGCACCAATTACTCTCCATCTTGTAAGTCGAAGCTCATGCCTTTGAATGAGAAGACTGAATGACCTCTGTCAACAGCGCAGCGAGACAAAACCCATGGAACACAGAGCTGCTAGTCGGTGCTACAAGACAAAAAGACAGAAGATCGTATACTGACGAATGAGAGCACAGTCACCCCCTCAACTGTTCGGCAACTCGTCGAGAAGGGTTTCAAGATCAACGTTGAGCGGAGTCCCATACGCATCTTTGACGACGAGGACTACGAGAAATCAGGCGCAAGCTTGATCGCAGAGGGTTCATGGCCGGATGCCCCACAGGACCACATCATCATCGGGCTGAAGGAGCTGCCCGAAGAAAGCTGTATGAATTCTTTCTTTCCTCCTCTATGATCGAAGCTAACGCGCTCCTTTAATAGTCCCTCTCAAGCAGTGAAGACCCTGGCCTGTCTCTCAATGCATATAAGCTGACTTGGTCTTCTCAGCACCCACATCCAGTTTGCACATTGCTACAAAGGTCAAGGGGGGTGGGAAAAAGTCCTGAGTCGCTTCGCAACTGGTGGTGGAACATTGTACGACATGGAGTTCCTGGAGAATGAGGACAGGCGAAGGATTGCTGCTTTTGGTTACCGTAAGCCTTTGAGTGTGGCCTTTCCCCCTCGACACCACACTGTGATTCCGAGGGTATTTTTCACGAGCGCGTGCTCGCAGGACATGTTCCATGATTCCAACAGCAAGCTGAAAGAGAAACGCTAACGCCAGAATTCTTACTCAGATGCTGGGTATGCTGGTGCTGCACTGGCAATAATGGACTGGGCGTGGCAGCTCGAGAATGGTGGAGGGCAGCCAATGCCAGGCAGAAACCACTTCCAGAATCAAGAGGAGCTCATCAAAGAGGTGGAGATAGAGCTTCAAAAGGGACTGGAAAGAACTAGAGGCGAGCTACCACAGGTACTGGTGATTGGGGCACTGGGGAGGAGTGGGACAGGTGCCACAGACCTTTGCCGAACAGTCAAGATACCAGAGTCCAAATTGCTCAAATGGGACATGCCAGAGACGCAGAAAGGCGGCCCTTTCACGGAGATTCGGGAGTCCGATGTAAGCATCGGGCCCTACGCATACGCATGCGTAAACCCTATTCGAGGCTAATTTCCCAAGATCTTCGTCAATTGTATCTATCTCGACCAAGAGATACCCAAATTTGTTACCGAGGATTTTCTCCGAGAGGGCGAGAGGAGGCTGAGTGTAGTCTGTGACGTTAGTTGTGAGTATGCCCTCTGAGAGTATTTCATTATTTACGTAGATTGACCGGCCCAATAGGTGACACGACCAATAGGAATAATCCGTGAGTCAAGTACGAGGCCAAGCTATCCCATGTACTGGCTGAGTCCAAAGTTGAGGGGTGCCCCCCCAAGGTGGCCCCGAATTTTAGACTCAGGCCGCCAGGATGTGGGATAGATTTTCTTTGATGTGGGAAACTTATGCTGACTCTAGTTCGCTCTCCCTTGCTAGAATACCATTCTGTGACAAGCCGACTTATTTCAATAAACCAACCATCTCGCTCCCTGGCTTCAGCAGTCCCCCTCTGAGTTACATTACGATCGACCATCTCCCATCTCTCCTACCACGGGGTACGTGCCGCCTTCCTTCCCTATGAGGGCAGCGTCTTCAGCTTACCTTTCTACAGAAGCATCAGAAGCCTTTAGCGAAGCGCTTTTGAAGAGTCTTCTAGAGCTGCCGAATAGGTCAACATCGCTGGTATGGCGAAAAGCTGAAGACCTTTTTCGAGATAAGGTAGGAACTTTGCCAAAGGAGCTTCAACAGGTCACGGCTTCCTAAATGAATCACTCTACCTGATATCAAACCTTGAAACCACTTGAAAAGATTGTTTTCACATCTCCACTAAAGACGAGCTCGATGTTGGAAACAATATTCGCGCCTCTATTCTAGTAACCAAGCTGCACTATTGGGGAACCTTGCATGATCTCTGCGGCTCTGCCTGTGAGTTTACGCTTGGGGTATTCGGTTGAGGGTGAAGAAGCAGTCTTGGAAGGACCGAGTTGAAGGAGTATGATCATAATTAAATACTTGTTAAATTCTTACTCTCACGTCGCTCTAAGACATGCCAGCTGACGTTTTGTTACAAGAAAGGTACTTTCTTTGTTCATACATTGCAACAATCTTACTGCTACCCACCGGAAGATAATATCGCTGTAGACTATGAATGCGATCGTTTACAAGATCTTCTAGAAACTATATTTCGACGTACGCTGCCTGCCTAGTATTCCGCCACTATCTGCTGTTCTTATGCAATGTGTAGTGGGTTACCCATGTCTCTATCAACATTCATAAATGTCTTGACTGTTGTTTGTGTGTGGCTTCCACTTCACCGCTCTACCTACAGATGCAGCATTGGGGTCTTGTAACTCCCGGTAGCTACCGCATCTTGTGTTAGACATCAGGCTACCTTAAGACGGCCCCAAATGCCGAAGACCAGGTAGATATCACCTTCAGCGAAATAGCCACATAATCAACCGATCAAGCACACCAAAGCCTTTATCTCGAGGATTTGAGCTGTTTTGAGATATAAAATTCTCATTCCTTGTAGCGCGATATGCCACAACGCATTTTCTCGACCACAACACCTCGATTCGCATGACACCAAAAGCCCACCCTTCTTTCGTTTTGCTGGACACTCCATCATCCACTCGGACTCATCACCTCCCAGAGTGCATCAGTAAGTCTGTGGCATCCTTGCAGCTCCAGATCTAGACACCCAGTCGCTTAACCTCTGCCAAGAGCTGCTGTTTGGGTGGCCGGTGTTGAGATGGTTGAGATGAAATTTTCGACTTGAATCAAAAGCAGTGCCGTAACTGATACACCAGGCCTTCAGGTGACACTGACTCAAGTACAAAATCTCTCTCCTCTCGAGCCATTATAGACCACGCTAATGATCTCGAGGACTCTTCCCCTCCCACTCGGCCACCAGAGTATGTCAGCTAGCTTGATCCCA
This sequence comes from Lepraria neglecta, assembly GCA_033220425.1. Taxonomy (NCBI): domain Eukaryota; kingdom Fungi; phylum Ascomycota; class Lecanoromycetes; order Lecanorales; family Stereocaulaceae; genus Lepraria; species Lepraria neglecta. Next base: position 1,587,283 of record CM065651.1, on the reverse strand, counting down.
ACAAGAGAGATCATAAAATTGCGTTGAAAATCTTCAACAACCCGAGGTATGCAGAAGCGCGTGTTGCTTGTGCACAGTGGCAAAAACGCGATATCATCGCGATATGTTTGACTTTTTGTTTCTTCCTTGGTATCGCTGATCCTCCAGCATAAAAAAACCAAATGAGCAAGATTCTAAGGACTCTAAGAGTGCCAGCGAAGGAAGGGCAAGCCCAAAGACTGTTGACCAAGAAAGAGCTTGAGAAGTTCACCGCAACGATTCGCAAGCACATGGAGACCGACCGATTCCCACTCAAGCCCAAATATCGTCCATCTCGGAAATTATGGCAAGACAAGTCGAAAAAATCTAATTGTTCAAGATCTAGAGTTTGTCAGTAGAATAAGTCTAGGCCCAGCCTTATCGTTGAAATTTGTTGGGCCTGGTTTGACGAGGAAACTGGTGGATGGGAAACCTTCCAGACGAAGGTTGATCATGGTATATCTGTCCAATAGATGTGCGATATCTACGGTTCGACGACCTGGAATCGGGCCTCCTTGAGGAAGATGAACGGTGAACCATCGGATAAGCGAACTGAAGGGATGATAATTGAAGATATCGCAGACTGTCTGGAAAATATTATATCTGGACGAGAGATCTCCTTGGCTGAGTGGTCCAGCAACTATTGTGACTATCATCTATTTTACGACTCACTGGAGAGGATTGGTAGGGCTGGAATCATGCTACCTGAATCGAATCGATTTTCAGTACTCCATGCCAGGCAGCTGGCGTTGGTGGGCATTCTATCCCATTCCAATTATTGATCGTACACCGACTGGTGATCTTATTTGACTTACATTTGCCTGGGCTGGCCCACAGGGCCGAACCTGATGTCCGGACGACGATAAATCTTATCATCGCATATTTCAAGGGAATTTTGAACGCGCTTGCCCCTACCGGCACAAAACGATACTTCGAAGCTCATAAACACTATGTCATCGAGAAAGACCAGGACTCAGGTGACTTCATATTGCTTATGAAGATGACGCACCCTCGATATCCGAAACAGATAAAGGAGGAGTTCAAAGTTGACGCAGAGTCCGCAGAGAATTGGCGCGATGACTTGAATAATGAAGAAGGATCTGACTGGTCAAGCTCTGACGAAGATGATCTTGATGACTCGAGTTCTGAGAGCAGCGAGAGCGACGCTGATTCAGGATCAACACGGATGTTCCGAATATTACTTATAGACGACGGTGCTAGAGACAGTCATCACTTGGTAGATAACGACGCCTCTAACGGAAACAGTATCAGTCTTGCCATTGCAGCTTTGGCATCTGGGATTGGTCAATAAGGAGTGATGTTTAATGTTGCACCTGATGTTTACCAGCTAATGGCCCGATTTGAGCCTAGCCATAGCTCTGTATGCCTCACGGAGCCAGACCGCTTTCTTATCCCAATTGTCTTGTTCAGTGAGGTCGGGAATTGCGGGTCAGAAGTTTACAGCGAAGACATACCGGAGCCAGAAGTCATCAATCTGGACCTTGAAGAGCGGGAAGAGCAGCGCAAGAAAGCCAACGCCATAAACGAGGCCAATGCCAAGCCATTGCCTAATTATCCAGAGCAGATATCCCGCAGAATCAGAGGAAGCTTTGCAACACAAATGGGTGGGCAGAGTCGGCCACTTCCTACTTATTGTCGCGGAGAGATCAGGCAAACACGTTCGTCTGACTATCCTGAACAGTCTACCAGCATATGAACCTTAAAGAGACATTGTGAGAAAGATAGCAAAAAATATCATTGGTTATTCAGGATAGATGGGCGATTCTTAGCTAAAATTTAAAAGTGAAGACTGGCCAACTGTTGCTTCCCAGCGGGGCAACACGTGTGGGCTCCATGTGGTTCTTAATACGTGGGCGTACCTTCTCTCGCTAAAAGTCAAGGCTGTCCAAAACCCGCGCAATTCGCAATTCGCACTTCTACGACAAAGCACGTAAGCTCATCAGCCTCACTATTCAAGGAAAACCCAGTTCGAAGGAGATCGAAGCGTGGTTACTAACCAACAATTTCGCCCGCGTTGGTTCGGCCAAGACGCGTGTGGCTGAGGTTAATGCCAACTCTGAGTTGCACAGCATTCTCCAAAGCCCATACAATGGGGATGAACGAGGCAATATTCAACGACTATCTGGAGGCTATGCATGCTGTGGAAGTTTCACCCCCGCACAAGCACTATCGCAGCAGCCTCAAATGAGCAGTCAGGCGTGGAGGATGAAGATTACGAAATGGAAGATTATGACGATACAGAAGACTGAAATGGCAGATATCGACGACTTGTAGAAAATCAGTGAGGTGAAGTCTTGCCCTTAGTTTGGAACAAGGGGTGGTTTTGGAGCGACGGGAAGTGAAGGAGTCCACAAAAACGTGCTCATCATCAATGATACTGTGATTGTTTATAATAAGGCAGATGCCTCTAGTGTGTACATTATTCTTTCCGCACTTGATGTCTGCCCAGAAGATGAGATGCTAGAGAGCAAAGTGCAGCTCCGTCGAGCACACCTCTCATCTCGAAAGCCACACATTGTGCACAGTAGCTGCGTGGTTCTTGAAGTGATTACCTTTAGTATCCTCCATTGATGCGTCGCAAGACATACATTCGGCAAGCTGCGGGCATGGAGGACTGCTCAATGTGGAGCTTGTCGACATGTCTCTTGAGGCTGTCGATCCGAGAGAAGGAGAGAAGCAAGAGGTCCTAGGAGCCTAGCTCCTAACGTTAAGCCATGATGGCCGACGCAGAAGACACACATGGTGCTTGGTAAGCTGAGAGTGATTCGATCACCCTGGGGCCTGAATGCCCTCGTCATCGCCAAAATAAAGTTCAATGAGGACCCTAAAGCCTTCCCGAAGCTGCCCCGGGAGCTGCCTTGAGATCCCACTCGGGTTATTCTAGGGGCCTCGTTAGGGGTACCGGTCGCTCATTGAATTTTAATTTGGTGATGACGAATCACCTAAAGTGGACTTCGTGGGGTGCTACATTTATCTGCCAAGAATTTGGACTCCCTAATTTGGAAGTCAACTAGAACTCTAGCGTTAGGTTCGGTTTTCGTTGCTCACTACCAAAATTTTGATACGAGCGTCGCAAACCAACCAGCCAACTACGAATATACGACAACTTTCTTCAGGCTCACTGTCTTTGTACTTTCGAATACGGCATCTGTTGGCGGGCCGTTTCCTGCATCCATTGCTTGCCTGACGTTCCCTTCATCTCCCTGAATCAGCTTGCGTAACAACCATCCTTCCAACATCCACCTCTCCTCAGTACCGCAACCAGCCGGCCAGCGACCATGGCCGATAATAAGAAGCGCGATGACCTCCACATCGATATGGGCGAAAAGATGGGCGATTATTCGCCAATGCGATCACCCAATGCTACACCAAGAACTCCAGGGCCTGCCGCGCCCCAGATGCCTGCAGCAATCAACAACAATCCTATCTTCCCCATTCTCAGCTACTGTGCTTCCTCCATTATGATGACTGTGACGAATAAATTCGTGCTTTCGGGGACGGGCTACAATCTTAACTTCTTCTTGCTTTGCGTTCAGGTGAGTAAGACTGAGAGGATAGGGGTAGGAACGGTGCTGATGGATCAATAGTCTGTTGTGTGTGTGACTGCAATTCAGATGTGCAAAAGCTTTGGCGTTATACAATATCGAGATTTCAACGTGGATGAAGCTAGAAAATGTGGGTCATTCACCATCTAGGAGCCGGTCTTCCAGCAATTAACAACATCCAGGGTTCCCCGTCTCGTTATCACTCATCGTTATGATATATACCAGCACCAAGGCCCTCCAATACCTCTCGATTCCCGTCTATACCATCTTCAAGAACTTGACAATCATCCTGATTGCATACGGCGAAGTGCTATGGTTCGGTGGCTCCGTTACGGGCATGTCTCTTTTCTCATTCGGCTTGATGGTCCTCAGCTCCGTCATTGCGGCTTGGGCAGATATCCAGCACGCGCTACAGAATTATGGTGGTCAATTGAGCGATGAAGCCTCTGCGAAGATCTCGACGCTCAATGCTGGATACATGTGGATGTTGTTCAACTGTCTTTGCAGCGCGGCTTACGTGCTGGGCATGCGGAAGAGGATTAAGTTGACCAACTTCAAGGACTTCGACAGTACGTATGCCCAATCAGGTTTGGGGTTCATTTACTAACGTGGTTTCTAGCCATGTTCTACAACAACGTCCTCTCCATCCCCATCCTCCTCGTCGCCTCCATCTTCGTTGAAAACTGGTCTGGAGAAAATGTAGAGAGGAACTTTCCAGCGGAGCGCCGCAACAGCATCATCGGCGCCATGATCTTCTCCGGTCTTTCCTCGGTCTTCATCTCATACACCTCAGCTTGGTGTGTCCGTGTCACCTCCTCGACCACCTACTCCATGGTCGGCGCCCTGAACAAACTCCCCATCGCAGTGAGCGGGCTTGTATTCTTCGATGCTCCAGTCACGATACCCAGTGTCTCTGCCATCGCTGTTGGATTTGTCAGTGGTATTGTGTATGCACTTGCGAAGGTCAAGCAGCAGGCGCAGGCGAAGATGGGTCAGGGGTTGCCGACGACCAACCCCACGACTATAAGTGCGAGCATGCAGAGCGCGAGGGATTCATTCAAATCTTAGGCCCGGCTTTCTGGAGCCCATGTAAACCCACGAGAACAATTACCATTCGACGTTCGAGGGGTGCGTGAGAATTGAGGATATAATTCATTCAAAACAACATGGAGCAGGGCGTTAGGTGGAAGGTCAATATACATGGTTGCAGCTGCTGGATAGCTTTTCTCCACACGTCATGGGGTTTGCTGGTTATCTTCTACATGCTATTAGCACATATGTGATTTATGGTATTGAGCGTTCGATTCAGTGTATTTATAGGGCATATTGGTCGGTCTTGTTCACGCAACTATAGAATAACGTATGCTCTTTTATTGCATTCGAGAAAAAATAAATAAATCGTTCAAGACGCCAGATTCTGATTATCCTAGCAAACCTACATTTGCATGGGATTGGCATATTCGTAGGCCACGGCGAGTAGGAAGTTGCGCGTTTCTACGGGACATTGAGTTGAGAAACCACCATCCGTCCGCTCCATAACACCACATTGCTTGCAACGTCCACGATGGGCAAACACTTCACACAATAGCCCAGTCCACGGTAGCATGAGTAGTCACCAACGTATGTTCCACGGCCCCCTTACCCAAGAGCAATGCCTAACATGACTCCAGATGCATCTCCGCAGCACCAGCAGTCTTCGTTCGTAGCCCAAGCTCCTATATACACCACCAGACTAATCCCTAGCAGGCTATCCTTCACAGAGGGCTTCCTCCTGGGCCAACTCTCCGTCGTAATCCTCATAGGCGCCTTCATCAAATTCTTTATCTTCGGCGAACCCCCCTCCCCCGAAACCACCGCCTCTGCCCGCGCCCTCGCTCGTCGAGATCGAAGCTCTGGACACAGACGCTCGATATCATTGACTTCGTCTTCCTCTACGCCCCACAAGCTCAATAGCAAGCGCTCAGCTTCGCATGTGCTACGGCCCCCGCCTCGGCTTACGACTGCGACTATATTGTCCAAGACGTACTATAATGTCAATTCCCACCAGCCAGAGTCGCTGGATTGGTTCAATGTCTTGATTGCTCAGACAATAGCACAGTTTCGTAACGATGCCCATGATGACGACGCTATTCTCACTTCTCTGACTGGCATACTTAATGGGCCGCAGAAACCAGATTTTATATCTTCCATTAAAGTCACGGAAATAAGTCTGGGCGAGGAATTCCCCATTCTCAGTAATTGCAAGATACATCCTGTGGACGACGACAGCACAAATGGTCCTGAAGGGCACAGACTACAAGCCCACATGGACGTCGACCTCAGCGATTTCATAACGCTGGGTATAGAGACGAAGGTCATACTCAATTATCCCAAGCCATTGACGGCAGTCCTACCAGTCGCCCTCTCCGTTTCTGTGGTCCGCTTCTCAGGAACGCTGTCAATATCGTTCCTCCCTTCGCACCCCACACCTTCCAGCACTCCCACTTCACAGCAACCGCCCTCAGTAACACCCACAACCCTCGCATTCTCCTTCCTCCCAGACTATCGTCTCGACCTCAGTGTCCGTTCTCTAGTTGGATCCCGCTCCCGACTGCAAGACATACCGAAAATTGCCCAATTAGTGGAAAGCCGCCTCCACGCCTGGATCGACGAGCGCTGCGTTGAGCCCCGGGTACAGCAGGTCGTACTACCGAGTTTGTGGCCGAGAAAGAAGAATACGAGGGGGCCTGGATCCGCTGATGAGGATGCTGTGGAGGGTGTGAGGGATGTCAAAGAGGAGGCGAGGAGGGAGGTTGAGGAGGAGAGGAGGAAGGAAAGGGAGAGAGAAAGTACCGAGAATGGGGAGAGTGGGAGGGAGGATGTTAGTGGGTTTGAGGAGGGATTGAGGTTGAGGAATCGGCAGTATGAGAGTATGCCGGGGGCGATGCCGGGGATGATGGTCAATTGACCGTTTGAGACCAACAGCATATGCACTTTGTTCTACTTTGGCCCCCCCTTGTTAAGACCATTCTACCTGGCTATAACCATTTCATCTCGCAAATCAATTGCTCCAGAATCCCGTGAAAATTCCGCAGTGCAGGCTCAATCTCGAGCTAATAATGCTAATCTTCTCCGACGATGAAGCTTAGCACGGGCTGTTCCCCTTTGCTTTGGCTATGATGTCTCCTTTTCTACCAGCTACTTGTGTTTTTTGATCGGAATAGATCCTTGTGTTGCACGATGTTGTGGGACCGATTCCCTACTTTTGCCGGTATATCATAGCGAGCATACACTTATTGCTGCTTGCTTATGCCTCCTTCCCATGGCTTAATACTTTTTCATTTGGAAGAGGTGCTAATTCATACACTTGTCCACAGTTCAGCACTGAATGTCTGCGATCTCACACTGCAGACATGCAGGTAAGCCCTCACACTCGGACTGGGCTTCCAAGCATGTACCACATACTGATTTATGTCAGGCAATGTACCCACCCTCTACCACCTTCCCAGCAAATCCCAAAACTCTGACGTTCTACCTCATTTCTAGCTCTCAAGCCCAAGTCTTCCCCGCCTGCGACACAGCCTTCCAAAAATCCTCACCGGTGAAATCGATTTCATCATCTTGAAACATAGCGAAGACTGCGGAGAAATCGTTGTCGACTACGAACCCCGGCCGGGAGAATCATGCTCAAAGCTGTACAAGCATCTGCATCTGGAGGTTGGAGGGTTCGAAGTACATCATCTGTAATGTTTGGAAGGAAGATCGGGAGATGTGAGCCAACCTCAAATGCAAAAGGGAGTAAGACGAGTGGATTCTGACAAACTGAAGGAAGCATATCGTATTCATGCAATGGCGTTACGAAGCTACTACCCTTGAGGTACATTCTCCCACACCGTACACCTCTCCTCGGCGACCTTTCATGATGAGTGGTACTGACAAGGTCTTCAATATGATCAGAGAGAAAGCGCCATGGAACACTACTACGATCATCTGAGATCGCATTTCGGTCTCGAGCGGGATTGCAGGCTTTTTGATTGGTGGCAGCTCAAGAGCCATAGTGCTAGACTACGGTATACTGGATTTGAGAGGTTGGCTTATGAAGTGAAGTATGGGGGAAAGTGAGTTGGGGGGAGTGGGCTGTGTGTGTTAATAGAAGGGATTACTATGATAGATGGACATTGGTGATTGAAGGTTGCATAGAACAAATGGGACTTTTGAAGAGACTTTCAAGCTACCGCAGATACATTCGAGATAATACGTCTGAATCAAAACTTTCCTGGGAACTGGAGAGGAATGGGCTATCAAAGCCAATCAGATACTGAGTTGTAATGCAAGTGCCAAGATATGCCAATTTCCAGCGATAAGCCATCAACAGGGTGGCATTCTAGGACTTGCCTGTGACCGGCTCGAGAGTGAACGTGGATGTCGCTTGTTTACCCTGAGTAGTCGTAGAGCCAAGCTGCGATAATTCAGACTATGTGTTGTCCAGCAGCACTGACTCGAAAACAACTTACGTAAAATGTAAAAGCTTTACCATCCTTATCAGTCCCCTCGAAAGTTTGGTTGGAATTACACAGAGAGAGAGAGAGAGAGAGAGAGAGAGAGGGAGAGGGAGAGAGGCAATGAGTGTTTGGGTTTACAGGTTAGGGAGAGTGGGCTCTGGCACATTCAGACCTCTGTACAGAAGTGGCTTAGCTTTTCTGAAAGAGGGGCATGGTTTCGCTGTGTTCGATGTGGGAATTCGACGGCGTGTCCCAAATCCATTGAGAGTGAGATGACGGCTATTGCCATTGCTTTGCTATAGTGGAACGTTCGCACCTTTTTGCATCGGCTGCATCATTACAATCACCACCCTGGTTAGGCGTAAAGGAGGGAAGTTCGTTGGGGAGTACTAAACCTATCTCCCGAGGCCTGGAGAAAAACGAACACGTCATCGCTAGGTGAGCTCCGTCATGCCAAGGAAAGCTCCTAGCTTCTGCAGCTATCAAGTCCACTCGAGTCGTTGGGATTAATGTGCTCCACATGTGACTTGTGTTGAGTCTAAAGAGATGCTTATCTAGAACAGATCGCCATATGCGAATCTACATGCAAGACCGACGAAGTAGAAGAAGAACAATAGAAGGGAAAACGTAAATCACACACCTCAAAGAAAAAAAAGGGTTTGACGATTAGCAGACCGGCCGATTTCGGATGCTGGGTCTTGACAAGTGTCGCGGGAGTAGATCAGGCTACGTTCCATGCAGTTAGGAGATCGAAGGATCAGGCCCGTGGCTGATTCATGGCTGGCTGAACTTCAGCAAATTCGGCACTTTACTGAAACAAGTCCGACACCGAGACACCTGTCGATTTTCATATTAGGCTCGAGGAGTCGAGTTGCTAGCCTTGTTGGCGGCAGGCACTAGGACAACTCGAGATCGGTTTCACTATGGAATCGCGCTATAGGCGACAGTGCAAAAGACCTTGGGGCATCGACGATTGGACTGTAGTCATAGCTTGTCCTGATTTGGAGATACACACACCAAGACGAAATCTGTCCTGAAAGGCCTGAAAAGGAAAATAATACGTCAAGGTAATGGATGGCTGGTATTCCGGATGGACACCGCTAATGAACCCACCAATTAGGACCAACCTGGATACTCTGGTCAACAACAGTTCTCCAAGTCTAACCACATCCCAAGCAAAGAATCTGCGAGGCCGATTTCAATTTGGGCGTCGGTATTGTGATTCCTGACCGTGGTGACGCGGTTCCAAGGCAATTCCCTATCAAAACGTAGCGTGAGGGGTCCATCACCTTGGTCGTCTTTCCGATGGAAGCACAATCTGCTTTGCTTGAGTCGTACAGTCTTCTGTGGTTGACTCTGCTGCCACTCTTCATAGAGCTTGGGAATTTCGTCGTTCCAGTACGTGAAGTCATCTGGTAACTCCAGCCCGTACTGCTGGGGCGACGCTAAAGATCCGTTCTCGGTGAATTCGTAGAAACACACGTCGAAAGTCCTATAGAAGGATCCAGCTTCTCAAACTCAGCCGTAGCCTTAAGAAACAGTGTCCTCCTGAGGAACCTTGACCAATTGCTGCGACGGTCGAGATAGCATTTGGCCCTTCCATCGCTCGTATAGCAATATGAATTACAGTAAAACTCCGAAATCTCGAGGGCGTAGTCGGGGTTACTGGCCTCCACTTCCACTGGCTCAAAGGGTATTATCCAAACCGAGGGCCCACCAATTTGTCTCGTCCCGGTGACTATTCTGCAGGGATCAACTTCGAAAGGGTCACTGGCGTCATGATAGTCCATCCTCGTTCTCTGTACTTCGCTAGAGATCTAGCACATTTCTATTCAGCTCTTCTGAGGAGATAGCCTCTGTGTTTGAGAAAAGTTGGCTTGGGAAAGAGTGAATAGGCTTTATTGTGAGTGAAGAAGTTGACAAAGATGGTTAAGTGGAAGTTTTCTATGAAGTCGAGAACTGGCGACCTATTTGTGTGGATGATTCGAATCAGATTTTCTTGTCCTTTCCGTTGATTCCAGCGGGTATAGGTTTGGACCTTTAGGCCGCTCCGTAACCATTGACGACCCGTCACTCGACTGGGAGATGCCAGTTACCTCTATGAACTGGGGTTCGGGTCAGTCCTCCTCGTACTTGGTCTCGATTACTTTGTAACCCTCCGTAGTGCTCACCTACAGATATCGGAGTCAATATCAGCCTTCGAGAAGATGAATTTGAGCCGAAAGGCATGTCTTAGGAGTAGAGCATAGAGGATGGACAGTTGTCCGTGAGCAGAAGACTTGCCGAAAGAAATGCCTCACAAGTAGAATGTATGGCATAGCCACCTGTTTGGAAGTATATTCTCTGCCAATAGTTAAGTGTCAAGGATAGATGTTGAACAACAGAAAGTCTCCTTCAAAGGCATAATCCGTGCCAACCAAACAGTCTCAAGAATATGTAATATGGGACGAAATACTCTCTGGAAATAGGATTCGTCCCAAAAAAAAAAAGTCTGCCTCTGGAGCGACGGACAGAGGCAAATGGAGACTATGGTCTCAAAAGGTATGCTTACGTATTGGGCCAAAGCCTTTGCCTTAGGTCCGTCCTGAACGTAGACGTCGAGATCAGACTCTTTCCATACCACTCTTTCGAAATATTGCAAAGCAATGCCGCCGGAAATCAAGGCATCATTCTTCCCATTTGTTGGCGGAATCTGCGAGAATCAGAGATAAAACGCTGTAATGTGCGGTCTACATTCCATTAAAGGGAAGCACTGTCTGATAAAGTCGCTGGATTCTTTTGCACGTTCGTGTCAAGGCAATGATTTCTGCAATAGATGCTGTTTCACAGAGTCTTATGAAGATTGGATAATAAGCGTCGGAGTCGAGAATAGTAAACAGCAAGGACTGCGTGGTTTCCGACATAGTACATTAAAGCCGAGATGATGTAGACAAGATTGGTCTCCTCGCGCGTAGCAGAATACAAACTTACGTCGTGTAGCTCGAATTGCAAGGACTGGTCAGAAGTACATGGTAATGTGGTAGTGAACGGAAGCGCGTTGCTCACTAGATACATAGCAAGTTGGGGAAGCAAAGGGAACCGGAAAGGTTGCCAAGAAAAGATATTGTCCTACACTAAAGGCTCTTTGATTGAGGACGTTGGTTTAACAACCCCACCACCAGCCTTTCATTTCCTGACCTCCTTTCAACCCAAAGTGTAGCACCATTATTTTGATCATCGAATTATCCAAGCAAGAGGCAATTTACTTCCAGGATCTTCTTCACATCAGTAGATTGTAAAATACTAGGTCTTACGGTCGATATCTTCAACATAAACCACTCTCAACGACCCTTCAGCCTGATCCTTTTACCTTCGATTGCGCCAGCATACCTTAGTCTGCACAAGACGCCAAGATGCCACTTGAAAGCTTGCCCCCAGAGCTCAAAGTCATTCTCATGAGCACAATGCCGGACGTTTCGAGTCTTCGAAACCTCACTCACGCCTCGCCGGTGTACCATCAAACCTATGTAGGGGCTCGGGAGGAGATCTTCCACAACATGACAGCACTTACCCTGTATGACAGCAACGTCAGTACCCTAGAGGCATGGACCGCTATCAATGCACCCCAAATTGATCATGATATTGCGCACCGAAAGGTTATGATCATAGAATTTCTAGACCGCTATGGCGACGGTCTGACGGATGGTCGCCAACGCTTCATGGTGGAGGAATCTCTAGCCGTTCTTTCCTTACACCGAAAAATCACGACTCTCGTGGATGACTACTGTACGCAGATCCTCAACCAGAATCCAAATCCACTTTCAACAATTGACGAGGCCAACATCCGCAAGGCATCTCCAGCAGAGCTGCGTCGGCTATATCGCGCCTTTTACCGCTACGAGATCTACTGCAAATTGTTCTGTGCAGTCGACATAGACGAGCACTATTACCGTGATCAAGCACAACATGAACTATTCGACGAAGGAGCATCGGTAGAAATCTTCGTGAAGCTCTTCCCCGTCCATGAGGTGGAAGAGCTTGCCTGCATGCACAACTATGCACAGGAATGCTACAAGAATCTGGTTCCGGGCATGCTTTCAAGTCCCATTCTAAGCTTTCGGCACCCTGTCAACGCCGTCCACAATTTCACTTCCCGTAGTCCTAGCTTCCTCTACCGAGTTTTGGTGACGGAGACGCCACAGGAACGGCTCGCTCTCTGTGAAGCAAGTAGGCATTTTGTGCCAGAGATTAAGATAAGGAATGCCTTGAACGCCTATGAGCGAGTCCTTGACGCGGGTCATTGGCCTTGGAAAGGAATAAATGATCCAGTCAGTAGTGAGCGTCTTCCTACTGCTGGCTGGGTATGGGCAAGCAAGCGTGGGGTTGAGAATGTGGATTTCAAGCTGAGGAGATGGGGGTATGTGTTTTGGGGTCAGAAGAGGCTGGAAGACTGGGATATCAAGGAGGAGACTATGCTCAACTGGCCTTGGCCAGATTCAGGTATTTCTCGTCCCTAGGTACTATCTGCACCCAATAGGACCTCATGAATACTTCTGTGATTCTGAAATTTCTATCAGCATATGTATAGGTGTGAGCACTTCGCAATCTAGAACATCTTTGGCAATGAATGCTCTTTCTTCAGATTAGCTAGCGTAGTGGTATCGTCACCTTTAAGCGTGAAATTATGTAGGGATCCGCAGTGGAAGCGCGATTCCATCCGCAATTCTTTGTTTGTGTCTTGGGAAAAAGGCTCCACCATCACTCACTAGCGGTCTGATTTCCATACAAAGATTGACTTCCTCCTCGCCCCCTCTTTCTTCCATCTATACACATGCTCTTGTATTGGACGAGACACCTTACTAGTAGCTCAAGAACAATGGCGGACGTTCCCGGCACCGGCAAGCTAGCCGATCTAGCCCTCTTGGAGGCCATTGACAAATTATTTGAGTTGAATATTGGCGAATATATCGCTCTTCCACAGCTCCTTGTTATTGGAGATCAGTCAAGTGGCAAGAGCTCCGTCCTCGAAGGTCTGACCGGCATTCCTTACCCTCGGGCTAGCACATTATGCACGCGGTTCGCAACGCAAATCACTTTCAGAAGAGCACCGGTGCAGAAGACAGCTGTTTCAGTGATCCCGCTGCTAATGCTCAGCCTGATTATGCGGAGAAACTTCGCAAATGGAAAAAGGATGACCTCCAAGAGTTCAATAGTCAGGCGTTCGAAGAGATTTTGCGTGAGGTAAGGTTTTCATTCTCTTTCAAGCTCATTCGCTGTTATCCCTCAGTCAACGCACTTCAAAGTTCAAGGCTGTTCACAACAGTCACGCAAACAGGGAGATGGAGCACTGTACCAGCTGAGACATGGGCTACATGCCCGGGATATTCGCTAATCCACCGTGCGGAGTGCTGACACGTCCAAAACCTGTAGGTCTATGACCTTATCGGGCTTTCAGAGCCCGAGCCTGGAAGTCCCTACGGCGAGGCGAAGAAGACGTTTGCAGATGATATCCTCAGGATCGAGATCTGTGGCCCAGAGCAGCAGCACTTGAGCGTCATTGATGTTCCCGGTATCTTCAGGAAGACCACAACCGGCGTCACTACCAAAGCCAATGTCCCCATGGTTCGAAACATGGTTTCCTCCTACATGCAAAATCCGAGGTCAGCTATGCTTGCGGTAATTCCGGCCAATGTCGACATCGGCAACCAAGAAATCCTTGACATGGCGGAATAATGTGACCCAAAGGGCGAGCATACTCTAGGGGTCCTGACCAAGCCTGACCTTGTCGACGAGGGTGCAGAACCGGCCATCGTGGACATTATTGAGGGCAAAAGCCACACTCTGAATCTCGAGACACCAAAGACCAGCAGTACAAGTATCTGCTCGAACTTGCGACGCGATTCCAAGCGATCACTTCCCACGCACTCAGGGCATACTACGGAGGTGAAGATGTATTCGACGGCTCCCGCAGTCTCAAGCCGGCAACTGCGATTGTTCACCGCAATATTAGCTTCTCCAACGATGTATAGGAGAACGGCCCCACAATCAAATTTAGCGAGGGAGTCAGTTTCAACAAGACGGCGACATCACAAGAAGATGCCAAGGACTCGGACGACGGTGCAGACTATTTGCGCGTACGGTACCATGTCAACCATTGCGAGCTTGATGATCTCATACAGGATGATAGCAAGGTTGCCCCGCCAAAGGAAACTGGTATCAAGAGTTGGCTTGCAGATGTGTACAAGGATTCTCAAGGGTTCGAGCAGGGTGTTTCCGACCCAGCGCTCCTTCCCATAGTCTGGAAGAAGCAGTCAGAAAAGTGGGATGCCCTTGCACTCGCATACATCAACGACGTCGTATCCATTGTCCATAGCTTTACCGTGGATCTATTGTCCAAGATCTACAAGGATGAGCAAATAAGACGAGGATTGAGCTCAGTCATTCTGGAGGAATTGACGGAGCGGTATAAGAAGGGCATTGACCACACAAGATACCTCCTAGCAGTCGAGAGGTCCGGCACACCGTTGACCACTAACCACCACTTCGCTGATAATCTGGAAAAATGGTGAGCTATGATTCAATCAGCTGGAGTACAATCTAACACTAACCAAACATAAGCCGAAAGCAACGCATGAAGACCCAGCTGCAAAAGTCTGCATTCAACGTCGACCATTATAGTAGAGTCGTAAAATTGGACACTATCACCGAGAGAACCTCAAATTCAAGCAATCTCGAGCATACAGTCTGCAACCTTCACGACATCTTGAGGTCTTACTACAAGGTGGCGCGCAAACGCTTCGTGGACAACGTCTCTATGCAAGCTGCGGATTATCACCTCGTCACCGGGCCAGAAACCCCCAATCAAGGTTTTCTCCCCGGCTTTCGTGAGTGAATTGACTCCAGAGCAGCTTGAAATCATTGCGGGAGAGGACGTCGTGACAAAGCGAAAGCGTGCAGAGTTGAAACGTGAGAGTGACAGCTTCGAGAAAGGAAAGAAGTTACTCTGATTGCAAGAGGAAGCCGATAAAGCCATTACCGTTTCAAGAATCTAGTTTCATGGTTCAGAAGCACGAATGTTGTCGCATTTCTCGTAGCAATGGTTATGTCTTTGCAAAGAAGCCGTGTCCCATACCCTTCGTTCAGCAATCTGCTCTTGCGGCTAGAAGCTCACGCGAGCGTCTTTCCAAAGTCGTCTTCTAGCAGCTTCAGTCATAGATATTGAATGCACAAAGTGTGTCCCCTGAGTCCCGGTTGGATGGCTCCCTGGGTGTAATTCCCCAACTGTCAACCCGACACTGCCTCGCGCGAGATATTCTTGAAGCCAGAGTTCAGGCGATAGTCCCTTCTCTTGCTAACCGCGAGCTGCTATACATGCCTGATTTGACAGCCTACAGCTTCCATTTGTGCATCTTGTTAGTGTTTCGCGAGAGGGTGACCTATCAAACTCATGTCTTCAACAGCGGACCTCCAGTGGTTTCCCTTCTGCAAATTCTGTTCACCTCTGAAAGTAGGGAGCATTATCTTCTGGAGCCTCTTCATCGGGAGCAATCTCCGCTTCTGATACGCTGTTCTCTGTTGGTGCATCCTCCTTCTCTGGAATGGTCTCATCTCCAGTTGAAATCTCATCCACCGAAGCACTCTTCATCTCCGGATTAGTGTTGCCCTTTGGACTTCTCGAAGTTCCCTCCTTTGCTCCATTCCTTATAATGTTTCGTAACTCGGACGGTCGCGCTCCTATTGACATAATCGTGGTCCTGATGGTTCCCTTCACAGCATATCCGCCGTCCACACCCTCAATCCAGACATCCCAGCTACCAGATATCTCACCCTTCTCCTTCCGCTTGATGCAAACTTTCATTTCTTCTTCAGCGTAGAGCGGTGCTAGGTTCCGGTATTCCACTGAGTTGATTTCTTCCCTGCCGCTCTTTCCGCCGGCCTTCCTAAGATGCTCGTCTAAAAATTGAAGCATGAGCACCAGACTCAAAGGCCCGTGCACGAGCAGATTTCGGTGCCCTTCAATGTCGCGGCAGTATTGCTTATCGAGGTGGATAGCATGGGCGTTGAAAGTGAGTGCAGAGAATCGGAAGAGCAAGGCTGCAGTTGGTACCAAGGTGTGGGAGAAGTCGGGAGTATGCGTCGGCATGAGGACCTTGGGGGGAGACGGAGCTGCGTCTGCAGCAACTTTTTGACGATCCTCGCGCATGAAGACCAGTGTCCGGGTTTCCACTAGGTGTGGGATTGTGTTTCCATCCTGCTTCTTCCGCTCCCCAGGATATTTTCCGGGATAAACTTTTCGTTCGATTTTAACAAAAACTTTCTGATCCTTTTCGTGGCCCTTGACCTGAACATCAACGATGTGCTCTGTGCAATGGAAAGCCGAATTGTCTAATTTTATAGCCCGCTCGAAAATTATTGAACCACCTGCCCACATACGCCGAGTGAACGGGTCCCCAGGGGATTGCATAGCATCGGTACCATCTGGTAGAAGAGTGGAGAGGCGGAAGTTTGTGGGGAAGTGGATTAGGTGGTACCCATAAGGTAGATAGCTTGGGTTGGCATTTATTCTGATGAAGGGAAGGAAGTCGGTAAGGGTTCTCTGCAGGAGCGATGATGGTGTCAGGGTGAGAACGTCTCTACCAAGTGGTAGTCGGCGAGAGGTCATTTCTTTTTGGAGGTGTGAAAGATCAGAGGAGTGCCGCTTGAAAGGAAGACGATTGGGTAAAAGGTAACATCTTTTAGGACATCGTAGGGGCGCAGAACGCCCGTTCATGGAGCTAAATCTCATTATATATGAGTATTGTGTACAATGAATCAGATACAACAGGCCAATAGATAGTTGTAATGGGAAAGATCTCGTCTCGTTTCGACGCGGAGCTCTCCCCGGATTCCGGAAAAATGAAAGACCGTAGATATCTTGGCATGGCGAGCTTGGAGCGAGACAACTGGCTCGAAATACCTTGTCTTAAGAGTAACTCAATCAATATGGCTGACGAGCTCCTTCAACAAGCCCAAGAGCTTTTCGAAGGCCAAATAGTAAGTCTCTGCGGCACTTTCAATATGCCACCACACTTACACAATGGTAGGACTTCGAAGGCCAAAAGAAAACCGAGCTCATATCTACCATGATCTTAGCTGTCTCAGGTGTACGATTGCCCCATTGCTCCCATAACTCCGCTGCGAGACTGACGAGTGCCCCATATAGCTTCTGGCATTCATACTCGGCTTCGTACAACAGAACATATATGTCACGCTATGGGCTGGCCTTGGTGGTGCAGCCATAGCGTTCCTCGTGGTGGTCCCCCCTTACCCATTCTACAACACATCACCAGAAAAATGGTTACCAAAGGGCAGTGGGATGGCAGGATCGGGGATTGAAATCGACGGGAAGAGGATAAATTAGCACCACGAGACACGAGAATAGACAGAGGCGTTGCAGGTCTGAATATTAGGGGAAACTGGTCATGCTCGAGTGATCTATTTCATATCATGACTATCATACCAGTCGTGGTCCAGCGCATGCACATCTCATGGGAGCACTCTGCCAGTGCCTTCAATGTCTAGACGTCAAGCTCCCTATCCGATGTTCATACCGCATGCTCTTTAAATGTCCGGTGCCATGTCAACGCCCTTTCAGATGCCTCCTATATTTTCTTAAACTGTCCATGAGACACTCATCGCCCGTATTTCTGGAACTCCCAGTCCCGATTGTCTAGAGGGCAGACTTGTCGTGTCTTCAGCCAGCGTGAAATGCAGTGAAAGTGGAAAGCGTGCTGTACAACCAGATCAGTTAGCGTAGTAAAGCACCGTTGGGTTGGAAGGATCTTACGTTGCAAATACCCCATGCCACTGTGCACTCTTCACTCGTAGCTGAAGCTTGATTTGCTTGACATTCGATGCCTTGGTACTCTCATCAGTAGGTTTCCATCAAAAGTGCGAGGATAAAGCATACATAGATCCATGATATGGTTCCTGCAAATAGCACAGTTGTCCACCACGATATCCCATGCCCACAAGGCTACAGCGTTCCATTTCTTGACTTCAAATCGCTTCTTGCCATCTGCGCCAGCATCCCCTCCAGATTTTGCAGACTTGCCAGCGGGAGCCTTTGACTTGGCTGGAGCTGATGGAGCAGCATCAGGCATATCGACGTCTGCCATGGTGACCTTGAACGTTTACGGTGGTTTGTGTTGTGTGGAGGATTTGGACCAAAGGTAGGTTTGGTTGAAGATGATAGTCGTGAGAAGACTATGCAACGTAAATTTGGCTCTTATGGCGGAAGGAGAGCTGGTGTCGAAGGGGAAAGAACTGTCAAAGACGGCTGTGATGGAAATAAGTGTTGATGCACAAGGCCGTAATAGGCAGACCGGTATTTGTGACACTTTCTCACAAGAAGGTTCTGGAACTAACGAGGCTTTGAATGAGCACCAAGAACAATCGGTAAAACACCTGATCCTCAAGAATCTTGAATTCTGGCTTCACATTAAGTAAAGTGGTAACAGCTCTGACTCCAGATATTGAATCCGAAGTGGGGCAAGCGCCGCCAAGCCTGTTGTGAAGCGCGCAGCCAGCCCACCATATTTCAGGAATCTTTCTTCCTTCCATCTCTCTCCACAAACTACTACCATCATCATGAACACTACACGACATTCTCACACCTCTCACGCCTCCTTCTACCATTCATATCGACATTCAACACCATTGATCAAGCCTCCGGATTCTCTCAGGCTCTGACCGCATGAACAATTCTGATCCAGCAGGCTTGGATACCAAATCTCTTGACAATACCGGGCTACACATCTTTGCAACACCTCAAACATCTCCGTTAATACATACTGAACCCCAGAGGCCTCTAGTATTCTCCTCTCTCCTCACTGAGCCTGCTTGTTTGTCGCCAGTCCTTCTTGCTTTTCTTTGTTCGGTTTTACGAATTGTCCAAGACAAGGCTGCATATTTTTAAGCCACCACCAAGATGCCTTCACAGGCCGAAACCCCTCATAAGCCGACTCGACGCTCTCGACGTCCAAGGAAATCTACTGGTCCTCTAAACTCACACATACCTTCTTCTCAGGAAGCTGAGCTCTCAAGCGGCACGAGCCCTGATAAGCAACCAGACCAGCCAATGCCTACTCTTCGCCGCGGCGAGAAAGAAATTACGCCGGACCCCGCTCCAGCAGTGAATTTGCAACTACCGCCACACACACCTCCACGACCTAGGTCAATGTACGAAGGATCGACCATTAAACAGTATGCAGGCAATGACTCAGCTCCTGAGCTCTCTCAGAATAAGAAGAGAACCCCCAAACCTCAAAGCAGGAAGCAGTCTGGGTCAGTGTCCCCAATGCCAGCAGCGGACGGCATCCCGATATCTGCCCCTCGACCTCAGTCAATGACTCCTAACCGCACAAATGAAACACCCGTCAGGGCCTATGCCGGGCCTACATTCCATACTTCTCCGGCGGCATCATCACTGCCAATGCCAAAGTTCTTCTCGAGGTCCGTTCCCAACGTGGACAAAACCAGTAACTTGAAGACTATGATGGAGCAAGAGGCACCGGATACAACGTCCGGGAGCGAAGAGTCTCCATCTCAAGAGAATTCACAGCCTGCTCACGACCACAGAGCGAGAGAAGAGTCACCGCTCGATATATTCTTCCGAGCAGACAGAGAAGCAAAATCGAAGGCCCACCCAACCAAAGAATCAGGCACGGAAAGCCCCAATGATCAAGCTAGACTCAGCGCTTCGCCATCTGGGTCACAAACCCCCACTGGGTATCATTCACGTCACCCCACTGATAGTTCAATTGGCGGGATGTTCCCCTTGGAGATGGATGGTCCAGCTCCAGAACTCTCATCCGGCCCAACACCCCCAAACGCCATTCATGACGTGCATACCAATCGGCCGGTCATCTCATCATCCTCGAGCATGACCGAAGCCGATCGCAAAGAAGAGCGACGCAAGGCTCAGACCCAAGCTCTTAAAGAAATGCTCTTTTCTCCGAGACCTCAACTCCCACATAACGGCTCTGCTGGTCAACGTCCCCCTTCCTCCGGCCTTCGCAAGGAATTGACGATGCCCGCTTCTCCCGGACGCCCAAGTGGTCCGGAATTACCAGCCACACCAACTCCATCTCGTGTACATAATCCATATACTTCAGCAAATTCCCGCCCGCAGAACCAACAGAATGGCTATGTTTCTCCCTATTCTTCCTTCACTCCACCACGAATCCCATCTCACGGATCTAATATTACACCAGTCCGAAATAATGGAAACGCAAAGTCAATGGAAGATGATTTACGACGTATCTTGAAGCTCGATGTTCTCGGTGGCGAGGGCGTTTCTCCCATCCGGTCTTAGGCGTCACCAGTATATGTCCTCACGAACAGCGCATTATGGGTTAGTTGTTTCGCTGGAGGGCAGGAGTCCGGTCCAAGCTGCGATTTTCTTACCGTCTCCGTCGATGGTCTATATACATCTAATATGGGTTTACATGTTTTCTTTGGTGCATTCGACATTGTTTTGTGAGATTTACGCTCTTCTTACCCTTGGCGCATTTTGAGTTTACCGCCTTATACGAATCTTCTGGGGAATGCGTTAGGAGTTGCAGGCCTGCACCTGTCAGTCCTAATTCTCAATGCGATATGGTCATTGGAGAACGAAGTTATCGGCCGAGACGAGAAGGCTTTTGGGATATGATGGGACATGACTTTCTTTTAGTCTTTGCTTGTGGAGGGGAAAATTAGGCCACTCTTGTCTCGACTGGCCAAGGCCCAGCCTCAGGGATGGCACGAATGGCAAGATGGCAAAATGGCAAAATGGCTCAAGGAACAACACCACCACTGCACATCTGTAACCGACCATTTCATTTGTCCGGCTACTTGCCCAACCCTACTCTTATTTTCGAGAGGCGCTTTGTTAGGGGAATGGCACCACGGCACATCTGCACAACTCGATTTCCTTTGTTATTCTTTATCTACCGTGTTAAGGCGGCAATGCAGTCTGTGACTGGCAGAGGTTGATTGCTGTTTACAATTGGAAAGCCATCAAAGCTAGGCAAGTGACAAGGCCTGAGAATGGAGGAAAGGCGTGGTGCTCTTTTTCTATGTAACTAGCTTCTCTCCGGAAAAGGCGCAGGAATATCAATCACAGCTGCGAAGAAAATCTTTCCCCACAATGTCCAACACATCTTAAACACATCTCTGTCATGACCGATGTGTAAAGTAACAATCCGAGGATTTTCGGGCCTGGCCGAGCTGATCCACTCGCTGCGTGAATGTATATCCTGCTGCATAAGGTTTAGCTTGAGCTGCTTAGCGTCATCAAAGTGTGCAAAATCTACTGGTAGAAAAAGACGCATTATCCCACCACACCCTCTCTTGGAACACAAAACCTGCACACCTGCCCGACCAAAGATATCTATTATCACCAACTGCCCTAAGCAATCTGCTTCTTGTCATATCAGCTCATACCAAGCCTCACAAAAGTCAGCACAAAGCCGACCTCTCATTGTTCAACCCGTCCGACCAGACCCACCACTCCCCACCAAAACGAGAACGAAAGGCTCCCAAGCCTTTCGCACCTATTTTCGCACCGAACACTACCATTCTGGCTATCTATAATCTCAACACCATCAAGTTGGCGGGGCCTCGCTTCGTTCAGTTCTCGTTCATCCGACCGCTGCTGGGACCACGGTTCCGAGTTTTCATTGGGGCTGACCTCAAGCCACCATAACTGGACTTTGGAACGCAAAAATTTAAAACCCAAGAGGAGGAGAGGAGCAATCAATCAACCAAAACTTTGACATCATAAGCCCATCCAATCTGGCGAAAGAGGAGGAAAGAGTGGAGGGCGTAGTCCTCTGCGCCCGCGGCCCTATTCGAGTACTGGAGCCTTGAGTTGGTTACCCATACATACAAATATCCTATCGATTCAAGAAGAGCGTTGCTCTAAAGGCTGGGCGCGAGGTTTTCAACGTGAACAAGCGAGATCAACAAATACTGCATACAATGGACTCTCCAAGGTCAGAGAGGTCCCAGTCCCAGACTAGGTTCAGCACACCTGTGTCTGAACTTGACGACCATCGTCATCAAACCTCGACAAGACCCCGAGGAGGTACCATGAACAGCTCTCAAAGCCCACAAAGCCCGATTGAAGAACGACATGCTTTCCATAGTGTTGGCAGCGGCGGCCGGTCGGATTTCCTACAGGTCAACGAGGAGCTTCGCCAAGCAGGGTCTATCCCAAGGGACTTCGAGCAAGTGACCATCGATGATGATAGGAGCGGAAGGGGAGAAATCATCTTGGAGCGCAGGGGATCACAGAGTCCTGCTGTTGCAAAGCATGGTACCCTCCGAAGGAGCCACAACCATGCAAGCCGATCTCGAGAATCTTCTCCGTCTTCTCGATCAACATCACCCGCCAATTCAGTTGATGCATTCGCCGACCCACGCCGACGAGAGAGGGCAAATACTATTGGCAGCAAGGCTCCTTCAGATATTGACCTTGGTCTTCATCGGTCCGTTTCAGGAGACACTCACCGTCGTAGCCGCCGACCAACTTTCAACAATGGCAGTGTCCGCGATCTTAACATCCAAGAAGATCGTGCCTCTGTGCGCAAAGCTGAAGAGGACATCTGCTATCCTACCCCTGATGTGTCAAAGACTCATCGCATCGATTTCGAAGAGCTTGATGAGTTCATCGCAGAAAGTTCGAAGTCAAGGCTGCGCGGGTTGCACCCAAGCCTCAGCTTCAGCTCTCAAGGGAATAAAGCAACAATATTCAGTGACACACGCAACGCTGTCATTCCAAAAATCATTACCCAGTCATCCGGCTCACTCAGAGCCGGATCTGAATGCGCAATTGATGATAGCGAGACCGAATACCATGCTCACGATGGTGCGAATGAGAAAGACGGAGATCCACTGGGTGCCAGAGGACCCTGCTCGCGCCGCCCCAGCTTCCTAGAAACAGGCCGATATAGCTTCTTCTCCTCCGAAGCATCCTCGACAATTCATGCTCACGACTTCGCCGGCCTCTTCGATCCCGGCGTAACCGCCCGTGACCTTTTTGAAATCCCTGAAGACAGCGGCGCCTGGTGGCTGGACATTCTGAACCCCATGGAGGAAGAATTGCACGTCTTCCAGCGCGCTTTCGGCATCCATCGCCTCACAATCGAAGATATCGAGACGCAAGAAGCCCGCGAGAAAGTCGAGCTCTTTCCCGCCTACTACTTCGTCTCTTTCCGCTCCTTCCGTCAAGTCGATCCCGCCCACGAAGACTACATGCAGCCGGTCAACGTCTACATGGTTGTCTTCCGTGAAGGTATCCTAACAATCACCTACAAGCAATCGCCCCACGCAACCAACGTTCGCTCACGCATCGGCAAGCTACGAGACTACATGGCTCTCACCGCAGACTGGATCTGCTATGCCATGATCGACAACATAGTTGACACATTCGGCCCACCCATCCACACCATCGAGCGCGAAACCGACATCCTAGAAGACCAAGTCTTCGTCGCGCGTACAGAAGACTATACACCAATCCTCCGACAGATCGGCGAATGCCGCAAAAAAGTAATGTCGCTGATGCGGTTGCTCAACGGAAAAGCCGACGTAATCAAAGGCTTCGCCAAACGCTGCAACGAATCCTACACCGTTACACCCCGCGGCGAAATCGGCTTGTACCTGGGCGACATTCAAGACCACGTCGTAACCATGATGTCGAACCTCGGACACTTCGAGAAAATGCTCTCGCGCAGCCACGCAAACTACCAGGCCCAACTGACCGTGGCCTATCTCGCCTCAGGCAACCGCGCCAACGCTGTTCTAAGCAAGATTACGCTGCTGGCTACGATTCTGGTACCGCTTAATTTGATTTGTGGTCTTTTCGGGATGAATGTGCCGGTGCCGGGGCGGAGTAGTGAGGGCTTGGGATGGTTTTTTGGGATATTGGGGATTATTGCTATGATTGTGCTGAGTAGTCTTGCTGCTGCGAGGAAGTATAGGTTTATTTGAATCGAGTCGACTTTTGAGAGAGATGGATAGAGGGTTGGGGCATATAATGGCGGAGGATGTTGTTCATAGGGGGGGAATTGCATGCATTGTTCGTTAGCACTGTTACTTTGCTGTGTTGGCTTCAATGGTTTATACATACATGAGCGTCGAATCAATATATGTTTCATTCATGATGGTTCGTGCCACTGTAAAGAACTTTTTGACCTGAGGTGTGAAAGAGGTGGGAGATGGAGCGATTGGAGCCAAAGTCTTGAGAAAAATTGCGCGCCAAGATTGCCAAAACCAGTACAGCTATGCCTACGAGATGTCATGTTCTCAGCCCCTTTACGGTCAAAAATGAAGCGTTCTCAGCTCATTTGTTCAAATTTGGTCAATGGCTAGGTTGCTGCACATATCCTGACAGACATTGTTGAGGGCATGATTCCCGCAAGGGAAAGTGATTGTTCTATCTGAGTTCTCTCTACGTGTCTTTAAAGTAGAACCCTAGGATGTCTTGTTTCCTCAAGTCTGCAAGTGCCAAACTTCGAGCTAGGTTCTTTTGCAATCTCTAATTCTAGTAGCGACTGTGGCTTCTGCATTCTCCATCCCCATCATTCTCGTCCATTCTCATATTTCGTGCGCACACCTTTCATATCAGTCAGCTTTGTAAGATGCTAATAGTAAGCAAGTATGCAGGCGACATACCTCTCCATCATTCAAACCACTCGTATTGGCATTTACAAGCGGGCTCGACCAGCCGTGACCCTCTTCTCTGACGCTCGTGAGCCACCTGAAGCGGCGGTAGGGTCGTGGCGAGGTACCGTCAGATTTCCTCTCGGCGGGATATCTGGACCAGCATCCTCGCTCAATGCGAGGTTTCCAAACCGTCAATCTGTTAGATCGTTAGTACTGCCCAGCTGTGGTCATATTTGGGGGTAATTGTTGCTTGCCATCATAGAACTCATCCTCATCACTAACATCAGCCAACTGTTCAAAATTGACCTTGTAGCGCAGCATAGCGCCAATACCACCAAAGCCCTTCACAAACTGATTTCCCTCGCTAGAGCGATCAGACACGAATTCCAAGCTCGCGCCGAAATCCTTGTAGCTCTCAGCAAGCCATTCAAGGAAAGAGCCCTGGTCGACGAGATCCATTTCCTGTCCTGTCTCCTTATCCATAAACATCTCGCGGTTAGCTTCCTGGCCTTTCTGGGTATGGACAATGATTTCCGAGCCACTGGAGGATTTGAGGACCCAGCGAGTGATTTCGAGATTCTCATAGACGATCAGAGTCTCGCAAGCGCTGGCTTCAAGGGCTTTAAGCGTGTCGTCGATTCCGTAACAGACTTTTCCGCTGTCGAGATTGATTTCGTCGAAGTATTTGTTGATGAGACGTTTCTCCTGGATGAACTTGACATTGCTCAAAGTCTCCGCTGCCAAGTCTATAGCCTGATTGAACCCATTCTCACCGCCGTAAGAGACGTCGACGACTTTGATGACTTTGCTCTGGAGGCGGTTATCGAACATGTCGGATTGATTGAGGTCGTTTTTGAAATCTGCGGAACCAGCGAGGACAAGACCTGCTACATTGACTTTATCTTGGGAGATGAAGTTCTGGACTGCGAGTTCGGCGACTTTGCGGACGTAGTTGTGGCGTTTCTCTTCTCGGAGACGGGCGAAACGGAGGGCTGATTGTCCACCACGGCCGTGCTTCTTGGGCAAGTCGACGGAGAACTTGTGGATGACATCTCTGGTGTTGCCGCTCAGGGTGCCGAAGAGGGCGCCGTTTCCGTCCATGATGATGAAGCCGAAGGACTGGTCGGATTCGAGGAGTTCGCTGAGGGCTTCGGTGTGGAATTTGTTGTCGCACAAGTAGAGGGAGGTATTGATGGGCTTGAAGGGCTCGAAGTCGATGTTGATTTTTCTTTCTTTGCCTTCGGATGTGATGATTTCTCCGCAGTAGACGACCAGTCCATTCGGGGGGACTTTGTTGTACAGCTTGAGACGCTGTTGGGTGGATGTGATGGCTGAGAGTACCGACAGGCGATTGACACGGGATTTGATGTTGGAAGCCGTGCCCTAGGATGGTCAGAATACGTCGCTATAGGGTGGTGTGAGGACGTACGAATTCTTCAGCCAACATTCTCGCCGCTCGAGAAACTTGATCCTTTGGGGCTGTGATAACAGATGTTAACGTTGTCGTAACAACTAGAGTACGCTTTCTAATAGAGTGAGACTCACGAATGATGAGCGATATCATGGATGTTCCATTTCCTCTGGCCTGCTCGAGCCGCTTGATGAGCTTCTTCACCTTCCATATCTCGATGTTCTTCTCCGCCTCGTTAGCCTGTGGGGCGCTCATTGTGAGCAACGGTATATTATGTCTTGACCCAAGCGTCTGTAGATTGTCAAATTCACGACTGAAGGTGGTGAGATATCTTGATAAAATCCAAGCTGAAACCGCTCTCCAGCGTAGGATGGTGGGACTGGGAAATCTTCGGCGCTTCAAAGCGGTGACGGGTCTTGGCAAAAGTTATCTCAATCATCACTGCTCCCTTTTGCTCATTCAGGAATTATGCAGTCATCGGAGTCAAGCCATCATCTCGCCAATTCTTCAGAGGTGTTGATTGGCTGGGCCTTATCGCGCCCCTCCAACACCGCAATCGGATCTAGAGCATTTTTCTGTATGCAACTGCGAATTCTATTTCTACAATTGCCACACTTCTCTCCCTTCGTCTCATCATCTGCGCTTTCGTCTGTTCTTACAACTCTTGCTGTCTCTTCTGCTTGGCCTTTGTCTTGTCAAATCAACGATCCGGTGCCTCCTATCTCATACCCGCTAATAACTTCCACAAGAGCTTAATTGAAGCTCGGAACTGTTTCTGCTCTCTCCCTTTTCTAGACGAATATTTTCGTATTCTTAAGCTCCTCCATCTCCCTCCATCTCCAAGCCTGGCCACCAAGGTATGATCGAGGTACAGTAGTGATGTGATGCCAAGCCCACCGTCCAAGAAGCCCATGAATTGGGAGGACTATGAGTACGGAAGATCCTCAAGACATGGCTCCGAGACTTCTCTCGGAAGTCATGTGCAATTCGACGCTCCTGCTTCACCTCCTACCTCAGGTCGTCTGAACATTCCCCCTAGAGATAGTAGCAGTGCCGCAGAGCATGGCGATTTGCATGATCTGCGTCATCGAAGGTATGCTCCGCTCAGAGCAATTCACCACCTTCCCCCAGACTTTACTTCTTCGAGTCTTTATGCTAATTCGGTCCTGCGCTACTCCCAGATCCTCTATCTCGATGCGAATCAACTCCCTAGCACAAGTGGGAGGAGTCAACAGCTTGGAGAACTTTGCTCGCTCTTGGTCACGCGCTGCAGGGTTCGTTGAGATACCTGCCAGAAAGCCATCGTTCATACTGTCCAAAGAGGATGAGGAGATTGGTCGGAAATCAACGTCGCCTATATCTCCTGCAGAAAACAGGTCGCTGCTCAGACAACAACTAGACACAGAGGGAACGTCGTCAGAGGTCTTTGAAGAGGAGTCAACCTCTCACCTGCCAGATGAGGAAGCTTTGCGAACACACGAAGCCGGCAAACCAACACCGGAAGCTTCGAACGATATTCTCGATCAAGCACCATACCTTTCATCACCGTATGCATCTAGTGCTGGGGGTATCTACGGATCGCTGTCCTCTCGGGTAAATGAGCCGTCGATGCGGCATGCGGGGGATCTATACCACAACCAGCAATTGAAAGGCCAACAAGTTCCTGACAAGGAAACGGAGCCACTGCTAGTCAAGGTCATAGAGCAGAAGGACGGCCAAAGAGTGCAGATTGTCGTAGGCCAATCAACCCTACCTCAAACTGTCTTCAATTCGGTCAACGTTCTAGTTGGCGTGGGCCTTCTCAGCTTACCGCTGGGAATCAAGTATTCGGGATGGCTTATTGGAATGCTACTTTTATTCTTTGCTGCCGTGACGACAAGATACACAGCTGGGATCCTTGTTAAATGTCTTGACATTGATACTTCGCTAGTTGGATTCGCCGATATCGCTTGGAAGGCCTTTGGCACCAGGGGTAGCTTAGCCACTGGTTTCCTCTTTACCATTGAGCTCCTCGCAGCATGTGTGGCCCTCGTCGTACTCTTTGGTGATAGCTTTGACGCTTTGATTCCTGGTTGGGGCGTGGTCTCGTGGAAAGTTTTTGGTGGGATCGTCCTCATTCCTCTGAGCTTTGTTCCTCTTCGATTCTTGAGCTTTACAAGTGTGCTGGGGATAACAGCCTGCCTCGGAAGTGAGTTCACATCCTTCTCGAGGCATACAAATGCTAATATGAGCCTAGTTGTGACTTTGATCTTCGTCGACGGCCTCATAAAACCACATTTTCCAGGATCCCTTAGGGATCCTGCACCTATGGCTGCTTTGTTCCCGCAGCGATGGTCCACCTTACCGTTGAGCTTTGGTCTTTTGATGTGTAAGTCTGTCCAAGATGACGGATGATGAAACCTACTAACATCCTGCAGCTCCATGGGGAGGTCACAGCGTGTTCCCTAATATCTATAGAGACATGAGACATCCATGGAAGTACAATAGAGCCATCAATTATACCTACATCTTCACTGTACGTATCTCTGGGGGAATTTGAACGAACCCTGCTGAGTGTAGCCTAGTACACCCTTGACGTCCTTATTGCAGTTGCTGGCTTTGCAATGTTCGGCCAACAAGTACGCGATGAAGTCACATCGAACATTCTCTTGACAAAAGGCTACCCGCACGCCATTTCCGTTTGTATTGTGGTCTTTATTGGGATCATTCCTCTGACCAAAATCCCCTTGAAGTAATTGTACTCCATCCAAGGGCTCTCAACTGTGCAGCGCGGCTTACAATTGAACAGCGTCGCCCCAATTAACAACACCGTCGAACGATTCTTCGGCCTTGATTCCCGCCAAGTCTCCCAATCCTCAGGTCTCGTCGGCCTTTCAGGCTACACTCGCGGCTTCCTAGAATGTGGTATCAGAATCCTCACCGTCGTCGTCATCGTTGTCCTCGCTATACTCGTCCCTTCTTTCGATACTGTCATGGCTTTGTTGGGTTCAGCGATGGCGTTCAGCATCTGCATTATACTACCTCTGGCATTCCATCTAAAGCTATTTGGGAGTGAAATTGGAAAGGCGGAAAAAGCGTTGAATTGGTTCTTGATTGTTATATGCTCGATCATGGGTATTGTTGGGACTGTTTGGGTGTTCTTGCCAAAGCATGTCAGGGAGAATTTGGATAGGATGGCATGACGGCACATATTATAGCATATGTGGTTTCACTACTCACTATACTTCACAAGAAGGAGCCATTGTCGACATCGTCCATGTTGAAAGAGATTACCCTCGTCAGTGCTGTTTCCAGGCTACGTGTCCTCCAATATCTACTAGATTGGCATTTGTTGCGAATACTACGCTTATGAATCTTTCGACATAGATTCCAGGAGGAGCGATTGCGCATATGCAGTCGCGTTCCTGGCGGTTAATGAGCCTGCAAGTTGATGAGTTGAAATCCTCTTGGAGGCGCCGGAGCTTGAGTTCCCCGTGCGCCGCCGGTTAAGCCCCAAACGCCAATCCAAGTCGCAAAGCAATGAGGAACCTACAGTGTACCTCTTATCACTTAATCGAAACCTCAGCCTTGAACGGAATACGCGTCCATTTTCGGCCACCGCAAAATCGTGTCTGCGCCAAACCTCAAAAAAAAGAAGGAATGCTGAGAGTCTTTACGAGAATGTCTTATGCTCGCTGGCAAGGATGCCATTCCTTCGCCCACCGCGCCACTTAGGAACAGGAGGATCAGCTAAAAGAAATCCCAGCGCTAACATGTTATAGCCGTAGCCCCCATATTAAGGCTGAGCTTTCTTGGCCCTATTTGATATTGGTCGCAGCCCGGGAAGGATTGTATCTATGACGCTTACCTGCATAACCTCATGCAAAGAACAGCACAGCAACATGACTGTGCCGAGCAAAGACCCCGCGTGGAACCCATCTTGACTTAGGAGCACAGCCTTAGTTGCCTATTAATGTGACAATAGTGCAGGCATCTTGAAAGGATTCTGGTGAAACAGATCCTATGCAGTCGGATGTTACAGCTGAGCTTAGGAAGAGTTTCATCGTCTCCTGCACAGACCACGAGGCTGGGCATTGTGCTACCTAATATGTATAAGGATGCCTTAATATCTCGTGTTTGCTCCTTTTCGTTCTCATGCATCTTGAAACGTGTCTTGCTTCACTTGCCTTCTCTACGTGCCGGAAAATACCCAATTGATCTTTCTCCCTCATTATGATGTATATATTTCTCAACATATTGTTTTGCCTTTCTGCCGCTTTCGCATCTCAGGTTCTCGGCTATGACAGTGTTGGTATGAGCGACTTGGCTCTCAGTGGAGCGCACGACCGGCAGTTGAGGGCAGCCAAAAGAAATGATAATCTGGGCAGGCGAGACGTAAAGGGCTGTCTCAGCCATGATC
Organism: Lepraria neglecta; assembly: GCA_033220425.1. NCBI lineage: Eukaryota > Fungi > Ascomycota > Lecanoromycetes > Lecanorales > Stereocaulaceae > Lepraria > Lepraria neglecta. Next base: position 1,556,740 of record CM065651.1, on the reverse strand, counting down.
ACCATTTGCACTATGTTGACGGTAAGATCGCTCACAAGGCTTTGATACCCGGACTGACATCTTTGCCGTGAAGCGAACACTTATGCATCTGATTCCCAATTTGCGGCTAAAGTGGGCGTGGACTTCAAAGTGCCAGCTCTACTACTGGAGGATATCGAAGACCATATCAAACGGGTCGACTGTTTCGTTTCGAGTGTCTATCTATACTTCGACTCATTAGATTCTCTGAAACATGCCCATGAGGAGTTTATGAGCGTGAACAGCTTCCTTCTGATTACCTCTCACCAGGACTGTAATGAAGATGGAGAGCGGGACCCACACATGTGAGCTCTTGGAACGAGTATTAGTGACAAGAGAGACAGCTAATAATAGCAGGGTATCTGAAGCTTTATTGCACTTTCAGGAGCGCCTCATAATTCTCTCTATTGAGCGTGTTCCATGGAAAACGACATTCAATTCTATGAAAGTTGATTTTGGAGAGAGTAAAGACGCTTTCGAACTCCGCGGGCATCCCAGAATTGAAGTCCGAGGAGCAGCGACGACTTCATCTTCGGTATCTTCAGTATCATCAGTTTCGTCGGCATCATTATCATCATCATCTAGTGCGGTCGCCACATCAACTACCGTGGTCTACCCTCTGGCGCCAACTTCTACGCCTAACGCTTTCAACGCCACTGCGAACATCAACAAACAATTTCTTGACACGTCGATCCTACCACCTGATTCATCTCTGGGGCATGTCTCAATCACGGGACCTAAGATGTAAGGCCTGTCCCGTTGATAGTTTTGACCGCTTTGCTAAAATTCCCACAAGACCGGCTAATTTCAATATCAAGTGCAAGAATTGCACCCTTCAAGGAAGTATCGAGCTTGTATCCGGATCTTTCACCGTGACAACGAGTTCGAATGCAAATGAGCCGGTGCAAATGAACATGATAAATGAAACCCTGGACTATGTCCAACATGGCTATATGACATTCAGATCGAATAATTTTGGCGCGCACATTGAGTTTGAAAATTCTGTCAAAGCCAGCGCCGTATTGACTAATTATACGGCGCCATTACCGACTATTCCAATCACACCCTTCCAGGTTTGTGGCAGCCAGTTCAACAGTGTGGCCTGCATAACTAATACAAAGCATAGATACCGGGTATTGCAAGCGTGGGACCTTTATATAAACCTCAGCTCATGGCCGGATTCCTGCTTACTGCTGGTCTGGACTTCACATACGGCTTCGACATGACTGTAAGTCTGCCTTCGCCACGTACCCAACTCATAGCTAACAATTCCCACCAGGTCCCCAACAACTCATCCGTCACCCTCAACATCGGCCAACTAAACCACTCCACCCAAACAGGCTTGTTCGCCACACTCTCCCTTCACCCCTCTCTCCCCAATCTTCCGCCACTAACCTCTCCCCAATCTTCCGCCACTAACCTCTCCCCAGCGACAGCACAACCATCACCGCCCTCCCGTTCCAAGCCGGTGTCCCCTCCGTAGCCCTAACCTTCGCCACCGGCTTCTCCGCGCAACTCTTAGCTGGAATCTCCTTTTTCTCCGGCTCCGCCAACGCAGGCGTAGGCCTCTTCCTCGATTTCCCCACTCTCACGGCCGAGTTCTCGACCGTAAATCGCACTGATGATAAATGCCAGGCTGCTGCTTCGCCGTCTTCTACTTCCACAGCTGATATCACCATCTTCGATACGCTTACGCATATCGATGCGAATGTGGAGGTGGCGCTAGGTGTCGATGCAGAAGTCGATGTCCACTTGGGGGAAGTAGTGGTAAGGGATAATTTGCCGTTTACGGTGCTGAGTACGGGGTATAGTCTCCCGACGGGTTGTGTTAGTTTTGATGCTGGAGCGAAGACTTATGGGGCTCCTACTACTACTCCTTCTTCTACAGCGAGTGCGACGGTGGCGCCTACGAATAAAGCCAACGGGGCGGGAGGGACTGGGACGAGTGGTGCAAGTCTTGGAGTTTCGAATCCGTTCGGGAATAGGGATACTGGGGTGGGGAGGATGAAGGCTGTTGTGGGGCTTCTGGTTACTGTTTCTGCTTGTTTTATGATGTTTTGATTGGATATGGAGGGGATTGAGGTGGGATTGGGAGATGGGCTGACGGCGTTATGAGTTGCATGAATCATGACATGTTCTTGGTTGTAGGCTTGCTGGTTGTACATTCGTTCACTATACCCCGATTTTGATGTTAGCTATGTTAGCTTTATGGACTGTCATTATCCTATCACACTTTGAAACCCCCAGTATCCCTTTGCGAGATTGATGATGTTCAACCAAAGAGACTATCATAAGAAATGGGAGCAGTTGACGAACTGGTAAAAGCCTATCAAATCATGTTCCGAGCTAGGGGGATTTTTGGCTAATTGATTAACAATGGCGGAGATTCTATGCAACAGATCAATCAAGCGTGGGATGATGATCAATTCTTTCGAGGGCAAGTGTCTGACATGGACAACGTTTACCGACTTTTACGACGGATAGACACACACGTCTTCGGTCTGGTGCTTTGAAAACACATTGAGGAAGAAAGTTGCTAGAACATGAGCATTCCTAAGACATTAATATATTTCGGAATTGCCATCGTGAAAAAAGAACATAAAGTTCCACACCAATGAAGCGGAACGTCATCAAACAACTGCCCACACGCCGCATTCCCAACCGTATACCCCATTCCCGGCCCCCCATTACTATTATAATAATTCTCCCCAACCCCTTCACTCTCACTCCCATCACAGCTCCCATCGCTATTAACCAAATAGTGACAATTAGTCCCAAATTATATAAAAGCCGTACATACAACGTATGCGTTGTCGCTGGGGGTGCTGGAGAGGGGTTGCGTGTATCTTATTCCTTTGATAGTGGCCTTGGGTTAGTAATGGAGTTTATGGGGGAATAGTTGGTGGGACGTACCTTGAATTCCGAAGCCGCCGTTGGCTGTGGTGATTATGTTGTTAGACTGGCAGGCGGGGTAGGTTGTGACTGTGGGGATTGAGGCGGTGGATGTGAGGGAGAGGGTGGTGACGAGGGTGGTGGTGGAGGTTGTGGTGTAGCTTGCCACTAGCGTGGTAGTAGTTATATACGAAGCCGGGGCTATAGTGGAAGTTGAAATGAAAGTTGTGAGAGACGTAGCTGTGGCAACAAGGGTGGAAGGCGTATTTGTGATCGTCGACGTGGTCGATGCCGTGTAGGTCTTTGTAACGGTTATATAAGCCTCGACCAAGGTTCCGCAAAGCACGGCGGAATGGTACTGCGGTGGCGAGAACTGATTGCTGCCCTTCGTTGGAAAGGCGTACAAAGTCGAAGAAGTTTTGCCGCGCTTGAGCAATTGCTCACTTTGTGGGGCAAGTCTGCCCTTGATTGCGGGTCCAAGTTCATGTGTGCTGTCAGAGCGCTTCTTGGGCATGTAACTGCTCTCGGAAGCAATGGGGGTTGAAGCCTGGTGACGTAGCAATGGTGCTCGTTCCGAAGATGGTGGTGGTGGTGACGTCCGTTTCTGTAGATGTGATGGCAGCTAGAGAGTGTTAGTAGAGTCGAGAAGTAGGTAAGGTGGCCAGAAATACTTAATGAGGTGCTTGTGAATATGTACGTTTCGGTGGTCGTGTAGGTGTCTGTTGGACTTAAGGTGGCCTTTCACATCATTAATTCAGACCAAGTGCGCAGAGATGGGCAAGAGAATGCTTGCCACTGAAGCGGTCGTCTGTGTTATTGTGCTGGTACTGGTAGTGGCGGTCTTTACATTAGCCTGGCTACAACCCAGGGAAGTAGAATACTTAGGGCGCAGTGATACTTATTGGCGCCGAGGTAACCTTCTGAGTGATTGTAATCGGGACCGTTACAGTAACAGAGGAAGTCTTGACGGAGGCTTGTGATTTTGTGTTGTATTTGGTAGTACAAGCGCTGAGCGTACTGTTAGAAAAGCTGGCAAATGCAGGAGAAGTGGCAGCTAGCAAGGCTGCGAGAAGTGATAGAGGCCTCTGCATCTTGAAAAGTGACGGAAGGAATCTGATCGTTACAGGAAGACAAATTCGAGCAGCTCTAGCTAAAACAATATATGGATTCATTGACAGACCTAGTACATGTATACTCACAATTAAATTTTTTTTCAAGAGAACTAGCAACCTCGGCCATGGATGAGTCTAGACGTATAATTAAAAGGACTCGGCCAGCTACGAGCCTCGAGCTAGACAATGGATACGGAAGTCTAGAGTTGAAGCTCATCCTTCCGATTCCAAAGGGATGTAAAATCTCAGGGAGGCCAAAGCAATGAGCAATGAGAAACCAATAAAAACCCAAAGACGAGGACTTTAAAGAGCCTAGCAGCAGTAGACTGAGTTTAAATCCCGGTCTCGCCACAGGTATCAAGCTTCAAAAGCCCTTCAGCCATGTGGTATACACTGTTCAAGCGGGGTTGAAGCTCCTGCTTTGCCGAGGTAGACTTTTTTGGGACACCATTAAAATAGTCTGCATACTGTATAGAATGCTAATTCTAAAAGGTCTTATTACGAATGGAGGGAAGGTCACAGTATGGCCGTGGTGGCCATAACGACCGTTAATGGCTAATTCTGGTGGAGCTTTCATCCATTGTTGGCAATGTTGAGCTTAGGGCCCCTGAATTGCGCAACATCCTTGGTTACCAAAGCCAATGCTGCAGCTATACACAAGCCCTCAATGGTGCCTGCTTCTCTTGGCGAAAGGTGGAAAGCTATCGTAGATCCGAAAAACCTGTTGTAGCGCGGTTTTAAAATCTGAACAAAGTCGGCTTTTTACTAGATCTCCACCACCAGTAGTCAGAATCGTTCCCAAACGGGCAAAATTGAAGCTCTTGGCATAGTGTTGCTTTTGCCCCCATAAGCGGAGCTCTTACCCTCGCTGTCGCCGCCTACCACCCTCGCCGCCGCCAAAATGCCACCCCTACTAGGCTCTCAGACATGTTTCGATATCGAGCACTATCTCGACCGCGGTGATACAGTCAAAGATATAGTAGGCCGTACTGGTATGACTCAACAGCAGATCTCCAAGATGAAGCGGAACCTGGAGGCGTAGAGGATAGTCGTTATCCTAAATCTAGATAATATATCTAGGCTCCCCTTCCGCGTACACCCCAATTCTGTAGGCGTACACCCTATTATACTACGCGTACACCCTCAGAACGAGGTACATAATCTACCATACAATTTACTCCTAAACAGAGGTACCTCGTTCGCCGCAGATTAACAAAATTCCGAACATATGATATCGATCCATTCAGTCCAAATCGTTCAAAAACGACGTCTTTGCAGCTAAAACTTTTCTCACAGCATACGATCTGATTGGTTGGAGTTTGCATACAAGCTTGCTACCATGCGTCAGGGTCGTAAGCACCCCCATATGCTACCCCATAGCTACCGTAGATGTTGACCGTCGACTCGTTGCCACGAGCTCTCCCACTGCGGGTGAGCCTCAGCGCTGCTGTCGCCACCGCCCGAATGCGCTGACTCTGAGGGCGCTGTCGAGCTGGCTGGCTTGGTGGAGCACCAGCTCCGCCCCGCTCTCCACCGTAGGCCTGCCCCAGTCGAGCTCTCTGGCTTGGTGGAGCACCTCCACCCCCTCTCAGTGTAGATGTAGCAGTGCCTCCTCTCAGTGTAGATATAGTAGTGCCTCCTCTTTCAAAGAACGCGTCAGCCTCAGTATTCACCTCTTCGCGAGCCACCTGGCTTGCTGTAAAGGCGGTGTTTATCCCAGCCAGTGCTCTGGCGGCGGTTGTAGATTCATAGCGATGGGGGTGGGCGAGAATTTGATGTTTTTGATGTTGAAAAATTTGGTATATGGGAATGGGTGTACGCCTAGTGAATACTGGGGTGTACGCGTAGTATAATAGGGTGTACGCCTACAGAATTGGGGTGTACGCGGAAGGGGGGCCTATAAAAAGAGTAGATGGAAGACTTTAGATTTTAGACTTCCGCGCATCTCAGAAACAGCCGCCGAGGCTATCGATTGGCTGCCGCCGCCGTCGATCTTACATATACCAAGACGTGTTCAATCCCGCCGTGCCCGCCTTCTCTACACTGTTCGCATTACGATTGCGGCCTAGTTCTATGTGCGAGAACGGTGCTTTAGCGACTGCATCTATAATATAGCAACCCTTTCCCTCATCTTTATGAGAGCTTGTTAGCATAGGGACAGTCACAAGAGGGAGTCGAAATGTCAGTACCACCCGCAATGCCGCCCGCAAGAGCGCCTCTTCCAGACTCGAAGTATCTTCGCCCCAGCATTCCCCCCTGGACGATGGAGTTGCATCGGCAATTCGAACAAGCTTGTCGATCTGGAGTCCTCGCAAACGTCGCCAAACTTGTCGATACTAGACCTCGCAGCCCAGAATATCTGACCCAAGGCTTGTGCGCTGCAGTTTTCGAGAATAATACTCAAATTGTCGAGTTCCTCCTGAACAAAGGTGCCGCAATCGATCGGACTGTCCCAATGGCAGCGGCACAGGTGAAATCCCTACCCATCTTCCAACTCCTGCTGGAGCATGGATGGGACATCAACGCTCCCGTCATAGGGGATAGGACTGTTCTGACGTAAGTAAAGCAAGAATATTCCAGTCATGCTGAGTCTTTTTGAGCTTATTTCAACATATGCGCTCCGCTCGCTGACTAGTGCCACATAACAGAAACATTTTAGACGACGAGCAACTGGTCAAGTGGTTTCTTGAACATGGTGCACAACTCGACCCGGCTCCTCAATCATCCGATCTCTCTTTTAGGAACGCTTTCACTACCACCTCTAGCGCCTGTTTGAACGTGGCGGCAAGTACATCCAGCATAGCGGTTTTCGATCTGTTGCTCAAACACGCGGCAATGAAGGCGAACAGCACTCCTCTACACAGCGCGGCAGGCAGTGGCATGGATGATGAGCGAATACCGATGATGGCTCATCTGATAGAAGCCGGCTATGATGTCAATGCAACCGATGAGGTGAGAAAAAATTGCATGATTGGGACGCCCCTACATTACGCCATCAGGGCCCAGTCCCTCGCAAAGGTGAAATTTCTCCTGCAGAGAGGCGCGGATCCTCATAAGCCTGTTGGACTGGCTGGATCCCCCTTCAAGATGGCGGAGCGAATGGGGATGGACCAGTTTGTTGGCCTCCTGAAATGATATCCCCAGCTGCGCTTGGATGGGGGCGAATTAAGGCCACAATACTTTCAAGTCAATTTCTCGATGCTCAAGAAAAAGTCTCTGCTGAAACGTATTATGCGTAGCAGCCTTAGGTTGGGCACGTGCCCTTAAATGTCAGGCGCCTTGTACAAGGGTGGCTATGACACCATTTCGGATTCCGAAAACACGTTTCTAAAACCCATTGGCTTTCAACGATCGAGGTTACACCCTTCAACTTCATGGATGACTTGCAGCAAAACAAGGATTAGAGCTGTGCACCGATTCCTTCAGCTTCCATGGCGCAATAATGCAAACATGTGGCACATATGCGTTTCACATTCCAAAATGTCGGGCTTCGACTCAGAGTCATTGAGGAGAATCCTCTGCCTTCCTGAAAGTTGTATAAGGGCTACTGACAGAGCTGCGGTGTCTGGAATTTGTTTCTCCACAAGTAGTACCTAATTACCAAAACACGCATCAAACACGCGGTCTTTCTCTCCAATACTTGCGGCCTTTGTCGCAATCGTCTTCGTCGTTCATGGAGGAGCACAAAGTGCTGGCGATTGTGGTCCTACGAGTGTATCAGGAGTACCGGGACGCTGGGGTACACCGGTAAGCTGTTCTTATCACCCTCAATTCAAAGCCGGTGTTGACGATGACCAGGGATGTGCATATGTCATCTCAGAAGACTTAGGCCCAGGCGCTGCCTGCCCATTTGATTACTGCAGTAAGACCTCTGAATGACACCTCCTTTCCATGTCTAAACACTCACATATTAGATTGCGGAGGCATAAACGTCCCGCTGTTGCCCGAAACTGTTTCCGGTAGCACGACTATCGGCTGCGTGAGCTGGACGACTCAACTCACCGTAAACAACTGTCCCACCGGCCCACCAGTCATTCTATCCTCACCAAGCTCGGTCGGCTCAAATGGCGGGGGAGCCAGTGCTCCGAATTCGTCTCCTAATAGAAAAACCGAGACTGGGAACTCCAGTCCCACTTCCCCTCCGCCGGCTCTCTCACCGGGAGCAACGGTCGTTACGGGCACGGCAGGAGGGCAGATGATTACAGAGACCTTTATACCTACAACTTATACGCAATTCACAACTGTGACGGGTATCATCACGACGACGGTTGTTAATTCTCAAGGCACTACTGTGACCGTCGTTGTTGGACCTTCTGGAGTTGGGTGGACGCCTTTCAATCAACCCACTAACGCACCTGCTATATCGTCGCCATTAGCTCTGCCGTCAGCTGCTGGAAAACCCCAAGCTAGCAGTCAACCTGGAGCATCAAGCCAGACAGTCGTCACAGGCACGGTAGGGTCGCAGACAATCACGGAAATATTTGTGCCAACGACAATTTCTTCACTTGCTTCTTTGGCTTCGACAATAACTTCAACTATCACAGGCGCTCAGTCCAGTACAGAGACTCTAGTGATTGGCCCCGGTGGGGTGGCATGGACGCCTCTCAGCCAGGCACCATCTGGGGTTCCTCAACTAAACCCCTCTACCATACCGCCTGGTAATACAAATACAGCTTCCCTCACCCAGCCCAGCAGCTCACCGACCATCACCAGTGCACCGAATACTGGACAACCATCGTCTGTCACTACATCAGCTGCGGCTCAATCCTCAGCGTCTGGAGCTCTCGACGACCCAAATCCGTCCGAGACTACTATCATCGTTGGCGGTACGAAATTGCACTACAGTAAAGAAACAATTCAGAGTCTATCCACTATCACAGCTCCTACTACAATCACAACCCCAATGTAAGTCAAACTAAGATTTGAAGGATTCGTGAGCCCAATTAACTTGCATGTAGGTTAGAGACCAATAAAGACGGCAGCATTTTCACCGTTTCTGCCGCTGCTATCATCATCGGACCTGGTGGCACCTGGTGGAACGGAGGCACTGGTGGATTCGGAATTCATGGCCCTTCATGTATATGGCCTTTCTGTCCACCAGGAGGTGGAGGTGACGTCGGTGGTAGTGGGTCTGATAGTGACCCCACAGATCCTAATACCCCTGGGAGTTCCGAGGAACCCAGTGATCCTGACGATGACAAAAACTCAAAGTCACAGGAGTCGCAAGGCACATCAACTCCATCAACAACCATCACAAGTGGGACGACTTCATCGAGCTCGTCGAGCTCGAGTTCCCCCTCTTCCACAGCTTCTGGCCAACCTTGCTCGCCGGATTGTGCAACTTGTAATGAAAATCCCACGAAGTTTAAATTGAAGATGCCTAGACGTGGATTAAGCCATCGTACACTGAAGCCGCCCGGAAAGAGTTTGAATAAACGCACTTTGAGAACCCCAGCAGATTATGGCGGCAACGTCATGAACTTCTTGCTCTCCGAGTACAGCTTTGCTGAATGGCTTGATATTCACGGCACAAATGGAGGTCCCTCCACAGGATTCGCCAGAGGACTCGGAAACCAACGCTACGATGCAGCAGTCCATGGGCTCTTTGGCTGTACTTCGGTGGTCGTTGTATCTCAGGCGGGAATGTGGATATCACATTTCTGGGAAATCCCTTCCTTTCGAGCCACACAGGAAAATTGGGGTCAACCAAGAACTGCTCCAGACATTGTCAACTTCAACGATCAGGTGATCAACCAGGTACAAAATGGCGGACGCGATATTTCTGGTCTAAGGCAATTCGCAGTGGCTGGGGGTGAATTTGATGCCCCTCAAAGACCGGTGTGGGCTATTGTGACTCCCAGGGATTTTTCTGGAGTCGCAGGATCATGGAGATACGAACCAGAGGTGAATCAAATCAAAAGTGTGCTTAACACCCTCTTCCCCGCCGCTCCTCCGATAATCATCGATTATCAGCCCAGGCCTAGCCTGAACGATCAGACGAACACTGCGAGTGGAAAGATCCTCTTCCAGTATGATCCCTTCCAGGCTATGGTTGCGGATAACAACAATCCATGCAATGTGTACCAGCAGGCTATGTTTCGATTATGGGTTGAAGACCGGCCCAACTACGTGTGGCAGAAATATTGGGCTGCCGAGGCAAACCAGCTTATCACCGACTTTTCGAACTATAATTCACACCGTAAGCGCGGCAACGGCCCTGCGTGCCAAATCCCGTCGAGTTTGATTCAGGCAAGCACAGAATTGAGCGGTGTAGACATGACATTCAGTACAGCCCCAGACCCAGACGCAACGCATTGGGTTACACTCAGTGCGTTGTCCGGAGCCACGAGTGGCGCACCTTTCCCTACTTCCTCAGCTTCAGCAACAAGTCTCAACTGCATGACGGATGGCGCGCCTTGGTTCAGTCCAACAAGGCTGGTTCCACTTCTTGACAACTTTAATAAATCACTACTGATATCCCCGGTCGCATACGAATCTCCGAGGGCAGTCCATTATAAAATGCCAAGCCATTCATACGCTGCCGAAGAGGCATTCTGGACTAAAGGGGTGATTTCAAGCCTGGAAAGTCCACTAACATTCGATTCATCGGCTGGAAAGCCGGTTGCCAGACCGAAGAAGAGGAGACTCAAGAACATGGTACTGTGGCAGATAAGGTGCTCTGTATTGGAAACGAGGGATATTTTGCGGATAGGAGTGAGGTTGTAACGGAGTGCTTTTACAAACTAGAACAATTCCACGGTCTCCGAAGGAATCGATTAACATGGGAAGAGTGCCATAAGAAAGGCGCCGTATTATATCGAAAGTAGCGCACATGGTAGAAGTTGTGGTGAGTCGACGGTTATGTTGGAGCACTGGAAATCTAAGAGCATTAGGGAAAGTGCCAACGAATTATTCGATGACCCGTAACACTTTCGTGTTGTTGATTTATTTTAGGAAATGCCATGAAACATCGATGTTATTTCGATTACTGCGGCCCAAACGCTATGCGTCTCGTTTTGAGTCTCGATTGTTTCATGGGCCTCAAAGCCAATCTTCCTGGAGGACTCGAGCGAATTCATAGAAGCCACCTATGCCGCCGAGACCGCTGCTGCCTAGATAGGTGCCTTGGTGCCTTAGTGCCTTGGCGTTCATCCAACACCTACCCGAGCTACCTTATCATCTCCCTCCTAGCCAGCTACATCAATTGCTCTTGTTGCAAGATACTCCTCAATCCTTTTCTATTGCTATAAAGAACCTTACAAGACACAGAGAATCAAGACATCTCAAAAGTCCTGACCAGGGTTGACCAAGCTTCTTAGGAGTATTTCCTGCCACCAGACATTCTACATCTTAAAGCCTCAATCTATTAGACTACGTCTTGGAACGACACTTTCACCACTGAAAGCTATTTCGAACTGTTCCTTAGGTCTACAAAATGCCGATCGAAAGATTTATCGGCATCCTCTTCCAATTTACCCTGTCAATCCTTGTGATTACTATCATGATTGTTACAGGCTTGATCGCCGCATTGTTTAGTGGGAAAACCAGACTGCAAGGACCACTACTAAGGTGCGTTTCCATGTGTTACAGGCTACTTTCGATCGGCTAAGGCGGTAAATAACAACGATGTATAGTGCTTTGCTAGTGGGAGAACTCTTCGGAGCAGCTGTCCTGATCCTTAGCTGCATCGAGTGCATCCTGTGTTTCCATCGTCCTTACAATCTCCAACCCTTCGGTTACTTCGTCTTTCAGTGCACTAAGCTCGTGCTATGGATGGTTATCGTTCTGGTCGTTTTTGGATTTTCGCTCAATACCTCCTCCCCGGAAGAAGAATCTTTGTTACGAGGGTCGACAGGGGTACTCATTATTGTGCTGTGAGTTGCTACTACTTTCCGTAGCCGGCGATAACTACTTGCCTTTAAGTAATGCTGATGCGTGTAAAACAGCGTTCTTTTCATCGTAAATTGCGTTCATACCTTCTTCGTCTATCGAAATCACGACACGGACAATAGTGGCGAGACCAATGACCACGTCAACAGTAACGAAGCCACTACTGACAACCTGCACGAAAGTGACGAGACTAGTCCGCTGCTTCAAGTTCGTACTTAGGCAAATATAAACGTCGAGTAAGGGTTAGACCACGAGTGACAAGTCGGACAAACGATGAATATTAAAGTAGGTACCATTATATGCTTATCTAGCTGATGGAACAGAACGGATGGATCTAGGTTCCATTTTGTCTATTCCTGATGTCAAGCGCCACTATAAATATTGGAGGTACCATGACAGGCGCCGCATCCGGATCATCTACCACTGTTCAGACGTAGCTCATTACAAACATAATCTATGCTCCTACTTAGCATCATGATAAATTTCAGCACAGGCTATGCTTTCACAACTGCGGAGCTCGGCCGCTATTTTGATGTCATTTGGTGAAGAGAGCACAGATTATAGGCGTAAACAAGCTGGCGGTAGCCCCCAGAGGGTGCCACGCTGTGGGCTTAGAGTGCCGAAGCCTCTCAAATATATTATATCTATTGCATATTAGGCACGGCAGTACCATACATACAGAATCACCACTCATCAGGAAGTGTGCGCTTTTTGGTGTAGTGGTAATTGCAACAATACCTGGCAATTACTTAAGTAACTGACAAGTCAGCACAGTCGAACCTCAGGGTGCTGAGCCTCGGACCACTTCGAGAGCGGGTTAGTAGGCATGTTATTACCTGGAAAGAGAGGCTGTGAAAAGGCCGAGGGGTGACAGCACAGTATGCAGGGATCTCATCGAGCTTATCATAGCTTGGTCAGCTCTTTACGAACAGAACATAATTTCATATTATTCGCTCGAATTCGGATCCATTGCCATTTCAGCACACTACCTTACTATCAGAAATTGGTAGTAGATGATCTGCTTCTGTATCCTAACACCCGGACACATAGAACTCCATATGGAGTTCCATGTGTTCTACAGGTTGCATCGGGACAGTCACCCTCAGGCACTAGTTGGCAGTCCCCTGCACCGCTAAATTGTTAGCACGGCGCCACATACATTGCTGCCGCCTACGCCTACTACTACTACTACTACTACTACTACTACTACTACTACTACTACTACTACTACTACTACTACTACTACTGGCGACCTCTCTATATGTTACTGTCGCTACCATAAGACCTCGCTGTCGCCAGACCGCGGGCGCCGAAGCTTAGGGTGGGGTAGCAGGCTTCTATACTTCTTAATAAGTTATCTACCTATATAGTCTATAGCGATAACCCTAATAACTCTGCTAACTGTGATACGTCTTCCTTTCTTGGTGCCTTCCTCTTTACCTCCTTCTTCGCCGCCGCTGCCGCCCTTTTTACTACCCTTTCCGCCTTATCCTCCGCGTTATGGCGTGCCGATTCTACCCTTTCCTGGACCTTAGTCTTCTTCCGCTGCACCCCACGTGCACCCCGGGTCTCTGTCGCTGCTGAGGAGGTGGGAACACGTAATTGAGAAGGTAATTAAGACAGCGTAAGCTGCTGGGATCGCCGTTCGGGTATAGAGATAAGTGGCGGGGCACTGGGAGCAACAGGGTTAAAATCGTCAATATTTTGGAAAACATCATCTAAGAGGTTATATTCTAAGTCGGAAGAAAAGGATACTCGGCGTCCTTTACCCTTAGCTGATTAGCTTACGGGTTGGATATCGTCGTCAGAGGGTAGTTGTTAACGATCCTAGGTAGGTTGTATACCAAGAAATTAGATATTACTGTCGCTATCTATACCGTCTACCTCCAGATCTTGTACGGGTTCTCCGGCTTCCCCGGCTTCCCCGGTACTAAAATTTGACTGCTGGGGCTGTTCTTGCTCCATGGTCTCTGTATACCTAGCCACCCGTTTCGCCTCAATTGATGCGGCACGACGTCGTCGGCGTGCCTCGTTTTCTTCAACCTCAGCTACCTCCCGCCCGGTATATGCTCGCCGCCGACTACCACCCTTTTCATACTTCAGATCTTCTTCCCTCTTCTTTACGTCTGAAACAGCCGTTGGCAACGTATTTCCTTAAGTGTATTCCTTCGTAAATACCTCATTAAACTTGTTCAGGTGTTTGTCAACCTCAGCAGTATATAATTCGCTAAGGTGGGCCTGAGAAATCTACTTATGAAAATCATATAACTGAATAGCAGTGTTTTCTAGTAGGGTTAACCCCCTTCTTTCGAACCTATCACCTGGCGGAGGAGGTCTTGTATATGATAGTCCGGGTTCGCCGTCACTACTGCTACTGCTTTCGGCCCTATCCAGGTCATTAGTCCCCGTTATAGTATAGTAGTCGGTGGCTGTGATAGTAGGATCAAACGTTATCTTCTACCTAACTACTACCTCCGGGGGTTCAAAAAGCCAACGCGGATGTATAAGCGAAAGTAGTATTGGTATTACCTCAGGGATACAGTTAAACAGCTAGCATTTACAGGGTAAGCTATACTGCTTTAGCAAATCACACCCCTTTTGGCAGCATCCGCCCTCCGGTGGATTATCAGCCTTCGGTTTGCCGTCCTTAAGGTCTTAATACCACTTCTTCGCGGTAAACTATTCCCGAAGGACTAAATGTTATGAGCATACCCAACTGCCATATCCAACTGCACTGCTAGCGGCCGCCTGAGTCAGCAACCCTGTTGGGTTTAGCGCATTAGTCCCTTTACTTATATTTGCAACACCTATACTTTTAATCCTTAGTTAGTTCTCTTATCAATACACCTATATTTGTTAGAGACCGCATAGTTATCGATCAATATAGGTGCTATTTGACTAAAATAACTAGCTAAAGAGGCCAGATACAGTGGTGAGCGAGCATAAGTAGACCGCAGTGTGCGTACTAGGCCCGATAGGGCATAGTGGCTTGGCTTGCTGGCAGGCAACACTGGGTATGCTCATAACAATATTGATCGTATGGCACGATTTTGCTAAATACTTGCCTACTTGTATTAATAGACCGAGGGAGGTTCTTCCGCTAACGATTTAGCTCGGTATTATATATTAATACCATCTTATCCGCCTTATCGGCGATTCTTTCGACCGCTATAGCAACGGGAGTATTGTTACGAACTACACCTGAGGCCAGTGCAACCGTATTAGGCCTAGCGCCTTGGCACATCTTAAGTACCTGTTGCAATTACCGCTATACCAAAAAGCGCACACTTCCTGATGAGCGGTAATTATTGTATATATGGTACTGCCGTGCCTAATATGCAACAGCACCTCCTGAACCTGCGGTCTGCCAACTATAGATAGCTCTTTAGTATTAATATCCTATTTACTACACCCCAAGACCTAGTCTGGAACGTACCTTAACAGCTAGTGCTATTCGCTATAAAACCGAATAGAGTATTACGCTTTTGCGTCGATTATAGAAAGCTTAATACCTTAACCAAACTGTTACGGCCCTGGTCTGACCTTCTATAGTCTTCCACTACTAGCCCTATTGGGCCTAGCTTAGGGGCTACCGCAGCCGCCCACCTATATAGATCCTCGTCGCGCCTATATAGCCTTCCTTCCTTAGATTCCATATTATCGTCTACTCTATCCCTATAACTTAACTCTAGGCCGGCCCTTGATCTTTCTTCTAATAACAGATTATCGCGATATTCGGAGCAATTCCGCACTTGCAGCCAATCAGAACATCCCTTTAGAGCTGCATTTCCTCTCTCGGCTAGCGCCTTCAACCACCAAAACTTGAATACGCTGCGTACTTCTTCGCAGTAATGCCCCGCGCCACATACGTCATATGATATCGAGATGATTTCATAAGTTTTAAAGTCAATCATTAGCTTGCTTGCGCATCAAGAATTTTTAGAATCGGCCTATTTGCGCAATAGTTATGAGCAAAAGAAGCGTTTTCGCCATGTTTTGCTAGCACCGCGAGCTCGGTGGCAAATGCCAAGCATTGAGCTGAATGCGCACCGTAACTTCTTTGCAGTACTTCCCCGCGCCACATACGTCATATGATATCGAGATGATTTCATCAGTTTTGGAACCAAGCATGCGCTTTCCAACACCGTCGAAATTTTCAAAATCGGTCCATTTGCGCAAAAGTTATGAGCAAAAGAAGCGTTTTCGCCATGTTTTACAGGCGGTACCAGATGCCAAGCACTGAGCTTGGCACCCCCGGACCCTGGAACATCAAAAGTTGAATGCGCACCGCAACTTCTTCGCAGCAATGCCCCGCGCCACATACGTCATATGATATCATCATAATTTCATAAGTTTTGGAACCAGGCATGCGCTTTCCAAGGCCGTTCGAATTTTGAAATTTGGCTAAGGTTTGGCTAAGGAAAGCTCAAAAAACATGTTTTTGCCTGCGGACTTCCCTGAAGCTACCCCCGCAGCCGCCCCCGACGCACTAATATACTAAATCCTTAATAAGTTTTGCCCTATTAGGATTAGGGCTTAACTTTATGTATATAAAATATACTATAAATAGAGGGCTTTCTAATTCCGTTTAAATATTCTAAATCGAGTATAAAATAAGCGAGATATAGTAGGTTTTACGGTAATCTTCTGTGAAGATTACGGGCACTAACTTGTAGTATATAGAATCTCCATCGTTGACTGGCGATGTAAAGCCTATATACTCGTCATCGCGCTTTCCCAAAAGTTGCTGGGAAATCCCGAGTTACCGAGCGCGCCGATAGGGCTAACAGTTACGTTTAGCGGAATTAGTAACTCAATATTACTAATAGTATCAAATCAGCTCGATCTGTAACTTAATACTACTAATTTAACGATATTAGGTTAGTTAGCAATTAGATATTGCTATTAGTATAATATATAACCAATTAGCAATTAGATATTACTATTAGTATAATATCTAACCAATTAGTATATCTATTATATATTTAGCTAGCTATTAGCTCAATTAATAATATAACGCTACTAATATATAGCTACCAGTTTTCTTTTATTTTCATTGATTAATTCTTATATAGTCTATATATTTCTACTAATTAGTAGCTATATATCTTCTATATAAAATGTAAGTAGATAGTCGAATCTAAATAAAGTCTTCTATATATATAATCCGTTTAAAATATAGCTACTACCGATAGCTCCTTTAGTATATAAAAGCTCGTTATTAGTAATATTAATATAAGTTTAACTTATATTTATACTAATCCTTCTTCAACTTCTTTACGGGTTATTTAACTATACTTTCCTTAATTCTATAATAATCTATTATCCGCTAATCCGACTATATCTTCTACTCCTTATAATTCGAGTAAATAACTAAGATAGAGAGTTACGACGCCTAGTTACTAAACTATTAGCGGTACCTAGCAAAACTCTAGTAGATTAGGGGCGTATATATTTCGCCCTTTTTTGCCCTTGTCCGATTAGTATCTAACTTAGGTTTTATACTACCTAAGTAGTGTCTAACTCAGGTTTTATACTATCCGAGTAGTATCTAACTCGGGTTTACCCTATCTAAGTTAGATGAATATTTAGCTAGACGTTTCTCAATATTTCTTCTCGTAGTTTATAGTCTTATCGCTATTATTTTAGTAAAGTATCGCTATAGATACTTAATATCTAACGAATTTGCTCCCTGTCTTCCCTAATAGACTTTATATATAATACCGCGAGCTTAATAACCTCCCTACTCCTTAGCTTATCGAAGTACCCGAATATTAGTAATATACGAGGGCTATAGACTCGATACTAAAGTAAGTAAATATTATACGCGTAAGATACTATATAGCCTACTAATATAATATAGCTATAATTAAATATACTGAAGAGAGGATTAATACCGCTACGGTAATTAAAACTATAGGTTAGTTCTTTATATTAGAGGTTTTCCTTAAGACTAAAGCCTTAACTTTAGATACGGCGAGGGCGGTTAGTAGCAGTATCTCTTCCGCTCTATCGACCTAGATATATTTATAGTATTATCTCTCTTCCTTTTAAGGGTTTTTACTTAGATTTATAGTATTATCTAAGAAGGATTAGGTAGGAATTTAGTATAGATTTATCGCGCTGCCTTAGAATTATTTATTAGGAATTTAGGGTGATATATTATAGTATATTAGTCCTAGTCGATGAAACTGTTAATATAGAATATCTCTTTTCCTCTAACTGTTCCCGGTACTAGATAAGTACTTCGCTCGATATTTAGTAGTCTATAGAAGCGGCGAGCGCCTATTATTCGAGGATTAAGTATAAGCGACGCCTGTACCTTTTTAACTTCGACTATTCTATAGTAGTCTTATACCTATTCTAGATATTAATAATTAAAGACTTCTATAAAGGTAGCCTATATATAAGTAGATTATTACTTAAAGTCCCTGTTACTAAGATCCTTTACCTCTATAATAACTAAGACCTTACCGACTAACTTTCCCTCCTATATAGTTTCTAGGTTTCGACTCTTATAGTCTTATTCTCGGAT
Source organism: Lepraria neglecta (assembly GCA_033220425.1). NCBI lineage: Eukaryota > Fungi > Ascomycota > Lecanoromycetes > Lecanorales > Stereocaulaceae > Lepraria > Lepraria neglecta. The sequence continues at coordinate 1,538,293 of CM065651.1, read as the reverse complement.
CTATACGTAATCTCTACGCTAGATAAAATACTACAAATATTTATAAGGTCTATAGACTACTAAATCCTTATAGAAACGTCCTAAATTAGAGGAGTCCTCTCCTATAGTCTTCTAATATATAAGGCCCGAATAGATATAGACCGGGTAGCTCTTAACCTAGCTGCAGTCTGCCTCCCTTCTATTAATATCTAGGTTCGAGGTTATACTACCTCTGCTTAGTATTTTCGCTTAGTATACCTTAAGAAATATAGCCAGGCTTTAGAGAAACCTAGCTATATTTAGCCATTCAGCTATATCTCTCGCCGTTCGCTAGTAACGACTATCGTATTTATATAGGTATCTTAATATATAGTACTCTTTCGCGTCTACTCGCTATCCTAGTTAATATAGATCTAGGAGGACCCTAGTCTTTATACTTTTCTTATCTTCTTATTTTCTCCTCTAACTAAGTAATATAGGCTCCGTCTCTTAGAAATTTTTAATATCTTATATAATTATTAACTTAATATAGCGTTCGTTATATTCTATTAATTACTCCTAGTAATTCTTAAACTTATTTATTCGGTTATAGTAATTCTTTAGTAATATCGGATATACCCTTTCCGAGGCTTAGGTACTATATCTATCTAGCGGACCGTAGTATCTAATTATATTAATATAATAACTGATACTATAGAATTTAGGAAAGTTAAAAGTTTACTCGCCCGTTCTCTTATTAACTGGCCTATATTTTCGAAATACCTTCTTAAGTAGATTAATCCTTTCTAACGCTATATTTATATATTCTAGTATCGCTTCGTCGTAGGATTAGTATCTTATAAGTATAATAAAGTTAATAATAGCTCGTCCTATATATAGTATATCTAGTTTTTTTTCGGATAATAGAGGAGCGAAGACGGGTATTATAATCTATAATATCTCTTTACTCTCCTCTCCTATCTATTAGCTTAGCTTACTAAACTCCCGAAATTACCTTAGCTTAGTAAATTTAGGTATAGCTCGAAACCAGGCGTCGATTAAGGCTTATACCTTAAGCTTTATTCGTCCCTCTTCGATATACTCTCTAAGCTAGTCTAGAAGGTAGTTTAATAGCCCTTTAACTATTAATTAGTATAATATATTAAATATCTATAGTTAGTAGACGTTAACTACGAAGTGGCCGTCTATAAAGTTAGGCCGGTTATATACTATTATATCTAGTAATACCCTAGGCGTATTCTTATTATACGTTTTTTATATCTATAACTACTCTATAGTCTATTTAGGTATTCGCTTTAGATATATTTTTTCAGGATATAGTCGTTCCTATTTATTTAGCGGTACTAAGTAGACCGGATAGTATTTACCGCTCTTAATCGAGGTTATTAAAACTTATTCCTCGTAGTCGCCTAGTATAGACACGAGTATTAGGTAGTATTATTATATTCGTCTATATATATATATATAATAAGGATCCCCTTTAGCGCCAGCTCCTTAAGTACTTTAAAAGAATATTATTAGTATATTAAGTAAGATCTATATTTCGGCCGGCTTACCCTCGACTATAAGCTCTATAGCGTAGTAATATACCTTAGCTTTTATACTATTATAGACTAATAGTACTAGTCTAAGTAATATTATCCTCGGTCGAACCTATACCCGCCGAATACCTCGATCGAGGTTACTAATAGTAATATAGACTGGCTACGCCTGTTAATCTCCGTGTGTCTATAATAAATAGATCTTATCTAACGATATTATAACCGGTACTACTATTAAGCTATTAGGGAGCTTATCTTATATCTCCTACTACTAGCGGGCTATATATATCTTACTAATAATTAGACCCCCGTTAAGGTTTCGCTAGTATATTAGTATATAGTTAATACTCGAATTAAAAGGTTTATATCTAATAAGAGTTCGTATTATACCTATTATATCGAAGTAGAGTATATAATATATTCTAGTTATCTCGTCCGGTTAAATTAATAGGATACTAAATACTTACCGAGACTATCTACTAGTAGTAGTAGAATGCTTTATAGTATATAGCTTAGCTTTTAGTTATAGAGCGCTATTAAAGCTATAGGGTCTATAGAAAGGTCGTAATCGAGTATCTTTAAAGAAATTATCTATTATACCGCTAGATAGTCGGGCGTTATATATCTATAAAGCTAGGGTATAATTAGCTTCTGAATAGAAAGGGTGCCAGTCCGGGTTCGACTCAGGTATTAACTCGGATATTAACTCGGATAGGGGTATAGATAATAACTCGGCTAGGGTTATATCCTCTTCCTATAAAGGCCTCCCGGTACCTTACTTCTATAGGTAGTACTCTATAGAGCTAACGGTTAAGATAGAGATAGTGTCTATAGTACTTGACGTCGTTATTAACTTCGATTAATCGAGTACTATATCTAGCTTATCTTACTGGTACTAGATCTTATTAGTAGAGTCGGTAAGTTTAAGTAATCGCCCTGGAGTATCGTTATCTATTAAAATAGTTAGGTCCTCCTAGAGGACTTATCTACCTTCGCCCTTACGGGTACTATTACTAATTATATTAACCTCGTCTCTTTAGCGTTTATAAATAGGGCCCTCGACTTTATCTTTGTCGAGGTATACCTATCTCCTACGCGTCTAATTAGGGTCCCGGCCCTTATAGCGTGGTAGATACCTAGTTAGGCCGCTTCCGCTACTATACTACTTCTGGTAATATTTATACTATCGATCTATCTGGCTTAGGCGTAATATAGAGGTATTATTATCAAGATTAACGCGTCTAGATAGGTATTAGTAAATATATTCGCTACTAGATCCTTTAAGCTAACCCGCTATAGGTTAGGATAAATCTATCCTTACGTTACCTTATATAGCCTATTTTTAACTATTACTATTAATTAAATTATAATATATATATAGTAGAGTATCGTCCTATAGAAGGCGTTAATTAATAGATAGTTTAAGGGGATTTTCTTTCTATACGATATATTTAATAAACGCCCCGGTTACTTATCTTATTAGGAAATATAATTAGTTATAAACTTTATAGTATATACCCCTATTACTAAAATATACGTCTAAGTCGAACTTAGATTATTTTTATAATAGAGTACTTAATTAAGACTTATATTTCGAAGAACGAAAGAAGAAATCTAATTAATCTTTATAAATAGATAATAAGTTTTAATACTCTATCTTTACTAGATATTAGGTATTAAGTATAAAGCTAGATATAGTATATTTAAAATCAGCTATTCGCTTTCTATATACTATATATATATATAAGTTCCGCTTTTAATTAATATCTTTATCTATTATATTAAAGCTTACTACTTTCAATCTTTCGATAGCTAAACTTACCTACTTATAACTACTCTAACGTACTATTCTATAGAGAAGGGTCTATATCGCCTAATTATATTAAGTATTAAACTATTTCGTAACGTATTTACCTTACTAGTATTATATTTACTAACTACTAACTAATTACTATTATAAATAAAAACCCGGTATAGACCCTACTAGTCGTATTACCTACTTTATCCCTCTAACTCAGCGAAGAATCCTTAACTTCTCCCTATTTTATTCGTCCTATTATTATTCTTCTTATTATAGACGCGTTAGAATTATCTATAATATTATCTAATATAGCCGATCCTTCTCTAATCGACTCTTAGGTTAATATAACGCTAGAGCCTACGCTAACCGAGGCCAATTTCTATACGCTTATTAGTAGGCTAAAGTCTAGTAATCCGCCTAGAATCCTATAGAACCTCCCTAATATCCGTAGAGGCTTATAGTATAGTAATAGCTTATTTAATACCATCCGTTAAGTACTTAAAGACCGCCTATAGGGTATCGCTATTTAGGGCGAAAACCTTCGAGGTTCTAGCCAGGACTTTACTAAGGTCCTTAACTCCGTTACTATTCTACCCGACTATATACTACCTTTTAGAGACGAAGTAATATATATACTCGTAAGACTACTTAATAAAGTACCTAGAGTAGCTAACCGACGTACTAGTAAACGACCCTTAGAGGAGTCTTACGACTCGTTTAGTTTAAGAAAGCCTAGATACGATAATACCTATACTAAGTAACCCGATTATACTGGACTATTCTTTATACTAGCTCTAGCCCTAGATAATACCTACCCGTCTTATATTATCCTTAGAATCGGTTTTACGCGCGATAATAAATTCTATCTTATCTAACTACGGTATATTATATATAATACTTCGCTTACTAACGCTAACTAGCCCTAGGACTAACTTAGTTACGATACTCTAATCTAGTTCCTAGAAACTAAGAAATTCTAGACCGCCGAAGATAATATCTAGAGGAGTACCCTTATCTATATATCTAATAGGATTATAGAGGTAACTATAAACGAAGATCTATAAAATACCATCCGCGATATATATTTACGTAGTTACCGGCGCTACGAGCTTTATATCGTACAAGGGGCACTCTATTAGTTATACTATATTAATTAATAGTTAGGATATTAACTAATAGATATAATAGTATCTATCGAGGGTAATACGGCCTATCTAAAATAACCTTACCGAGGTAGTTTTACCCTCTCCTACCGCTTAAAATATTCTTCTCTTACGGTAGGACCTAAAGGGAAACCCTCTAATATATAGGATCCTCTAGGTAAAGACTCTACTACCTCTTCTACTAAACCCTCTATCCTAAAGCCTTTCGTCGATCCTTCCCTTCTTACTAATAAGTATACTAGTCTATCTACCGGGAATCTAAAGGAGTCTATAGATATTAGCTCTAGCTTAGATAATAGTAGCGGTATAAATAATAAGGAAGAGAATAATAGAAAGGAAGGGGATTTAATAGATAAGGACGAGTAGAAGGCGTTATAGATTAATAAAGCCTATATAGATAGGACTCTAGGGTTATATAATATCAAGATAGATAGGGTAGTAGTAGCTAGAGTAGCTACGAAAGATATAGAGGCGTTAGAATAGGAGGATCGCGATAGGATATAAGTGCTTTAGCCTCTATCTTATTATTTACTTACTACTAAATACTACCCTAGCGTTAATATAACTAAGGTAGAGGACCGTCTATAATAGTCTTAGAAAACGTAGTAGTATATAGAGTTATTATTCTAACTACAGAAGGGAAACCAGTCTATTAAGAATATACGAACCCTCTATAGGTTATTATCTATTATAGCCCCTAACGGTAAGATAAAAAAGATTATACTATATATTTATTAACTCTACTACGCTGCTTAGATACGCCGGTGTGCTTACTAGTAGGGGGTATTAATAGGGACGATCCCGGCTTTAGTAAGGTTTGTATCTATTCCTAGCTTTTAATAAAATCTACTATTAACTCGGATAATACTAACGTCCGACTTAAACTAGACTCTAATAATTTTTATTATATATATCCTTAAGTATTAACTCTCCTTATAATAGCGCGAGGTTTTTAAAATATATAAGTAGGATTATAAAAATCTCGAATAGTTTAAAGCGTTAATCTATTATACTAAGTATCTCCTACCCTCGAAATTAAAGGTATAGAGTAGTAATAATATATATCCCTCTGCTAATAAATAGGATATTAGTTATCTATATATTAAGAAAAGCGCCGCCTATTTAGCGTACTAAAGTAAGGTATTATTCTTATTATCGTACTAGCGAAAGTAATAGGTAACTAGTTATAAGAGTGGACGAAGATAATTAATACTTAATATCTAATATTAAAGCTATAGTACTTCTATACCTATATAGGCAAAATATATAATAATAATAATACTACTCTACTTATATCGGAAAATACTAAACTACTTCGATATAAAAAGGATAGAAAACCTAAACCTAGATAGAAGCGTATTCTACTCCTTATAACTAAGGGCTCGTATAATAGATATATTAAGGAAGTACTATAGGACTCTAAGTCTCTATTCGTCTATAACTTCCGTATTAGCTAGATCTTTATTAACGAATTCTATAAGATAAGGATAGTAAAGGGTAAATATCCTAAGATAGTCCTTAGTATTAAGGATAAGATTAGTACCTAAGTTCTAGTAAAAATACTAGAGGATAATAAGAACGAGTAGAATACTATAGATAATCGACGTATAAAAATATACTAATTATCTTTACCCTAGGTATAGGGTTTCTCCGCTATACCGTAGATATATAACCTAACTAACTACTCGGCTATAATCTATATAATTGAGTAGCTTTAGTAGTGCGCCGTTAAAGAGTATCGATATATAACTTATAACGAAGTCGAGGTTATTAGGAAACTAACCGCTAGCTACTAAAAGCGAAAGAATCCGGTTAATAAGAGTAAGAATAATAAGAATATTATAGATATAAAGGCTATCTTAAACTCTATCGAAATTAAGCGGATACCTATAACTATAGATATTAATAGGACTATCGAGCTTATTAAGCTACCTCTATACGAGACTCGTTATATTATATACTTACTTAATCTAGAGTAAAAGGTAGCTCTTCGTACTAAGGATTAGAGGATCTAAGATATAGTAAAAGCTAAATATACTAGAGAATATATAATTACTCGCAAGGCTAGCAAGGAGATATCTACGCTAGCGATTAATAACTACTTTAAATACGCCTATAAGCTAGGCGCTACTACTATTATCCTAAGCCTTCTAGAATTCTCTCGGTATAACTACCTTACTCTTACTCAAGACGAGCTTAAAGAGAGGCCTTTATATAACGGCAGAAAGGGTTATATAGATTTTATAGAGTTAGCTAGCCTAATATAGAATTAGGCCAAGATACCGCTAGATAGTATTTATACTAAATATATCGATAAACTTACTAGTAATATACCGAAGTTAGTAAAACTTAAAGAGTTAATCGGCTTACTAGGGGAAGATATCTACGAGCGACTAGAGAAACTGGTTATATTTACTAGTTCTCCTATTATTATATATATTCTAGTAGTAGTAAGTCTATATCTCTTTCGCTATTCTACCTTGACCTTATACTAACCTTACTCTAGTAGTTTAAAAAGTATTTTCCTAGTAAATAGCTATAGTATAGCTTAATCGTACCTTCCGAGAAGCGAGATAAGTTATATATATAGCTATTCTAAGAAGAAGGATAATAAGCGCTTCCTTATCTCTACGAAATATATCCTTAGAACTAGTATTACCCTGACCTGTATATTTAGAAGTATGAATATAGATATAGACTAGATATAATTCTATAATATTTAGTACGATAGGTAGATAGTTCGGTTGTCTTAGCGAAATCTAAAGACGTATAACTACTACTTTATTACGGATAATGAATATAGAGTAGATTAGAAGGTATTATTTAAACAGAGTAGAGATAATATAACGAGGCAATAGATATATAAATAAGCTAGATATTTCTAGCTAAGTAATAGCGCGCTTTTATAGGTTTCTTTTCTTCTACTTAGCGGTACTTTAACTTCGTATAAGATAGATATAAGACTCTTATTACCCTTCTATAGTAATATTAAATCTAATCTATACTAGTTCGGGAAGACTTGAAAGTACTTAGATTACTAGCTATTCCCCTTTGCTTTCTCCTATCTTTAGTAGATATTTCGCGCTATAGTCTTCCTTGAATATCCGCCACCAAAATCTAGATATACTACGTACTTATATACTAAATATAAGCTGTAGGTAAAAGGGAATATAATTTATAGCCCTAACTTGCTAGATTATAATCGTATTTGATACGAACTATATACGCTACTATACTCCTTTATAACGTATTATCTTAAGTTATAATCTTCCTTATAATACCCTTCTATTAATATAGACTCTTTTAACTAAGACTATTATTAAATAAAGGGAGAAACCTACTCGAAAGTCAAGTAGTTATACCTATACTTAATATAGATACTATATAGGGAATAGCCTACGCGTCGAATAATATTAAGTATTAGATAGTATTCGAGTCGGATAGCTCTTAATATCCGAGTCGAATAGCGCTTAATATACTTGGCGTTCGAGTCGGATATCACTTATTATACGCTAATTACTATAGGCTTAGTACGGAATTATTCTTTATATATTATATATCGACCTTTTAATCCTTTCCTATACTCCTTTCTCTTATTACTAATATATTAATTAATACTCTATATCTTATATATATACTCGCTATAGAATACTAGTACGAGCCCGTAGCCGTCGCTACTAATATTTTCCCCTCCTCTCTAGCCTCTTTACCTTCTACTAAATTCTATAAAAATACTAACCCCGGGAATTAGATAGTCTCGGTTATTTCGCGTAGCCTTATAGTTAAATAGGCCTACTATAAGGAGATTCAAGTAGTATTAAAGAAAGAGATAGAAAGGAGATATATCGTTAGTACGTCCCTAGGGATACCGGAGAACTAGGCTAAACTTAGCGAGGCCTTATAGTAGTTAGAAATAGTATTTCCCTCCGTTTTTATACCTAGAATCTCCTAACCCTAGCTAGAGAGTTATAAATTAGATATAGCTAGAAAGATTAATAATACCTATAATTACTATCGCAATTATAGAAGGTATACTATACTATCTCTCTCTACGGATAGTACTCTATATATAGCGCGTCCGCTTACCTTCGATAAAATAGAATTCTATATCCGGTCGATAGAGATAACAGCAAATATACTTTTCTTTACCTCCGATATTATTAAGGAGAAAAAACCTCTAGCTAGTATTATATTAGATAAGATCGAATTTAGAATATTTAAAGAGATTTTATATAAGAACGGTATCTATAATAGCTCGACTAACCGAATTCTTTATTATATTAGTAAAAACGATATTAAAGTTAATTACACCCGTAAATTCAAGGCGGCTACCTTATAGATATATAATATAGGTAAGAATCCTATCTCGTTTTATATTAAGACGCGCCTACGAGGTATATATCTTATACTTTACTTCGATCGCGCTCCTACTAACTATACTCTAGTAAAATAGCGGGCCCGCGTGAAATATTAAATAATAGGTATACCTTACGTCCGTTTCCGCGGTATATTAGTAAACCTAGTTAATTACGGTACACCGATACTACTAAATTATATACTCTAGTATTCTTCTTTATTCTAACTTAGTAAAGGGCCTCTACTTCTTTATATTTTATTCTTCCTATTATTACTATCTCTATTATACCTCTATATAATCTTACTAGGCTAGATATTCTTCTCTTACGGTGTAATCTAAGAATATAACCTATAATATATAGAATCCTCTATACGAAGACTCTACTACCTCTCCCGCTAGATTCCCCGCCCTAAAGCCTTATAAATTCTCCCCCTTAATTAAGTAAGCCTACTAGTATTTCCCACCCGGCCTCTAAACGATCCTATATTTATCCGTTTCGATATAAATAACGGTAGCTATACTAGTAATTAGAAAGAGAAGGAGTAAGAGGAGGAAGGGGATACTATAGAAGAGGACGAGGAGAAGGTATTAAAGGTTAGTAAGGCCTATAATAGCAGGGTTCCGAAGTTATATAATATCGAGATAGGTAGGGTAGTAGTAGCTAGAGTAGCTGCGAAAGATCTAGAGGTATTAGAATAGGAGGATCGCGACAGGATGTAAGTACTTCAACCTCTACCTTACTGTTTACTTACTACTAAATACTACTCTAGTATTAATATAACTAAGGTAGAGGACTGTCCGCAATAGTCTCAGAAAACTTAGTAGTATATAGAGTTATTATTTTAGCTATAGAAGGGAAACCGGTCTATATAGAATACACGAAACCTCTATAGGTTATTATCTATTATAGCCCTCAACGGCAAAATGAAGAAGATTATACTATTTATTTATTAGCTATACTACGCGGCTTAGATAAGATAGTAGGCTTTCTAATAGAGAGGGAGCTATCTATAGGCGAGATTCTAGTTTAGGGATGTCTAAACTAAATTATTACTTCTATTAAGGACTCTAGTCGACTCGGATAATATAGATATTCGACTCGGGCAACGCTAATATCCGACTCTATCTAGATCGAAATCTATATATACAAAATTATCTAATAATTCGAAACGTCGCCTTATTATAATAAGTATCTCTTACTAGAGAGATTAAAGCTACGGAGTTATTACCGATAGAATCCCTTTATTAGTATTTGAGCGGCCGAAAAGAGATAGATTGGCAGCCGCTTTAAGCTACTAGAACACCGAGGACCCCTGTAACCCTCTACCGGATAAACCGTCGGACCGAACATCAGGAACAAGGATCTAATCCACGGCGTTTCTGCGGGCAGAGTACTCTTTCTGGCTCCCCTCCATAAGTAGTGAATATAAATAGAGACGTAGTCCCTCCTCATCATAGTATCCCTTATCGTTTTCTCGCTATATAGGTCTAGTAGGCTTCCGTCACTCGCTTTATATACTAATATCTATTATACTACTATTCCTAGGTAGAGTAGGCTTTACTCACGCGCCCTCTGTACTATTATCGCCTACACTCTGTCCTTAACCGCAGCGCCGTGCGTACCCTCCGTTATAGTAGTAGTATACCATATTAGCCGGCAAAGCGGCGCAGGCACGTCGCAAGAATAGTAATTAGCCGCCGAGTTACTATAAGAGGCTCCGTAAAGAACTTAAAACGAAGGGTTAGACTACCCCGAAGCATTCGGATAACACCAAGAGAAGCACCGCATCGCTTCTCAAGAAGTAGAATAGGTTAGCTATATAGGATTCTCCTCCCTAGCTATCTATAACGGACCGAGAGGCTGACTATATACGATTAGATTCTACTCTAAGATCGATAAATCCCCCGAAAGCTTCCTCCAAACCGCTAACGTAGAAGATTTCAAGATATTCCTATAATAGACCTTAGATTACTACTAGAGAATACGAGCTAGCAAGAGCCTTAACAATTACTAGTAGGTTTTAATTATATATATCCTCGATTAAAGCGGTCGCGAGCTGGATAAGAGTATTAGGAGAGATATAACTAATATAAGAGACCTCGCTATACGGAAGGGACCTCGCTAATATATCCGTCGACGATAGTACAAGAAAGTCCTTATAGACGAATACCAGCTCCGCAGACTCCCGAAGAAGCGGGGCGTCAGTAGTATCGATAATCTATACCATATCCTCTTCTACTACTAGGTATACGAAAATACCGTATATCGAGATAAGCTGTAACGATACTATATTGCTACGGGCATCCTCATAGCTTCGTATTTCGGTTGTCGACCGGTCTTAATATTCGATACTAGGATCAAGTTTAAGGACGAAGATAACGCTCGTAAGCCCGCCGACCATCCCACGGTTACCGGCCATCCGGAAGATTATAGCGATAATCTCTTAGACCAAGACGATACGGATTGGGACGATAAGTAAGCAATACTTGTTAATTCCGATAGCGACCTAGATCACGACGGTAATACTAGCGCGTACAGTAATAACGATAACGATACTAATACCGATACTAATACCGATAGCGGCACCGACGATAGTATCAACGCCGGCCTTAATAATACGGGGTCTCTCCTTTAGAGATATATCACCTTCTTTATTACCCCTTACTGTGTCCCCGGAGAGCCTAACCTCCTCTTCGCCAAGGTAATAATTACCTATACGAAGGGAGAAGATAACTGCCCTCGGGAGTAAGCATTGCCTTTATCCTCTCCGTATATCTAATACTATTACTAATCTATTCCTAACTAGGAAGACGTTTATCGTCGAATGAGAAGATAACCCTCTCCTCTACCTTCTTAACCATCTCCTCTCCCTAGCCCTATATAATAATGTATTCGCCGCTGAGTCGTTGCGGGATATCAGTAATATTTTCCGAGCTAAGATCCCCCCGGGAAGGAAATCTCTGCAGTTAAAGATTAAACGCAGCGCTTTAGACATCCCTGTCTTCCGTGAGCCTAGGGGCGCTATAGATAGATATCGCACGTTACCCACGAAGCTATTATGTTCAAAGATATAGCTTCGTTACCTTATATAACTTAGTCGCTATTCCGGGTTAGAGAAGTCTTTCACTCAGTATTATACCTAACGTAGTTTAGTTAATACTATCAATAGTAAGTCGGTTCTTCTATTATAACCGTCTACCTTCTTTCGGAGTACTAAAACTAATCCGCAGAATTCCGGCAGATAAGGCGCCATTATCGGTACGGGATCAGATTTTCGATCATTAGTCGAATACGGTCCGGTACTACCTCGACCGGGAGGTCTAATTCAATACTATCGCCGCCTTCTTAGGCTATCCTTCCGATAATATCGTCCAAAAGTTAGCCCGGCTCATGATATTAACCGTTGACCCCAACGCCCCGACCAAATTATCCCCTAAGCTATTAAAGTAGGTAGCTAATAGTAAGCGAGTAGTTCAGCTCTGTTATAAGAGTATAGCGCTTATAAAGAAACTCAGGAAGGAATATATTTTTATCCGATATACTCCTCCGAATAATATATTACTCCTAGTAAAGATATAGGCGAATACGGCCTTATACCGGGAAAAAAATAACCGGTAAAACCGAATACTCGAAAAGGCCCGGAAGAGACATTTTCGGAACGCGGACACAAGTATACTCAAGGCCCAGTTTACTAATTCGTCTATCCCCGTGCCCGACGAAGATATCAAGCCTCCGGCTCCCCTTCAATACGATATCCCGGAGCGAAGCAAGATCATCCGGCTGACCTGCGAACCGATAGTCCTTTTAACCGATTATAGGAAGTATACTTAGAGGCTCGAGACCCTTCGAGCCTAGGTCGTATTATATAACCGATAAGAGAGTCGGTACCGCGCCCGGCCCCTATTAACTTACTAACTGATAGAATCGATAACCGCGCTGATTAGGTTCCTAGAGGACTCGGAAGAGGACCAGAAAGACCGCTTTCCCTTGGTGTACAAGCCTATATAATATATTTTCTGCCTCGGTAATAAAGATAAGTCTTACCTAGAACGGATATTTAAATATACTATACCCTACAAGATAATGAATAAGGCTGGGAAGTATTTAAAGAAGTACGCGCCCGAGGATCAGGTCCTATATCTATATCCCTAGTGCGAGGTAGCGGGACTAGTCCTACCTAGTATAATAGGTTTCAAGAATTATACCGCAAGGGTACACAAAATCACTTTGCGTGAGTAGATCCCTCCCGTATATCCCTGTATTTTGTTCCTTATTACATGTTTCTTCCTAGCGATAGTTCAAAAATTAATACGCCCATCTTTTATATACCTCTATTAGTATACTATTATTGAAGCTATAAAGAGATAATAGTATATACGAAGAGTTATCCCATGACACGTGATAAGCCACGATAGAGAGTAGGCCAATCTGCGTTATCTGAAATCGTTAGCCAACGGTCGTCCTCCCTAGGAGGTCCTCGCGGAGGCGAAATTAATTATCTAGATTACACTGCTTTTGGCCCACTTTCCCTACCAGATCAAAATCGGCGCTTCTACTTAAATCTATTAATTCCCTGCTATTATGGTACGGTCTCACTACGGAGGAAAAGATCGCTTTGAGGCTTGTATAGACCTTATATCGAGCTTAAAAACCATAATCATATCCTATTACGTGCTCAGGAGAAAAATTAGCTCCCTGGACTCTGCTGATATTACTATCGGGCTTATATATTCGATGAATATACGCTTAATACATCTATATTAACAGAAAGGTGTTAAATACCCTTTGTTCCGACACAGTTATAATACTTCTTATATATTCTCTAATGAATACAGGTCTTGTATATATAGTCTAGACTTCTCCTACCCTCTTCTTAGCTCCTTAGTTATCTTACCGATTTATACCCTATATTAATCCGCTCTATATCTAGTCCTAATAGCTAAGGTTTATTCGTAGGGATTTATCCCTAATAATAACTTCGCGATATAAAGCGGCTGACGAAGAACGCGCGGTAACGTAATAAATGAATGTGACCTGACTAGTACTACTACCGATGACAATCGTGTCGCCGTAGCTTGCCTATATCCCTAGGCGATATTCGAAAGGAAGCTATAAAATCATTCTGTTAGATAAAGTGAGCCAGTCGTCGCTAATTCCCAATTTACTAGCTAGCATATTTGAAGGTCCGCGCGATCCTGTAGTGGTAGTAAGTAATAGTATCTATAGTAATAAGGATATCAAGTTGCCGTTTATATAAAGCTTAGAGTTATTATTACTAAATTCCAAGTTAAGTAGATATCTAGCGTGGCAGTAAAGAATTTCTGTCGAGCTGGCAAGATCCTATATTTATACCGTTTAGTCATCTGAGCTCGATACTACTCGGGACCCGTCAGGCGAGAATACCACGCTATTAATCCTACCTGAATAACCTTTGAGCGTATACTGACACTCGCCCATCTAGACGTTCTATATTCGCACCGTTTTGTCGTCTAAGCTCGATACTACTCGGGACCCGTTAGGCGAGAATACCACGCTATAGATCCTACCTGAATGACCTTTGAGCGTATACTGACACTCGCCTATCTGGATGTCCTATATTCGCACCGTTTGGTCGTATAAGCTCGATATCACTCGGGACCCGTCGGGCGAGAATACCACGCTATAGATCCTACGTGAATGACCTCTAAGTATATACTGATACTCGCCCGTCTGGACGTCCTATATTCGCACCGTTTTGTCGTTTGAGCCCGATACTACTCGGGACCCGTCGGGCGAGAATACCACGCTATAGATCCTACCTGAATGACCTCTAAGCGTATACTGATACTCGCCCGTCTAGACGTCCTATATTCGTACCGTTTGGTCGTCTAAGCTTAATACCACTCGGGACCCGTCGGGCGAGAATACTACGCTATTAATCCTACCTGAATGACCTTTAAGCGTATACTGACACTCGCCCGTCTAGACATCCTATATTCGTACCGTTTTATCGTATAAGCTCGATACTACTTATAACCCGTCAGGCGAGAATACTACGCTATAGATCCTACGTGAATAACCTCTAAGCGTATATTAATACTCGCCCGTCTAGACGTCCTATATTCGTACCGTTTGGTCGTCTAAGCTCGATACCACTCGGGACCCGTCAGGCGAGAATACCACGCTATAGATCCTATCTAAATGACCTTTGAGTATATACTAACACTCGCCCGTCTAGACTATTAGAACCATTGGTTCTGACAGGACTGTCCTGTAGGACAAGGTCCTACAGACAGGACTAGCAGCTAAAGCGATGAGCGCAACGAGCGACGTGCGCTCATGGCGCTCAAGAATGATAAGCGCAATGAGCGCCGCGCGCTCATAACGCTCATGGGTTGCTTGGCAGGATTTCTTATGTCTATATATACGGGGCTTTGCCCGTTGTTTGGAACAGTGTGTTCAACTTAGCAAACCATTACTTGGTTAATCTTCCTGGTACTCCTTATACTATACTTTACTAGTTATCAATATAGAACGTATTAACTACCTATATATACGAAGACTGCCATTCTACCTAAGTAACTCCTCTCCTACAGAAGTATAAGATATATATACCTATACCCGGTTATCACACCGTTAGGTAAACGATCGGACGTAGGTCGTAACACTTTAAATACCCTAAGGGATAAGTTCTTTAACAACTTCAGGTAGAAACCCTACCCCAAGTACCTTAACGGTTACTGGCCAGAGATACTATACTATAGACGAAGGATCTAGAAAAAGGATCAAGGTTATAGTACCAGACCTGTACTACGGAGACAGGGATAAGCTTAAGCTATAGCTTACGCAAGTATAACTATATCTTCTATTCCAGGGAGACTTGCTCCCAGTAACCAGATACACTACCTTCGCTATATCATACCTACGAGGACGGGCCTAAAAGTAGGTCGAACCTTTCCTAAAGAAGTATATAGAAGATAACGACGAAGACGGCGATATTAAGTCATAGATAGAAAGTATACCAAAGTTTATAGTTGAAATCCGCCGTATATTCGGACCTTCTAATAAGGTAAACGTAGTAATACGTATTATCCAATATATAAAGTAGAAGAAGTCAGCGTCAGAGTTTTCTACTCAGTTTCAAATATATACTACTAAAATAGGCTAGGATAATAATACGCTGATAATAATATATTATTAGGGCCTTAAAGATAATATTAAAGACGAGCTTATAAGATTCGGAGGAGTAATTGATACTCTAGACGGACTTATTGAAAATACGATCGAGATTAATAATAAGTTATTCGAATAATCTATAGAGAAAAGGTATAACGGAGGAGTTAGCGGAACCCGATATAAAGGATTCTTTTCAAAAACAAGGAATTACTAATAAGACTATAGGGAACGTAATACTTATCGTGGTATAGTGCTGATAGAGATTAACTTTATTTAGATAGGAAAGAAGAAAGGAAACTTTAAAGGGAAAAAGTAGCACGGGGGAAAGAAAGTAATTACTTACTATAGCTATAGCAAACTAGGTTATATAGCTAGAGACTACAGGTCGAAGAATATAGTATACCGACCGTAGATTAATATAATAGAAGGAGGACCTCTAGATAACGAGGAAAACTCCGAAGAAATATAGCTACTCTAAGATATAGAAGAATTAAGTTAGGATTCGGAAGACGATACCTTCGAATTAGAATTCAATAAAGAAGTATAGAGGTATTACTATAGGGATAGTAATAGATCTTAATAGTATAAGACGGATCAGGAACAGCGGAAAGCTAGTCCGGAGAGACTAGCGTTAATACCCGAACCTAGATCTACTATATCCCAAGTAGAAGGAAAATTGCCGGAAGTTAACGAACCTTAATCGGACGAAGACGAATATAAACTCTTCGATGAAATCGAAAGCAAAATATAAGGCGTGTTAAATGAGCAATTATCTATAAAACCCAAATGGGACGAACCTATACAAGACTATCGATATAATAGGGAATATTAGCAATATAGCGAAATTCTATATACTGAATGTATATTGCCCGATTATTCAATATATAGGGAAGAAAGGGGCTATCTAGGAAAAGAGCGCACGGTACCTTTACTTAAGAAAGCTTACTATAGAGAAATATAGTAGTATAAGTATAAGGAAGATAGGTACTAGTAGTATCTTGCGAGTAAAAGGAAGTATTACTACTTCCTATACTTTATAGAAAAGTGGGAGAAGGAAAGAAATAATTTACTTAAAGTCTTCAAGAGAGGAGCTTATAACTAAGTACTATAGTATAGCTACCTATACGATAAATATATTCTATATAAGGGAATAAAGGAAGTATACGGATTCCTACTATTATAGGGAAAAGAATAATCTCTTATACTACGGGGAAGTATAAGGAGATAAATACGTTATTCCCTAAACAACAATTATGTTCCGCCTAATACCACACTTATATTATTATACTAGTGAATATTAATAGATAGCGGACTATGGCGATGATAGACAGCGGAGCTATAGGAAATTTTATCTTAAGGAACTTAGTGGACTTAAGCGGCTTACTAACCCGAAAGAAGAAATTATCTTACGAGCTACGCCTAGCTAACGGGTTAGTATTTTTAATAGGAAAAGTAGAGGAGGAAACACTCTCCTTACTAGTAATAATTTAGTAATACTATAAGGAGATTATATTCGATATAGTTAGGATAGCTACTTACAATATTATTTTAGGAATACCTTGGTTAAATAAATATAACCTAGAAATTAACTAGAAGATAAAGGTACTTAAATTCGGATAATCTAGAAATATTACTAGTATTAGACCTATTAGTCGGTAGTAGATGATAATAGATAAGAGAAAGAACCGAAGACCGGTCAAAGTATATATTACTTTATTCTTAAATGATAAGAGTAACTTCTAAGAGAGAAGGCTCGACTCCTTAGTTACTAGTAAAGGTTAGCAGGATACTAAAGAGAGAGCTATTAAAGGAAAAGATAAACCTTCTATAATCCCTCGGGAATATAAACGGTAGGTATACCTATTCAAGGAAGAGACGAGCGTAAAAGTATTACCTAAGTACTAGCTATAGGATTATAAGATCGAACTCGAACCTGGCAAGGCGCCAATATTTAGACCTATCTATATATTATCGGAAAAGGAACTTACTATACTTCGCGGGTATATCGGTAAGAACCTTAAGAAAGGATTTATTCGGGAATCTAAATCACTAGCAGGTTACCTAATCCTCTTCGCGCTAAAGAAGGACGGAAGCTTAAGACTATACGTCGACTATTAAAAGTTAAACGATATTACTATAAAGAATAGGTATCCTTTGCCGAATATTAGCGAGCTATAGGATTGGCTCGGCAAGGCAAAGATATTTATAAAACTAGACCTTAGGGGTATATATAACCTGATTCGGATAAAAGAAGGCGAAGAATAGAAAACTGCCTTCCGAACTAGATATAGCCACTACGAGTACCTAGTAATACCGTTTGGACTCACCAACGCACCAGCAACCTACTAGGCACTTATTAATAACGTCGTATAAGCACACTTAGATCGAACAGCGATAGCGTACCTTGATAATATCTTAATTTACTCTGAGAAAAAGGAAGAATATATTAAGTATATACAGGATGTTATCGAATACCTGTCGCAAGCGGGACTTCTCCTTAAACTAGAAAAGTGCGAATTTTATAGGGACTCTATTAAGTTCCTAGGATTTATAGTTAGTATAAAAGGTATTAGTATAAGCCTAGAAAAGATCAAAGCTATAGCGGAATAGTCTATACTACAGGACGTTAAAGCAGTGTAAAGTTTCTTAGGATTTGCCAACTTTAACAGGAAGTTTATCGAGGGCTACTTAAAGAAAGTACTTCTACTTACGGATATTACCAAGAAGGATATTGGATTTATATAGGGACAAGAATAATAGAAGTCGTTTAATATATTGAAAAAAGCATATACGGATCTACTAGTACTCTATACCTTTTAAGCTAACGAACCGGCTCGTATCGAAATAGATACCTCGGATCTTGTAATAGGAGTATACCTTTATTAAATGAAGGACTAAAAGTAGTATCCGGTTACCTACTTTTCACGAAAGATATTAGTAGTAGAACAAAACTATAATATACACGACAAGGAACTACTTGCCGTAGTATATATACTTTAGAATTAGAGAGTGTACGCCGAAAGCTACTTAGACCTAACTATCTTTACGGATTATAAGAATCTTCTGAATTTTATAATAACGAAAGAGTTGAATAGAAGATAAGTTAGATAGTTAGAACTACTTAGATAATATAAGTTCAAGATAACCTATACCCTAGGAAAAGATAATAGTCGAGCAGATGCGCTTAGTAGGCGATTAGACTATATAGAAGAAAAGAACGTTATAGAACGACTAATCCTAAAACGAGAAACCGATAGATTATTAGTACTATACCAGGTATTGGTAATGACCCTTCGTATATTAGGACCTGATATGACTGATAGGATCGTAAAGGCCTATAATAACGATATATTTACAATAAAGCTACGGCAGGACTAACTAGATTTAGTATTACTTAGATATTAGGAAAAAACTTATTTACCTGATATATACGTTGAAGAAGTAATCAGGGATTACTACGATGACCCTTTACAAGGTTACCCTAGAGTATCCAAGACTATAGAACTCTTAGGACGAGGATACGCAGCGCCGAAACTTCGGACACGCGTTAAACAATATATCAAGGAATATATTCAATGCCAGCAGAACAAGTCTGCACGATACGCCAAGTACGGGCAAATTCAGTTTGCGCCTGTACTAGAATTACTATAGGATAATGTCATAATAGACTTTATAGTCAAACTACTACCTTCGAAGGATCCGGCTACGCAGGATACCTTTAACTCAATTATAGTCATTATAGATAAACTTACTAAGTATACGATAATAATACCATTCAAGGAGATATATAAGGCAGATTAGTTAGCCTTTATACTACTCGACAAGCTGATAAGAGATTATAGTATACCTAAGTCAATAATATCCGACAGAGACAAGTTATTTACTTCTAACTACTAGAGAACGCTGATAGTAGCGATTAGAACTAAACTTCGGATATTAATAGTATACTATCTATAGACTAATAGATAAATAGAACGTGCGAATTAAATAATGGAAGTATATCTCAGATACTATATGAACCTAAAACAAGATAACTGGGTTTTACTACTTCTAATAGTATAACTGGTATATAACGATAAGAGATTAGACACGATAGGTCTAATACCATTCTTTACCAACTATAGGAAGAATACGAACATATTTCTATAAACTAGGGATAGACCTAATATAGAAAAAGCCTTAGTTAAGGTAGAGGAGCTAAAGAATTTATATAAGGATATATAAAGGATAATTAAAAGCTTAAATAATAAGTTAAAGGGATAGGTTAATAGTAAAAGGAAGAATATTCCTCAGCTTAAAGAAGGGGATAAAGTATATCTCTTAACAAAAAATATAAAGATAACGAGACCAAGTAAGAAACTAGATTATATTAAGGTTAGACTATTCTTGATCAAGAAGGTAAAGGGGGCCGTTAACTATAAACTCGAGCTTCTACCTGACGCTAAAGTATATCCGGTATTCTATATCTTACTTCTAGAGCTAGCAGACTCTAATATACTACTCTAAGAAACGTTTCACTATAATATTAAGGAAGAAACAGAATATAAGGTCGAGAGGATCCTAGACAGAAGAAATTAGTTCTATCTAGTTAAATAGAAAGGGTATAACGAAACAGAAAGTACCTGGGAACCTCTTAGGAACCTTGCGGGGAATTACGGGGAATACCTATAAGAGTTTTATCGGAGACAAGAGAAGACCAGTCGAAGCTCTCGGGGCCCTCTGGGCCGGGGGGAGGTCGAACTGCTCGGAGCCGACGTTGAATATTAGACCATCGGGAGTGTCAGAAAGGAGGCCCTTATCTCTCTCCAACTCCTCGATATTCTGTAACTCGCGCTCGACTAACCTTTTCTCTTTATCCTAGACTCGATTGAATTAAGATTAAAGGCGTATAAGTTTCGCCTGCGTTTCCTTTATTTCTAACCAAGTATCGTCGCATACTTTCTTAATACGACGCATCTCGTTGACAGATATAACTAGGTTATACTTCTTGCCTGTAGTAATATAGTTAGAACAACGGTCTAAACGGACGCCTACTAAGCACTACTTATTACCCTTCGTACAGAGAGTATAAGGACGTATTACGAATCTAGATAATTCACCGGAAAGCTCTTTACGACGGATAAGGGGATCTTTAGAACGGATATTTCAACAAGGAGGCATAAAGGACGGATAGTTTCTCGGGACGAGAAATCTGGAGGAGGGGGCTAGTGTTAGAACCATTGGTTCTAACAGGACTGTCCTATAGGACAAGGTCCTACAGACAGGACTAGCAGCTAAAGCGATGAGCGTAACGAGCGACGTGCGCTCATGGCGCTCAAGAATAATGAGCGCAATGAGCGCCGCGCGCTTATAACGCTTATGGGTTGCTTGGCAGGATTTCTTATGTCTATATATACGGGGCTTTGCCCGTTGTTTGGAACAGTGTGTTCAACTTGGCAAACCATTACTTGGTTAATCTTCCTGGTACTCCTTGCACTATACTTTACTAGTTATCAACATAGAACGCATTAACTACCTATATATACGAAGACTGCCATTCTACCTGAGTGACTCCTCTCCCACAGAAGCATAAGACACATACACCTATACCCGGTTATCACACCGTTAGGTAAACGATCGGACGTGGGTCGTAACATAGACGTCCTATATTCGCACCGTTTTGTCGTCTAAGCCCGATATAACTCAGGACCTATCGGGCGAGAATACTACGCTATTGATCCTATCTAAATAACCTTCTAGTGTCTTAATATATACGTTCTATTTATTAGGAACCTGTATTATAACTTTGATATCTTCCGGTACCTCTATACTAAATAACTTCCGAAAGATACTATAAAACGGACTAAAGAAGAGCCCTGCACTATATAGCTAAAGAGGTACTCTATTAAGTACGTAACTAAAGGTTTATATAAACTATACTATATCTCGGACTAAAGAGTATAGCTTAGGGGCTTTCTTCTCCTAAATCTTATTATAAATATATTCTACTACTCTAACTAACCCTACTTATATCGATTAAGCTTTCTAATCTTATTATTATAGTTATCGCCTCTAGTATTTTACTAATAAGGCCTATAGTCTCTAGCTAATATAGGTAAGACTTTCGGAGAAAGCGATATACGGGTCTATCGTTATTAAGACTCTTATACCTATATTCTAAATAGTCGAGCTAGTAGCGGCACGAATACTAAATCGCGCTAGAGAGATACTATATAATAACTATAGATTCGACATCCTCTACTATTGTACTAGGACTCTTAAGGCCGTAAATATCTTTCTAAAGTATAAACATTATATTAATATATCGATTAGCTAATATACTATATATTATAATCTTATCTATATATAAAGAATTATTACGATATCGACTTCAATTATATAGAAAGTCCCGGAAGGAGGGGTAATATAACCGAATTAGGCGGTCGGTACTACTAGGGATATCTAAAATGGAATAAAGATTAGCTAATATTTGCTCGATCTCCTTTATCTTAATACTAAGGAGATAACCTAAGCTAATAACTAGGAGTAGAGCGAAGAGAAGAGCGATTATACCTAGCGTATCTTGATAGTAATATATAACTTCTACTTTCTCGTTGTTACTTAGATTATTACTAATCGTATTCTCTAGTACTATAAGGTATATACGGTCTAATACTATCTCCGGTCTACCTAAGTTATAATCCTTCTTTAGAATTACTAAAAGCCTATTCTTAAATAACCTCCCGCCCTTCGAGATAAACTAATAAACCGTTACCGCCTATATAAAGAGATTGCCAGATATTACTACAAGATAATGAATATTGGCCTTATCCGGCCAATCTATATTAAGCCGCCGTAGTTTACGAATCTTAGTAAAATAATAATATAAGAAGATAAAGAGATTATTCTAGATAATATATTCCGAGACTTGGTATAGGACGAGATTAAGATAATATTAATCTAGATCGTAATTAAACCTACTTCGTATAGGAACTTCTAGTCGACTAGTTATAAATATACGGAGCGCGGTCTAGTTGACTCCTTAGGCTTCGAGTAGGAGCTTAATAATATAACTTATATCGTCGTCAGTCCTATACTTATCTACCGTATTAATTATAAGTAGTACGCGTTATAGAGATAGACTCGTAAGAAGTTCTAATAAAGGCTTTAGGATTAATACTACCTACTATACTTTCTAGGTTCTGCGAATAATTCCTTTATCCGCAGTAATAGCTTTCTATAAGGCACTTTTAAAGGCCGGCCAACGATAGCTTAATTATATAGTAAGTGTACTAATAAACTTATAAATATGACCTGCGTCGCCGCCGCCCCTGGAAAAGAAGAAATTTCCGAGCTGCCATTATAGATTAGTATATTTATATATAATTATGCGAGTGATAGTCGACTTGCCCGTCCCCGCCCACCCGCTCAGCCAGTATATATATTTCAGGCTATCGCTACTCAGCCAGGTTCGGATATCCCGTAATAGGTCGATTCGTGTGCCAGGCAGGTAAGTTTGATCGTAGTCTCGTCCGACAGTATCGAATGTAGCTTCTTTAGCGATCTCGAGCGTAATAGAAGGGTCTCCTATATGATTATCAGCTGTAATACTCTCCCTGGAACGATTTGAGGGGGAGATTCACTGATTGCTTGCAGGACATTGACCTTGTTCTGAAATGTATCCCTAGTGGTAGTTGGAAGGCGATCTATCGGATCGACCAGCGTTAGGTGAAAAACAACCGCGACCCCGAGAATACTATGTAATATTCTCTCTACCTGGTCTCATATACATTCACTGACGATGATTTATATTTGAAGGTACGGTGTGTCTACCAGTCAACACAGCAAGCTGCTTTACGATAATACCCAGTATCTACTTGCGTTGGCTCTCGCAGATAATGCTATTTGGGGCATAGAGTTATTCGAAGATCTATGGCAGTTACAAATCCCCCCAGGCGAAGACGAGCTTATCCTTCGATAGAATGATTCCGCACAGGCTCTACCTATACTCCGCAACGCTACTATGCAATATGGTATTACCGAAGAGCCGCTTCCGAAGAGAACCTTCGATCGCATTCTCAAATCTGTATTGAACCTTTTAGGATACTTTGGCAATGCTACCGTTCATGCTATACGCTGCTACCTCGGCAAGAAGGTTAATAGTAAGTGGTCCTGAAACCTAGACAGGAAGCAGAATCCAGTCTCGCTAAGGAACGAATGATCTAGGGAGGTACACCGAAGTCGAACGATCCCAGCACATCAACCAGACCGATCCTCGTGTATACGGCCAAAGCTATGTAGCGAATACCTCTTCTGTCGATGGAAAATCGGCGTTCTTAAATGAACCAGCTCAATATGATCATATTGATTATTTTTATCCTTTGCCAAATTTCGCGAAAAGGGCCTTCTAAGCAGGCTGCCAGCCGACAGAGAGGATGCGATTAGACGGGATCCACAACTGCTGGAATTCGAAACCGAAATCCACCGGCTCAAAAAAAGAAATGGTACTGCTTCCCAGATCAAAGCGGCCGAAAGTAAAGGCCGTGGTTATCGAGCTAGCCTTATGAAGAAGAGCCTGCAGTAATATAAACTCGAATGGGTCCGGCAGCGGCGGGACTGGAAAGTCACGACCCGCGGGAAGGAGCGTCCCGATGACTAAGAGAATATAGACCTCTTGGAGATTCTCTCACGAGTGATGCCAGAACGTGGTCATCTCACCTAGACGATGATCTCCGACAAAGTCGTGTCGGAGGAAGAACGAAGACAAGCCATCGAAGATCTATACTCCCTTGCATCTCAAGACTGCACGATCTTATACCGACCTGGAGAGAAGCCTGTCGAGGGTATTTGCCCCGTGGAGGGCTGTGGTATGGAGATGATGAGGTATAATCCTTCAACGCTGTTAATGGTTACCCAACTAATTAACTTCTTAGCGGTTTAGGTGGTTGGTTTGCCTTTTTGACCCTCGTAGTTGGACCGGTTTGAGGTCTTAATGGTCCTGGTTTAGTCCGTTTAACTTATAAACCAGGTGGTTGGAACCACCAAAACCGCCAAGACATGGAGGAGTAGATTTTTCTTTCTATATCGGGTTAGCGTACTACCCAATAGCGTTAGTAGCCCTAGCCCTATACCCGGGGTTTACCCGCAGAAATGCAAGCCTCATCCGAGATTTTCTGAAACACTCAATTTCTTCAACTTCTGACTTATTTTATTCCTCATCAATAATGGACCACTCCGACACCGAATCAGCACACTCAGAAGCTTATGCTATCGCTTCCCAACCATCAAGCCAAGCAACAAGCTCCGCAGCCCCCTCTGTCCCTGCTGATCGTACTCGCCATCGACCCCTGCGAAAAGGTGTTGTCCCTGCAAAAAATTCGACTCATGCACGCCGGTATTGTTTAGGATGGTTATGGGCCCCGAAGGTTGTTTCTGTATACTTGTTTTGTGGTGTCGTCGTCACATACCCCGTCGGCGGTGTTGGCAAATACACCGCATTTTCTCCTTTCCGCTCCTCCGCCCCTTGGACCATTAAAAACCATTAGGGACTACTGGTTTTAATGGTTTAGGTGGTTTGACTTTTAAACCAGCTCACCTAACCACTAAAACCTCGTAGTTGGACCGGTTTGCGTCTAAAACCAGCTCATTCAAACCATTAACAGCGTTGTAATCCTTGGAGTCCGTCGGATTGGTAGAAGTCTAATGGTTGCAGTTTACGCAAACCTCAACGGAGCACACACATCCACAACTGCCGTCGACGATAGCTGGCGTACACCCTCGAGCGACTGCAATCCGAATTAAAGTATTGCTTCGCTTGCTTCGATTGGTTTGTCGAAGAGGAATAGGGTCAGCACTGCCAAACGCACCTCGCGTCGATTTCTTCGAAGCGGTGCGGGTCTATCACCCATTGCCATACACTCTTCCGTCCCGCTTTTTGTCCGTTCTGCATGGGTGATAACCGGCTCCCCGCATTATTACGATGGTGCTCCTGGACCAGAGAAGCCAAACTATGGAGCCATCTTGAATCACATCTGGAAGCGTCTCGTTGGCCATTGAAATGTCCCCACCTGTTATGCAGCCTGCAGCTTAACGACGAGACGTTGTTTCTGTACTACCTGAGCGACGTGTACAGCTTGCGAATGAGCCCCTATATGAACAAGTGCCGGCCGAAAGGGCGCAACTCGGAACCTCTTATCAACTGGACTCCTGACACGGTAAGCTATAAACGGAAGAGACAGGACAAAGATGCACAGGATCCCCGGCCTCCGAAGCGAACCAAAGGCCCTCTCAAGATCAAGTGGAGAAATGAGCCGTCTCCAGATCAATCGTTGGATCGAAAACTTCCCGACAAGGCTCAGGCCACACCTTCATCTGGGTCATCCGAGGCCTCCATCACTCAGGCGGCTACTAATAATAATCCGCAGGATCTTCCAGAGTTGACTTATAGCGAATCGATGTCACCTCCCGATACGGATAAGCCACACTCGGTAGACGATTTGTGTCTAAGCCAAAACGTCCTACAGAAAGAGCTGCATAGCGAGCTTAAGTAGTTGAGAGACTTGCCAGAAACTAATACTGATGAACACGAGTCCCCACTGCCCGGCGAGGATGCCCTGTTCTCTCAATACCTACGTTCCCGATCCCCGTCGTGCTTTTCCGTACAAGGTATCGGCGGTCACCACGACAGCGATAGAGGAATATACTCGCAAACCGTAACCCCCGGTGATATTTGCCTCTGCGCCGAGGAGGACCCCGATCGGCGGATTTGATCGATCAGACTACCGCCAAACCGGCAAACATCCCCGTCAAGACCAACAAACCTCGTATCACACTTCGGATGCGCCCACCCAAACCTGGGCTCCAGCCGAAGGTATTGCTGCGACTAAGCCAGCCAAAGAAGGCCCCAGCCCAGAGGTCCGTTTGTCAAGGGATCAACAATCGTAGAAGACGACGGACTTAAAATGACACTGTGTGCGACGAGCTTTGACCCTCACCCCCGCGACGGGTAGGAAGCTATTCAATCCGTCTTTCTACACCTAAGGAGCTACTTAAAGAGATTCTTTCCCCAATGTATGTTTTGTATTAGTCGGTGTCTCCGTAAATGGTGCTCTCTATCCTCCATCGAAGAATTTTCATCACTCTATTTGCAGCATCTTGACCAATGATGTTTAATAGCCTTGCGAATGGCCGGTCCAAAGGAGCGCGTGACCAAATCGTGCCCGCTAATCTACCCTGTTTATATTCGATCGGCTTCTTTAACGACGTGAGCTGACCCTTTGCTTTTGCTGCCTCAAGGCATCTCTAAAGCTTCTAAGGACCCCTACCTCTCTCCACCTGGATCATCCTGGCCCCCTGGAGAAGTTGTCCCAGGAGACTACTCAAGCACATAAGCTTGTTGGCAAACGGGTTGTGGATCAAACGGGGTCAAGCTACACTGGACTTACTGGTCAACCCTCAGAAAGGGTTCACCACTAAACTTCAGCGGCTGGCCAGATACGAAAGCGGATCTCATTGGAGCGATTTCCGTGTGGCATTGTTCACTGGTCCGCATGGGGTCAGCGCTCCTCTGGGGGAATTTGAGAGAGTCGCCCAATTGCCGTACCTACGACAACTGATCCGAGGCTACAACGACTTCACCACCCGCACACGGCGAATTCCCTTGGTCTGGCAATTGGAAAACATCGGTAAGTGCGCAGGTCGTCGTCGGTGGATTAGCCGCTAACGAAGGTAGAAGATGGGGCACCGGCGCAAGAGATTTTGAATCAAGCCTTGAAGGAAGATGCACTAGATGACAGCTACGTGCGTAAACTGCAGATTGTATCCCGAGACTGATGTCATTAACTCGTCTAGATCTTACGCATCTCCATCTACTACGCGTCCAGACATCTTGAGCATGGCTCCTTAAACGAGGGCCAACATCCGCGAGTCTCTGCTCATAAGGGGACGGTGAATCTGGATGATGTGTTACGAGCGGAGGTATTAAGAGAGTATAAATCAAATAAGTCAGACGCGATGCTTACAACGATGGAAGAGGGAGGAGAAGATTGGCATGGAGATACGCTCGTGGACGGGAAAAAAATGCTGAGCGGGCCAAAGGAAAGGAAGAAGGGCGGTGAAATGCTTATCATGGGTAAGGCTCCCTGCCCGGTCGACCATGATAATTTACTGATGGACACCGAAGTATCTGGATCTCAGGAAATTCGAGATGACTTGCCAAGGCTTGTGCGAGGCTATTTAGATGACGGATTGAGTTTGTTGGAAATGGATTATCAACTAAATAAATGAGACGTGGGCGTTAGCCTACGCGTAGATAAACTCCACCCAGCCACGAATAGGGGTTTCCTTCGACTAAGTTACGTAAGATCTTTTTGGTTAATAAATCGGCGCTACTGAATTAGCCACAAGACTTCCGGTATTGCTGATGGTGTTAACAATTTTTGGTGTAAACCACACCTCGTGGTTTGGACCACTTTTGGTGTGCACCATGGCTGGTGGTGTGGACCACGCCTCGTGGTGCGGACCACTTTGGGTGTGCACCATGGCTGGTGGTGTGCACCACGGCTGGTGGTGTGGACCACGCCTTGTGGTGCGGACCACTTTGGGTGTACACCATGGCTGGTGGTGTGGACCACGCCTCGTGGTGCGGACCACTTTGGGTGTACGCCACGGCTGGTGGTGTGGACCACTTTGGGTGTGCACCACGGCTGGTGGTGTGGACCACGCCTTGTGGTGCGGATCATTTTTGGTGTACACCACAGCCCGCTACTGTAGCTCATCAGCATCTCTCTCTCTTCTAGTCACGTGATGAAATCTCCTTGTTCTCGAACCTTGTTGCTGCGTCTCATCCTTCCGTATCAGCATCCAGTTCTTGCTCCCAGCATCCACTTCTAACTGCCTTACCTAAGCTTCGTTCACGCAAGTGCTCCTGCAAGGCGACATAGGTGCCGAAATTGGAGCAAGGTGCCAGAGTTGGAGCGGGTGCCAGTTCTGGAGCTGGTAAGTTCTTCGAGCGCTGGAATGCCGAAAGTGAGGCTGCCATGACCTTTGATCGGAGTAATGCGAGGGCGGCCCACCAACAGTCCATGTGACCTACTTTGGTACGTAGGAAGGTTCAGAAGCTTCTAGAATGATGGCTAGGGCTGTCTCGGGCCGCCATACCCCGTGAGTGACTAGCTTTTGCTACTAAAGCTCTGGACCTTCCTAATCCCAACTCTCTCATACTCGCCATCCACGCTGGTTGGTCTAGCGACTAGTATGCAGTAGTGGTCGTTGCCCTTCGTGCTTCCCACAACAACATAGTGTTCTTCGAGAAGGTTCTTGCCATCCTCAACATCATAACGGATCCATCCTCTCTTTGTCGCTGAAAGGTCTATAGCAGCAAAACAGTTCCCATCCGATTCCATTCTGCAATTTTGGAACTTTCCTATGTCGGCGATCAGTGCATGCTTGCGATCGGGATCAAAGCAGAGGTTTGTAACCCATTGCACGTGGCCAGAAGGTATCTCGCGTGGATCGAAGTAAGTGTAGTAGATGTATCGGGAATGTCTGATACTTCCATAATTCAGAATAGATAGGGGGAACGTGTCTCCTTATATAAGGGGCTGTCGACAGAGATCAAGACCGGGAAGCTGATATGCAGCTTAATGCTGTGTTCTCTCTTGTGGGGGGAAAGGTGTTAACCCTGTGCTCACTCGTAGTCGACCCTTGGTCTTTGTACCACGTCCGCTACGAGTTGCGTTGCCAAGAATCCAGACCAAATGATCAAACTCTGATAGCCTACATCCTCGATATCACGACTGTGATATAGTAAAATCCTGCTTGTTATGATGCAAGCTTAAGTTGGCATAACTGGTTTAGCCACGATTCACTGGGATTGCCCAATAACAGGCTAGGTCTGATCGAGGATCCACCCTCAAAAACTTGAACGGCATTGCGCCGTGCGCAATACATGGCCAGACCCAGTGCTCACGTTCAAGAGAGCCAAGAGCTCAGAAATATCATTCCCGTACGAGTTTCAGGCTCTCAGCTCCAGGAAGCTCATTATAGGTTACCGAACTCAAGAAAAAGTGGAACGAAAAGGAAAGTTCCGTGACAGCGACGGACCGAACAACTGGTGGAGTATCAGGCTGAGTAATGCCCACTTCCATCGACAAGGCTATTGATCCAATCACATCGAGGTTGCCATAACGGTGGCTTGGTCTTTGTTCTATTCCAAACGCATCTCCTTTCACTTCTTCTCTGTCTTATACGCCAATCATTTTGCCTTCCTCATTACGCACAGGGACTACACTGCCGGATTTCTCTCACAGTTATCTAGGGCCATACTTGCAAAGCCCTCGTGTTGACCGAGCCAGACCCATTACAGGAATCTATTTTACAACCCAGAAACCGAACCAGCTTGTGAAGGCTCTGCCGCAAGTTTTAGGTATCAGGTCATGCAGGATCTTCCCACGACTATGCCACAAGGATAAGGTAAGTGATGGCCGAAACATCTCGTCACTTACCTATACGAGATATAATACGACTTATGCTGCAAGCCTTATTAATGCTGACACAGGCAAACGCTTGCCTCCGGTTCTCAGCTTTTAAGATGATCTTACAATACCAACTACAAACCTGTATTTTCAATTAACGTATCATGGGTTGTTGGTGGTGTGCCCTGACAAATGCTTTTCGGTAACTAAGATGGAGCATACTGCAAAACGACGAGCGCCACATCATAACTCGTCAGGGTATAGAACCTAGGTTGAAAACGTGGGATGAAGTATGCAGCAGTAGGGTGAGAGATTTGGGAGAGATAGGGAGCGTAAGGAAACCGTTTTGGAAAGGATATAGAGGCTAATTTCTCGTAGCTAACATGCACTAGAATAGGTATTATTGATCTGCGCCTAAAACATGGGGATATAACGATTGAGATTGGTTCCTTGTATTTAACCTATCTTCTCCGAAGAGCACATATGTTGCAATGACCGAGTATGTTCGACATGATACGATGAGAATAATAAATAGCGAGCTCTAAACACTCTGATACGATGAGAACAACAAATGACGAGCACTGAACATTCTGATAAAATGAGAGTAAGAAATAACGAGCACTGAACATTCTTTTCTTTCCCTCCATTTCGTTGACTACCACTCTGTTGGTCTTTGCCACATTAAGATCCTCAAGTTTCTTCGCGGTCATCCAAAATCGTCCTCCTTTCGATACCATCTTGTCTCGAAGCTATTAGCAGGTGGGAACTGATTTGAAGATACCGCCATCAATTGAGATCACTGACGCGGCGGTTTGCTTCAAGGTGACCATGAGGCCAGTATAAGTGACACCTGCTCCAGCGGTGATAGCACCCCAGTCGCATATATTGCCGTTGAAGACACTACTGGCACCTAGCGTGGTGTCGGCGCCAATGGAGGAGGCTGGCGGGCCGATAACCCAGAAGATATTGCAAGCCTTGGCCCCGTTCTTAAGGATAACTGTAGAGCTGGCTCCTGTTACGAGAGCACCGTCTATGATCATGATGAATTGGGCTGTGGAAACCCCCCGGCATCGAAAGTGACGGAACCGCTTGCAGCAAGATTGACCGCGCCAGCAAAGTAGTAGTTACCCGGCGTGAAGGTTGAGCCTGTGATGGAGGTTGCAGCGACTGTGGTTCTTGGGAGGGCGACTGCAGCGCAGGAGCAAGTGGCGCTAGCGGTGGCTAGAGCAGCGGTAGCGGATGCAACGTTTGAGTAGATAGTGCCAGTAACTGAGGCTGCGGGAATATTGACAATGGCGCCTGCAGGGGCAACGCCAATATTGCCGGTGATGCTGAGGACGGCTCCGAGTGTCTCAGTGATACTGATATACGAGAGAATGGCCATTTTGGCTGTTCCAGTGCCAAACTTGAGAGGGTAGGTACAGGCGCGTTTGGCGAGGTCACTGACGTAGAACGGTTCTGCGAGGGGCGACGAAAGAATGGAGCGGAATTGGGTGGCAAGGAAGCCCAGGAGGGCGAGCCTACTGGCGCCGTGGGTGGTGAGCTTCATAGTGATGGCCCAGAGTGGGGACTATTGTAAGACTGTTGATGTATGGTTATGAAGGCGGTTTAGGTCTAAGCAGGAGATGAGAGTTGATGTAAGTGTAGTAGATATATGAGAAGTATCTAACGCTTCGATAATTCAGAATATATAGAGGGAATATGTCTCCTTATATAGAAAAGGCTCTTAACATAGATCAAGACCTTAAAACTGATATCCAGCTCTATATTGTGTACTCTCCTACCGGGGGGGAGGTGTTAGCCCTGATACTCACTCTCAGTCAATCCCTAGTTTTCATACCACGTCCACTACTGGTTGCGTCGGCAAGAATCTAGACCAGATCATCAGACTCCGATGGCCACACCCCTAAAAACTTAAACGAGCATCGCGGCGTGCGCAGTGAAAGGCCAGATCCAGTTAATTGCTTATATTGAGGGCCAAGAGCCCGGCATCATCATTCCCGTATGAGCTTTAGGCTTTCATTTCCATACGCTAAGCACTTTGCCTTCCCCATTACGGACAGGGACCCCACTAACGGATTTCCCTGCAGTTGTCTAGGCCACGACCAGGCGTTGATGATTAGTTTCAAAGGTAAAAGCGATTTTAGGTATCGAGTGAGATGATGGAGAGGACACAGGCGTTTCCACCGTACGAGGTAGCGTGGAATTCAGCAAGTTACCGAACGGTAGCCCACTGCGCCTTCACGGGGTGCTGTCAAAGCATGTAAAGCAGCGAATCATTCCATGCATCACTGGACAGCTATCCATCTCGTCGGGTTGAATGACCTCGATGCTTGCAAAGCCCGCGTATAGACTGAGCCAAACCCATTACTAGGATCTGCTTACCGCCCAGAAACTGAACCAGGTTGTTTAGGCTCTGCGGCATGTTCTAGGTACCAGGTCATGCAGGCACTTCCTACGACTTATGCTATGAGGACAATGTGACTGACGGCCGAAGCATCTCAATCACTTGCCTATACGAGATACAATTAGGGTTATGCTGTAAGCGTTATCAACGCTCTGACACAGACATACGCTTGCCTCCAGTTCTCGGCAGTGAAGGCGGTCTTACTAACTAGAAACCTGTATTTTCAATTAACTAGCAAGGGGTGTTGGTGGCGTGCTCCGACAGACGCTTTCCAATAATTAATACGGAGCACCAGTTTGTGACAGAATTGAAGCACGGATTGGGATTAGCTTAGTACGGGAAAAGGAATATCCGTATTACTTAATTATGACACATACTGGTGAAGTATACTTCAAAACGACGAGTAGAACTCAATAGGTATAAAATCTGGTGAGTATCTGTAAAGAACTACGAGAATTTTATATTGGCGCAGAAAGAGAAGAACGAACCTGTCGTTGACAGCGGAAGCCCTAGATGTAGCACGGCTTTGAAGTAAGGTATAACCCAGGAGGCTCAGGTACAAGACCTCAATGTGGAGAGTATAGTAGCGGGCGAATTGTAGGATGATTATTCAGTGGGCATTGGTCTGACCCTCTAGAAAGCAGAATACTCGCTTAAGCCGAGTTACCCCACTGCCCCACTACCGCCAAGACTTTTTGTCAGCTGTACCTAGGAAGAAAATATCTCCGATTCTTCACGACCTGCAGGGTTCAAAGAGCCTATCCAGAGTGCCAGGTAGGAGCGATGGACCCAAGATGGCGGTGTGGTTAAATCTCACAACGTATGCAGAATCGAAGATCGGTTTGGTATGCCGAGCAAGTAGGACCGAAGCTGGACAGAAAAGCAACCACGGAAACGACTAGACCCAGGTCGATTGGGCCCAAAGCGAACATCGTCAAGCTAGTCGCCCCAATACTCTATTCCTTAACGTGTCCATTAACGGCCACCCCACTAGACAAGCGCATGACATACTAGGTTGACAGTAATGGATTTTACAACAGCATCGAGCATTAGCTGTGTAGATATAAGAGAACCATAATCTTGTACAAAAACATGAACTTCTGTTACTACTATGGTTGGAGTTCTTAAGAAATTTGATCTTAAAGCATGTAGTTCAGTATTTCATATAAAGAGGACACAGTTTTGAGATTCTCCGCCGGAGAATCTCCGGTGACCTTGTCTGCAATTAGCTGAATTCCACGCCAAGTCTACTTAGCCCGGGGTAGCCGCCGAACGGACGTTAGGGACAGTCGCTAACTCGGCAGGGACCATGAAAGTTCGATCCACATCCTTGTCCCCTATCAGCACTTTAAACCGACTTCCCCTTTTGGCATGTGGTCTCCGGGTGTAAAACTTTCATCATCTTTGAACTAACACCCGAGCACATTCAATAATGGGACGCACATGCAGTAATAATCGGCGTAAACCCAGGCAGCTGTTATCTGAAGAAGTAAGGGCGGACAATTGCCAGGGGCGAATTGTATGCGCGCCCGATTGGCGCTAGGCTGTCTGAAGTTAGCTTATTCTGAGCTGGCCGTCGTTAGCTTGTTACCTCATGCCCTGAGGGCCCCTGAACTTTTCTTTCCGGGGAGCTGCCCTAGCGCCTCCCCCCAAGATACTCGCTCGCCGTTTCTTGCGCTAGTGATTGCCCGCCGTAAGCCGCTGGACAGGGGGGCTGAGGACATTAGGCGAGTCAGCTGGTGGTTTCAATCTGTACTCATCCTACAAATAAGTTCGAATAATCCAAGGGGAGCACGGCAACTCTGTTCCACGTACAAGGACTCGGCTTGATCACCCGCAGAACTGGTGGGATGTGCCTCGTACTCTATATGTACTACTACACTGTAGCCTGGCCAACCGCGTGGGCCGGTTCGACTAAGCACAGAATTGAACTGATCGAACTCGATAACTTTGATTGGCCCTCCAAAAAGGGCAGCTATGCTTATATGGTAGCCCTAAGCCCTGTATACAAAGTCCTGTGACCAAACAGACACTAAAATGCTAGAGGCTGAGGGAGTGGTAACCCCCCCAGCTTGCTCTCGACCGAGAAAGACCGATTGAATATGTGAGAAGTGCCCATCAAACCGGCACGAATGGAACTGATTGACAATCGAGCGAATCAAGTTGAACTGATTGACAATCGAGCGAGTCAAGTTGCGCCGATTGGCCACGCTGTTACACTGGTTCTGCTGCAGGTTGTGGATAAGTTTCGAATTAACCCTTTCTTCGGAGTCTACGACGTGATGCTATGCTCTGCTGTTGTAAAAGGGCGCCATTGCTGTGTCTTTAGAGCTCTGAATTTGCTTTGGTACTATCAAGAGGAATCTGGTGTACAAAGTTGATCTCTGTGTCCTTGCAAAGTTCTCGATGTTTTCGGTTTTCTCAATATCTTGCATTGAAGTAAAGAACGCTGACTGTAATTGCAATTCCATGAGCTTCTAAGGAGTCTTGTCGAGCTTCGATAAGCAGTCTGCCTGAAAGTGCTTCGTAACCTCTTCGGTGCTTCAAACCTCTTATCCCCCTTCAATCTCACAGCAAATATAGTGGCCTTAGAGCTCTCAGGGCGTCATTGCCATTCTATCTCTCCTACCCTGCGTAGTTTGATTCCAGCCAATCCATCGGTGAAGGGCCTTCTTCTTAAAATACTGGCCGGTGTGGCTGGGTAACAGGCTGTATAAC
Organism: Lepraria neglecta; assembly: GCA_033220425.1. Lineage (NCBI taxonomy): Eukaryota > Fungi > Ascomycota > Lecanoromycetes > Lecanorales > Stereocaulaceae > Lepraria > Lepraria neglecta. The sequence goes on along the minus strand of CM065651.1, from coordinate 1,502,718 downwards.
GTAAACTGCATGGCCATGGTACCCGTGGCGTACTAATCCTCCCTCCGGGGTTGGCTTATACCTGTATCTTCTATTCGGAGATGGCTTATACATCAACGTCCCATACCTAAACGTCCAAACCCTCCTTAAATACCCTGACTGCAATGAGTAAAGTGCTCTGTTAGCTTCGTAAACATTATATCATAGGCCATCGCATCCGTGCAAATAGACTGTCCAAACTTCCCAAGGCATAAGTCGCGGTTGGTCTCTCACAATAACCTGACTGTAGAAAGGCTGTCCTTCCAGCAAGGTACTTCCTCTGAAAATCCCAGCAGTAAAGCATTTACCAGAAAATCCAGCATATGAAAATCTTTCTCTCTTGAAACGGCATCGTCTTATAATCACACTTGCACCGCGCTTTACCTCCGGCCATACTTGATGATACATAGCAGAGTCACTCACTAAAGGCGGGGAAACGATATAGGGCAAGCGCCAGCTGGGAATCTACCGGGGATGCGACGGCCCTACTAACACGACACAGGAGCCAGAACGAAAGGGTAGTTTCTGCGATTTTGTCATCTATAATTGTAGTCTTATACGGGAGGGAGTGAATTATCTGAATTCTCCTTTTGTAAATGAATGGTCATTTCACTAAGTGTTAAGATCGATCAATTAAAGGTTTCAATAATAGATAAGCTGTTCGTACGAATCTAAGTAAACATCCCTTTTAAATATTGAGTCTCTATACTTCCTAATCTTTACCTATGGCGAAGTCTTCAGGAAGCTATCTAAAGTACTGGCATCTCCTATTAAACGGAGTACTTACGTTAGTTAGTCCTACCTTGAACTATCTATTAAGAAGTTCGTTAAAGTATCGCCGAGCATCTACCTTCGAGTAATATATAATGGTAAAAGATCCTCCCGGTAACCATAGTGCTTTATATACAGACCCAAAGTAATAAGCAAAATTCATAAAATCATAGCATAATATTCCTGAATCTCGAATAGCCATAGTTAGATAGGGCGAGGCTGGAGTTCGCGGACTTAGAAAATAATAGTCTGTCGGACGGAATAGTACCGCCTAATCTAAAAGGTGCCAAGATAAGAGGATAATGTATAAGCCGTTCGATAGCCATCGATAGCTCGGAATATTATATATACTAGTTGCGGCGGCGGAACCTGCTTGTCTATTACTATTACTTTCTAGAAAATATTATTACTTACTACCGTTCGAATCTATTACACTATAGAGTTTGAATAGTTAGATAGCTACCGAATAGGATATGAATTTTACTTTATAGAATGTTTTAGAGAATCGAATAAAATTATAATAGATCAGCTTGCCCTTTATTCGTAGTATATTAACCTATCTACTCTTCCCTAAGTAGTATTCGTATCTTAAAGTTCGTAAGACATCCCTGAAACTTCGATTCGGGATATATTCTCCTACTTACAATAGCGGGTATATCTAGAAGAAGCTTAGGTTATAAAGATAATATTAGGAGGTATAAGGAGTCTTCCCTATAACGGAACACTATAAAGCCCCCTAACCGCTTGGTTAACTCGTAGCTTATAATTGAAATAGATACGGATAAGTTTTAACTAACTATTAGCCAATTACAGCAGCAATTATAGCGAGGTAGAGTCGCAGTCACATCGACGCATCCTATAAAGAATAGGGCTATTAGACCTAAGGCGATAGTCCATCTCCCGTCTACTCCTAATATAATGGCTAGTAGCTAGCTAAGCTAGTAGAAACGTATAAAAGGTATAGATTCAAGCCGCCTCTCGAGTATATCTCTCTAGCGTATCTAGTACTAACCTATCCTTAGACACGCCCCCGACTTTTAGAAGAAAATAGCAAAAATAGTCGGCAAGCTCCCGAACGTATACGAGGCTAAGTTCTTGGCTTCACGCGCACCCCCTATCGCTTATAGATACCCCTAATATCCCAGAATATTTAAACGCTTATTCGATTTGAAATAGTATAGCGATAGCTATACTGGAGGGGCTTTTCTATACCCCGTTCGAGAAGATTATAGAGGATCTATAAGGAGGGTTAATATAAGGAATTATCTATAAACTATTTATGGCTAGGTAATACCGGAAAAGGCTCTTAAAAACCCCTGTCTAGAGGATGCTAAATAGGTATACGCCGAGAAGCAGGTAAATAAAGGGGGGCAGATACTCTTCCGAGTAGAACCCCAACCTTTATCTAGCAGCCGTAGCTCTAAGTAAGCGGCCCTAACCTAAAGATGAAGGTCCTTCTAAGCCCTGCAGCCAAAGGGAAGGATCAAGAATAGGACTATATAGAGGATATTCCGAAGACGTCAGCTTAATAGGAGATATATTAGGGTAAAAAGAAACGATTAAGTATACTAAGAATATTACTAGGCGAGATTCAAGTTAGATAATAAAAGCTATACTTAGCGGCTTAAAGAACGTAAATAATATTTTCTCTACCGCTGCTTTACTAACTAATATCTTTACTATAACTTATATATATCGAATCTATATCGTATTTCCGTTCCCCAGCCTTGATAACGCCTGTTTTTCGGGTTATAGCGCTCCGTACGTAGGTCTACAGCTGGATGTTCAAGCCTTATCAAGCCCTAGAACGGTATTATTCGAATATATAACTCAGCCAGACCTCGGTATTAAGCCAGGAGATCTATCTTTTAACCTGTAATAATAGAAATGAAATAACTAAACTATCGACGATCGCTGCAACGCTTATAGACTAGAATCTTAGGCAGGTCCTGATACCCGATTGGTATTCCGATATTAAAACCCTGACGTAAACCTCCCTTCTAAGATTAGACAAATCTTGTAATTCTTCTCCTTATTAATTTTCTCGTCTCTCGCGAAGATTATTATCTATAGTATCTATATCTTCCTTATTATCTTATACCTTCGTCCTACTTACGCTAGTATAGGTTAGATCCTTATAGCAGCCCTCCTCTTCTTCTATAAGTACGATCACGAACCCGAAGAGATATAGCGCCACTATAGATATTCTTGAGCTCCAGGTATCTTCTGCCAACCCCGTCGCTATACAGGCTATTATCTCTAAATTAGTCTCGTACCCGTCCAGGGATTCTCGTTTCCCCAACCTTCCGCCACCGTTATTAGCTTCTATAATATCCGACCTTACTATCTCTACGGTCCCTATAAATAAAGTGCTCGTTATATAGCTATTCAGTCTTCCGAAAAAGTTATAATTAGTCTCTAGGCAGAAATTTAACCTTAAAGTAGTAGCCGTAGCTTTAAATAAAAGGGTTCGATCTAAAGACAAAATTATCGGCTCGCTAGCCAAAAAGCGGGTAAGATAGTCTAAAGCCGAGGATGCTAAAATCACCCGACTTAAAGATTCCGGTATAAATTAGAAAGATATCAGCAAGAAGCTAAGAGGACGCAGTACCGTAAGCTATAGATTATATTATTAAAACCTCGAACGCCGAAGCGAGAAGAAGTACGAGTAGGACGAGAAGAAGCGAAACAAGCTAGGGCGGGTAGGCCAAAGACGTAGAATACTTAAATTCACTCAGGTTTTCGAAGGCCACGATCTTACCCCGCTCTCTTCTAATTATAAAGAGTCCTACTCGCCGCGGAGCGCTGATAGCTAATAATACCTATTCCCTAAGGTATCTAATAAAACTTTTAACTATTAAAGCGCTTATTATTTAATAAAACTAGGTACCTATTCGCACGGCTATTTTCGCTACGAGATACCCTAGACTTTTAATATATATAATAGTTAGAAGAGATATATAAAAGAATATAAGATAGTCTTCCCTTATAGGTAATATAAAGACTCTGCTACTACTATAAGGAACCCTCGGAGCTATATAGGGAAGGCTAACCTGGTAAAGCATCTTTCCGATACTTATAATATATCGGATTCGGAGGCGTCTATATAGGCTAATATATATCGTAAAACGGTAAAAAAGAAATACTTCAGCTACGGATTCTATATATCTCTATTCGATAATATTGTCGACCAGTTAAACTATATTAATATAGAGTACTTTTAGTACCGTTAGGATATTAGCGGATAGAATATCAGTAAGGTAATCAGAGGGCTGATATAGTAACCAGGCGTTAGTCGTTTATAGAAAAACTTCTTTGGTATAGGCTATCCCAGAAGCCTGGACTTTACTTGGAATGATTCTGTGGCTAGGAATCTTTAACTCCGGCTTAAGCTGAGTAAGGAGAGCGTAGAAGTTCTAGCAGCAGCTACTATAAGCCAAGTCATCTAGACTAAGACCCGATAATACAGCGATGAGGCAAGTTTTATAGAAGGATTTACAAATCCGTATATAGACCAAAATATACTATCAGTTCGAGATCGAGCTACTATTATTCACTCCCCTATCGCCGGTAGATGTCCTTATAGTTACGGACCCGGTAACCTTACTTTTATACCGGTGAATATACCCCTAATTAATAGTCCTCTTTATACCTAGAAAAACTTTGCTCGCGTCGATAAACGGAGGGAGGAAAATAATAAGAAATTACCTAGATTTGCGGAGTTTATTATAGGGGTTAAGGATCTTGAAAGGATAGGGAAGTAATAAATAATAGTAATAGGAGAGGATAATATAAGTAAGAAGAGTAGAGGTAGTACGTAAAGATAGTATCAGTATCGAGAACGGTAGAAAATAGACACCTACTCTATAATGCTTTTGATACTTAGTATACTAAATAATTTATATACCTCTATATGCGTGGAAGCCGGTGACTATACTTGACCAGTAAAGGGTCAAAGCTCTTTTATTCTCCATAGTAATACTTCCGCCTTACTTAATTTTAGCGTCTTAGTATAGAAATAAAGGCCTAACTAGTCAATTAGTAGACGACACTACTGATATATATACTTGATCACACCGCTTCCAAAGTAGTCAGGACCTAATGTAGATCTATAGAAGTAGTATAACTATAGCGAGTAAGCGAAGCTTGCAATATCTATACTAACTTATCTTATACGTTAGAATAATAACGATTAGTAGAGTCCAAAGCCGGAACGCCCCATTTTCTAGAAGACCTCGTCTAAAGATTGGCCCTTTTTTCGCGCTAAAGAAGCTATATAACAGCTAGCGGCTGAAGAGAGTATTAGTAGAGATCCCTCCCCTAAAGGCTTAAGAAGAGCCGACGATCCTGTCGTCTAACGTAGAATTAGCGTCCCTACTTCGGAAGAGCTACGCAATACTTAGCTAGGATTAGCTCACTCTCCTATTATCGTAAAGATTGATTTCTCCTTACCTTTAGTCTTCTATATCTAACTATTATCGATTTAAACTCTCTAACTCCTCGAGTACAGGCGTAGGAACTCTAGGACCTTTATCTAAGTCCGTTCCTATTTATACTAACTAAATATAGCTTATTTCTATTCGCTTAATTAATAAAAGATAGGAGATAGAATATATACCGTAGAAGTACTAGGCCCTAAGGGAGACGAATAGAGAGGGAAGAGATGGAACCTAGAAAGCACCATTATTACAAGAGTTAAGGAATACTAGAGGGAGCGAATTAGTTTCTATAGATAAGAAATCGCGTTGGACGAGGGCTGGTTTAATTATATAAGGGGAGATCTCTAGGTAGTGCCATCGAATAACAATAAGTTGTAGTAATACAGGGTTTACCCGCTATAATACGCCTGAGTACTTACGTGTCCCTAAGCAAGAATAAGCCGGAACTCTTACTATACTAGCTCGAAATAATAGAAACCTATATATATTAGTACCTGATAAGACCTTTAAAGCATATCTATAGTAAGAATAATTGCTCTATAATATAATTCTATTAGTATATTAGTATTTTAATAGAGTAGTACCCAGGCGCTGCCAAGGAAAGGCCATTCTGCTGACTATTTGGCCCTATTTACTACTAAAGGCCTTGAATCCCCAGGGGAAAATGCTTGAAAATACTATCTTAAGCTTCTCCTTGCTGGGGCTTCTTTATAACCTCGGTATATATTAGTTACTAAAGGCCGTCGCCGCTCGCTTATTAAAAGGCTATAGGAGAATACTATACTCTTGACGAGAAAAGGCTAACCTGGATACTATAGCTTCGCTTTCACCAGAGATATCGTTACTAAGGCCCGTTATAGTCAAGTAGAACTTTATTATTCGATTACGCTATTATAAAATAACCCGAGCCTGGGTCTAACCTAAACAAAAATTCAATTATAGTAATATAGTAATAAAGGGTCCGAGGTTATTTTTAAAATTTGGGACTATCCCGAAAGGTAAATTAGAGGTCGTAAAGGTTATTTGGAAGTATAAACTTCCGCTCCTTGGTTCGGGAGAAAACTAATAGTTCTATAAATATATATTAAAAAATAGTAGACCGAAGGTTAAGATTTAAGAGAAGTATTTAAAGCAAGCTTAGAATACGGCGATAGTAAGTTATATTATTATACGGAGATTCGGTCTATTAGGTAACTAATAATTATAGTAATAACTAGAACGAAGGCGTAGAGAAAGGGGGAGGTAAAGGCTAGGATTTAAATGGTTATAACTTTGATTATAATTTTATTAATCTTTCTTAGTTAGTCGACGTAATAATAACTACGGGGATAAGCGCTCTTGATATTTGCGTCTCTTTTCTTCGTATATTTCCTAATAGTAGTTATTATACTTATAGCTTCGGCTCTAGGATATAGAGTTAATCTCGGTAGCCTTTAATACAAAGACTATTTTTCTAATAAATTAGAGCAGCGTTATATTAGAGGCCAGTTATTTAGTAAACCCGTTAAATATAATACTTTTAGAGATTCTCGATATAACTATATCTAATAAGTAGTAGGTACTAGGCGTAGTTATACTTATACAAACTGAAAGGGGGCGCGGTAATTATATAGATATACTATACTAAAGCAGCCTACCTTTACAGTGCCAGAAGCCGGTGTCTACCGCTGGCCGGGAGAGAGTTAAAGCTCCTTATTCTCTATAGAGATATCGCGCTTCGTTAAATATCCTGGTTCTAAAACTCTCTTGTCCCTTGTATACTTCGAGAAGTAGTTCCTATATATAATAAACTATATTGGATAAGGCTTCCTTAAAACTATAAAGGAGATATCTAGTTTATACTCTTATATTTTAGTAAGGGCGGGCTAGTATAGGGTAATCCCTAGGAGACTTCTCCCGGTAGTTATTACTGCTAAATAAAATTACTAAACTATTAACGATCGCTGTAAACGTGTCTAACTAAAGTACTAGTATATATAACTCCGCTGATAGGTCTCGTGGCGTTTAACCCCTAGTTTAATTGGTTTAAGATAGTTGCGGAACGCTAATCTCTTATACTAGTCAGCTATTAGTAACGCGTAGTTTCTATTTATAGACTGGAAAACTTAAGTAGATCCCAATACGCGATTAGCGTTCGGATATTAGAACCCTGATATAAATCCCCCTTTCTAATTAGACGCGATTCTTCTTATTATTATTTTTCTCGTCTCTCGTAAAGGTATCTATAGTATCTATATCTTCCTATCCTACTTATAATAATATAAAGTAACTCTCGCGGCGGCCCTCCTCTTCTTCTATAAGAATAATTATAAACCTAAAGAGATATATAACCACTATACGTATTCTTAAGCTCTAAGTATCTTCTATTAACCCCGTCGCCAAGCTAGATATCAGGAATTATCTCAAGGCTAGTCCGTCCCCTCTACCTTTAAGGATAATAGTACCTCCTCTAGTTATCCTAACCTTCCGCTACCGTTATAGGTAGTATAATATCCTATCTTACTACCTCTATAGCCCCTACGAGTTCACCTATTCAACACTAGTAAGTACTCGTTATACCGCTAATCAGTCTTCCGAAAACATTATAGATAGCCTCCGAGCAGAACCTCAACCCTCGTCGAGTAGCCGTAGCTCTAGAGGAACGGCGCCGATCTAATAAACGTCCTATCGGCCCGCTAGTAAACGGTCGGGGAAGATGGTCTGAATTTGAGAAACTTGAGATTATTAGACTATATGAATCCGGCGAAATATAGGGTAGAATTACTAGAAAATTACCCGGTTATACCGCCCAAGGTTGCAGGAAGATCTATCTTAACTACCTCGTAGTCGGCCCGCTACTAATCTATTAGATAAGATAGTCTAAAGCTAAGGAACTTGAGTTAGTTAGACTATATGAATCCGGTAAACTATAGGATTATATTACTAAGAGATTGCTCGGTTATACTATTTATAGTTATAAGAAGTACTACCGGAAGTTCGAAGATATAATCGATAAGGAGAAGCGAAACAGACTGGCGAGCTTATTTGAAGGGTATGGATTCAAGTCGCTTCCGAAATTATTAACCCGTTAGCCTGGCTTTAATCGAAATCTCTTTAAAACGATCTAATACTAATATTCTTAGGCTTTAACCCGACCTATAGACTCCTATTATAAATGAGCTCGGTATTCCCAGGCACGAATACAAGGCTATATACTAGGCTATAGTCCGAAAAGCAATGGCTCGTGTAGCTAACACTGACCCCTTTACTATCGTAGCTACTAATACCGAGCCTCATAAGCTAGGGTAGGTAGCCCAAAGTAACAGAACGCGCAAATCTACTTAGGTATCCGAAGGCCGTGATCTTACCCCCTTTCGCTCCCCTAGCACGATAGGTATCCTTAAGAACCCGGTACTCTAGGTCGCCTTACTTTAACCCTAATTAATAGTAAGTAAAGTTTCTTTATATATAAAGAGGACGATAATTAAGGGGAAAAGGATAATTAAGGGGAGGAGGAAGAGGATAAGGAAGAGGAGGAGGAGGAAAGAGGGCCAAGGATAGCTAAGATAAAGATCGACCTAAAATTAGTAGTTACGAGATTAAATATAGCCTATTCAGTATCTCGATCATCTAATTACAGCCTACTATCACTATTAGTACCGGAAGTACCTAAGGCTCTATACTATAATTCGACTAAGTTAGAAGTAACGAGTAAATACGTCGCAAGGAGGCTCTCTACTGATTTAATTTTATCCTTATATTCTCCTATCGCCGCTCCCTAGAATAACTACTAGACCGAGATAACAGTTCTTGGCGACGATAATTCTAAGCGTGCTCGTATTATACCTTCCACGGACTTACCGCTGCTAGAATTCATTGATAGGTACGATAATTACGGCTGTAATAGCTTCTATAGCTACTTCGATTGCCCTCTATAGAAGAAATACTAGGGTTACCGCTTAAAAAATCACTTTACCTTAGAGTATCCTATAATATATATAAAATGCTGCTCTAAAGGCTATATTATTAAATACTACGAGGATTTCGAAAGGGATCCTTATATAGATATCGCGCGTCTACGAAGGTCTTTCAAGCCTGGTTCTTCTACTAATATAATACTACCTATACTATCGTAGAGCAAAGTCTACTAATATAAGAATTACGCCTGCCGTGATTTATATAGCTACTAGGATTACCCTTTACCGGCGATTTACTAGGGGTACCGGTCCTCGGAATACTTTTGGTTAGGGTATCGTGAGCGTTGTGGCAAATATAGGGCTTAGCGTTATATCTCTAATTACTATAATGAATTTGAAATGTAGGGGAATGGGATATTACGTCCGATTAGGCGGCTAGATAATATTACTACTAAAAATATAAAGAGGAAACGAGAGAATAAGATATAGGAGAATAGAACCCAGTACTCTCAGGGATTTGGGTGTGCTGTATATCCTACTCCTACCCTTACCTCTCAGTATGCTTTAATATCGCTCTAGTAACTACCTATAGAATACTATACTCCTATACGAACTCTACCCGCCTATATACCTATTAGAAGAGAGATATTCCCTTCTCGAACCTATAAGGAAAATAGAAATAAGATATACTATATAAACTGGCTCCGGACCGGTCGTTGTAACTTAGAAGCTACACGACGTAGATATACGCTAAAGTATAAGATACTACTAGATAAAGCCGCACAACGACAGATAGGTATTAACATCAGCGCTCTATAGCTTAGAAACAATCCTATTATCTAAGAACTAGAGCACGAGAGGCGAATATTCGATTACCTATTCGAGAGGGCTGGTGAGCGAGAACTTCGTAGGGAGCTAGTATATATATATAGAGAGAGGATAGCTGGGCCTTCGCCTACTAGAATGCGCCTATCGTCGCGAGAGTCTTACCTATATCCAGATCCCTTAATTCAAGCTACCTTCCGGTTAAATAAGTCGCTACTCGACCTAAAGAATCAAGTCTTAAACATGCCCTCGTACCAGTAGGCTCACATTCGTATCGGGAATACGGCCGGAGCACACTATATATAGCTACCTATCGATACTCCACAAGGCTGTTAATAGTCCAAACCGTTAGTTTAGGAGGGCAAACCAGACTAACGACAAGTGTGGTAGGGTGGATATATCCTTCGATATTGATTGGTTTATATAATTCTAACTAAGCGAGCGCTTGAATATAGGCAGACCTTATACAACTAGTAGATAATATCCTTATATATATTTCTTGCGGATATAGATATTCATATAGCAGTCTTATTCGATTCTATTTAGTAGATTCTCGAATAGCTATATAGGATAAAAAGTATACGATAGCGCTAGGGAAGGTGATGAAGGCCACTAAAAGCTACCGGTAGAAGCTTGAATATCGGGTGAAAGGCAGGGTTAGGCGTTGGAATATAGTCCTTAAGGAACTACGTTAAAAATAGCCTTATTATATAGTATAGTAAGCGATACCCTTTAGCCTTATAAGGCTAAAGGGTCTTCTAAGAGGCTCTTAGCTATTCTAGACTTCGTGATCCGCTACTAATAAATCTGGATACGGGCGGGTAGGCCCTCTTGGCGTAACGCCGAGCTATCTATTAGGGCTTGTATATAGTACTGGTTACGCCGCTTAAAGGTGGGTCCAAGGAGGATCCGTACCCATATCTAATAGATTCCTAGTATAGTCTTATTAAAGTAAATAAGTACTATAGTCCTACGATCTAGTAAAGTCTTAGCCGCTATATCACCCCAAAATAAATTCTTATAACTTCGATATCTTAGAATAAAAAAGTGAAATATAGTTATAATCCCTTAGTATAATAAGCCTCTTCCTTAATACAAAGGTCCTAAGCTTCGTCCGTTTAATACTCCTAAGCTAGCTATTATATTCCGCCGTCTTCTTAGCGATAAGGACTCTAAAGGCTATATATATATTTTCGAAGCCGCTATAGAGTCTACCGCGTATATATTAAAGATAGTATAGTATTATTCTTACTAAGCCCCTTATCTAAGCGCTGCTGAGGAGGTATTAATACCCTAGTTTAAATTTTATAACTTTAAGGAGTAATAAGTAGGGCTTATAGGCAAAGAGAACGATCTGGTTACTGATAACCTTCTATAGGCCTACTCGAATCTATTCTATAACAAATACCGCGCTTATAGGCGGCTCTAAGATAAGAATCTAAATAGAAAGGTTGCGGTCCTCTATCACGGTTATATTACTCTTCTAGCCTTAGTTAAAGAGTAGCTAAAGCGCAAATTCCATATATCGGATTAGGACCGACCCGGTAACAAGTACTCTAAGCCTGTCTCCTAGTAATAGCCTTTCCGAGCTATTATAAAAGATTTGATCTAGGAAGATACCCCCCTAACTAGAAAAGCTGCAGATAAGATACTACGGGACCTGAAAAAGATGCGACGTTGTAGTATATACCCGGGAGATATTAGGTCAAGGAATTATAAGGCGAGGCTCCTTATAGACCTGAGTATCGCTAGAACGGAACTCTACTATCTTTTTAATATACAATTAGCGAGGTAAGTAGTAAAGATAAAGAATAGAGATCTATATATATAGGAGGTAATAGTAAAGGAAAACGAGCTTTATATATAACTAAGAGCTATATAGAATAAAAAGTACTATATAATCCTTTAGTCTCACACGAAAAAGTCGGCTAGGTCTAGGAGGTAGTTTATAGCTAATCCCTTAATACTCGTAACTATATCCTACGATTCACCTAGGCTATAAAGACGCCTCTAACTATAGCAAGGAATATACGTTCGGCTCTAAAGGCTTTTACTCGATTCTAATAAGTTATTATTTTCCTATACGAAGCTAAAGTAATCTTGAATAGTATACCTCTTCGCCTTGTTTACCTAGTGGCTCGCACCCTTAATCTATATTATTTCTATATTAATCGCATATCGAATATTATATCTACCAATACGATATAATAGAACGTTCGGATAGCTCCTGTCTAGTATATCGCCTTGTGCTAGTCCCAGTCGGTATATCTATATATAACTACTTATATTTTCAATAGATATATAGGGAAGAGGAGGCGACCAAGAATCGCTATTACTATTGATTTTTATAACCATTAAACTATCTCTCGGATAGACTATAGCTATAGAAACCTCTAATGTTTACCCTCCGATACTTATCCTTAGGAGCTAATTCTAGCTCCTCCAGTTCTAGCTCCTCTAATTCTAGTTATTCTACTATTTCTAACTCCTTTCCTTCCTAGCCCTTCCTAATATTCGTCCTGAACAAAGCTTAATTACTGCAGACATCGTTCTCGGCACTAGTATTTATAGTACTAGTATTCACGGCACTAGCTTCCGCGGTACTATATTTCGCTGCGCTTAGGGCTGTTTCTACCAGTGCTAGCTTATATATAATTATATATTGCCTTCGTCTAATTCCTCTACTTATATACCCTTATATTTAATCTATTCTTAAGCCTCTACTACTAAGTTTAGAAACTCTCTATATATATTATCTATTAAAATAGAGCTCCGTAATATCCTAATATCTCCTTATCCAAGCTTTTCGAAGCTCTCGATTACATTCTTTAGCAATTTTGTAGTACTTCTTCTAAGACTAATAAAGGCGGGTAAGAGCTCTCTAGATTATAGCCTTACCGATTTAAATATCAAATTTATCTAGAAGGAAGAAGGCTATAGGACGTTATTCTAAATATACCAGAAGCTCTTCTTCTAGTAGGTAGTATAGAGCCTTAGGCCTCCTACCGCGGTCCTTACTAGGTATATATACCTCCCTATATTACCTCTAGCTCTTCCTTATACGCTATAGTATCTATAAATTAATATTATAGCTACCGAGTAGAATAGTATTATTATTAAAATCAAGCTTAAGGAGAAGGAATCTAAGAGGAAGGTATTAGCTTAGTAGGAGATATAACGGAGTAAAAGAAACGATTAAGTATACTAAGAACGTTACTAGGCAAGGTTTATATTGGGATATAATAGCTAGATAATTAAGTACGGCTTATAAGCTTGGCTTTAAACATTATACAATAGTTCTATACCTCGACGGATATTTTAAAGTTATATAGTCGCGGTAGTACGAAAAGCCGGTCGACGGCCACGCTACAAAGGTATTAGCAATTATTATATAAGCGGCAAGCAATATTCAGCAATTATTAGCTGCGGCCGAGCAATACGCTTGTATTCCTATATAGTAGGCTCGTATATAGTACTAGTCACGCCGCTAAAGTCCAAGGAAGATCTCTAGTATAGTATCTTCGTAATCGCCTTAGATATTCTTTCCCCCACTCCTACCTAAAAGACCTTCGACTTCTTTAGATCGACTAACGTACTATATAGAACACGCTAGGTATTATCCAGGCCTCTTCATGCTCCCAAGGACCGCTTTACTCTCTATTACATTACTTATTATAGTATATATTTTGCCTTAGCCGGCCTCAATCGCCAAGGAGTAGGGAATAGTAACGTTTTCACCCCTTGTAGGAGTAGACTATTTCAGAGGATTGGCATATTTCTAAGTACACCTTTGGGCAGCCATATATTATTCCAGCGTACTATATATTCCGTTAGCCCTATTTATATACCTATCACGCTAATTAAGGCAGATAAAGCGGTATAAGTTCCAGCCCGAGTAGACTATACTTAGCCCCTCTGCCCGCTTATTGCCTTACGCCCTATACCTTAAATTAGGCTATAATTAGGGAGCCTCTACGGGTTCAGCTATTACTAACGCAGTAAGTATACGAAATAAGTGGGGCAGGTACTAATTTGGTCAGTTAGCGTGTTAACGTGGCGAGTCTACGAATAAGTAGGGTATATATACAGGAGACTAAGCCAATATTTCCCGTAATATTATAGCCCCGCGCTCTTTTAAACATCGAATTCCTTTAAACTTCTAATTATTATAAATACCGAGATACTATAGCAGTACCCTTATTCAATTTGGCGGTACTATTATTAAATTTGCCGCCGGAAGTTTAATATTAGATTCTTTACTATCTTACTCTAGAAGATTATATCAAGTATAAGCTTACTTATAAGAAATCGCTCGGTCTTCTAGATAGAGAGGAAATCTGCAAAATTATAGTCGAAGTATTTTTCTATAATTTAGCGGGTATCTCGATTACTAACCGAACGATTAGGCTTATATTCTATATTCCTACAAGGGTAAAAGCGCTAGAAGTAAAGTTATTAGCTATTTAGAGGCTATTCGCCGTTTTACTTCTAGGCGAGTAGTATTCGCTCTCGCTAGGCCTTACTTAGTCGTAAAGCTTAGGTACGGCACCTTAATCTTATACGAAGCCGGTATTCTTTACTATATTCAAGGGTTAAATATCTATATCCTAGAAGTTTATAAAGCCGCTAAGACCGAATTAGTTATCGATGTTAAAGGTCTTATCTACTAATTAGCTAGTTAAGAAGCGGCCCTTTCGCTAGCCTTTACCGATTCCCGCTTTATACTTAAAATCCTCTAATATAAAGCTAATACCTTATCATTTCTTATAGCTAATAATTAGCTAAGCTATTTTATTACCGTATATCTAGGAGAGGATATACCTAACTATATTCGGTATATATTGCGTAAAGAATAGAGTAGGGATCTAATTAAAGGCCCTTCGCTCCGTCCCGGTATTAAGGTTAGATATACTCAGGAGAACCTCTACTTTCTCTCTAGAGATCCACCTTTTTTATAGACTATATATATAGTAGCTTTCTCTCCCGAGTAAGGGAGCTATCTTCTATAGATAGGAGACCTCTTTAACGCCTTACCCGAATAAAACCTTGTTTTCAAGATCTATAAAGGCTATATATTTCTTCTATTAAACTAGTATAGAGAAGAAGATAACCTATAGTCCTACTACTAATACTACCGATTTCCTATTAATAATCTCTCTATTAGGGACGAGTAAGGGAGTAGAAGTTCTTATAAAAACAAATTCGATTCTACTTCTAAGGAGCTAGAGATAGTTAGAATTTACCGTCGACTACTATAAGTAATACTAGACCTTAGTCTTACAAGGGTTAGTCTATATCTACAACAAGACGAATATAGCGGTAACTTGATAATTATCGAGAGTCGACCGGATACTAGAAGTAACCCTGAAGCCGCAGATAGATCGGGTATATATAAGTTCTAACCTCTTTTATTCCCCGACTGCGATAGGAAGGGTAGAATATATACTTAATCCCCTAAAATCGATGCGGTAAACTATAATAACGTTCTATAGAAGATTCCCTACTATATACTCGAGAAGGAAGATAGGCCTATTAGTTAGCCTAAATATTCTATTCTAGGCTATAACTAAGTAATAACCAAATATCGAGCTTATAATCTTAGTTTATCTATATTTATCAATATTCTTTTCAACCCCTCGCACTAGCGGGGGTTATATTCGTATAGGGAACGGGGCCGGAGCACACAATATATAGCTACCTATTAATACTCTACAGGAGCTACTAAACTTTCTGAATCCATTTAGCGATAGGGGTAGTATACTTAGCGCCAAATTAGATAAGCGATCTATTATCTTTATTATAGGGCCTAATAAGGATAAGGAATAATAGTATATATTATAAAGAGTACTAGCGGGTCTCCTATAGAATATATAATTTTGGTTTTCTCGCAATACTATTAGCGCTTCATCTTACTTATCTATATATTAGGGACTAGATTCTCTAGCTTATATATTTTAGAAATAGAAGCGCTAATTTTCAATATTTATAGGTATCCTAGGATATTAACGCTAAACCTCTCTATTAGTCGTCCTATTATAGATAGTAATAATATTAAGACTTAGGAGGACTTCTTAAAGAGACTATAAGTAATCCAAAATAATAGTCTAGGTCCGCTAGGCTTTATAGCGGAAGAAGGCGAATACGATCCTATAAGGAGAGAAGAATACGCTATTATCTTAGCAAATTTTGATACTTATATCTAATTTCTCGGTTTAAAGAAGTTAAATTTAGCCGGTAATAGATAGATAGCGAATATAAATAACGAGAAAATAGAGAATATAGAGGAACTAGTAGCGACTAAGCCTAAGGACAAGGGCGAGGCGCCCTGGTTCTGCAGAGAACTAGCTATATAGATAATATATCGTAATAGGGGTTATAACTTTAGATATATTGAAGATAGAGGATAAAATACTTTAACCTTGGGATTCGGTGAATAAGACTTTACTATAGTTATATCTACCTACTTTAATAGCGGTAAATATTAAACTACTAAGAAAAGCTTTTTCGTTTTAATACTTTCTTCTCCTTCTAAATTTATACTAAACCCGGCGTAGTAAGTCGAGTACTATCTACCTAGGACTCTCCGCTGAATCAGATATCTAATAGATTATAAGATTTTCAGGCAAGGGCGAATAGATACCGGTAGGACTAATAGTAATACCCCGAGGATCGAGGAAGGTAAAACCCCGAGTCCTATAGAGCCTAGAGTTAGTAGGATAGAAGGTGGCATTTCATTGACGGGGTTATTAATATAGCTTGGAATTAGAGCGTTTATAGTAGAAGAGTATCTAGATAGCCTTAGAGACTAACTTAGAAGCTAGTGTTAAGATTTACAATATTATTGGCGTATCTCTTGCCGCAAGGATTTTCTCGTCTTGAATCCTTAATAGTATAGTACCGGCAGGAGGCGATTAGGCATATTTAGGTAACGCGACTAACGCGACGCCTAGACAAAATCTCGGGCAAAGATAAGGGCATATTTTAAAATCTGTAGATGCTCTAAGTCCCGGCCAATTGGCTTTATTGGGGGCTGAAAAGCTATATATATCTAATAATCACCTGAGGTATATAGTCTAACTACCTTCGCGATTTAGTAGGGCCACGTATCGATAGGACTTCCCTGCGTCCACTACCGTACTAGAGGTTATAGTAGATTCCTATCTCGAAATCGTAACGCTACTATCCTAGGTTTATAATACCTAGCCTATCCTATTAAGCCTTTGCCCCTAACTCTAGCGGAAACTATTTCGGCAGAAATTTTTTTGACACGCTATACCGGATAACTACACAGAGGAATTAAAAGATATAGATATATTTCCAGCTGAAGCTGGTATAGGTAACCCTCGGGGGTGTTTCGTGCTACTAATATAATACTCGGACTCAGGATTATCGCTAATAGAGCCTAGATTAGGCTTATCGAACCTCTTTAAAGTATATTCATATATAAACCAAGAAAACGGTTATTATAGTACGGAAAACTTGTGGGTACGGGGCGGGTTCTTAAGTTAATATAATTAGTTATAGGTACTAAGTCTATTAGCGCTCGAATTAGGGCTACGCTTCGTCTTTCTAATCCTAAGGATATTATATAGCAAGTAGTTAGCTCTTATTAGTAAAATATTATCTTGGTACTATAATTATACTAATCTATTACTATAGTAGACGACTACGATTCTAGATACGGCAAAGTTACTATAATTAAAGACCTTGACGCGGACTTCTTTATCTATTAAAAGTTCGGCTAGCTTTATTATTATATACTACTCTACCTCTAGGATAGACTCGTCGAAATCTAAGAAAAGCTTAAAAGGCTTAATATATAGGAGTCCGAGAAAGGCGATCCTTTAAAGCTCGTCTCGAGGCGAATAGACTACGCTTATAAGGATTCTAGGCGTAAGGAGCTTATTGAAAAGCTCTACGATAAACTCGCGCAATATAGTACGTTACGTGAAGTTTTTCTCTAAGCATATTATTTATAGTATCTAGACTTAGTATTACTATATATATAATAAATTCAAGCAATCAAAAGACCGACGGAAAGAGCCTAGAATAACTTATATAACCTGGCTAGTAATATATAGAGTCTTGTAGACAACGAACTCGCTTAGATTCGTCGAGGGCCAGATCTTGCCGCTATTGGCTGCGGCCCCGAATACGGCTAGTTTAATACCTTTCTAGAAGATATACTAAATAAAGTCTTAAAAGTAGTAATACTAGTAAGTAATCCGGTTTTTAACTTACTAGACCTATACTTTAATAATCGCCGTTAAAGATCTACTATAAATTTGAACCTTATATACTTATTAAACGTAATTCGAGCTCTATCCTAATAATAATAAGTAGTACCTATTCTAGACCCCCGAATAGAAGATAAAGTCGGGCAAGGAAGACCTATAACTACTATTAGCCGAACGTATCGACGTCTTAGTACGAATCCTTCTTACTATTATAGTAGCTATACTACTCCTTTACCCCGTAGTTATAATCTTTAGGCTTCAGCCTATAACGTAAGTAGAATTTAATTAGAAAAGTAATTACTAGATCCTAACCGTATTCGTATTTATAATACTCTTCTCGGCTTCTTACTTACTCTTTACAAAAGCCCGGAGATAAGAGGTATTCACGGCTACGGCGGCTTACTATACTATATTAGTTATCTTTCTAGGAAATATATTAAATATAATAATAATATAAAATAATAGGCAATAGTATAGTCTGAATAGAGATTTGTATTTATATAAATATTAGGTAATTTGGTTAATAGCTATATAAAACGGTGTTCGGGCGAGTAACTTACTATATATTTCAATAATCGGAAGAAGATAAAGGAGAAGAAACTATAAGTAATATAATAAGTAGAATACTCTGAAGGAATGAAATACACGACTATTATCTCCTTTAATAATATATATAGATAAGGTATAAACCAATTCTACCAATATTGAACAGACTTGGCTCATTAGGCTTCCAAGCGTTTTAGCTAGTAGATCTTAGTGAAAATTTGAATATACTTCGATACTATAGAGTAATAGCGACAGATTTGGAAACAGAGAACTCGGTATAAGAATTTATTTATATTCCAGACTGCGTTACGGGCTATCGTACCGTTCCGCTACTATATAGTTATCGCTAGATAGCGAAAGTATAAATCTATCTACCTTAATCGAATTAGTACTAAGAGCGCGTAGAGGTCCGCGCGACTCCCGTTTAATAACTCAAGGATCACAACCTTATTATATACAGGCGGTGAGCTAGACTTAATTCCGGTAAAGTATTTCAGGCTTTATCCAAGTTACACGCTAATATATCGTACAACGATAGATCGAGCCAGCTTATAGGTATAGGTAAGCGGTATATAATACTATTTTTGCTGCGCCGAAGAAAGGAACGGTACTATATATTATTATCTAAAAGATTAGCCCCCGCTAAGTGAAAATTACTAACTAATTAGATATAAGAAGGATTATTAAGAAGATTAAGGGGATAATAGCTAGTAAGTAATATTATTAATAATCTATAGAATAATTATTTTAATATTAAAGGCGAAGGTAGTACCAAGGGATCTTATAGAGTCTTAGAGCTAGGTAAAGGAGATAAATTAATTAATCGGAATATATATCTAGTTAAAAGGTAGTTATATATAAAGACCGCTATACTAAAACTCCTAGTAGAATAATTATAGTAAGACCTTATTAAAATCTCTATATCTTACTAGGAAAGAATACTAAGATAGCGTAGTAAGTAGCTATAGCGGAGAAGACTTCCTACCTGCTTACCTTTATAAATATTAAGCAAGATACGGAGAATATAAGGGTCGACACGAATATAACAGTGATTTATAATCTGCTCCGTAAACGGACCTAGTCTAGGTCTTTTAGTTAGAGCTCGAAGGGTATAAGGATAGGTACGAGAAGTAACCTAGCTATAAGTATTATAAATACTACGCAGAGGAGTATATCGAGCCGTTCAGGTAATATAAGTATTAGTAAGGGGTATAACCCTATTTTAATCCTTTACTCCTTTATTCGAAATATTTTCTACTTAGTATTAGTATTTAGGTATTACTCAAATTAAAATCAATTAGATTTAAAGTTAGAAATAAATAGTAGAAGTAAGGATAGTATAGTAAAGCTAAAGGTAGATATATATATAGTAATTAGTATAGGCGGAGCGATAATAGGGGAAAACACGAGTGTATATTAGATACTAGAAAGCCTAGCTTACTAAAGTGATTTTCTTAGATAAAACCCTTAAAGTAACTTCTAGAATACCGTTAAACTAGCTATATTCTATATTATATACAAGAGCCATTAGATTATCCTAATAACGAATCTATAAAGCTTCCGATAAAGTTAAGCTCTAGGAGGTATTAATCAGATTATAAATACTATTCTAATTCCGTTTCGTAGGCTTCTTAATTTCTGTCTTCTTTTACAGCCGGAATACTAATTCGTTATACTCTATAAGCTTCGCTTTAATTATTTTAAGTAGCTCTTTTTATAGAGAATCAGGATCCTTATCGTCTTCACGATAGTATTTTAGTATCTCCTTATCTCTATTAGAGACCTCCTACTTATTAAGCCCTTTAAGGCGTTCCTCCAACTCTTATAGTTTATCTTAAGTATAGAGTATTATATAATTATATAGCCACCTAAATTTACGGTAAATTAAGAAGTTAGGGTCGTAGTCTTCGAATACGACGACTTTATCGTAACCCTAGTCGTAGTTATCTACTATATTAGGCAAATTAGCAGTGCCGCGAAGGCTTATATCCTTGTTACTTACCTGATCGAATAATATCGGGTACTTAGACCTGAGAGTAGCTTTTGGTCTATCCGTTATAGACCTTAATAAGCTAAGGAAATACTTTAGATAGCCGAACAGAGTATCGTTTACAAGGCCTTTGCAGGATTATATAAGCTTCCTATCAAGGTTGAAAGTATTACGGGTATCTTACTCCTTAGACTAGATCCCTTCGTAACGAGTATACGTAACCTATCGGTATTACTTGAGTTTAAAGCCGTTGACGGCGGGGGAAGGAATACGGCTTCGGGGTGACTGGTATACCGCTCCGTATACTCAGGCGAGCTATTAATATCTGATTATCCCTGCTAGGCTATATCGGCTTTAAAGATGAAGCAGATATCCCTAGTATTTATTATCGCAATCTACCTCGCTATAAGACTCTATAGTTTATAATAGTATACTCAGCTCTATTAATATAAAGAACTAGGGGGGTTACAAGGGGTTTTGGTTGGATATATCAATTTTTCGTTTTGCCCGATAATCGCCGATCTTTCTTACGAACTAGGCTGGCTATACCTTCCCCTTTCTACCTGATGTAATTTAATATTCGCCATCCTACTATAATCTATATAATATTTTACGCCTGACCAAGAGTATCAGGTTAGAGCGCCTACTCTCCGAGTATAAATCTCTGGCTAAAGTATATATATTCTAGTCGCGAAATTTCTATAGTTCCTTATAACAGATATAAGCTCTAAGGGCTCCTTGAATGAGAAAATTCTATAGATCCCTATATTCAACCCGGAAAAGTGTATACTCTATCTATTTCCCTATTTAAAGCTTGATTATTTATTATTCCCTTCCTATACCCTATAATAAAGTATAATCTAATCCCTATAGTATATAGCCTCCGAATACGATATCCTGACCGTCCCTAAATAGCTAGGTAATTTCGATATCTATAGCTCTAACAAACTTGATATAGAAGATATATTTATAATTATTACTAAATATAAGGACGTAGTTATTAGAAAGAGCTTCGTCTATTATCTACGCTATAGATATTTAGGCTAGTAGTACGCTATCTTTAAGCGCGTGGCTTCGAAGAAATATAGAATACTATAGGTTAGAGCGATGCCGCCATGTATAGCCTTGGATCAATTAACCTGAACGACACCGGGGCCGGCAACGGGGTCTCTAGACGTAGTCCGTTGAGGAGTCTATAGTAATATAATACCAATAAGCTAAGTAATAGATAAATCTGATAGAGTAAGCGATTATACTATTCGGGTAGGAGTATACTTATACTAGGAAGACTTATACCCTATAGAATAGAACCTCTAAGGTATACTTATATATCCGATAAGGACAAGAGGAATTAGGTAGTCTATAGCACTACTTAAGTAATCCTGTACCTACCCTTCCCTTTAGCGCCTGTAATAGAGATTAGTCTTACTTTGGTCAAAGAGATATAGGGTTACTATACTCTCTACTAGCCCTAGGGATATAGGGGTTAGAGGCTATAGGCCGCCCGTCTTTTAGATAGTAATTATCTAAGCCTATCTATTAAGTAGGAAGAAATAGGCTGAGGGTTTAAGGTATAACTGGTTATCTAATAACTCTCTATATATATAAAGCCTAGCGCTTACCCGTTATAAGTCAAATATAAGATTATAGGATATAATAATTTTTGGCAAGGAAATATATATATCCTCCGGCTATAAAGTAAATTCCCTACGAAAGTATATAACTATTACCGAACTCTGTCTATACGGGTCGGTCAGCCCTGTTTGCGTCCGTGTCGTGCTCGGTATTTTGCCTCAAACTCCCGTAGTAACTCTCGTATATTTCCTAGTTCACCTTTAGGGAGCTATATATGTTTCTAGCGTACTATATATTCTGTTCCTAATACCGTCTCTCTCTTGCCGAGTATTTTTCTGATTTCCTACTCCTACTCCTTAACTTATACCGTATTATATCGTCCCTAAGCCTACTTAAGAGTAGGTAGGCTGGTAGTAGTACCGCTGGCAGGGCCACAGCGGATGGTTATATTATGGAGTTTGGGCTGGATACCCTTCGACTCAGGAGAAGTACCGTCAGGCTGGCTATCGAGATCCTGATCTAGGACTATAAGTATATTATCTATAGAATGTTAGACGGGCCACTCACTTTCCGAAGTATAGATACGTATTATATACCTACCTTAACTACTACTAGCTTCCTCTCGTCTAGGTAGCGAATAGTAGTAACGTTTAGTATAACGCTTCGATATAGACTTCCCCCTAACGGCAGACGGACACTTTTTCTCTATCGGTCCTAGTAAAGGTATAGTCTCCTTATTACTATCCTTATTAAGTCTCTCTTAATCTTCTTCCTCGTTATCCGCCTCCGTCTCTTAACTATTCTATAGATTCTACTTATCCCTACTTATTAATGGATCAGGCCTAAGACCCTTACAATTTTGGCTATTACTCCTATATATTTGCTTGCCCGGGGTCGACGAAAGGGTATTACGATATAGGGGAGAGGTATTAGGGGTATTATATTCGCCCTTCTTGTGGAGGTTAAAATATCTAGAACCACGTAATCTGTTAGTGTTGGAACTATCGAGTGGGGATTTAGGGCTCTACCTGGTATCTAAGCTCCCTCTAGACGTTAGCGAAGTCCTGAGCGAAATATAATTCCTAACCTACTCCTCCGAAGAACCGTCGCTATCGGTATTATTATTATTAACTATAATTAGGTTACCTAGAGAGTATTAGACGACTATTGAAATCGCCGAACTAGAAAGACGTATTTAATACTTACCTAGACTACTAGGTTTATTCCGAGTCGAACTTACACGATTCTTCCTATTATAAGGTCTTAGGATAGACGGATATCTAAATTGGGGCGACGGCTAGTTTCTTACTGCTTTATACGTATTAGAGTCATTTTTACTATCCGTATTATAGGGTACGATTAACTAATCTAGAATCATTAGATATATCTATAGCGGTTGAGTCATCTATACTAACCTCCTAGACGTACGGCCTCTCTCTCTTTATCCCCTCCGCCGGCCTCTCGCTAAGTATCTTAGGTATTATAATCCTCTGTAAGGGCGTTACCTACTAGTACCGATTCGTCTATCCGCTATTAGTATCGTTTTCGGTAGTATATAGAGCTAATATACCTACCCTAGTGTTCGCCTTCGCTCGATCTAGGGCTAGTAGTACTATTACGATCACGCTTAGCGGTAGGTTCGGAGTTGCCTTCAGGTCCTCCCGTCGCTTGGCTATTACCTAAGCCTATTTGTTACTACTCTCGCGTCTTTCCTATACTAAGTAGTAGTTCCTTAACGGGTAGGAAATCACTATCTTTCTCGCTACCGCTACGACTATAGCTACAAGTAGTATTAAGTCTATTCGAGGTATCTAGGAGTATCAATTAACGTCTATCACAAAGTAACGATATAGAATTATACCTAAGGCGTCTACTTTAGTATAGAGATCTAGCGCTAACGCGCAGATTAGATTATAAGACTCCTTCAGCGGCGGGTCAGTTATATCGAGAGTTTCGATTAGGCTATAGTCTCCGAATCCCCTACTCGGTTTCATACTTAGTCCAAGAGATATAAGATCGTTATACCTTATATAAACTATAGGGAGATACAGGCTAGAGGCCGTTAACGGCCTACCGCGACGCGGGCCTATAGTTTAGGGTTGATAATAATAGAACGAGCCTCTCCTAATAAACGCCATTATACGATATAAGTATAAAGGGAACTAGAGAATATATATAGTTAGACGGTTTTTAACTTGGTTATCTAGAAGGTAAATTCTAGTTAAAGAGAGATGGCGAGCGGTAGATTATATACGCCTACGGTTACCAGACCTCGTACTAGGATCTTCCCGGCTTATATACCCCGTCCCTCGCCTTCTCTTCCTCTTAATACTAGTAATCGCCGATCTCTAGTTATTCGCCTTACACCTAGTTATAAGCCTAGGCGCACCTCCCCGCCATTATACTCTCGTATTCGATCCAATATCCTATACGAGGCGAATATTCCCTGGTTCCCTGCGTATCGGTATCCTATATAACTTATTTCCTACTACGCCCCTCGGAGACGTCTATATCCGGTCGAGCCACGTCAGCTGCGGCGGGCTAGATCTTCGAGCTAAGACTTCTATAATATATCGGCTATACTATACCCTCTACGATCCTCAGCGAAACCCTAGATCGACGCCTCAAGGCCGATACGACAAAGTCTATCTAGTCAAGGGGGTATATAGTGGACAGGTAGCTATAAACCTTCTCAACTCCTAAAACCTTGTATTACCTAATTAGTACTTATTAGTGCTCCAGGGAAAGAGGGCTTCTAATCGAGATCCGTCTCAGCTTCTACTAGCTGACATTCTATATCCGGCGTGTCCACTACTTATTACCTAAGAGCTCTACCGATACTAGACTTGGGGACGAATAAGATTATATTTCCGACTTGAAGGATAACGGTATAGGTCAGCTGAGGTACAGCGATATCTTATCCTTTAGGGGATACGACCTGGCCGGCGCACGCCTCCTCGGGCGAACTTCCTAATCTAGGTAATACCGAGTACTACGGTCGCTGCCACGTCAGACCGACTCGGTACCTGAAATCCGTATAAGCTGAACTCGCTGTAGCGACCTAATCATCCTAGGCTGAGCTGGCGCAGGAGGTATTAGCAGACCGCTGTTAATCGCTTAGCCTGAAGCCGGTACGTTAGCGGCGTAGCGAAAGGATCCCCGCTTAGGACGTAAGGCATTTCTTCTATTGGACTGGTCACGAGAATAGTAGTACCGATCAGGGCTATACTTGCGCTACCGGTTTCGTCATTGCCGTGCCGATCGCCGGCCGTTCGTATACGAGGCCTATCAAGCAGATACGGCCAAATCACCGCCAGGCTGCAGTAGCGAGACGTTAAGGGATAGTAACGAGGTTAGAGGGATGGTAATAAGGTTAGAGAGAGCGTAGAAGAGGGACTATTAAGGGCGCTTTCAATATTTAGGTATACTAGCGAAGATAAAGCCTAAGAAGTATAAGTGATCGCAGTACGTAGTAGGAAGCTCTCCGGTAGGTAAGCGGCCTTAGAGCTAAAGCGATCGTCGTAGCTATCGGCCTAATTCAAGGTATAGGGCCCAAGTCCGAGCGAGGAGTTACCAAGACGGAATACGAGGAGCCGGCAGTAGCTACGGCGAGCGAGGCCGACAGGGGTAGTAGGGGAAAGGGCCAAGCGCCAAAGAGATAGAAGGGATAGAAGGGATATAGGAAAAAGGAAAGAAGTTAGGAAGAAGACGAGGGGGTAGGCGGTATTTATAATTTAGCAAAGCGGCGAGGGGCTGCGCCGACGCGCGTTGCCCGATCGGGGGGACGCCAAACCCGGCCGGGCGAACACCGACAAAGTAATAACCGATATATATCTATCGGCTCACAAATAGAATATTAGTTATCTATATATCAAGAATAGTGCCACCCGGAATATTAGCGTAGCGAAGTTAGGTATTATTCTTACTATCGTGTCAGCGAAAGTAGTAGGTAATTAGTTATAATAGTAGACGAAGATAATCGATATAAAGCGGACGCTATACACTTAAGATATCTCTAGGACTACCGATCTAGTATAACTACCTCCCTATAAGATTCGTTATATTATATACCCGCCTTTACTAGTATAAAATATAGCTCTTCGCGCTGAGGATTAAAGGATCTAAGACGAAGCGAAAGTAAAATATACTAGATAATACGTAATTACTCGCAAGGCTAGTAAGGAGATACCTGCGCTAACGACTACTAACCACTTTAGACGTATATATAAACTACGCGCCGCTACTATAGTCCCAAGCCTTCTAGGATTCGCTCGGCTTAACAACCTATCTCTATATACGGATAAGCTTAAAGGGGGAATTTATATAACGGCGGCGAGAGTTATACGAACTTTATAGAGTTAGCTAATCTAAGAGAAGACTAGACTAAATACCCGCTAGCTAGTATCTATATCTATTATATCGAATATTTTATTAATAATAGTCCGAAGTTAGTTATATTAAAGGATTTAATTGTTAAACTAAGGGAGAATATCGTTAGAAGACCGTAATAACTATCTATAATTACTAAACTATCTACTACTATATATATTCTGGCGATAGTAGGTCTATAGCTCTTCTACTATTTCGCCTTAGCTTTATACTAACCTTACTCTAGTAGTTTAAAAGGTATTATCCTAATAAATAACTATAGTATAGCTTAGCCTTACCTTCCGGGAAACGAGATGAATTATTCGTATAGATATACTAAGGAGATAACTATTATCACTTTATTCCCCCTACGAACTACGTTCTTAAAACCGGTATTACCCTTATCTACACCTCTAGAAGTATAAATATAGATACGAACTAGATAAAGTACTATAGGATTTAATACTATAGACGGGTCGTTCGGTAGTAATAGTAAAGATAGAAGGTATATAAATACGATATATTTCTAGATAAGGTAAAGGGATCTTAATTTAATTATTATCTAGATAGGCGGATAGAAAGCTCTTAGTAAGAGTAGATATAATATAATATAATTAACCTATAGGTATTGCTAGTAGTAAATTTAAGGACTAGTTTAAATATTATAAATAGTAGACCCCGTTATTCGAATTAGAGACTAGAGAAACTATACTATTTAACTTAACGTTACCGATATAATATTTAATCCCGCTATAAAGACCTAGCTAATACTACCCGCCGCTTTTCCTAACCTAGATTCGCCTTCTCTAATAAATCTAAACACCGTTACCGCTATAGAGGATATAGTTCCGCTAACTTAATATATATCCGCTAGTAGAGATTCTCTTTATAGAATATATTATAAATAGAAGGAGGTATCTAATCGTTGTTAACTAAGTCGAAGAACTAATTTAATCGGTTAAGCTAATAATATAACTCTATATCCTACCTATATAACTTAAGAGCCGGCGGTAAAGTATATATTATTAATACGAATCTAGTAAGTCCGGCTCTATATATATTCATCGATAGATACTCGAGTAGATAGTATCTAAGGTCTTAAGGTCCCGGGCTAATAGGGCGAAGGCGGTATATACTCATCGAGGATATAGAAGAAATAGTAATATTCGTTATATATAGGAGAACTATAGCTAGAGATATAGTTCTAGTAGCAATCTGTTCGAAAAGGTAGGAAATTTTCGTTTAACTCGGATAGACTTTTATCCGACTTAGCTAAGTTTCTATCTAACTTAGTTAATAGTCTTTAAGCTAACTCGATTTTATATTAATATTATATTAATTAAAATAATACGATAATAATACGCTAAAGAAGCCTATCCCTTTCTAAAAACCTTCGCCTTCTTCCCCTAAGAACCTCGCTTATCTAGCTATCTATAACTAGCTATATCGTCGTAGATTATACTCCTTAATACCTTATACTATCTTGTTACTAGTAAAGACCCTTATATATATTAGATAGATAATAGCGATCTTCTAATAATAGCTAAGATAAAGGGAGAATAACTAGTAGCTACTAGAAAAGCCTAGGAGACTAAAGCGAATAAGCGAAAGATACGATTCGAACTAAGTAACTTATTCTATATATTAATATATTAGTAGATTAAGGCTATTAAAGAAAACTAGCTAGAACTTAAGAGAAGTACTAAAGGGTATAACGGAGTAGTAGAGCCTAGGAAATATTAAAGATATAATAGTAACCTTAGTAAGGATATCTCTGAAAAAATATACGAAGAAGAGGTCTCTTTAAAGATAACTAGCGTTAAGGATATCGAAATATCTTCTAATAACCCTATAACCAGCCCTACGAAGAGACTAGTATCTACTATCGTTATAGGGGTATAACTTCCCTATACTCCTATATTCGGTCCGTTAGATAACTCTATATTTAGGAGACGGAAAAGATAGGCTTCTCTATTATAAGTACGATTAGTATATAATAATAGATATAATCTATTAACCGTATAGCGTAAATAGACGCGACCGTTAATATCTAGAATTAATACCGTATTATAAAGCGATACGAGTATTACCTAAAAGAAGACCGTAAGTTACCTATCGATATTACGCGTATATTTAATATACTAATATAGAAAGAAGGAAATAATATAGAACTATATAATAAAACGAGGTCCTTAAGGAAATATAGATACTAGGAACTACCTACGTAGCTCGGTAAATAATGAATTAGAGACGCGTATTCATTAAATATAGCTGAAATAGCCGATGGTACAGGAATAATAAAACCGAACATCTTTATATATAGAGCAGAATGGCCAGCGTGCCGGACGACCTACCTAGACACCCTAATAGATAATAACTGATAAGTTTAAATCTACTAGTAAGAAATATCGAAAATCGAGAGAGAATCTAATCAGCAGATAGAAGGATGAATTAATAGTATATTTACCTCGGTATATAGGTCTTATAATAACTAATCGTTATAGTCGGTATAATATAAGTAGTGACAGCTAACCTATACTATACTATCTATACGGCGCAAGCGGCCGAATTCCAGTACCGCGACTACGGGATGATTATCTAATCCTGATAATCGGGTTCCATTATCTAAAAAGACAAGGCCTAGACTATTATCGACTTCGTTGCCTATACCTATATATATATCGGATATTAAATCTAAAGACGACTATAAGGAGGTAACTACGGAGGAGGCGACGGGACCTATCGCTTAGGGTAGTTCTAGGCGTCGCTAAGCGTAAAGATACTAATCCTTACGGGAATATCAATATATTTTCTACGTAACGAAGCCTATATTCCTCTCTAAGATTATAGGCGATAATAATACTAATAGCCTATTACTATAGCTAGAATATAACCTAGTAGCTCTAAGTAACCTTATAATAAGAATATAGAGAGAATAGAAGGCTAAGCTCTAAAGAATAAAGGGGCCTTAAGTTATTAGTAATCTAGATACCTTAGGTAATATACTAACTCCTAAAGAAGCTCGCAAGGTTATTACTCCTAAACCTCTACCTATTTATATAACGCTACGTAATAGCTAATATCTTTGTAGCTTATAGATAGCCTAAGCGAATTTAGAAGTTTTATAATAAGGAAAATAAGATTAACCGTTAAAATAGTAGTAGAATAGCTATACCTAACAGTCGAGGACCGGAAGAATAATATATCGAACCTATTATTTAATATACGATTTACTTTCACGGATCTAGAGAAAGATATAAGTATTCTTCTTTCCTAAACGAGAACGAAATATATAGCTAATAGGTCTAAGGTAAGGGTCGTTTTCTAGTACCGATAATTATAATAAGTCTATATCGCGTTTTTTTTCTAATAGAATAAGCGCTATTAGATTTAGGTATAAGAGTATAGATCTATAGAAACCTTTACCTGCTAGTACTATTATTTTTATTATAATAGCGCTTTATTATATATTTAAAGAATATAAATATAGCTCCCGTAGGATTAAGAGATAGGACGATATATTAGTTAGTAGTAAGTTAACCTGATACTTAAAGAATAACCTATATACTAATAATATCTTAAGCTATATTCGAATATATAATAGAGGTATAGTATAATATAGGTAAAATCAAAACGCGGATAGTTACGGGACTACTTTATCGTCGAATAATAGACTACTACTATATAAATAGATATAGTAAGAACCGTCGACTACTAGTTACTAATATATTTAAGGATTCCCTAGAAGATCTGAAAAATTAACCGGACCTTTAGAGTATTCTAGAGGAGATAGGAATAAATAATACTAGTATAATAGGCTAAGAAGAAGAGTACGGAAATAATAAAGAATATACGGTATATATAAGAAGCGATTATAGGTATATATTATCGGCTAATACTGAAATTAAGGCTAAAGAACTATCTCCTAAAGAGAGTCTTAACGAGACTAATTTAGAGTTTAGAAACTAGGATAGTTTTTTCGCTTCCCTTACCTTTAGTAATAATTTAGTAGAGATAATAGATATCTAGGTATTTTTAATATAGGACTTCGAGCGTATATAGAAGGAGGCCGGCCTATAAGTAGATAAGAGTCTTTAGGAAGAGGATTATATTATAGATATTAAAGAGTAGAGTAGATTAGTAGAGAGGTAGATTATAGAGGATAAAATAGTATATCTAAATACAAGTAAGTGCCCGTAATCTTCACAGAAGATTACCGTAAAACGGATATATCTCGCTTATTTTATATTCTATTTAGAAAATTTAAGCGAAATTAGAAAGTAATCTATCTATAGTATTGAATTATAAGCTTATCTATAACTTTATATAATAGCAACGGTTTTGGTATATATAAGAGCTGGCTATTTGGATAGCTCTAGGATACAGAAATAATCTTTGAAGCTTTGCATGGTTTGGATGGTTCCAGGATACTTTTCGCCCCCGGAAGCCATTGGAATGCCCCCGGAACGAATAGGCAGCATACCGCCATATCGCCATATACGAATGAGCAATCCGGTGCCATATCTCCATGTGCGAATAGGCAATCTACCACCATATCGCCATGTGCGAATAGAGCAATCCGGTGCCATATCTCCATGTGCGAATAGCCAACCTGCCGCCATATCGCCATGTGCGAATAGGCAATCCGGTGCCATATCGCCAACTGTGCGAATAGGCAATCTACCGCCATATCGCCATGTGCGAATAGGCAATCCGGTGCCATATTTCCATGTGCGAACAGGCAACCCAGCGCCATATCGCCATGTGCAGAATAGGTAATCCAGCGCCATTTCGCCATGTGCGAATAGGCAATCCGTCGCCATATCGCCATGTGCGAATGAGCCACCCGGTGCCATATCGCCATGTGCGAATAGGCAATACATCGCCATATTGCCATATGCGAATAGGCAATCCGGTGCCATATAGCCAACAGTGCGAATAGGCAATCCAGTGCCATATCGCCATGTGCCGAATGGGCAATCCTATGCCATATCGCCATGTGCGAATAGGCAATCCGTCGCCATATCGCCATGTGCGAATGAGCCATCCGGTGCCATGATCGCTATATCGCCATGTGCGAATAGGCAATCCGGCGCCATATCGCCATGTGCGAATATTGCTTATAAATTTTGCGCAAATAGACCGATTTTGAAAATTTCGACGGTATTGGAAAGCGTATGCTTGGTTCCAAAACTGATAAGATTATCTCGATATCATATGATATATGTGGCGCGGGGCATTACTGCGAAGAAGTTGCGGTGCGTATTCAACTTTTGATATTCCAGGGTCCGGAGGCGCCAAGCTCAATGCTTGGCATTTACTACTGAGCTCGCACTGCCTGTAAAACATAGTGAAAACGCTTCTTTTGCTTATAACTATTGCGTAAGTAGACTGATTTTGAAATTTTTGACGGTGTTGGAAAGCGTATACTTGGTTCTAAAACTTATGAAATCATCTCGATATTATATGATGTATGTGGCGCGGGGAAGTCCTGCGAAGAAGTTATAGTACGCAAGCAAAATATAGCGAAAACGCTTCTTTTGCTTATAACTATTGCGTAAATAGGCCGATTCTAAAAATTCTTGATGCGCAAGCAAGCTAATGATTAACTCCAAAATATATGAAATCATCTCGATATCATATGGCGTATATGGCGCGGGGCATTACTGCGAAGAAGTGCGTAGCGTATTCAACTTTTAGTGGTTGAAGGCGCTAGCCGAGAGAGGAAATACAGCTCTAAAGAGATGTTCTGATTGGCTACAAGTGCGGAATTGCTCCGAATATCGCGATAATCTATTATTAGAAGAAAGATTATTCTAATAGGAGAAGAACCTAAGGACTAGGCTATTAAGGATACTGCGGAGGGGATAGAGGATAGATTAATAGAGTATAAAGCTCAGGCGGGAGGAAGCCTAACGGAATCAAGCTATTAGTAATCGAATATATAGCTATTAAATATATAATATAAAAATAATTATCGCATTATCTTTTAAGATCGCCTAGCTCGGATAATACTACCTATAGGTTAATTCTAGATAAGATGTCTAACTCGAATATACCTACTATAGTAGAGGATATATTCGAACTATCCGACTCGGATGACTTCTTATCTACTAATATTATTAATATACTACCTAAGCGTATATATTTCGTATTCTAGAACAAATGCGTAATAGTAGCGTTAGTCTACAAAAGCAACTTTTAATACTAATATTATAGGCGCCTAGCGTAGTAATTTAAGGTTATAGATACTACTATCGGCAACCTCGAGTTACTAATTTGGCTAATTTCTCGGTCCGTAATCGATATAGGATATAGACCCTAATCGCTATACGGCCTACTAATAGCGCAAAACTAGCTATAACGCTAATGATATAATCTTTTGGGAAAGCGCGATATAGAATATCGTAGATAGCTTAACGTTAATCTTTAGTCGCTAATATAGTACCTTCTATATCAATAATATAAACTATAGCCCTTAATCGGAGATAATCGACTCTAGAAGACTATACGAGCGGAAGATATATCTTATTAGGATATCGGCTATAGCTTCTATAGATATGCCTTGATTAGTTATAATATATAGAGTATAGTAGTACTCTTTAGAAAGCCGATCCACGATAGTATATATAGTATTATACCCTTTCGAGACGAGAAGTCTAGTAATAAAGTCTATAGAGATATTTTGCTAGCGTTACTCCGGTACCGGTAAAGCCTATAGTAGCCTATTATATTAGTCTCGAGGGGCTTTAATTTATTAGCAGATATAGTAATTACGGATATAGCGAGTAATCTTATCTTTTATACCACGCCAGTAGAACTATCTCTTTACTAACTTAAGTATCCTATTTCTACTAGGATAGCCGTATACGGGTTAGTTATAGATTTCCTTGATTAGATCCGTATAGAGCTTAGCTATTACTAGAACCTAAAGACGATCCTTATAGAAGAGTATATTATTATAACTAGAGTAATAATATAGATTAACTATCTCGAATATCTAAGACGGATCCTTCGCGAGGGTATTATAGATACGCCTATAGTCGTTATCTTCCTTATTTACTAGTACTACCCTTATATATAGAGGTAAGTCTTTATTAGCTATCGCGTTAATTAGTTTATCTAATATAGTATTATTACTACTACCCTCCTCTTTAAGGTCTCTATCCTTAGAGAATTTCTAAAAATACTCTAGAGATAGTAGGGCACGGTATTAATACTTTTAACGCTTATCTTAGTTATTATAGCCCGGAAAGATATAGGATAGTATAGGATATTGGCTCTTTAGTATTCTCACTCCTAAAGCTATATATACCGGTATAAGTAGATATATAAATAGATGCTTAGACGGTCTAATGCCAGGGCTAGCAGGCCTAGAAAGGCTACAACAGGTGCCCTAGCGCTAGAAAACTCCTATACCTAGACGATATAGACCTAGAGTGTAGATAGGCTATATATAGGCTATATATAGGGTACGAGTAGGCGGGAAAGAACTGCTATAGCTCTAAAAGAGATATACTCGACTAAAGAGCTAACTACTGATAGGATACTTATATAAATAGTACTCTCAGGAAGCACGGATCTCTCGCTATAGCCTATAGTTATAGTATATAGCTAAAACCGTATCTAATTATAAGATATACTAATCTATAGTCCTACTATAGCGATTAGTATTCTCACTCCTAAAGCTATATATACCGGCACAAGTGGATATATAAATAGATACTTGGGCGGTCTAACGCCAGGGCTAGCAGGCCTAGAAAGGCTACAATAGGTGCCCTAGCGCTAGAAAACTCCCAAATAATACCTAAATAACGCCCTCGTAGAGGGTTTCCGAGGAAGGCCTCGTAGGGTAGCTCCTAGCGAGTATCGCCAGTACTAACGCTACTAGTACCGACGTAATACTATAAGTATTCGCTTAGAATAAATAACTATATATAGATAATAGGAGTCCGACTTCTATCGCCCTAGTAGCTAGATTTCTTCATTACTAAGGCCTAACTCTTATATAGAGATAGCGGCCCCCCTATAGAAGGAGTATCCTAAATAATAACCTTCTACCCTGAGTAATATAAGTACTTAACGAAGGTAACTTGTAGTAATCTCCTTTATAAATATAGAGCCTCCTAGCTAGAAGAGAGGACTATTTAGTATAGTCTTCTACTTGAATAAATAGCGTAACGCCTTAACTATATATACTCTATCGCCGGAAGCTACGATAGTAAGGGTAATACCCTGCCTGAAAGGGTCCATTTTTAATACTAGGAGGGTAAGCTCTAGATAGTTCTCGTATAGCCTTACTGAGCGACGAGTTAGGAACTACTAGCTAAATTCGTAATTATTATAATCTTTTGCGGTATAGGTAAACTCCTCTATATAGAGGAATATAGCGAATATAAGATAAAAGGCCGTATATAATATTAAACTAGTCTTATTATACTAGTTAAAATAAGAGAGGATTTATAGGAGTAGATCCTTAGTAATAGAACGTCTTTCTTTTATCCTAGCCTCGCCCTATAGGCGTTATATACCCGCTATTATATATTCTAATTATAGGTTATAAAATACTATAAGGCCCCTATAGCCTATATCTATATACGCTAATCTAACGCCTATCAAGTAGCCTTTAACTATCTTCGCCTTAACCCGTTTTATACTAAGATCTACTATCTAACCGGCTAATAAGTTTACTATCACTGGGAAGGGAGGTATAATCCCTCTAAGTATATAGTAGATAATATATAACTACGTTAGTATAGTATACGTTTTTCGGGTTTTCATTACTAACCCCTACTATAGGAGTCGAGCGGCTTCTTATAGCAATACGGTCTAACTATACCAAGATTATAGTAGGTCCCGCCCTGACTCGGCGGAGATATAGCTAGGTAACCTAGCTAAGGGTATCTATCAGCGATTTTTCGATACCGGAATCGCAAGAGGTTATCGGCCAGTTGGTTAGCCCCTATTGGGATCTATTCCGGAATTAAGTAGATATTATATCTAGCTATAAGTATAGCTATATCCCTTAGTAGGGCTATAGCTAGTCCACGGATCGAGGATTTTTGTAGCCTATAGATACAGGTATTATTATCGCAATAAATGGTTAATTTAGATCCCCGGAGTTATTCTAACTATAGCTGAATCGCGTAAAGAATAGCCTTTATTTCTTTAAATTATATATCTTTATAATAATAGCGTATAGTAATCGGTATACTAAAGACGTCCTAGACCGAGTATAAATAGGCTAGGTAATTAAGAATGTAGCCCCCTATACCAAGCCTCCCCGAGGCATTAGTCTATATATGCTAAGATAGTCGACTAACGATATAACGTAGTAGTTTAAGGCCATTCTAGTCCTTTAAGAAGGTATACTACTATAGTAGATTAGCCTTTATAGCTGCGGTGATATATAGGATAGCTACTAGCCTTCGAATTACGTTAAAAAGTCACCTTAAGAAGGCCCTTCCTAGAACTACAATTTTAGTAGTAAATAATAGGAAACCGACTACTAACTCGAGCTCCGAATATAGGATTATAGGCCTTTTAAGGACGCCTTGCGCTATAATTCTTACCCTA
This sequence comes from Lepraria neglecta, assembly GCA_033220425.1. Taxonomy (NCBI): domain Eukaryota; kingdom Fungi; phylum Ascomycota; class Lecanoromycetes; order Lecanorales; family Stereocaulaceae; genus Lepraria; species Lepraria neglecta. The sequence continues at coordinate 1,466,477 of CM065651.1, read as the reverse complement.
TCTAGCTTATTCGAAGGGAGTCGTATCTATATAAGGATACTATTAAATTCAATTCCTATAAAGTCGGCTTTTATACCTATCGTATCCTTCGAATAGTTAACTAATAGGCCTAATTCGTTATATACTTAATCGAATTAATAGCTATATACGATAGTATTAGCTTATAGTGCTAGAATAGCGAAGAAGTCGTCTAAATAGTATAATACTATAGCCTATAGTAATAGTATAGTTATAATCTAGTTAACCGCCTTCGTAAACAGGTTAAAGAGGAACGGTACTATACGTAAACCAAAGGGTAGATAGCGTTCTTTCCAGTAGAAACTATTATAGTAGAAACCTAGTAGCTACTAGTCTAATATAGCTACTAGAATATAACGAAAGGCGTCTTTCAGGTCTTACTTAACGAATTAAGCCTATAGACCTTATTATAGCAGTGTATCCACGGCGTTATCGTACGTTATATATTCTAGAGCGCCCTAATCGTAAGGTATACCGTTATTAACTAAGCTATCGTATAGAAATAAGAGGTTATAAATACGTCTCTAACCTCTATTATACTTCGGAACTAATCCTAGTAGCGAATAGACGTACTAAGGCTCCGTTTAATAGTCTACCTTAAGTTAACTAGTTATACTAAAGCTGTTTTTAAAGGTCCGCAGTTAATATATCTAGTACTATACGTACTAATTAGTAGTTTTGACTAAGGTATTAAAGGTCTATACCTCTATACCCGATTTTTGCCCCCTTCCGAAGAATAGCCGCTAGGGTCTTGGCGAAGGTTCGATCGAGGTGATTCTTTAACTATTTACACTAACTATTAACGCGTAATAGGCCTTAATAGGGTAGATCTAGATCGGATAGGTCGACGAGTGAGTATAGAAAACCTTCTACTACGTATAGTAGCGATATAGGCACCTACGGGTACTCTAGGAGTTATTCCGACTTAGAAATTCGATTTACTAGTAGTATCAAGTTAGTATTATTCAAGGTCGGGTTAGCCCTTGGGCACGTATTCGCTAGGTAATTTTACTAATATATAGAATAGATATAAAGATACCTATAGCGGTCGCGTAGATAGTAGCCGCTATTAAACGATCTATACGTGAATAGGCCTGAAGAGGATGATTTTAAGGCGCTACTACCTACGTATAACCTAGTATTACCCTATACGGATATCCTTCGGACTAAAAGGTCTAAGTAGCGTCAATCGTCGATCGACTAGGCTACTAGATTATCCTAGCTACTCAGGATGCGTATAGTAATAAATACGTAATAGTATACGCGGATAGAGTCAAATTTATAGTATATATATAGCTTCGCAAGGCGAAGGCGGTAGTCCGAAAGGGCTATCTATAACCGTATATTTACTATAGAATACGTATAGTAATAAACGGCCTGGCTATATACCTCGAAATACTATAGGAGGTATACCAACCCGTTAGTCTCCTAGATTATATCGCTATCTATATAATTAGTATAGTTATAGGCTAGCTTTATAAGGTATTCCGTTTTAAATATTCTAAAGAAGATTTACTTAAAATACTTAATATTAACGGTATAATAGCGCTTATAAAGACTAAGAAAGGGTTTCTTACCTTCGGTATACCTAAAAGAGACTATTAGGCCATCCTCTTCCTCTAAGTCTATACTAGAAATAGGTAAATAGTAATAACGATGACGGCGACGGCGACTATATAACTTATAGACTTGATAGCGATCCTAGTAATCGCGCTAGTCCTTTAGCGCCGCTAGGCGGTATTTTAACTCGCGAATTTAATTACGGTAACTAGGAGGAGATATTTCGTTGATAAGGCTTAGGCTAATAGTTCTCGAAGAGGTAGTAGATACCTATAATTCGGGGGGGTATAGTATCCCTTCGAGTAGCTGTTTTAGCTTATTTATAGTTCTTAGAGGAGGTTTTAGAGGCCGTCTTAGAGGCTTTCTTGGAGGCTTTCTTAGAGGTAGCTAATTTATATATAGCGACGGCTATTACTAGGTAATACTAAGATATTTATACTTAGAAAGAGAGGGGAAGAATATAAGTATAGATAGGATAAAAGGATAGATGGACTAATATATATATAGGCTTAATTGCTATAAAAAGAAATGCTATAGCTCTAAAAGAGATATACTCGACTAAAGAGCCAACTGCTAGTAGGATACTTATACAAATAGTACTCTCAGGAAGCACGGATCTCTCGCTATAGCCTATAGTCATGGCGTATAGCTAAAACCGCATCTGATTATGAGACATACTAACCTATAGTCCTACTATAGCGACTTACCTATCCCGAGGTATAGTATAGTATTAAGGTCTGAAATCCTATACTATTAGTAGAAGGTATAGGATCTCAATAGGATATCCTACGGTATAGGATATTGGTAGGATTATCTAATAGTACGGGATATTTTCGGGATATCCTAGTAGCGAATAAGATAAGATCTATATAAAGTATATTTAGAATTTCTAGTTATCGTTTAGATTTAGAGTATACTAGAATATAATTTAGTTCTATTATATATAAACTAAATAGAGCGTTAGTAGGCAGCGGCGAATTAGTAGATATTTACTCTATATAATAGTATTTAAAAGCGTAGCTAAATAGATACTCTTGTTTACACTTATAAGAATATAATAGCTAGAGCGAGTAGCGAGAAAGTAGGAAATGGCTAAGGAGGAGTATAAGAGTATTAAGGGAGTAGAGAGTAAGTATAGAAGAGTAGCGAGGGAGTAAAGAGGAGTATAAAGGAGTATAGGAGAGTAGAGGGGGAGCAAAAGCACGAAGTATGCCTTAGCGCGGGAGTAATATAGCGGTACTATATATTTGAAACTCAAGGATACTATATATATATATATCTATATACGTGGGCCTACGAGTAGTATATATATAGGACTACCTTAATTGAACTTCATTGTATAGAGGAGTATAACTAATATAGGGCGCTTAGATATATAAGGCTTGCTCATGTAGAACCCTGCTAAGACTCATGCTTAGTCAGCCTCAGCCCTATAAGCTTGCATATCAAGCTCATCTTCTATATAGAACAATGATTATCTTTAGTACTAATACTACTATTATAAATATATAGGAAAACCCCGTATTATAATAGTAGCAACGGGCGAGGCTACAGCTATTAGTACCATCTCTCTACTAATTCAGACGCTACAAGATCTAACCAGCTATACTTAGTACCTCTTTTACTTAATACGCTGAAATTATTACCATTCAGTAGAAGAAGCAACGCTACAACCCTTTCAATAGACCATTCGAGTAGACTAGCTACTACTAGTACTCCCTAGAGCTTGCTCTACACGTTAGCAAGCTATATTACTTTCCTTTATTATCTTTTTATATTTAATATATCTAGGTAGATATCTCTTATAACACCCGTCCTACTTCTATTTAATTACTTCCGCTATAACTCCTATTCATTACTTATTACTATCCTTTAAACTAGATTACTACCTTAGCTATAATATAGTTATAACTACCTTCTACCTGTAGGAATTCTGCGAGGCAGGCTTTGAAAAGGACGTTCCTTCGGATATCAGGCAGGCTTATATCAGGATTATATTGTAGGATTATCCTTTTCCTCCCCCTGAAGCGCGTCTTAACCCTTTATCATTTACCCGGCAAGGAAATTAAGCTAATAAGTAACTACCCTTAGACCCTGCTAAGAGCCGTTAGTAAAAAATTTAGTCTCGTTAGGTAGTTAATACTGCCCTACTAATACCGATAATTATAGCCTTTAGAAAGGAGACTAAGGAACTACGTTAGCGGCTAAATATTAAGCCTCCGCCTCTACTATAGGCAAAGAAGCCTACTAATACTAATATAAGTTCCTATAGTAATAAGGACCGAGATAATCCTCCTAGAGATACGTCTAAGCGGCTTAATAATCTAGAGGCTATAATAACCGTAATGCTAGCTAAGATAGATAAGCTTACTAGGTCTACTAGATCTACTAGTAACTAAAAAGAAAAGGAAACCGAATCTTCCGGTAGATAAGGATCCTCTTAAACGCTACCCCTAGCTAATAAATTAGAGGTGATACGCAAGATTAAGCCTGAAGATATTAGCTATTTTAACCTTGATAATACTATAGATACCTCTAGAGACAAGGACAAGACGGTAATCTATCAAAATATCTACGAATTTATTAACTGTGTTAAAATTATAGTATTCTAATAGGGAGAGAACGAAGTTAAAGTAGTCCTAAATTCTTACTACCGTGGTAGCGCTTAGTATTAGTTCACCTCTCTACTAACCAAGGACTAGAGAATATTATACTATAGATCTTTAACCTAGGAGATAAAGGAGGTCCTTATTAATAAATTCAAGATACGTATAGTTGAGGTAGTTCGGGAATGCCAGTCTGCCTATTTTAGCTTCTAGGAATTTCGAAAGGGAGAGTCGGTAGATATCTTTATAGCTACCCTTATTAATATAGTAAAAGCTACTAAGATTAATAATCCTTATCTATAGGTCCTAACTATCTATAATACTTTAGACCTAGATCTTAGATAGGACCTATAAGAACCCGGCAGAGAAACTACGCTAGATAGTTTTATTAATATCCTTAACGAGAGGAAGGATATTTGGGAGTAACTTATATACTGCGTATATCCCCCTCCTAACCTGAAGCCTATAAATATCTAAGGGACTAGAATTGAATTTTCGACCCCGGCAATATCCCTACCAGCCTATAACGTATCGCTTTAATTACTATCTATATAACCTATAAGATAATACTATCCAGCCTTAGATAGGCGTCTCTAGTAATACTTTCTAGTAACTACCTCTAAGTATTCCGAGCTAATTATATTAACAGCGAAATAATGCGAACTAGTAATACTCACGCCTATTCGGCTATCCTCTACGTCCAAATCTCCTACCTAGAACGATAGCTCCTTTATAGAAACTATATTAGGGGTTCCTAAACCGTCTAAACGATGGCTTTCAGCCGCGTACTAACAACCGTAGTCCTGTATATAACTCTGCCAATTAGCGTTTCCCGCCTCGCTTACCTTAGCTAGCTACTTACTATAGGTAGAAAGGATAGACTAAGAAGAAAGAAGGCTCGGACTAACCGAAAGAGGCTACTAAGCAGGATAACTAACTATAAATAGACTCTAATTATACCTACAAGGGAGAGGACCTATACTACGGATCTATATACGATAATCTAGACGAGTCTTACGGCTATTTCGCTACCCCTTCGGTTACTAATAAGCCTAATCTATTTATATACGAAGTATACGAATAGACCTTCGTGTTAAAAAACAAGCTATATATATATTTAGGGAACTATAGGTAAGGAAGAAACTATACAAAGAAGGCCTATCTAGGAAGATCGGTAATATACGTATTATCTAAGTAAGCTGAATCTAAAGCTATAGCCAAGTAAAAGGACGTGATCTAACCTAAGTAAACCCCTTAGAAGTATACGGAAGCGTACGTCTAAGAAGACCCTTCTAGGGAACGTACTATTATTGAATTAAACGTAGACTTAGCTACTAATATTAGCATCGGCTAAGCCTTCCGCAATTATCGCTATTACCGCGTTAGTCTTAAGATATCGCTAGAGGCCTAAGAGATAAAGATCTATATAGATTCTAGATACGGAATAACTCTAGCCGATCGATAATTTATTACTAGTACCATCTCTGATATCGCTATTCGGAAAATGGCTACTCCTGCCGAAGTCTTAGGACTGGGCGGCGTTAAGCATTAAATAGTAGACTATGTTATTACCTCTCTATTCTTCGACGGCGTCGATAAATAAGGTAAGCCTATTACTATAAGGACCGTACCGCGCGAGCTTTATCTCGTAGAAGGCCTAGATACCAAAGTTCTATTAGGAGTAGATATTATGTATCCCGAAGGGATTAATCTCCTCGCTTCCAAAAAGATAGCTTATATCTCTAGCTATAAGGTAGATATTCCTATTAAAGTCTTCGCTAAAGGGCCCCTTATTAAGCGAGTCATCTGTACTAAGACTGGAACTACGCTACCGCCGCATTCTATAGCCAATATTACTATCTATTATCTAGACTTGCTAGACCGAGACTTCTTCTTCAAGCCAGAAGATACCAAGCTCTCTATATACGCAGGTATTACTAATAGCGAACTTATCTTAGTACTAGTCAAGAACGATATAGAGTATACTATACGTGTTCATCGAAATATACGTCTAGGGGAGCTTCATGAATCGGACCATAACGGCTACTTTCCTATTACTAGTAGATAGGAAGATATTACCGAACTTATAATACGTTATCCTCGTAAAGAGTATTATAATACCTAGATTTATACTATCTAGAAGAAGCTAGCCGATTCCTCTGCTAGCGCTATATTTACCTCTACCGCTTGCGAACCTATAGATAAGGATACGCTGTATATCCCTAGTAACTTAAACGGCCAGCCTATAGTAGAGATATCGTCTAGCGCCGAAGATAAAGTCTTGCCTAATGGCGTTACTACCTATAGGGACGTCCCTGAGCTAGCTACTGTAGCTAATAAGTTCTCGGAGCTCTAGACAGAAGGAGGCTTCGCCGAAGTGCCCTAGAACGAGTAGATAAGAATACCCTTACGGTCCGACTAGGAGGATAAAGCACTAAAGATAGCCTGAGTATATCCCCTTAGTAATAAAGCGAAGAAGATTATTAATAAGATATTCGATAAGCTTTATAACTAGGGCCGTATAGACTAGACTAATGAGGCTACGCCTTTCAGCTATCCTATCTTCGTGGTCTAGACTACTAAAGCTAACAGCACTCGCAAAGGCCGCGCGGTTATCGATATTCGGGGACTGAATATAATCTCCCAAGTTGATATATATCCCTTGCCCTTATAGACTAAGCTTATTAGTGCAGTAAAAGGATATAACTATATTACCGTAGTCGACTACGTAAGCTTCTTTTACTAATGGCGTATCTACCCTAAGGACCGATATAAGCTAATAGTTATTACCTATCGAGGCTAGGAGATATTTAATATTGCAGTTATAGGATATAAGAACTTACTAGTCTATATCCAACGATAGATCGATAGAGTACTCCGACTATACCGTTCTTTTATATAAGCTTATATAGATAACGTCGTTATTTATTCAGCTATACTAGAAGAATATATATAATACCTACGCTAAATCTTCGGCCTCTTCTTAAAATACTATATATCTATTAACTCGAAGAAGGTATTCCTAGGCTACCCCTCCGTTACCTTATTAGGTTAAAAGGTTAATTCCCTAGGACTATCGATATCAGAAGAAAAGCTTCAAGTAATAGCCAAGCTATCGTTCCCTCAGTCCTTATCTATACTCGAGACCTATATCGGGATAACTAGATGGCTGCGTAACTACATCCCTAACTATGTAGCGATATCCAAACCCTTAGTAGAGCAGAAGACTATACTACTTGGTAAAGCTCTATATACGGGATAAGAACACTAGGATTTTATAAAGAAGACGCTATTTAAAAAGCCTACTTATAAAGAAATAGTAGCCTTTGAAACCCTATAGAAGCTTCTCTCTAGGCTTTCGTTCTTATACTATTTCGATAATACCGCAGACTTATATATAGATCTCGACGCTAGTAAAGTATATGGCTTTAGAGCTATAGTCTACCACCTAAAAGGGGAGTTAAAGACTACTTATCCCACGGTTTCTTAAATTAAGCCGGTTCTCTTCCTTAGCCGGCTGCTCAAGGACGCCGAGATACGCTATTAGCCTACCGAATTGGAACTTGCCGGTATTATTTAGGTCCTGAGCAAAGTTCGATATATAGCAGAGTCCTCTACTAAGACGATTATCTATACCGACTATAGTACGGCCTTATAGATTATAAAGTAAACGTTATTAACTACTTTATCTACTATAAAGCTAAATCTTCGTCTTATTCGTGCCTCGGACTATATATAATACTTTCGTAACTTAGAGTTACGTTATAAGCCAGGTATCTAGTATATAGTACCTGATATATTATTAAGACTTCGGCCTAATAATATAGAAGTAGACTATTTAGAAGGCGAGCTAGATACCTTATAGGTATATATTTATATCGTCTCTACGCTAGTTAAAATAAGTACCGAGCTAAAGGCGAACCTTTTATAGATATACGCTACCGACCCCTTTTAGGTTTATATCTTAGAGGTTCTCAATAATAACGACGCTACTAGCGAGGATACCGCAAAACTTCCGTTTTTTCGGGGGACTAATAGACTATTTTAGCGAATTAACGACACTACGTCCACAAACGGGTATATACTATAGAGACTCTACATTCTAAGGGACTATATAAAGGAGTTTTTTAATATCGCTCATTTAAGCAGTTATATCGGCCGTAATAGATACTATAAGATCATTTCCCGACAATAGTATATCTATAAGCTAGATAGATAACTACGCGAATATTTAAGACACTGCCCTAAGTGCCAGCTATACTAGACTATATAATATCAGCCGTATAGAGCCTATCAGCCAATCGTATCTCCGCCGGTTCCATTCTATACTATATCAATCGACTTTATTCTTGCCCTACCGCTATCTAGAAAGGAGTATAACTATATTATAACCGCTACTTGCAAATATACGCGGAAGATCACGCTAATACCTAGTAAAATAATATACACCGCTGAAGAATAGGCCGAGATACTAGTATAACGCTTATATAAGATCGATTGGGGCCTCCCTAAAGCCATTATCTTAGACCGAGATTATAAGTTCCTTAGCGCTCTATAGAAGGTATTATTCAAGAAGCTTAGAGTAAGACTTTTATACTCCACCGCTTATTACCCTTAGACGGATAGGTTAAGTGAGCGAACTAATTAGACTATCGAAATCGCTATTCGATTTTAGATTATAAACTTACAGAAGCCTAAGGTATAGCCAGAGATACTCTCTACTATTCAGTTTCAGTATAATAACTCTATTTCTATACCTCTTGGTTGCTCCCTAAATAAGATCGCTTATAGTTTTAATATTAACGATACTCTGGACCTTCTAGGGTATAATAAGCTACTCCTCCCGAAAGAGCTTATAAGGCTTAAAGCAAGTAACGCTATTATATTCGCGCAAATAAATGCCAAATATCAGTATAATCGAGCTTACTACCCGCAGTTCCTCTAAGTAGGAGACTGGGCCTTATTACATCTATATTATAGGTACGATATCCCCGCAAATAAGCTCACTAGTCGTAAATATGGACAATAAGCTGTAGGCCCGTTCCGTGTTTTTAAGCGAATTAGACGCCTAGCGTATCGCCTTAATATCCCTAAAGACTAGAAGATTTACGATATCTTTACCATTGCCCAATTGGAGCTGTGCCTAGACCCTTCCGAGGATCCTTTTAAGCGGCCCCGTCCTGCTAAACCAGGGCCTATTCTAACTAATCGAGACGATATACCGCCTGAATAGGAGCTGGACCGAATCCTTGATAAACGCGTGGTCCTACGAGGACGAGGTATCTCTACTAAATACTTACTACGTTGGCAAGGCTGGGGATCTGAATAGGACCGCTGGATAAACGTAAAGAACATGAATGCGGACGAGCTAATTGCCGAGTATAAGCAGCATATAGCTCAGAAGCCTGTCCGAAAGCGCGGCCGACCTTGTAAGGATAACGGAACCTCCTGATTAGTTTACCCAGCGAGATCGGATATATAAAAGCAAGGTTACCAGTAACTGGCAGAATTGCTTAAGATTCGGACGACGGATATAGTAATGGCAAAAGTCGGAATTCTTATGCGTGCACCCTGCATCTTTTCTTTTCATGCGTATACGTCAGTAGCGCTACCTTCGTGTACCCTTATCACTATAGGGGCCATGGCATTTTTTCTATTTGTGGCATTCTGATACAGGGCGCTCAGACATATGAGGCTTGCTCATGCAGAACCCTGCCAAGACTCATGCTTAGTCAGCCTCAGCCCTATGAGCTTGCATATCAAGCTCATCTTCCACATAGAACAATGATCATCTTTACCACCAACACTACTACTATGAACATACAGGAAAACCCCGTATCAATAACAGAGAACCCTTTTTATTAGCCATTTCGTCCATCTATAGACACTTGGCTTTTAATCATTACATATTACTGCCCTCAAAACGACATCGTTACCCACGATACGGCTAGATGACTTACGCCCTGACCAGAGCTTGGATAGCCTCTATAGTCCATTCCTGATAACGGCGGAGGGGTTTATTGGGATACAATCGATAAGGCCCTTCAAACTGCTTCTTCGGCGGAGAAACGCCCTGGCAGATTTCTTTAATACGCCGATTATTCGCAGCCGTCACGCTTCCAATTCTAGTCTTACTCTAGAATAATACCGACTCTCAAAACACTTCCCGTAGGGCGCTTAATCCGACCGTACAGATTTGCACAAATATAAAGCAGCCCTCAGCATAGTACATTTTATAGAGAAGGGTCTTCAACGCACTTATATTAACGCCAAAGACTGCTTTAAGCACTGATGCATTCACCGGTCTATCCATGGCTAGGCTGGTTGTATCAGAGGCCGCAGATCGCGAATGAGCTGTTTGGATTCGCCATTAGATAGAACTGGAATCCGGGATCATAGTCAAGAGCCTGAAGGGATTATTGATTATAGAGAAGATTAACGAGCAAGTCGAAGAACATCAAACATGGACTTGATCGTGGTGAAGGATGACAGCTCGAGAGGTTGACAGGATTAGGGATGTTGATCAATCTATTGAGCCCAACTAGTGGCGAAAGCCAGGTGCTTGGAGCCCGAAACATGCAATTTCTTCCCCATTGAGAGCCCACACTACACGTCCCTTGTGTAGAGCTCCGAACCCATCCATTTTCGAGCCTCAACTGCTTGACGTCTTCAACCCAGACTGCGGTCAAAATTTGTGAGATGCGTGTGTGGATTTCTGACGTGTTTCTGAAGATATCAGGACTAGCCGCCAGTTGAGATCTGATCGAACCTTTCAGAATGTGTATCCCATTTGACAATAATTTCGAACCCACGTGTGATCAGGCGTGTGGTACATACTGCGTCCAATCAAAATTTTCGAATGTGCTTGCTGGAAGAGCTTACAAAGCCAGAAAGTCCTCAATCAGAATGTATGCACGGAATATCAAGTAAGCTGGCCAGAATGCCTCGAGAGAGAAAAGAGTTCTCAAGGGGATCGCTAATGCTGGATCACGATCTGGCGAGTTGTTCCTCAGACGTGCCATAACTTGCCGCACCGTGACCCAAGGTATCGGCTTGCCAAACCAGTTCAGATGTTGAACAGCTTGCTCAATGCGGAATCTAAAGACGCAGCTTTGATCCCAAACAGATAAGCCTGGAGCAGAATCGAAAGGAAAACCATTGTAATAGCACCAATGCTTGCAATCCGCCATAATTCGCGCTCAACATTTGACGGAAATGGAAAGTTCCAGCCGCTAACAAATGTAGCACTGTAGGCTAGGGAAACCATACCTACCCAGACCATCCCTAATGAGCTGATAAATGGGAAGTTTTCATTGGGTATCCAATTGATTGGTCGGACCGTAACACGTCGAGAGAAGAGCGGAATATGCATCTGCCTTAGTACATTGTGATTGTACGACCATAGCAATGTGCCGCTCCATTCAAAACGATTCACGAAATCTAATGGCGTGAACTTGTAGGGCTGCTTGGCGTCGCCTCCGGCGGCTTCAAGGACATTAGATATAGAGCTGTTGCAGTTGAGGATGATTAGTCTTCCAACGTTCGCGGGCTTGTCACGCCAGCAGATGCATGTAGCAAGCATAGCAAGAACGTACGCCAGCGTTGTCAATTCCAGTGTCGATGTCTCGAGATGTTGGGCCATTCGGGCAATGTAATTGCAGCTGAACCAAAGAACCTGGCAGACCATGATGAATCTAGGGATAGCAAGCCAGACTGAAGCGTCTTTGACAAGGAATTCTTAATGATACCTAGAAAGACCATCACGTTTATTCCTGTCCTCGATGTCCGCCTTTTCAATTGACGGATACGCGATGTAGTCATTTATGACGAGGTAATGGAGCTGTTTCGCATCGAGCGGGAAGGGTGTGAAATCAGGCGCTTGAAGCAGGAAGCCACCCATGTCCGCGAAGAATGCGTAGGTAATGGTCCATTTCGGGAAGTCTGTTGAATTGAATTCTTTGACTGAACGACGAGCTGAACTGTACTGTCCCAAGGCTAAAATGAAGAGGAACTCGGGACCCAAGATACCAAGAAAAGCAAGGCGAATTTTTGGCGAAACCGAGACCAACGACCTTTCCCCAGAGCGGCAACATTAACACAGAGCGATGACCAGCAACATAGAACTATCGTGACGCCCCAGGACCAGATGACATCGACAATTCCTCGAGTGTTTGGCAGAGGTACCCATCCTCGCGTGGAATTGGAAAAGGTACTTGAAAAGTCCGACTGGATATCATTAACGGAAATGTGGAAGACAGAGTGGTGGATGCAAATGAAAGACAAACAGCACCACCATTAAAATTATAGATTGGCTTGGAACCATTGTCACCTGAATGCGAGGCTCTCTGGCATGCAGTAAGACTGATTGTTTTTAGATCAATTAACCGCCCCAACCCCACGTAAGGAGAAAGCTCCAGTAGAATCGACAGCCTATCATTCAAAACGCTCTCTTTTACTCAGTCTGCCCATCCATTGGCTGGGACTGAAGAAAAGTTGCGTAGACTCAGGCCTTGCAGCAGCATAGCCCTGTGCATCTCTCCTAGGACCCACTTAATGTAGGCAAAGAGACCGAATGGGACGAATCAAAGGGTCAAGCAGATTCTTGGCCCTTCTAAAAGGTGGTAGGGTACCCGCGGTATACATATTCGGTTAGAAACGCGTGATTGGGTTCGTTCTTTGGAGGATCGCGAGCTCCTGTGCCTGCTCAGATTCCTGCAAATCATCCAAATCCCAGTTGCAAAGGAGCTTGAAAAGTGGAGAATCTTGCTTGTAGTTTATTGTGAACATCAGGCTCTGGCAGATCATGAGCTCCAGCCGAAGGCCCTATTGAGGAAGTTCTCTTGAGAATGTGACATTCGACAAGTCGAAAGCTGTCTGGTGCTAGCCTGCCAAGATTCGCTGTAGACTATTCCCGTTTGAACAAGCGTGAACTTATCTTATCTTCGAATTTCTGCTCCCACAGCCTCACTTCACGAGCTCAAGTCGAATCTCCTACATATCTGTCATGGCGCCTACTAGAACAGTAAAATCCTCTATGAAAGGTGCGAAAAGTTCATCAAAGCCAAGTGCGCTTGGTGCAAAGAAAAAACCCAAAGCTCCTCCACCCAAGCAGCAGAAGACCAAGCCAGCACAGGGCCCAGCCAAAAAGAAGAGGAGGGTCTACACAGATAAAGAGCTGGGAATACCAAAATTGAACATGATCACACCGGTTGGCGTGGATCTGCCGAAAGGCAAGAAAAAGGGCAAGGTGTTTGTGGATGATCAGGTACATTTACCGGCGGCCTTTGGTAGCTGGAGAGGTTTTCGTGCTGATACATTGGGCCTCTCAGGAAAGCATGATGACGATTCTTGCCATTGTAAATGCGAACAAAGAGGGCCAGATTGAGAGCAAGATGATGAAGAGCCGACAAATGGAAGAGATCAGAGAGGCTAGGCGCAAGGAAGCCGAAGCAAGGCAAGAGCAGAGGAAGTCGAAGCTGGTATGCCAGTTTGGAGTCTGTGACATAGAGCCACAGCTGATGTTGTGTAGGAGGAGACCAAGGATTCAATGCGCAAGAAGAGAAAGAGGAAGCCAGATGTCGCTGTTGATACAGAGTCCTCAGATAGTGTCCCGAAGGAATCGAAGGGCGGAAAAGCTGGCCGTAAACGAGTGTCATTTGCTTGAAACCGGTCTATGGAAGTCTGACGTCTATCATCTATCATATCCATGAAAGAGAAAGATGCCCTTATCCACTAGGGACTTGGAGCTTCCGACGCATTGGGTTGAAAAGGGCAGGTGTGCTACTAGCCACACCATCGCCACGAGAAACGGACTCCGACAGCTTATCAAGATCGACATCTTGGGCCATCTTCATCAGAAATTGGCTCGCCTGGATTCACGGTCAGCATGTTTGTCTCCAGGACTGAAGAATATCAGACTCACGGGCTTAGCGAACCACCTTTCACCACCAGTCTCGAACCAACTTAGATGACCACCCAGCGAGGTGGTACACAGTACAGCAAACGGATTTTGCAGGAACTCCATGAATGGTATTGCTCTTTTCACTGCTATCTGTGATATTTTAGCACGTGCTCGGCGGCCATAGCCTCGTTGTGAAGCATACCGGATCATCTTCTGCATTTATAGCCAAGAGAGGTACTCTGACGGCGAGGAGGGAATCACAAGAGGATGCATCACGGTAGTATGCTCCTTCAGTCGGGTAGCCCCATGTTGGGCCTTGAAGCTCCCTGTCAAATTCAAACAAATACTTGATCTTCCTGACCCTCTCAACATCAACCCGTGAATTCTTGGATATTTCGTCGACGTGTTCTTCGAGCAATCCCCTCATACTCGTGCCCATAGTCTTGGAATAAACCTCAAGACCAAGCCATGTCGATTGAAGCGCAATAGAGCTAACGTCAAGGTTCCATGGATTCGAGCAGACGACGGCAGCTTTGAGCTCGCATTGGTCTCCTTCTTCACCAAGATACTACGCAGAAAACCATGGATCAGATATGATACTATTAATTGAGTTCTATGTACTATACGTACATTGACCAAAATGTTCGCACCCAACGAAAATCCAATCCCAAATAATGGCCTGTTTGGGTACGTTTTCCTCAACCACTTGACGACCTGTCTAATATCCCACGTCGCTCTCGCATTATACAGCACACCCGTAGTAATCTTGCTCTTCGCACATCCCCGACTGTTCACTACACAAGCCTCCCATCCTCCACCATCAACTAGCGGGCGCAGTACATGCCGTAGATATATCTCATGCGAGCCACCACTAAGCCCATGCAGCGCAAAAAGCATGGGCTTATTATCCATCGATCCAATGTTTTCAAATTCTGCATCTTCGTAGTAAGCAGTCCTGGGCGGTAGACTCTTATCAGCTCCCTCATAAGCTTTCACCACGAAATCCACGGCAAATGTTCCAGGAAAGGCAGGTTCCTCGGCGGAGAAGATATGCCTTTTGTAGTAAATAGGTATATCATAGCTCTTCACCGCTGTCCAGAATGTTTGAAGATGACCATTGAAGAGGAAGGGGTTGAGGCGGCATACAGGTGTGATTTGCTTGCAGAAGTCCAGTATGTTGATGGGTTTGCTGGAGTCCTTTGCTGGTAGGTCAATTGGAGAAGCGTGGTGGTAGAACGAGGTCCTGGCATAGCCTAAGAGGCGCCAGAAATCCATGATTACAGAGAAGAGGAATGGCGCAAGCTCGGTGGAAGATCCAGGGCTCCGTCATACTCTGCCTCGGCTACGGAAATCGCGCCTCGCCGCCAAGGAACCACCAATCATCGCCGCAAACGGAGACGAAACAGTGCAAGTGCTTGAAGTGAAGAGGTATGGAAGGGCGTTGAGATGTCTAGGAAGAGACGGAAGCGCGAGGGTTGCACCAGATACCTCCAATAACAGCAACCATGGCATACCCCCACCAGGACCCGTATAATTGGCAGGAACCAACGCAGCAAACGCCCTTCAACGCACCCTATGGAGCGCAGTATCCCCAATATCAAGTTCCCAACCCTCCAGTGAACGGCTTTGCGCGCTCGAACGGAAACGCGTACCAAGCGCCCGTTCAACATGACCCCAGATACCCTCCTATCAACGGCTCCATTCAGCATCGGCAAACAGTTCCTCCGCAGCAGACACCACAGCGAGCTTATGCAGTGGCCATTTCCCCACCTTCGCCCTCAACCAACACCAGCAAAGGGTACACTGGATCGCCAAATGTACCTCAGCCTGCCCCCGCGACACCACCACTCAACTACCAATTACTCCTACTTTCTCTGGCGGAAGAGTACTTCGCAGCTGCATATGGTCATGTCTCGATGGCGGACATCGTACGGCGCGAGACGGAAATGGAGGAATATTACAAGCTCATTGCTACCGGATTGGGATGCCTAGAAGCTGTGCTGAGGCATTGTAAATTAGTGCCTGAAAGAGAAGCTGTTGTACGATTGCGCTATGCTACTGTTCTCTACGAGGAGACAGAGAACACGATGGAGGCGGAGGAGGTTCTGAGCAAAGGAATTTCTATCTGTGACCGACATCGGTTCTTTGATCTCAAATACGACATGCAACATCTTCTCGCGCGGACATTATTTCAGAAGAACCCGCGTGCAGCTTTCAAATTCCTTGACAGTATCGTGATAGATGCGGAAGCCTACCAGCACATAGCATGGGTCTACGCATTTCGATTTTTGAAAGTTTCGCTGCATCTCGAGCTTTCATCCCATCAGGATCTGGTAGCAGCTCTCGCCCAACTTAGAGGCATCGCAGCCATGTCAAACGACTTCGGAGACAGGACTGTCCTCGCTATTGCTACGACTATGGAAGCTTTGACATGCTTAAGAGTATCCAATGATGCCGAAAGCATCGAGCAGGCTCAGCGGGCTTTGGCCAGCGTCAGAAGTCTCCAGCTTCACCCTAAGGTAGCAGAATTGCACCAATTGGCTGTACTGACATCATATGTGGATCTCTGCTGTCAACTGCAAAACTTTGACCCTAAGCAAGCTTTGGAAAAGTATCAGGTGATGCAAAATGCCCTAAAAAGCGTGGAGGAAAGTCATTCATGGACTGCTGACGGGTCCTTTGCAATTCCGATCCCGGGTGCAAGGATGCCATCCTGCAAGAGCTGGAGCGGTGCCATTCGGAAAGAAGAGGACGGCTCGCTTGTCTTAATGTTCAATTGGATGCCAAACGAAGACATCTATACTGTAGGATATCTGCTGAGCGGTGTGGCGATGTCTCATAGAAACATGACGGATGGCCAGAAATCAGAGCACATGCTCGAAGAAGGCATTCGGAGGCTAGACTGTAAGAATTCTGCTTCGAACCCGTCGAAATCCACTAATGCATCTCAGGGGCTGTCCGAGAGACAAGCAAGATCCCGAAATCAATTACTCTCACATCCACCCAACAGAGATGGCGCGAAGAAATCACAGCTTACATGCGTCTCCACCTAGCATTCACGTTTTGCCGTCGAACATCCTGGACAGTCGCCAGACAGCAACAAGTGGAAATCGATGGCGCTCTAGCAGCCATGACTAATCCACCGGAGCCTCTACTCCTCCTCGGCGCCTACCTGGAAGGCGTTATTTGCCAAGGCACAGGCGACATTTCAGGTGCTCTCTCGGCCTACCAGAGCGCGACTCTTTCCATCCACGAATACCGGAAAACATCACATCCCTCCCATATTCACCTCGACATTTCTCTTCTCTCCGCCCTCAACACTCTTCTAATTATCCGCACCCCTACTCACCCCGATCACCACACTCTGCCTGACCTCATCTCATTTGTCGAACAACTCTGCCTCCGCAACCCAAATCGCCAAATTCAATCAGCATTCCACCTCGTCTCAGCCACTATAGTCGAATCATCAACCATCCTACATACAAAACAGGCCCTGCAAAACGCACTGAGTCTAGCAAAAGCGACAGGCAACAAGCATCTCATCTGCATGGTACTTACTTTCATGTCCTGGAAATTCTTCAGAGGCGTTGTTGGTGAGCAAGCGGAGAAGTCAGCGCGAGCGAGTCAGACGCTAGCGCAGCAGTGCAAGGATGGATTGTGGATGAGTGTTAGTGCTGGCGTACTGCGGGATACGCTAGAGGCAGCGGGGAGGATCGAAGAGGCGAAGAGAGCACGAGAGAGCGGCGTTATGACTGCTAGTAGTTTGCCCGACGGTTTGCAGGAAGCCATGAGAAGCCACCCAGGGCAGACGAATGATGTTGATGTTTCGATGACTGATGCCGGCCAAGAGTATGAGACGAGTGTGGCAAGGCAGGTTTGAGATTTTCTATATCAAGCGAGGAGTTTAGGTGTCCGGGCAAATGTGCTTACTATATGGCATTGGCGGGAAGACCTGCTTATGAGCTATTGCAAGGAGTCTGATACGATGGGCGTGCATAGCTGTGTGATATATGCTCAGGAGGATGGTGTTGCTCACTGGAGCTGATCTAGCTAGAGGTGTACTGTAGATCGCTGTAGATCGCTGTACAATAAAACCTTTGTACCGACTTTACAAGCCTTCCGAAAAGAAACTCCTTCTAGGTCATCGTATTGCTCCAGTGATTTGGAGAGCAAAAGGAGAACAGGAACTGAGATGTAGACTCGTCCGCTTTTCGCTCGCATTACAATCATTGATCCATTGCACCCCTCCCTAAGCATGCTCAAGCGCCAGCAAACGCCGAGTATACATGGTGCCACATGGCCGAGACAAGAATAACACCTCGAGATATCCACCCATATCTCTAGCAGAGCTTGAGACACAGCTAGCCAGGCAGCTTGAAGCGAGATCTTTTCAGGACGATTGCCCCAGCAACTCGGACAGCGAACTCGAAGCCGCATCGTCTCAGCATACCACCATCCAGCAACTCCATCAAACACCATCCCTTTCGCATATTTTCCTTCAGCATTGCTACCCTAGCCCTCCCCACGCCCCCCTAATCCGCCTCGCGAGCTGGATGTCCTTTTGCATTATGGTGACTCTCTTGGCGTGTATTGCGCACAGATTTGTGTCCTCGAATAAATGCACCATGAAGGCTTCCGCTGCCTCTTGCAGCGCTTGAATCGCTTGGCTTTGCCAGCGCAGGGACTGGCCGTCTATGGGGAGGAGGGAGAGGCCTATTTCGCGAACCTAGAGCGCGGTGTGTTAGTGGGATTGGTGCGAGAGCAGAGGAGAGAATCGGTTGGGTGGAGGCGGCATACGAGGCGGGAGAAAGGAAGTTTAAGCAGCAGTAGGTCTGTGGAGCGCTGGTAACGTCGGATTTCGCGGAGGGCAACGGTGCCAGGTCTGTAGCGGCGGCGTTTGCGAACGTGTTCTTCGTCTGTGAGTCGTGTCAGTCAATGGGCTGCAGCTTGCGACTGGTAGAGCAGCAGATCGAAATGCCTGCTCTCGAGACGACTACTAACCTCCGCCACTTCTCCTTCTCGAGGCCTTCGATGGTGTGCCTATGATTGTTCTTTTTGAACTCTTTCCCCCTAATGATGGATGCCCTAACTGCTTCTTCTTTTTCTGCTGGCCGAGAGGTATGGCTGTGCCGGTGCGCTTGGCCGTTTGTTGCTTCTGACCAGCCATCTTTGATTTGGGGGTTTTTCTTCTTTGTATGTACTCGGACAGTGTCGCTAAAGTCGCAAGATGACGCCGAACCAGGTCTTGCTGCGCCCTTGCTCAGGAGAAGCTAATGCTCGCGAATGTGATTGTAGTGGTGTCTTAGTCAAGTTGGGTTGAGGTTTTTGGCACGTAGTTGCTGCTAAGTAGGTGCGATACCGCTCTCAGCAATGTTCCTCATACATAGCGAGCATAGCATAGCACTATTTGCAACCGCGACAACGGAGTAAGATAGCGATATGGTGGTCGTATCCTGCGATATTTGGATGGCTTCAATCCCCAGCCACTTGTTTATCGAGTCGCAGCGCGATATGACTAGTACGCATACCGCGCTAGATCTCGACAGGCTTAGCTTAGCCTTTGGCTTGGCATTGCGTCGGACCCCTGCAGTTTGACGACTACCTTAAGGCTTAGACAAGGTTCATGTGCTATTTGAGGCCACGCCTCTTTGTCTATTTTATTGCACTCGAGTTGTTGTTTTCTCGTTCATATGGTATTTCTTACAAATTCACCCCTTTGAGTCTTTGAAATCATATTGTCGTCTTTGTCTCCGCCTTAAATTCCTCCCATCTGGCCTCACACACGACACCAACGCTATGGATATGGACAACATGCTCGGCGGGGGAGGGGGAGGAGCTATAGGACAATTCCCTTTAGAGCAATGGTTCTACGAGATGCCAGTATGCACACGCTACTGGACGACTGCGACGATAGCAACATCAGTACTCGTACAATGCCATGTCATCACACCTTTCCAACTCTTCTACAGCTTCAGAGCTGTGTTCGTTAAGAATCAGGTAGGCGCCCACTCCTCACCCTCATGAATGGTTCTCTAGGACATCACTGATCACTCACTGAGCAGTACTGGCGCATCCTAACAACATTCCTCTACTTCGGTCCACTCTCCCTCGACCTCCTCTTCCACGTCTTCTTCCTCCAACGCTACTCCCGCCTCCTTGAAGAGTCATCCGGCCGTTCACCAGCACACTTCTCTTGGCTACTGCTCTACGCAACCACCCTGCTGCTAACTCTGTCACCTATGCTCAGCATACCGTTCCTCGGCTCAGCGTTATCGAGTAGCCTAGTGTATATATGGAGCAGGAGGAATCCAGAGACGAGATTGAGTTTCTTGGGACTGCTGGTGTTTACGGCGCCGTATTTGCCGTGGGTTTTGATGGCGTTCAGTTTGGTGTTGCATGGGACTGTGCCGAAGGATGAGATTTGTGGTGTTATTGTTGGGCATAGTAAGTCGCTTCTGCCCCACCTTCTTTCTAGAGCAAGAATTGAAGGCTGACTTGGACTTCAGTATGGTACTTCTTCAGCGACGTATACCCCTCATTACACGGCGGCCAACGACCCCTCGACCCCCCGCAATTTTGGCGGAATCTGTTCGAGAGAGCACCACCGGATACGGGTGCTGCACCGATCAATAATGAGATTGCTGCTGCTGCGGCGCCAGAGGTCAGATAAAAGGGCATTCAGAGTCATGGCTTTATGAGATATGCATTTTCAGGCGCCTTGCTATGGCATGGGATAGGACACCAATCTACTACGTTACATTGGTTCAAGCACTGGGATATTAAAGGTACTACGGCTCGAGCAGTATGGCTCGGACAGTCAGATAGCTTGTCAAACATTTTGAACAATTGCAAAGCTTTTCATTACTTACGATCTGTTTTGCATTAGGGTATCTATTTATCATTTCCCACTCCAGTCCTCCTTTTGAAGACTTTTCACAATGCCTTTCTCGCGGAATCCTCCCTCAGCTGCCCAATCACTCGATCCACAGCTTCCATATCTGCTGCATCAATCGCACCCTCCGGTGCGAAACCCTTTGGCAAAGCCTTCACCGCCTTATCAAGCCCAGGTTGATAGTTCCGTACTTCGCTGGACAGGGCGTAGATTGCTTTTCGTCGTACTTGCTCATCAGAGTCTTCGGTAGAGAGCTTTACCAGCGTAGGTATTGCGTCACCAGCCAGGAGGCTTGACTGAGATTTCTCATTGTTCTGGACAGCAGTGCCGACACACCATGCGGCATACATCCGCAGTTGTGCCTCATCACTCCCCAGTAGTCCAACCAGTGGTTGCCATAGGCCCAGGTTCTCCATGTTGTTCGCATTGTCAAGGTTTTCGATCAATTGCTCAAAGTTGTCGAAAGCTATGAGCTTGTTCTCGAGTGTGATTTCTAGTGATAATATAGCAGCCATTGACTGTTTCATCAAGTCTGCGTCTGAAGGTCCGCCAAAGAGCGAGTTGAGGGCATCTGCATTGATTGGGCGGCCTGAGGAGCGCTCAGCTTTGGGATCTGTGGTGGAGGTGGGGTCGGCGGAGGCGGAGGCGGAGTTCTCGATGCTCCATTTGAGGAGTTGGTTCATGCCGGGATCCATGATGTGGTTTGATTGGCGTCAGAGGAGACTGATAACAGTAGTGTGTCCAGAGGGATTTTGTGAGTGGAATTGATATGAGAGTGGTACTTCGGTTGCCGTGGGTGAAGACTGAAGTTGAAGGGAGGCTAGAGTCAGCAACGAAACGTTGATAGTGAGCACGTCAAGTTTCTGTAGATCGAGGACAACATTCTTCACCTTTTATCAACAAGATGTGGTTCTATGTCATTATGACGCTAGGGTGCTTCGAGAGACGACACGAAGTTTCCTTCAGCTTCCAGATCCTTCGCCTGCGATCGAACCGATCCGGCAGGCTCAGACTAGGCCTTCAGGTTCACATGAAACGTCCTTTGAACATGTTTCATGTAGCTGAAGTCATTCTGGCCGCATTGGCCTAATCAGGCTTGTTGATATTGGCATTGCCACCTATCTCAACCCCGCCCCTACGGCTGAACGATTAATAACATTCCGCCCCCGCCATCGTCTTTTGATAGCATCAATCATTGGACGGAGGTCGGAAAGGCAGTGGACCGAGAAAGGATCATATCCTGTAAAAGGGCGATATCCTTGCCTCAAGTAGGATGGCAGGACGGATTTCTATTTTGCCATCGCCCGAGGCAGCAGTAATTGAACATTTGAATATCTTCAAACCGTACGCGCGTACGGTGCTTTCTGTCCAGTGAGATAATTCTGCTGCCTGACAATGCTGCCATTCATTGCGTAGACCATCAGAAGCAACATCAATGCCCGGTTGACTGTAGCTATTTGGAGAGCATGGATTGCGACTTCCCAGCCATCAGATAAAGAGAAACAAAGCGGCAAGCACCAAAAGCGTCGACTAAATTTTTAGTAGCGTCGCTTGGCATTCCGGTCCCACAGACACCCAACAGCAACAGCCTCCTGGCTCCTTCCTGTCACCACCGTTGATAACGACCTGACACCTCCTGCGTTTCCGTCAACACTACTACCCATCTCTTGCTTGCAGTACTTGCCTACGCAAGCTGCTTCGACATCAATCCTCTCCCTCTAATACTCCCTTTCACCACCACCAGTCACCGCCATGGAAGGTAAGCTGACTTTTTCTACCTGCACATTACACCTGTGTTTACAAGCACACGAGTGCTTCTGATCTCACAACCGATACTGCAAAGGGAAGAAAAAATGCTGACTGAGTCTCTTGCGCCTATACAGAAGAAGTTGCAGCTCTCGTCATCGACAATGGGTACGTCCAGCCTCGACCTACAGATATGAAGCCTCGAGCTATACCCTCGAAGGCCCTCAAGGCACTGACTGCAGATCTGAAAGAGGGCATATCCTGGGGCACAGTGATCATGACTGACTGCGTACAGTTCTGGAATGTGTAAAGCCGGTTTTGCCGGTGATGATGCTCCACGAGCTGTCTTCCGTAAGTCGCACCCATGCAGCTTGCCCCCAGCAAGGCCGCCCCGTCTCAGGATCAACAAGACTAACCTCTGGTGCAGCTTCCATCGTCGGCAGACCTCGTCATCATGGGTACGATATCTGTTGCGCCGATCGGACTACACAGTCGGCATCATAGCTGACAGGTTCTCAGTATCATGATTGGTATGGGTCAAAAAGACTCCTATGTGGGAGATGAGGCGCAATCAAAGCGAGGTATTCTGACGCTCAGGTACCCTATCGAGCACGGTGTCGTCACAAACTGGGATGATATGGAGAAGATCTGGCATCACACCTTCTACAATGAGCTACGTGTTGCGCCAGAAGAGCACCCAGTCCTGTTGACCGAGGCGCCCATCAACCCCAAGTCCAATCGTGAGAAGATGACTCAAATCGTCTTCGAAACTTTCAACGCCCCCGCTTTCTACGTCTCCATCCAGGCTGTGCTCTCGTTGTACGCCTCTGGACGTACCACTGGTATCGTGCTCGACTCCGGCGACGGTGTTACTCACGTTGTGCCCATCTACGAGGGTTTCGCTCTTCCTCACGCTATCTCCCGCATCGATATGGCTGGCCGTGATCTTACCGACTACTTGATGAAGATCTTGGCCGAGCGCGGTTACCCATTCTCAACCACCGCTGAGCGCGAAATCGTCCGTGACATGAAGGAGAAGCTTTGCTACGTTGCTCTCGACTTCGAGCAGGAGATCCAGACCGCTAGCCAGAGCTCCAGCTTGGAGAAGTCCTACGAGCTTCCTGATGGTCAAGTCATCACCATTGGTAACGAGCGTTTCCGAGCTCCCGAAGCTCTCTTCCAGCCAAGCGTTCTGGGTCTTGAGAGCGGCGGTATTCACGTCACTACCTTCAACTCCATCATGAAGTGCGATGTCGACGTCCGAAAGGACCTTTATGGCAACATTGTCATGGTAAGTTCTTCTTCTTCATCTTTGAGATAGAATCCGTTTGGCTAATGTTGTTTCTAGTCCGGCGGAACTACCATGTACCCAGGTATCTCAGACCGTATGCAGAAGGAAATCACCGCCCTTGCGCCATCATCAATGAAGGTCAAGATCATCGCCCCACCTGAACGCAAATACTCCGTCTGGATCGGTGGTTCGATCTTGGCTTCTCTATCCACCTTCCAGCAAATGTGGATCTCCAAGCAAGAGTACGACGAGAGTGGACCATCCATCGTCCACCGCAAGTGCTTCTAAGGTATGCAATGGAATACTACACAAAGCCTAGGGTTGGCTTCTCAAAACTGACATGCTACAGCATTGCCACCATCAGCATGCGTTTGTGTATGAGCTTGTCTCGATTGCGTGCAAGGAAGGTTTCGAACAAGCGGTTAGATAATGTTACCACGAGCTCCAGGTGCTAGTATGATGAAGCGTGGTTTAGGATTGATTGTGGAGGGTGCGATGGCAATTTTTCTTAGAGTTCACATCAATTGCTGTAGCAATATGGTAAGCAATGCTGTAGCACGTTTTCGTTAGACTGGCTGCTGGCGAAAAGAGAAGACAAAACTGTTCATTTCTCCAGTGCTTGTCCCTCTACTGGGAAGTAACCTGTTATCTGTGAACATCTCTCCTATACACCGTACTCCCACATAAAGATCAAGATACACTGCCTTCCTTTGCTCCGGCAACACTATTCTGCCCGCCCAACAACCCCTTCATAGCCGCCCCACCCAATTCCCTCACCCCTTTAACACCCATTCCCTCCAACCACCTGAGCACAGCAACTCTATACTCCTTCCAATCAATCCTCACGCCCCCCTCCTTCCCAAGCTGCACCAAACTCTTCTGTGTAACCGGCCCCTCATGCCTGACTCTCACACTACCCGGCCGCTCCTCCTCGGCGTGATCTTCCATCTCCCGGAAACAGGCGATGCTCAACGCCGCTAGCACAGGATTGCTGCTCAGCGAGAACAGCCCTGAGAGAGATTGTGGCGGGTCTAAGGACGCAGTGTAAGACGAGAGACGCGGTATGATGGCCGGAGGGACTTGGCAGCCGAGGGCATTTGCGTCGGAGGTGTTAAAGGCCCGCGAGCGGAAAAGGAGGTTGCAGGTGTCCATTAGGGCGGCGTTGAGGGGGGGATGTGTTCGGCTGGCCGCTGCTGCTGGGCTGTGCCGCCCTCGAACGCGGCCTTGTAGCTAGCTAACACCGAGGAGAGGCGTGAGAGCGTGGCTAGAGAGGGCGAAGCGAAGATGAGGAGGTAGATCGTTTGGGGCTGGGGTGGGCGGATGGGAAGGGAGAGGGGTGCGCGGATGAGGGGGATGAGGGATTCGAGGTGGGAGAGGATGAGGGAGGTTGCACGTTGGGTTGGGGAGGTGGTTAGGATGGTGAGGGTTAGGAGCGAGGTGTGGTTTAGGAGGGACAGGAGGGTGGTTGTTTGCGTTGGTAAGGCTGGGTTGTTGGTGGAGAGGAGGTGCGTGGTCCAGTGGTTTAGGAGATGGGTGTAGAAGGTTAGGAGGGTGGATTGGGGGTTGGTGTTTGTGGGGGTGGTGAGGATGGAGAGTTTGAGGGGTGTGAGGAGGGTGGGTTGGAGGTCTAGGGGGTGTCAGTGGTGGATGTACAAAGGGTGGCACCAGAGGGAGAGCTTGCCTTCGAATGGTTGGATGGGGATGTAGGATAGAAGGTCTAAGATGACTTGCTGGTTTTGTTGGCCGTCCCATTTGGGTAGGTAGCTTTGGAAGAATGTTATTGCGGATTGAGGTAGAATCTGAGGCTGTCAGTAATCTGGATATTATAGTAATTGGTCTGCCTACCTTAGCGTATCTTGTATAGTCCAGAAGGCTTTCAAGGAGCTTGGAGAATTCCTGGCTTCTCCTCTGACCGCTGATTAATTTCTGCAAATGCTCCTCGAACACTGGAGTGAGGTATTCGTCAACATCGCTCAGGCCGGCCGTTTGAGCTTTCAATATCATGTATCTCTGCAGCACAGGATCCTCCAGGTCTGAGGTTGTCAAATCGGAGATCTTTACGTTCTCTAGCTGGTTCACAAAGATATCTGTACCATTGGACTGTTGCGTAGTACTTGCAGTGTGGGCAGTAGTCGTCGTCCTTCGACGGAGGAATCTTGATGAAGCCAATTGGCTGTTGGTCTTCACAGAAAGATGTACCGTGCCTTTTTGGATCCTCTCTAGCTGGGAACCCCATTCAGGATCAGGATGCGGAAACTCCAAAGTCCTTTTGGTTTTCCTCAATTCAAAGAAGCCTGGGGCGTACTTGTCGTATACATGCATCAGCTTGAGTAGAGCAGCATCCTGCCCAACGCTCCTTGAAAGCTCTTGTAACATCTGTATTCGAAAGGGTCTGACATGTTTCCTTCTCGTAATTCTGGCAAGGAGATGACATAGCTCGGCACAAACGCTCATCATATCGAGAAGATTAAACAGTACGTTATAGAAACTTGATAGTTGGGCTGCCTCTTCTAAGTAATCCGAAACCATGATTACCCATCTGAGCAGCATTTGCTGCGTGGACAGGGTTGCTTTTCGACTGCCATGGCCGAGAGAGCCGATGATAATGCAGATGAGGTCGGAAGATACTTTGCCAGCCGGATATAAAGACTTGATGATTGCGTTCTGGCTGGTCTGATCGAGAGAGCTGGGTAATGCGGTCGCATCAATTAAAATTCGCAGAGCCGAGCCTGGAAGGCCATTTTTTTGGGCATGTGAGTGGACGGTGTCCAACGAAGATTTCAAGACGGGGTATTTCTTCTTTGTTTGTATTTCTGATGCGATCCGTATGTGGTCGAGAGCTTCTTGGAGACTGGGAGGTATACGCTGACCTTTTGCTGTCAGACACAGACTTTACAAGGATGCTAAATACGGACCTTGATCTACTATTGCAGCAGGCATATTTACTGAAGCTTTAGTATGTTTGATGTAGGTTGCATAGTCACCTAAACAGATGTTGGCTAGCGCCGCTGCCGAGACGCGTTTGGCGACAGCGCGATTTCAACGTCAGACGAAAGCTTTCTCCGGAAGTCCCCTATTCGAGTGAAGCAACACATCCAATAGACTACTATCATGTCATTGAATTCTTTAGGCAGATTTCAAAGCCCCAAAGCTTAGTGGTGTGATTAATCTGATTCCTGGGGTGCCAGCCATGGAGCATCTTCCTATATCCAAGCAAGCTATGCGGAAGGACAGCACCGCTGTCCCCCTCCTTTGCCAAAGAGACTACGACTATGGACCCTTCCTAGACTATCCCACGAGAAGTGGCATGTTGCCTGCACTGTCTGCAGGGGATATTACTCCGGGCCGTTTGCCATATCTGCAACACGAGAAGGTCCACGCAATGCCAAAGCACGAAGTCGAGCCCTTGTTGCAGACGTGGCTCTTTTTCGGCTTGATCTATGAGCTGTTGGGGCCAAACTTCAGGCCTCAGGACTTTGCTCGATTCAGCAAGGACGTCGATGAGCAGCACAAATCGCTTACAACATCCTCGCTTGTTCATGTACTTGACCAGTGGGTGGCCCAGGTTCAGTCTGAGACCATGAAATCCCTGCCAAGCTACGATCACATCGCAGAGTGCTTGCGCCTGACCTTTGCTGTTCTGGGCGCCATTCCTTCGGATTTCGATCCAGTGATGAGATTATCACTTGCTTCGCTAGGAGAGATTCTAACGTTTTCTGCGAATAAGGCATTTGCCATTGATTTTGCCCGAGAGAACAAATGTCCGCTCAATTGGGGCAGGCACATTGATGCTGCTTATTGGAGACCGCGGTTTCTAGAAGCAGGATGGTGCATAAGCCAGATAGCAAGGATGCTAGTTCCTGGCGATAATTATTTACAAACATTGCACTTCCTTGCAAGCCTCAATCAGCCAGGCTCTGACGGAACTCACCAATTTTGTGACGAGCAGCGATGCCTTGTCAATCACACCAATGTGAGCAGCTATCAGACACGACACACCAGGCAAGACTGCAAGTGTGAAGAATTATTGGTCGATAGCGACTCCGTATTTGACATACTGAAGACCGGGTCATTCCCTCTTTTACGCCTCAAAGAGAGCCAAAACCTTGACGAGATCTCCATTGATGTGGTTTCATCAGATGGTGCTTCCCAGTATGTGGCTCTATCTCATGTGTGGGCTGATGGTCTGGGTAATGCTCGCCGCAACGCTTTACCTCGTTGTCAATTGTCCTTTCTTAAAAGCCTCACCACAAAATTAAATACCGCAGCAGGTCAGCCCGTAGCTGATTTGTTGTTTTGGTGTGACACTCTATGCTGCCCTGTACAATCAAAAGAGGCCAAGGATTTGGCTTTGTCGCGAATGCGACGAACCTATGAAATGGCTTCGTACGTCCTCGTATTGGATTCATCCTTACGGCTCTACAGTACTGAGAGCTTCGACCACGAAGAGCTGTGCTCACGAGTACTCACATGTGGCTGGATGAGCCGTCTATGGACGCTGCAGGAAGGGGTTTTAGCCCGCGTGGGACAGAGACTTTGGTTCCAATTCGAAGATAAAGCAGTTAACAGCCGTGTTCTAGAGCAAAATGCCCTGAGAAGTATGAACTCGAGTGTTAGTCGAAGGGGCATAGCGTCATACACGTTCAGCGGGATATTTAGCTTTGGGCTTTTCTTCCAGAAAGGTCCAAACAATTTAGGCGTCGGCATCAGGGCCATTGACGATGCTCTGCAGGGTCGAGCTGTCAGTGTTGAATTTGACGAGCCTTTAGTCATCGGGACTCTGCTGGGCCTTGACGTGTCCAAGATAATCGACGGGCCTGAAGAGTCCCGAATCCATCGCATGTGGTCGTTGATGCCTTCTGCAGCGCGAGGTATACCAAGTGATATACTGTTTCGAGTGTGTCCTAGGCTGAAGGAGTCAGGATTTCGATGGGCTCCGGCTACTATGCTGAACAGAAGCCCCAGAAACATGTTGCTAGAAACAACATATGGCGACGCAGGTCGGGGTCTCCCGACTCCAAATGGTCTCCTGGTCCGGCTTCCTGGCTTCAGGATTATCATTGCCTCACAACGAAAAGGTTTGCCTCCGAATCCTTGGAATATAATCGACCCCAGGAGCCAAGATCTGATATCTTTGAGGGGTGAGGACGGGTCATGGTACATACTTTCTCGGGCCTTGCCCATCGAAAATGACAGTTTTCTCTCCGACAAGACCCTGCGCGCTTTGTTACGAGACGGTATCAACTTAGAGAAACCCGACCTGTGGATCACACATGCCTGGCAGTTCCTCGATGACAAAGGAATGCGGCAGTCTAACCTTGGTCTCATTGTGTCGCTGGTGAAGGAGCAGCAGAACACCAAGTATGCTCGTTCCGAACTCCATGTTACAATCGGACTTCAATCCCGCTTCGGACAAGAATTACGTGAGATGGCGTATCAATTGGTTCGGCATCTCTCTGACAACTTGCCAGCTCGGCAGCTTGCAGAGTTCGATCAAGATGAGGTCAATTCGGCGGCGCCAGCTTGGAGGAGTGCTTTTCAGGCCCTGGAATTCGAGATGCATAGCATTGCAAGAAGCCAGGAAGTTCAAGAGACGTTGGCAAAAGCCAACTATGGCTCTCAGGAAGATAGCACAAATTTTCTCGATCAGCTCATTGCATCAATCTACGCTGGCGAGTATGGATGCTTGACAGAAAGGGTTTCAGAGGAGCAACAGTGGTGTATCGATTGAATGAAGCTTCTAAAAGCTCCTCATGAATGGCTCGTAGGTGACGAAATAGACTGGAAAGGCGCTCCTTGTAAGCCAGTATCTTGGGGATGAAGAGATGGTCAGTTCAGTTCCCAGGGCGTTCTACTGACTTCCTGAGTCGGACATATGCTATTCGTGGATGGTAAGAAGCTAGTACGACGGACTCCAAGATCAAGAGGAATCTCGAACGTGCGAAAGTTGTGGTAAAATTCTGGTGTTTTTTGTCATCCACAAGCTTGGTAATTACTCCTCCTACGACTTCATGGTAAGTAATTCTTGATTGACTGACATGTCTGAAGGTCAAAGAACCGTTTGTTTACACCGATAGATTTGCGATAGCAATGATCACGAGCATGCTTCGCAGCTGAGAATGATCTCTCGACTACCGAACCTTTGGCCGCCGCTTCCAGCTCCAACCTCCTACGCTTAGCCCCCATCATCATCATCATCATCATCATCACAGAGGGCCGGAGCGTGCCAGAATAACACTCTAGACAAGAGAGAGCACAGACACGTCGCTGTGCCGCCTGGAATAGCTGCCAAGCTCATATTTCCCATGCTTAGCCTTCGAACCAGTGACGTCAAGTCGGGCCTTAAGTGCTCGAGTGCGGGAATGCGGCATCTCGCCTGCAATGCTGAAGTCATTATCGAGCAGACACACTATCAAGCTCTGCAAACGTCGTGGTTCCTCTGGTGCGTTCAGCGCAAACTTGTCGAGTGGACAAGTAACGAAAACGCCATCTTCCGCGTGGAGAGTCAACGCTTCCTCCTCCAGCTTAAACTCCTTTGAACAAAAGCGAATTTCTTCGAATTTGGACCCCTCTGAGCAACAGTGAATTTCCAGCTCTTGTAAACTCGAAGGCAGCACCTCGCTAATTTTCGGACCTTTAGATGGATTTGAGCTGCTTTCACCAATCAGGACATTGCCTTGGATGCACAGCGCTCTCAGCGAGGTGAAGTTTCGGAGGCTGCCTAGGCTTGAACCGTCATAGTAGCCATCGGCAGATAGCACCAAGGATTCCAGCGTATCGCTGATGCACAGAAGTGGAGGTAGCAATGCGCATGGGAACAATCTCTCGGATCTTCTACATATATACCTCATCTGGCCCGTCATGGCCAGATGAAGTTGTTGCAACGTATCGAGCTGTGGTGTGAGAAGCGCAAGTCCAAAGCTCTTAATATTCTGTTTGTGTTGGATGTGGGTTTCTAAAGGGTATCTGTGTTCTAGGCTGATTTCAAGGGTGTGTATCGCTGAGCCGAAGTGGTGTTTGTTCCTCCTTAGAGTGCGGGCAAGGCTCCTGATAGCAGCTAAGTAGCGAAGGAGGGGTTATCGCCAAGCTTGCGACACTTGAGGCCATAGGCGGCCTTGACGTGTTCGTATGTGATTGAACCATTTAATCTGGACATTCGATGGTTGGCTAGAGTCAGGTGGAGGCGCTCGGAGCCTTTGGGGATGCGACGGCTTATGTCGAGAATGAGCTCGTTCGGAAGATCGGACATCGTTGCCGAAGCTGCCATGGCTGGTGTGGGTAGACAAAAGTGGCAGTGCCACGGAGTATGGTGTTCTCAGATTGGAATGCTGTGCTTGCGCACAATGTCCGGTTGAGAAGCAAAGGGGCAGCTGCGTGACGTGTTTAACACATTGTGTTGTTCGGGACTGACTGACTACGCTAAGCTAAAACCTGTGACTCGGAAACTTCACTTTCAATCAAAGGTCTACCGTGATGTCTATGTGTACATATCGCCCGATTCCAAAAAGCTGTGCGGCATCAGTGTCGCTAAAGCGGCCCTGAAACTTTGGTTAAGAATCGAGACAAAACCCCCAAGCTGCCCCTTGGAGATATCATCGTGTGATTTTATGTTGGCGATTTTGACGTTCTCAGCGACCTCTTCAAAATCCTTTTAGCAAAACATTATCTATCAGAGCATCGAAATTGTCGTTTAACTAATGTTGAAGCTGCGAATCTGTCATCTTTACAAATAACGGAGCTAGTATTTGCCAATGCGTGGTTCAAGGCGTTGAACAAGCAGGCCACAGCCAAGTAAGATGACTTATAAAATAAATTGGATTTTGCTTCAATCTTCAAACTAGCTCTGAATTACATATAAACCAACGCTGTTAATAAAACCCGCTGGACGACGCCAAGACCGCCAACATGTAAACATACAGCAAAACCAGCCTCCGACTACTCGAGGATAATTTCTTCAGTATCAAAAGGCAGCGAACCATTTCTCAACTCCTCGAACCATCCAGTAGTTGGCGTCCAACTTGGATCAGCGCGTTGACGTGCTTTAGTCAATGCTTCGCCATCCATAATCCCATGAACATATGCTTCTCCACGGAAAAGAAAACGATCACCCTTAGGTCTGAGCACAAACGGCATGTCGCCTCCCAGGAGTACAAAGACCTTGTCCCCTACCCGGTTCGATCGATGCATAAGACCCAGGTAACCTGTATCTGTAAAAAACATCCGTCTGCGTGTTGTTTGGCCCAGGATGGTCATGCCTATATCGTCCCGGTCCCCGCGAAGGAGCCAATCCGCGTTTGCATCAAATAAAAATTCCCCTGGCGATGGATAGTCTTCTGCGAGCGGTCGTTCTTTGACATTTGAACTAAGCCTACCGACACAATCTCCGGCACGTAGACGAGCGTAAGCGGCGAGAATGGATTCTCCAGTCGGGTCATATAGACCATTCTTGGCCCAGCCGTGAGCGACTTGTGGCCATTCCCCGCCATCCAAAACACGTTGTCCGAGAGCAACGTTCCCTAGAAGATTCCCCGGCGGCTCGGAAACCGATTTTATCGTTCCAACGTAAAGGGCACGCACGGCTAAAAGGTTGGGATCATTGACATCACGGAAGAAGGCTTGTGAGTTTCCTGCGCTGCAGTATAGATTTGTCTTCCTGATAATCATCCGTGGCTGATATAAGAAATTCATGTGGTCGTGGGAGCGAAAATCCGGCACCCAAGATGGTATACGACTCTCCATCTTTGCCTTTACTTCGACTAGTTTCAAGAATGAGAGGCCTTTCTGGTTTGTAAGCAGCCACCTACTCGTCTTTGTATATGCCTCTGGCCAGTCCGTCGTGTAGTCTGGTTTTATTCCGAGCACGTTGTTATTCACAGCGACATTCAAAAGCGCAAAGACTTTATCTCTGGGGTCTGTGGCATTGCGAGGCCGCATATCTCTGAGAAGAGCAATTAACGAAAGAAGATATGATGCACTCTCATGGTCAACATCGTGCCCCAATTTTGCACGGACCAATTCAAGCATGAAATCTGCAGCGTCCCTGATTGGGACCAGGTCGTTCTTTGGCCTTTCCATCATCAGAGGCCCGAGGGAAGTCATGACTACCCAAGGGAGGGTGAAATCGCTGCATTGGATGAGGACGTGCTTGGCCAATACGATTTCCTGTACGATCCAAACTCTAGAAAACCACTCGTTCTCCAGAAAATTTGCACATCTTTCCATTGCGGTAAGGATGTTGAATATTCGTTGAGAAGCTCTTCGAGCAACTTTTTGTTGTCAAAAAGTGCGTCAGGAGCCCCCAGCTCCTTGTTGTGCGCCATCTCTCGGATGTAGTTGTTACGAGCACTACTGTACAATGAATTCAAGAACTCGAACGTGCTTGGTGTCTTGTCATCAGCGAGGCCAAGCCAGGCAATGACCCTAGAGGCTGATTGATATATTTCTCCCATCAGCTCAACCTGCTTCGTTTTTTCCTCGTTGTCAACTTGATTGATGCAGATTTGATCAGCCCATAAAACACGTGTAGTGTCCTGCTGCCGGAGAAAGCGCAACGCGTTTAACAGGTTTTCGTTCAATTCAAGGCGTGCATCTCCCCCAAGATTGATCGCACCTGCCTTGTCGTGCCCCCATCGGTAAGACAAGCACTCATAAGAAGGAATGTCGTCGAGGCGAGCATGCTGAACCTCACATACTAAATCGTCAGCCTTGTCGCCGGGTAGTAAATGGACGAGTCGAATCTCGCAGTCAGTTGTCAACGGCGCATAAATCTGCAGCTTGTTCTTGGAACTCATTTTCGATTGAGGTGGATGGAAGATCGAGAGTATAAAGGAAAGAGGCTGCCTGTAAATACAAGAAGAGTGGCCTGCCCCACCTCTATATCCTGCTTAGTCATTCATAGACTTGAAACTACCAATCAAAATGAACACATGCGATGCTGTCCATTCTAATACTTTTGAAAATGTTGAGAAAACAAGGCCTCCGCCTCGCCTCGCTTTATGGCTTCTCCATATCCCCCGACGCCGACGATGACTCAGTTCCCTTCTCCAAAAACCCCCTCCAACATCAACCCCATCCACCTTAACCATAAACCCCACCTCCTGAAACCTATCCTGCTGAAACATGGCCTTCGGAACCAGTGCCAGCGCCTTCGCAGCGTACTTGTATGTTAGATACGGGAGTGATGTACGTGCCGGCCGGACAGGCTTATAGTCGAAATAGGTATCAGTATATGTATCTCTGCACGTGAACGGCACCACTTTTGCCGTCGCTCGTTTTTCTGAGATGGCCACGCTGGTGGATCCGAGAGTCAGGAATATTTCCTGGAGCGTTAGAGTCACCCTTGTGAAGATGGGGATGATGCTGAGTGTTGGAGAATTTGACGAGTCAAAATTGTCGGTGTTGTCGTCAAAAACGCCGGTTGAATTTGTCAGGTCCGTGGATTGAGACAGTGTTGGAGAATTTCGAAATGGGCGTGGAGTGCCCAGAGCCGCATTGGTTGTCTTTACATCTGGGCTTGGCCATGGTATAATTTTGATGAACCCAACGGTGACTTTGGCCCCCCCGGGTCCGGTCGAATACAGAGTGATAACCGTGTCAAACCAAGAGTTTTGTATAGAGATACGTTTCATAGCTTCGTACAGACCATATATGACATGGCGGTATTGTAAGGATGCCGTTTGAGCGTAGGCGCTCCATAAAACAATTCGAACATTGGAATAGCCCTGAAATGAGAAAGTGCCTCCGTCGTAGGTGGAAGTAAAATCCTTTATTGATAATGTAATCATGGCCCGTAATAGACTCATACAAGTGGAACGTTCGTTGATTCTTATACGGGTATTCTGCTAGATACGACAGTCAAAAGCTATTGGTATGGGGTTCAAGTCGTTTGCGCTTTGGTTCGTGGAAGACAGAGTGCTGAGCTCAATCTGCGAAGAAGCCGCGCTACTATTTGCGACAAGAAGCTCCCTAGGTTCGGCTCCATTCAACGGAAGGGTGGCGGACTTTGTTCGGTATTATTCAGTAGTAGAGCTGGCAGACTGGAGGCAGAAATATGCAAGGAAGCATAATCGGCCAAACACAGCAAGAGCAAAGGCAACATTTTGTGTATGCCAACCTTGTTGGCATACAATATTTAGAACTTATGTAAGTGAGTCAACAACCGCAAAGGCGAAAACTGTTGAATCCAATCTCTTGTCTCACGCAATTCAGCCTGATGGCTACGGTATCGACATGCGAATGTCTTGCGGGAAAACGACATAAAGACACAACGTAAAGCTAAATCTCGCAATAGGCGCAAACAGAAACATTCCGAAAATCTAAATTCCAATTCCGTCGAGTCACCATCGGCACAAATAGCCAAGCTAAACAGCATAGAAGATTGTTGGTTTCAGAGTCATACACTTCGAGATCGAACGCGAACGGACACCAGCATCTTTTTCATCGAGTCAGGACCATTGACCTTGAGAACTTCTTCCTTGGACGACTCCGTCATCGGAGATATATTAGCACATCTGGCGATGCTTGTCCTTTGCCCAAACGGCTCATCGTCGCCTTTTTCGTAAACACGCTCGTCACCTTTTTCGAAGACGGGCTCCTCAGTACTAGTCTGCCTTACCAACCAGTCCCTATAGATGAACCAAGCGAGAGCGAGAAAATTCGATAAGCCAGCGATACCGCACACAGGGCCTGCGGTATCAGCAGTGTGGGTTTGGCGAGTGGCTCTGGATGTGGCGTTGTTGGGCTGAAAAGATTTGAACAGTCGAGCAAGCCCCGCTTGAGAGAAGCCAGAAGCTGGCACCTGCAGCTTAGCGTTGCCGGCAGAACTGGAAGATGTGAGCTTCAGTTCCTCAGGTCTACATCCGAGCTACTCACCTTCCGCCAATTGTCGAGAAGACTTGCGTGGGGACTTCATAAGCCGGAGCTTCTGCGTCATACGCACTGCGCCAGTGAATGCTCGAGATGTCGAGGACGCCTACACCCTTAATATCCCAGTCGCAGGGCAGAAGGCCATCGGTATTATTAGGACTCTTTTCGATCTGCTCGATTGACTCTAAGCCGCCGACGGTTAACAGTGTGCGATTACCGAATAAGTGACAGGTATGGCTAAATCTCGGGCTGTTGTTTTGGTAGACTTGAATCCAGATGAAGGACGGGAGAGAGAGCACCCAGACGTCATCCGGAAGAGATGTGTTGTAGAGGCTTGCAACATCGAATACGTCGATCAAATCCATGGGGACAAGGTTGGGGGTTCTCGGAGTTATTCAACTGGGTGACTGGTTGACAACTGCCTCCAAGGAGAACTAATATTCATTTCTCACCGATGCTAGGAACGTATTGCATTTGGCCTTGGATCCTTGGCCGGTTTCTCACAACAATACTCGTCGAAAGATTTCTAGCGTTATGGTCCTCCGCATTGATGACTATCATTCCATCGAGGACGGTTTGGACAGATGACATAAGGTTTGCAGTAGCGCTTGAGCTTCCATTATCGATCTCGCCGTTGAAGTAGAATGCAAGCCCTTGGTCCGGAGCTTCTGCACTTGCTCCACTACTAGATCTATTTGCCTCGCTGGGACCTACGTTGAATTGGTCCCACTCCTGTCTCAGGGTGTCATCGTACGCCCAGAGTGAGTATGTAGCTGGTGTGGTATTCTGCCAACCCTGAAAAGTTGTATTAAGGTAAGAGGTGGTGCCACCGTACAGGTAGAAGTTGTAGTCCTCTGCAGAGCCCTGGTAGAGGGCGCCACGAACAACTTGTGGAGGCGATTGACCTGTACGTGGGTCTGACGTAACGTTCATGATGGTTTCGACTGTGTCGGTTTTCCAATCCCACGAAGTCGTAAGATTTATGCTGATCAAATGGATATCTAGTTGTGTTAAATTTTCAATATTGAGTATTGTAGCAGCTTACTCACTGTCCTCGATGGTGATGCTTCCATTGGCCACGCCATAATCATTGGAGCCGACGAAAGTTTCACTGCCACCGTAGATGTGAAGCATGCCATTCTTTACTACAGCTGATAGAAGTTAGCACAGTCAAATCCACTCATGAGAGAATCTCTTACACTGATGATCGAAGCGCGTACAGAAGTTGTCAACAGGATTCAGTCCTTGGGCGGATGCAATTGAGGTGGTGGCAATCTAGATACCCAAACAAATGCTGCCCCAAGAGTGCATTTCAAAGGCGAAGATTGGTAGTCTGCAAGATGACAACTGATGGGTGATTGCCCTTTGGAAAATATCAGAACATGGGATATCATCACTTCTGTGGCGGAGCGAGGAGGAGAGATAAGAATATCGAAGAATGAGGCATGGAGACGGGAGCACAATTATTTCTTAGAATCTTGCGGCGATCGCATGGCTCTGGGTCTAGATGCTCAATTCCAAAAAGCGCCTCAGATCGGCGTATTCACCTGCTATTTCTGTATGAGAGGGTACTTACCCATCAACTAGAATGGAGCAGAAGAGGTGTGCCCAAGCGAAGCTGAAAAGCTGGGCTGTAGGCACTTGGGTTAGTCACCCAAATTCGTGTATTCAGGATCAGTGGTAGCTTGAATTTCTGGGAATCACTTGCTAGCTCATCACAGGCGTGCATGATAAGACTCGAGTGTTTTAGAAACTCCTTCAAGCGTACAGGTGGTTTTTTGCCTTGGATTGCCTTGCTTCACACTGCGTGCAGGCTGCCGACTGTAGCCTCCACCAGCTACCTGCATTCTCTTCGGTGTCGTTCCATGCAAGTGAGCCAGCTTTAGCTGCGGAAATTACCGGGAAAAGCCCAATCTGGGGTTTTCTTTGGTCACTCCAAGCGTCAGAACTCCGCATGGTCAAGAATGAAATGTAACAGTACGTGGGCCACTTTATGCAAATCACCCCCAAGACCAGAACAAAACCGGGAGATGTTGAATATTTGGGCAAGCTGCATGAACCCCACGGACCATTTTATGCTTCCCCAAAATGTTCTCACCGCACAAAACATGGCATTGGCCATAAGCATATGTAGTAAAGGACATTATTAGTACCGGATCGGCACATTCTAGAAGGCTCGCATGCAGTCGCAGCACCGCGTCCCGGTGAACAGACTTCTCGGTGAGGGGCTCAGTTGCTGTATGGGGATGCTACATCTCAACAGATAATCAGAAGACCTACATACAATTGGAGAAATAGCTTTGAGAATAAGATGAATGGAGTAGGAACAACCGGTTGGGATCCTCGTGGGTAAGTCATGGTCTGTCGTTAGTCAATTTGTTGAGGCAGTCCTTCAACCAGGAGAAGAGCACCAGACGAGAGACTCACGGGTTTCAAGCATTCTGTCGACTGGAATAAGAAAAGCCCTGCTATCGATCGACAAATTGATTTTCGACGCTTTAGCTCGCAGCTTTAGGTTCACAAGCGCCGTTACCGCCATGATGGAATTCTGACGTAATTATGTATAATACCCATGTCTAGCGAAAGAAGTCGATGTACGGTACACAAAGCAAATGAACAGAGTATTAAGACCCGCAGCAGCTTTGGTCAAGCTGCGTACTCCAAAATACATCATTCAAACGAGCGTCCGGAAATTTTCCGAGAGCTCAGCATTCGCAATGCCAGCTTACAAGGGAGGCTGCTACTGCGGCGAGTTGAAATACAGTAAGGCACTTTTCGGCTTCATCCTTTCCCAATCGCTCTTGGTTTTGGAGTCGTGAGACATGTCTCAACTAGCTATGCCTTGATGGGGAAATGCTGACTCCGGAATGTGCTAGCCGTTGACATTTCACCTGACGATGCTCGCACGTCCCTATGTCACTGCAAGAACTGCAAGGTACGTCTCCTGCTGCAAATCCCCCTTCATAATAGCTGACGACTTGCTGCAGAAATTCTTCGGCACAGCGTTTGGCCTCACAACCAAAGTTCCTATCTCCTCTTTCTCATATACCTCCGACTCGAAGAAGCCCACTATACACGAAGCCGACAATGGCAGCGGCACTATGTTGCACCGAGAGTTCTGTCCGACGTGTGGAAGTGGTATCTTGGAGGTTGGTGAGCCGGCCATGAAAGACTTTCGCTACATTATGACGGGCACGCTGGATCATCCTGGCGATCTCCCACCGAAGGGCGAATTCTTTTGCAGACGGAGGGAGAAGTGGATGCCGGAGGTGCCTGGAATCTTCCATAAGCAAGAGATCAAGGAATGAGAGCGAGAGGGTTGATGTACATTACCAAATGATTTTGTAACATTGGGGCATGAATACTTGAGACTGTTGCCCAAATTGAGCTTCTTCTTACCGCAGGACGATTGCGAAGTTGTTTCTCGACCTTCCTGAGCGAATCTCCTCTTTCTTGAAGACCTTTGAATTTTTCTTGACTGATCCTTCATATCTCCAGAGGTAATAGACCAGCTTCGAGCTCAGTTTTCTCTTCGCCATTGTGTAGCCCAGGATTTCCAGTATGCTCTTAAGTTTCTCTTCATCCAGGTATCTCGAGTTGGTCACACAAGGCGCCGGCAGGACCAGGAACAGGGTAGGAAAGAATTCGCTCATCTCGTCCCCGTCGCGACTGCACGGTCTAAGGAAGCCCTCAACACGCTTCAGCATCTCGCCTCTCTGCGCTGGATCACCAACGAAGTTTACCACTAAGCTCAAGCTGACAATGTCAAAGCCTTCCTGATCCAAGTCCTCGGTTGCTGGGAAGGGCAGTTCCATGAAATCCTGCTCTTCAATGTCTGAATGTTGAGAATGCAGATCGATCCTCTTCATCTCGAAAGCCCCATTCCTTGAGCAAGTATTGTCCGTTCTCAGCGCTCCAACCTCAAGCATTCTAAATTTCTTGCCGCTTGCATTCCTAACAAGTTCCAAACCTTTGACTTCTAAAAGCCATTGCAAGAGTACCTTACTCGTATCTCCACCTCTTTCCGCTGATTGCCCTTGAATACTAGCTTCTTGATACTTCCGCAGACCACCCGCGGCCTCAATTTCATACTTGATTGATTCGGCCTTGAAATCATCTCCTTGGGCGAGCGCGCACGAGAGTTGCTTCCTCAAAGTGTGATGACTACGCACCAAAGTCCGAGTGGCATGGGAGGACAGGGAGGGCGTGGGCTTGATGTTGCGGGGGCGCGTGGAAGAGAGCAGGCGTGGTCTGGCTTTCTTTTTTAGAGCCATTGCCGTGCGCTGAATAGTGGCTCAACCAGCCGAGCTGGTATAGTAGTCGTCGCTCATGCCATTACTAAGTATTGAGAAGCATAAGGATCGCGAACTCTCGAATGGAGATCTCGTCGGTTAAACATCGGCACCAGCGCTTCGCTAGCGCAACCCACAAAGAAGGCTTGGCTTCGAATTTCGTAGTCTCGCTTTGGTGCTTCGTGATTGCTATCATCGTCAACAATTCATACTGCAGCAATGGCGCCGAAAGCGGCCAGCAAGAAGAGTGAGTAGTCCTCTCGCCCCTTGATCTATCTCTATACGGCCCTCAGGATGCGATCCTTAACCACCTATCCTACATGTCGAGACCTGCGTTTCCCAATCACCAATCGATCAATTCCGCCAGACGCTCCTCCGTCGCACCGCTTTGCTCTATCAGTGTCCTAGACTACGATTGCTAACCAGCATCTCTACAGCGCCTATCGGCGGCAAGCACAATGCCAAAGCCAGCATGGCCTCGAAAGCCACCCTCAAAGGCGTACGCTCCTGTTCCCCATGGGTTGCTCCCTTTCATCTCCTCCAAAAATCTAACCCACAACCCTCCAGGTGCACTCCAAAAAAGCCCGCAAAGTCCGTCTAACAACAACCTTCCACCGCCCCAAGACCCTTCAACTCTCCCGCTCCCCCAAATACCCACGTAAATCCGTCCCGCATGAAGCCCGCCTCGACCACCACAAAGTCCTCATCAACCCTTTGAACACGGAAAGCGCGATGAAGAAGATCGAGGAGAATAATACGCTGGTTTTTGTGTGTGATGTCAAAGCGAACAAGAGGCAGATCAAGGCGGCGTTGAAGACGCTTTATGATGTTGATTGCGTGAAGATTAATACTCTGATTAGGTATGTGCAAGTTTTATAGGCGGAGGTGTGGGATTAGGGGAATTACGTGGGCTAATTAGTGTGATGTAGGCCGGATGGATCAAAGAAGGCATACTGCAGACTGACGCCCGATTTGGATGCGCTGGACATTGCGGGGACAAAACTGAACATTGTCTAGAGCTGGGGATGGGATGTTGTACACGCAGTGGAGTTAGCTAGGCTCATTGCACTATGAAGCATTTGGCTTGCTGTTATTCCTATCTGGTACATTTGAACCAAGCTTGGGAGAAGTCCGAAAAGCTTTTATTCCGTGACCACCACTTCATCGTTGAGTAGAGTAATCTCTACCCTACCAGCCTCCTAAAGTATTTTTCAACGCCTTGGAAATGCTGAGTATTACCCTTCTATCCTGTATGCTGTAGACCCATGGGCCCAATCCATGCTATTCCCAAATTCCTTGCCATCTCAACTATCGTACACCACCCATATTGAGCTCCCACAACGTCTCCCAAGCTTCAACTTCGATCTTCCCATCCTCGTACCTGCTCTTCCTCTCGTAGATCTCACATCCCACCCCCACCCCTCATAGCATTCAAATGCTTCAACACAGCCTCATTCGCATCCAAAAACCGATCCACACAATTCTGCGTACAGCTCTCCTCGCCCCTATCCAACTTCCCACTACTTATCCCCTTCGTCATGCATTTCGTCCAGCAGATGTCTGTTAGGTTATGGACAGCTAAAACCACAAAGCGAATTAGCAAGAATCCAAAAACGCTTAGGGAAGGATGCGGACGGGCGGAGGTGAAGGCTGGATTTGGGCAACAAAAGGGGGGGAAGGGAAGCGGCATGCATTCTTGAATCTTAGCCTTCTGCATCTCATTCTGGAGATTCTGCTGGAGTTCTCGCTTCTCGAAGTCTGAGAGTTTGGAGAGGTCGAGTTGGGTTTGTTGGGAGTTGAAGGAGTCCATAGCCCTTTACGTAAAACTGGAGGTGATTGCTAAGCTGCTGTAGCTTTTCGATCACGATTAGAGGCGTAGTGGGAGGGTTGGAGGTTGGTGATGGAGCTTTGGAAGAGGGTATGGGAAATATCGATGTTTTTGCCGCCACTTGCGCGCGGCAGGCGGAATGGTTTTGGCCTGAAGAGCAACGAGGAAATACTTTATTCGTTTTATGATTTTTCTTGAGAGATGCTGATGATTGATTGGTTGGTGTATGAGTCGACCTCTGCTCAGTGGCATTGAGAGCTGAAATCTCTCTTAGATTGGAAGGAACTACAAGCCGGATAGGAAGACAATTCTGTTGCCACATGCTCTGGAATCATGAGACCTTCTTTAGAAAATGTGCTCCGGTTCGAGACCTTTTAAAAGCCGAAAAGTCAGATACATCAAGAAGTTTGGTGATGGCAAATTGGGTGAAAGAAGGTCGTGGGTAAAGAGCGGAGTATGAAATGTTACACAGGTTGACGAGCACAAAGCTGTTGTTGACGAGCTGGATATAGGAAGTCCTTTCTTGGTGAAGAGATGGTTTTTTGGAAATTTTTCACGGTCTGGTGAGCTGGAGATGTGACATTCTCTGTTGATGACAAATTGAATATATGGAACATGCTTTTTTTGCACGAGCCGCACCTGTGATAGAACCTTTCTCATCGGGCTGGATTTGTGCAATCTCAATGAATGGCAAGCTGGACGGATAATAGATGTCGTTTGAGAAGAGCTGAATTCATTGAGTACTTTGTCGATAGCGAGTTAGATGTGTCGATAGTTTTGTTGAGTAACAAATCAAATCTATTCAATGTTTTTGTGCCAAAAGAATTGTACCCTGAACGAGGTTCTTTCATAGCCCGTTCCACCACCAAGTCTCCTCCACCTCGAAGCTCCCTTCAAGGAAACTTCCTTGACTACTGGTACCAACCAGCACTTGGTATTCTCCCTTCTCCACAATCCACGCATCCCTACCTTCATCCCAGAAACTAGTGGCATACTTCTTGTCTACCTCGATCTCTACCTCGGCTTTCTCACCTGCCTCCAAACACACCTTCTTGAAGCCCTTCAGCTCCTTCACTGCCCGATTAATGCTGGGTGAGCGAGCATTTACATATACCTGGATCACTTCTGCTCCTGCTCGCGAGCCTGTATTCGAGACTGTCAACTTCACTGAGATTGCCAAGGCCGTAGCTGATACTTCAAGATCTGACAGCTCGAAGGAGGTATACGAGAGACCGTGACCAAAAGGGAAGAGCGTCGGACGCTTGAGCTTCTCATAGAAGCGATAACCGACATAGATATCTTCGCCGTAAAGAACTCGGCCACGCTCAGAGCGG
Organism: Lepraria neglecta; assembly: GCA_033220425.1. NCBI lineage: Eukaryota > Fungi > Ascomycota > Lecanoromycetes > Lecanorales > Stereocaulaceae > Lepraria > Lepraria neglecta. The sequence continues at coordinate 1,423,144 of CM065651.1, read as the reverse complement.
TAATTGAGGAAGGCAGGGTTATCTTCGATGCGAACGGGGAAGGAGAGCGGAAGTTTGCCAGACTGGGGGATGTTAGCTGCGAAAGGACTGATGATTGAGAGGAGATCAAATAAGAGGACGCTTACAGGATTGACATTCCCAAGCAGGACGTCAGCAATAGCGTTGCCAGTTTCGTTACCTCCATACCAAGCTTGCACTAAAGCACCTGCTTTGTCTGCCCAAGGCATCGTTACTGGAGTCCCACTTTGTAACACAATAGCCGCTTTCGGATTCGCCTCAAGGACTTTGCTAATCAGCTCATCACTGTAAGGAGGTAAGTCCATATGCGGCCTATCAGAACCTTCACTTTCCCAATCACTGTTCAGACCAGCGAAGACAACTACTTGATGGACCTCAGAGGCAAGCTTTACAGCGTCTTTGATTGCCTGCGTTGGATCTAATCGTCTGCAGCCACCAACGCGGAGGCCACCGGAGCCAAAGGAGACAGTCGCTCGATCGGAAGACTTGGCTGTGGGAGAAGTGCCAAAATCGACAGTCAACTTGTAGGGCTTTCCTTTAACAAGTTTAATTGACCCAATTTCTTCGATCGTACCAGAGCCGAAGAAAGCAGTCCCGGATTTCTGATTGTGTACATTCTCCACAATCAATTCGCCATCGATGAAAAGTTTGCCTGTGCCTTGTACAGTCAAGCCAAAGTCGTACAGACCGTCTTCCTCTGGAGTATAAGTGCCTTCAACATCCACATAGTAAAGTGGGCTGTTATAATTTGGGACTTTGTAATCCATCACAAACATATATGAATTGGTCAAGTGCAACCTGTCCAAAAGCTTACGGTCAGGATCGCCCACGGGCTTGTCGTATGCTCGGAAATCGAAGCCAACTTTCCCCTCAGATGTGCGCAGTGCTAGGCCAAGTAGTGGGAGCTCCTTGTGGCTGTAGGCTCCTTGTGAGAAGCGAACGTCACACTGCTTCGTCATACCGTCAAAAGGTGTAACAGCATAGTAGGGTAAAAGTGAGGCACTACCACCTCCAGAAAACGTTGCAACTTTGGCATTCGGACCGATGACAGCGACAGTCTTGTTCTTGTCGAAAGGAAGAATGTTGTTCTCATTCTTGAGAAGCACAATAGACTCGGCAGCAACGCGCCGAATAAACATTTGATCCTCCGGCCTGTTGAGCTCTCGCTCTTCAGCATCCTCTGGAATGCCAGACTGACTTGCGAGCTTGACAGCGTTAAGTACTGCGCGCACGCGAGCATCTAACACATGCGGCCGGATTTTGTTAGATGTCACAGCATGAAGGAGTGCTGCTCCGCGCCACTTAGTGGGCCCAGGCATTTCCAGGTCTAGGCCTGCCTTGATGGCTTTGGATGTGCTGTAGGTGCCGTACCTACGAAGAATAAGCAAGTCAATCTTATTGTAAATTACCTGATGAATTTACCAATCGCTCATCAATAAGCCTTCCCATCCCCATTCTTCGCGTAAGATGTCAATAATCGTCGAGTTCTCTGCAGCATGAGTTCCGTTGACCTTGTTGTATGCAGTCATCATGGCTGCTGGCTTTGCTGCTTTTATGGCTAGCATGAAGGGCATGAGGTAGATCTCTCGCAATGCCCTGTCTGTTACTATACCGTTTACCGCTAAACGCTCATGCTCTTGATCATTGCATACGAAATGCTTCGGCGTGGTCATGACATCTTCTTCTTGCACACCCTTGCAGTACTCGCCAGCTAATGTGCCCGACAGAAAGGGGTCTTCTGAGAATGACTCAAAGCCACGTCCACCTAGAGGTGCACGTTGGATGTTGATCGTAGGCCCCAGCAGTATAGGTGCACCTTTAGCCTTGGCTTCCTGCCCCAGTAATCGACCAATAGAATGGATCAGATCGGTGTCGAATGTGGCTCCCAGCGCCGTTCCACAGGGCAGGCAGGCTGCTGGTGTGCCGTTAAAGAATTGAGTACCACGGACGCCATTGGGTCCGTCAGATGTGCGTATGGAAGGTACACCAAGGCGTGGTATTGGGTTCGTATGCCAGAAATCTTTTCCTGGAGACCTGTCAGAATTTGGTCATTCAGTCTTGGAGATTGCTGACCTGCTGTGAGCGATACTTTTTCTTCAAGCGTCAGCTGTCCAAGAAGTTCTTCAACATTAATATCCGCCATTTTTTAAACAAGGATGATATAAAAAAAGCTGAAGTGGTGAGGCTTCAGGTCTAGCCCGTTGACCGGCAGAAAGTCGCACGGATAGCGCACCCGGAGACCCTTTTCCGGGCCAGGGTGAGACTTTCTGCCGGTCAACAGGGATATAATAGATACCAGCTAGACCCGAATTAGGCGTGTTTTCCCCGTTTACTAGTTAACGGCTATTAGAGAGATTTGGCAGTTTTTCTTTCTTAGGCGAATAATCTTACGAGGGAAAGTGGTTTAGTTTCTGTGGGGTTGCGACGAAATAGGAACGATCTCTAAAATTCCGAATATCTTACTAAGATATTCAGGATCTTACACCAAAGGTGCATTATCCAACGTCGGAAACTAAACCCTTCACGGTACCCACCTAGAATTTTACCTACAGAGCTAAGTTCTAAAATCGGGAAGGCGGGCTATTTACGCGTAAGTACAACTGTTACGTTAAGATTCTCCAGCTAAGATCCGACTGCTAAACCTCTCTAGAATGCTGATTGGAAATACTAAATATCGGCCAATATTCGGGAAATTGCGCCAGTAGTCGGAACTTTATTCCTAGAGGTAAAGCACAAGAGCATCTGTAAAATCACGAGTAAAGTGTTGAACTTTTAACATGAGATTTTCTAGTATCCTTTTTCTCTATAGAAATGCATGTCGTGTTCAAATGATTCACATCCCGAACCTATCAACCCAACATCCAAGCCACTTGTTTCCCTCGGTCACCGTATCCAATTCCTTCAATGCGAGATGCAATAGATCCGGGTCCTCAAACTCCTTCTCTCCCTCCACCTCCACGAGAAAAATATAATGCCAAGGACGAATTCTGCTGGGTCTGCTGTTGATGCTAGTGAGGTTTAACGCATGTTTCTTGAAGACAAGAAGTGCATTCGCCAGTGCACCCTGTGTCTCGTGATTAATACTGAACGCAATGAGTGCCTTTCTCTTGGGTCTCAAGTCATTCAAGATCTGAAATTTGCCCGGTAGTAGGCTCTGATTCTTATGATTGACCGATCCTTTCTGGATGATCAGGAATCTGGTGGTATTGTCTTCCACGTCTTGTACGCCTTTGGCCAAGACTGCCAGATGGTGGACATCTGCAGCAAGTCGGCTGGAAATAGCTGCCTCGGTGCCCCGTTCTTCCTTATCCTCTGCCACGATCGTCGCAGCTTTGGACGTCGAAGAGACCTCATGGCGCTCGACACCTTTGAGATACGTCGACAAGAAAGCTTCGCATTGTCCGAATGCTTGAGGATGACTGTAAATACGTTTGATGTGACGTAGATCTGTCAGAGGTTTGGACCGAGGCTCCTGAGGGAATGGTTTGGTGGAAGTGGGTGTGGCACTCCCGGAAGACATGGAAGATTGCAGGTCTCTATTTTCGGAAGAGAATGATTTCGAGACATAGCCGAGGAGACAGTGCTGAACATCCATGTAGGCCTCTCCACATATATGGATCTCGGGTAAGGCTTCTTCGCGGTCGATGAGAAGATCTAGGGTGTACAAGACGGAGCCATTTGAAGAATTCTCGAATGGGACAACGCCAAAGGTAGCAGTAGAAGATTGAACAGCATCGAAAACATCTAGATACCATGAGTCAAGAAAAATAGTAGATCATTTTTTCGTACTTACCTCGAATTGATAGCTCATCCCTTAAAATGTATTTAGATTCCTCAAAAGAGTCGACAGTGGCCTATTTGATGTTAGACCGGATGTGGGGTCGCTTTGTCGGAAGGGGTGACCGGAACCCTACCTGATGGGTATAGGATGACTGAGGCCCAAGATACGCAATCACTATCTTTTTTGAGCTAACATCCGCCATCTTCTGTATATTACAGCAAGAAATTCTTGAAAGCAAGTATTGACACGATTCAATTATCCACCTAAGCGGACCGACAGTCGGAGGGTTGGACCCATGCGGCAACCCACTTGCTACAAATCCGAAGGCGGTGGGGCACTTTATATGAGAGCATAGCCAGTCGCTTTGTGTTTCAAGCCGGCGTTCCGGATCTGCTGGTCTTCACCAACAGGAAGCATATGTAAGCACAAGCTGATCGAATTTTTGGATGAATCGAAATTTAGGATGGAGCTAAGATTAGATAACATGCGAATGCACTAGAAGGGTTCACCCCCCAATCGGCCAAACCCCCCAACCGTTCACCTTGCTGTAAGCCCTAGCGTTGTACCCCGGAGCAGAAATATCGATAATTCCGGGCGGTAGCCTTACAAGGCTGGCCGGTTAGGGGGTTTGGACAGTTGGAGGACCCTTCTAACTAAAGAAAATTAGCTCTGTAATTTTCAAGGTTTCCGGTCTACTTTCGCAAATACCTTACATTGTCATGGTGTCTAACTTCTGCTTATGCATAAAATGTGAAGCAATCCAGAGTTTTCGGGTTGAGATCGTCCAAGATCTTGGGGTCAATCTATTCATCTCTACCATTACGCGACCCTCCAGTCCTTGTCCTCGGATATGATCCAGCTCCTTTCAATTCATCCCGATTTTTCGCGCTTCCCAGACATCTTTCAGATTAAATGAAGTTCTGTGAGATGACTGCATTTTCCGCGAGAAAGCACAATGCAAAACATCATCGAGAGTGACTCAAATATCGAGCCAGCAATTGTCCGTCTCGCCAACCTGTCTCAGTCTAACGATTTTATTCATACAGTGAAAGAAGAAGGTGTAACTACCAAAGACGAGCAGGGGCAAGGAGGAGAAGAAGATGGCGGAGAAGATGCATGCTCAGACGCGCCAAGTGAGTATCTTGAGCTCAGAGACGTCAGGAATGAACTAGGAAGTTGCCTTGATGGAGTGAGGAAGGCACATGCTTAGTTCTCTCACTGTACGCTACTAGATTTTGTAAATCCCGGTCTAACGCTCCAAAAGAACGGCATTGTTAGTCTGCCGCTTTCGGTGCATAGAGCCAGAAGAATCTTCGAAGAGTGTCTTGTAGATGGCAAAGGCTCTACTTACAAAATCGATGCGGCTGATTTCGCATGCCGCCTGGAGGCCGAGCAATTCGATCTGAAAAATCCATCGTGGGCCAAATATATAGACGGTGTCCTGCAGCAGGTAGTGAAAGGGCTCAGCATCCGCAATGCTCGAATGGAGCTACAAGGGTTGAGTTTGTGCTGCGTTACTCAGACAGCGCAGGTGCAAGAAAAATACCCCTCCTTCATGTGTCATATAATGCCCGGCTGAGAGATGCTAGCTAGCTCCCCCCACTCCGACGACTTTCCCGGCACCTTGATTATCTTTCTTGCAGGCAACCCGTAACTGTAAGAGTGCGATGTCATCTTGCTAAATGTCTTGTGGCCGTTGCTCCATGATGGAGGGGCAATCGAATTACTGCACTCTGGCATAGTCCATGGATTCAATCCTTCCGCTCATTCCAGATTTGATCAATATTATGCCTTTCAGTTAATCGTCTTTGGTCTTCCGCCATGCCGCGCCATATTTGTTGATCTGTTGATAGGCTATCAGATGTTGAGCTGCTCTCGGCCGCTATCAACCCATGGTATAGATTAAGCTTGCTTTACAGTACGTATCAACTCGGCCTGGGCTCACGCCTTGCGCTTCTACTACAATGGACAAGATCAACCATGGTAGAAGAATACTGGCGTAGTGGCGATCGAATCAGCGAAAGGCACAACATTGGGGCCAGCTCATCTATGTCCTTCAAGACTATGAAATGTACGGCCATAACCGTCTCAGTATGGCTGCGTTAGAGAGGGTCGATCAGCACAAGGCTCGTTTCCTCAAACAAGTCTGCGCGGAAGAAGGCTTCTGTCTCTACCTCCCGAAGTTAGAGAGTACCACGGAACGGGACGTTGAAGCCCAGAGTGAGCTCAAAAAAGGTTTAGATCTCAGGGGATCGCGAGTCCTTGGAAGTTCTTTTGCAGAGAAAGAAGAAATCATTCATGATGATGTCTTCGAGGACAGGGACGCTAATGACAACGATTACGAGGAGGAGTCAGAGAGTGACTACGATTACTGTAGTGGGACCTGGAACTCGAAACCCCGGCACTACATAGACTGGGTAAGCTTGCGTTTGAGCCATTTCGCCATCTTGACTTGAAGGGACATCGTGATAAGCCGTATGACACTTCTTTGGACTGAGCTTGGCTAATCATATTCCTCAGGTTTTCGTATTTATCCCAGAGAAGGAGCAAAGATTGTTCTTCACTACCAATGCCAATGAAGCCGAGTTTCAGTCATGGGTAACGAGCCTGTACAATGAGTTGAACACTGGCACATAGCACGATGAAATGACGCATGAATGCAAGAAATCAGACTTGGGCTTTGCCTGCGCAAGGAGTATCGAAGGGCTTCAACTGTGCCGCAGCTAACATCCGGCTTTGTCGTCAGGCATATATCGTCAAGATCACGAATTTTGCCGGATCTTGGACTCCATAATACGGTCTACACTTTTGCTAAGTGACAAGGAACGGTTCAAGTCAGCCATGTCCATAGCTCCCGTGAAGCTATCATTGGTAACCTACCATTCATTTGGCTCTCAAATAGTGCAAGCAGACCCGGATTGGTTCCTGCAACATCTTGCAGGAAGTTAGAGCAGGGTACGAGAGTATCAGTCATCCGCCAAATGACCAAGCCAAATTCCGACAGTGGGGCAGCCTCAAGGTTGAGCAGGCACTGGATACAATCAAAGAACTTAGGAGTCCTCAAGATGCCCATGTCCTATTGACTATTGCCAAATGTTATGGCAGTGGAACCATGACTAACAAATAAATTCTTCCACCCCGCTTGCCCGCATCGAGGGGTTGACTATGCTAGGGTCTTTTCATTGGCAAAGAGCCATGCGAATGACACTCCTTTTGCCACTGCATTCGCAAAATTGCTATTTAAAGCCTGTCTAGCCGACGAAGTCGACCAAATTGCTCTTGAAAATGTGTACGAATTGGCAAAAAGTTGTGGGGAAAATCTGGAATTTGCCGCTGAATTCACCAAAAGAGGCAAACCTGGCAGGAAAGGTCGAGAAGGACGCCGCCACTCCCGGAGTCCGAAACGTCCTTGCTATCATGATTCGGGGCTCGGTTGCTGATCCCAGCAATTATCTGCAAAGCGTCAAAAGCTCGGTTCAAACCTATGGCTTCGTGGCTCTCTTGACTCCTTGCTGAGCGGGATACTCCTTGCAGAATTGATATGGAGTTGCACAACTATGGGGCTTGAATCAGATATCGAGCTGATCGTCAGTAGCTGAGAGCGCTCACGGTACAAGCTTGAAAGATTATTTCTTGCTATTTCTAAAGAGCTTGGTCCGAGTCCTTAATCAGCACAAGATTCCTTTGAGCTCGAAATTTTACCGGTGGTTGTTGAAGAAGATCATCATTCTCCTCATCTTCCGGTACATTGAGAGGGAGCCAATCCGTCCAAGGAATTTTACGTGTTTGACAGTACGATGCACGAAGAGCTCATGCAAAGACTGTCCAACGCTAAATGCGTTCCTCCAAAGCCAAAGCCAAACTCGGCCTGGATTCAAGCACTCCTGGAAGCGAACACAGCACATTATGGACATGACCAGTTATAATGCAAGCGGTATCCACGAAGGAAAGGAAGGACTGGCCAGGGAAACCAAGTAATAGTTCGGAAGACAGTATGGATGGCTGGCAGCAAAAGCATCAGTTGTGGAAAGGCCGTTGTACCATTGGTTCGACTCTCATCCAGAATCTCGGCCTAGAAAGCCTGAAGCAGCTACTCGGCGGCAAACATGATGAGCTTGTCGAGCTTAGGAAAATCAAGTTTGACAATCTAGCATCACAGGGCGCTCCCGCGTCTCAGACAGCTCCGAGATGGGCATACCTTTCGAGCTATGAAGACAAGTTGAGAGGCTCGATAGGAGCTGCGATTGGCGGATTTCCAGCTTCGATGAGCTGATTGGTTGACATCCTTGAACTCGAAGGAGCTGAGATTTGGGCTGTCCGAGGCTAAGGAGGTGCATGTCTGCTTTCATTCAAAGGAATGGTAAGCACGGAAGGCGAAGGAGTGTCCAAATGGGCTCGAATGAGAGCCTCAAGTATCGGACTGCTAGCTCCAGACTGACTGATCATGCGTTCTTGTCAAGATGATTAAAGCGTGGAACGTGCCAGTGCTAGAGGAGTTGAAGTTACAGGTGGCAGAGAGTCCGCTCTATCTAAGCCAGGAATCGGCCTTGATCGTTGTAAGTCAAGCCCGGTTTGTGCCATTCACTGCGCAGGAACCTGAGACTTTATCATCTACGCTCGGAATTGGTGAATCCATGCTACTCGTGAGCGTAGGTGGAGGAGCGATGACACTACCCCTAGGGTTCAGGAATGGACCATGTGGCTAGTAGCTTCAGGGCTTCCTGTATTTCCACCATGCTTGGGTCATTTTCCTATTCATTTTCCTTTATTTCTTTCCAACTTGGACTAGCATAATAGCATGCAATGCTCTCTTCTACACAGTCCCAACGGATGTCTAGCATATCCCGTTCTAGTTCTATTGACCTTCGAGACTTAATGCCTAGAATAATATCGCTGACTTGCACCGGCAGCCTTTTAGGGTCAGTACATTGTACACATGCAGGAAGTGCTGATAATTAACCAAGAGTGCACCCCATCAGGCTGAAACACGCTTGGGCAGACGGTATGTTTATCAATGACAATATTAATATTAACGTTAAGACATGTGGAAACTACCCGTTGTGCTTCAAAGGATGAGTCATAGGTTGCCTGCCATTTTTCATGTGAGCTCCTAGTTTATCTTAATTACCTAGTCTCTGAACTCGAATCAGTACATTGTGAACATCCACAATAATTCTACACGGTAATACGCGCCTCCAGGTACTATATTGTGTGCCATCCGAGTTGCATCATTATCATACCCGTTTCCAGCATCTTCCTCGCAAACACAAAAACCGCCTTGCTCCAGAATTTCAGCTTGCTTGCCATGCCCGTCTCTTCTCCGACAATGCCAATACTCACGACCTCAATGACCGTACCAGAAGACTATTCACCCCTCGAAACACCATGGAACTGCTACATCCCCTCCATTTCACCCGCACAGACGTCACGCGTATTTATGATCGCAAGGACCCAATATTCCAGGTCCTTCGATGCACTGAAGAAGGAACTATGGGATATCGACGCAGAGTTCGTCTACGGCAGGGTTCAGGGGAAAGCGAAGGAGCATAAGCGTGACCTTGATGGTGATGTAATAAAACATCCAGAAGATGATGAGGATGAGGATTAGGACGAGGACGAGACAAGATGTCCAAAAGTCTTCGCTGTGTATCTCTCCGAGGACGAATTGGGGACATGGAAGCAACTTGATAAACCGGTGAGAGGGTTACTTAAAAGGTATTTTGGGGTGATACCCTGCCAGCTAGATGTTATGTCCGCAGGAGAGATGAGGCTTTCTGAAGGCGTGCAAGCTGGGAAGGACTCAAGGAGATGAAGTTCGTATGAGATTCCATAATTTCTCTTCTGGGTTCAGGCTCAGTCTTCATCATATCGAAAATTAAGAGCTTCAAGAGGAGAATTGAGATAATCGTGTCAAATTGTGAAGTCTGTGCTGGTCGCATGCTTCCCACGTGAATTAAACAATTACAGTAGAAGTAAAATTAAGCATTGGCATGCTCTTATCGTGTGCTGTCATCCTCGCCTCTCATCACTAGGTGAACCATTCACCAGCATTCCTTACTCTCAATCGTGAAGGATTCTTCACGACGTGACAGGATACCCTCTCGCGGCGTTCCTTCCCTTCTGGCTCCTCTTCTTGACCGGATTATCATTGAACATTGACCCCGGCCCAAAGTCCGGCTTCCCTCCCAGACTACCAAAGATATCACCAATGTAATTTGGAGCAGGGATACCCTTCTGGAATGTGCTATCCCACCCATTGAGTATGCCCTCCACCACTTTGATACCAGCGAGGTAGATGTTGTTGATCGCTGGCTCAAAGCCACCTTGGTTTGCGTAGAAGAGATTCTGTAGGTTAGCGTCCGCAACGTTATCCGACTCTCCAATATATGGTCGATCGAAGTCTGAGGCTGTACGCATGACAATGATGCGGCTGAAATCCGTGAGGTTGGCAATTGCACCGCGTAGAAGAGCTTCGAGTGTAGCATTGTCTTCTTGGGCTGTGGTACAATAGACACCACTTCCGTTGGTGTATAGCTTTGTAGTATTCTCGAAAGCTTCGCTCAGAAGAGCGCCGCTGAAGTAAACATCTGAGGTCGCCACATCGCACCCTAGCACGCTAGGACCCTCGCTGCCAGCCTTGTAGGCGTTCGTGGTAGCGTAGTGCGCCCGGTAGGCCATTGCGGCGGAGGAGTCGTTCAGCGTGGCAGTTTGAGCGAAGCCGATGGCGAGTTGGCGGAGGGCATCGTTGACTTCGAAGACTTCGGTGCCGTAGATGCTTTGGGGGTATTCGTTGGGGCTTGTGCTTCCTTGAGGGACGTACCTGTTGTGATCAGTTTCTAGCTTTGTGCAAAGTAGGTGCCAGGCTTACCCGGTGGTGAAGTTGGATGGGATCTCGCGAGCATCGAACTCATATTGCAACGCAACTTGCACAGCGTACTTTGCAAAAGTGACTGAACCAAGTGTGGCTACCTTGGGGTTGATACCAGCGATACCTGCTATGAAGAAGTATGTCGTCGTAAAGTCGAAGAGGCTAGAGAAGGTGAGGGCGTTGATGCTGTTGGCAGCATTGATTTCTGAGAGATTGTGAGCTATCATCGATGTATAAATTGGTATAGTGAGCCTACCAGACTCGCCCGTCACGATCTGACAAACTTCCTCATCCGCAGTGCAATGGACGTCAGGATAGATTGGTGAGATTCCAGGCACAGTGATGTTCTTTGCCAGTAGGTTGAATTCTGGAATTCCGTACCAGGCGTCGCCTTCGGGAGGAAACATGTTGATGATGAAGACCTTTGGCTTGATAGATTTCTTGCCCCATCGAGTCTCAATATTGCTCAATGGCTTCGCAGATGCAAGATTGAGTAGCGAGGTAGCCGCCAGAAGCTGGCCGATGGCAATGAGTGAACGCATGTGGGAGTATTTTGGTTTGTGATGGATGGAGGTTTCACGAAATCGATGTAAAGGGGGGCCGTTGTACCTGCATCCTGAAGGTGGGGGAACGCTGCAGCTTTATCCATATTCACCGGGCCGGTAATGACGGTTTCCGTGGGATGAGGAACGCGGCGAATGCCTGCATTGTACTACCTGCAGGCTTAGCTAGATACATGCGAAATTGGCTGATGCCGAGCCGGGTCGCGAATACCGCACGCTTGGGTAGTACTGTACGATTAGGGTAGTAGTGCCTCCCGTAGCGCGAGCTTATCAGAACTCGCCCTTAGAGAGGCGAGAATAGCTTAGAAAGTGCTCCAGCCGATCTCGGTAAACATCTTTCACCTTCCAAATCTGTACAACCAAGCGAGATAGCGGTTGGAACTACGGTGCCGGTTCAGAAGAAGCAATACTTCGTTTTGCGTCCGTATCGCAGCGATGACCAGATGCTATGGTAAATTTAGACCGGCGAAGAGCAGTCACTCTACCTGAGTTCTCACAGGATTCATGTGGCAAACTGAATGCCGCAAATACACGCATGTAAAAAGCGAGGCCATGGGCGTACAAGTGTTACTTCAAGCCTACAGACGACGGATTCCTGGTTAAGATGCCTCATGTGCAGGCTTTGTGGCCTTTGAAATTTTTGGGAGCTGTTTTGAGCAGGATATGACGTGGATCTTCCTTTTCCCATAATCAGGCAGCTGAAGGCCTACTTAGCCCATTAAACGGGAATTTAATGGGTCTGAACGCCGTCCATATGAAGCCTAGAGGGTTAGGGTTGGGGTAATTGCTTTCGATTTCTTCCAAGGTAAAGTGGGGAGGAAGGTGCTCATTATTGCGTCGTATATGAGCAGTATTGAAAATCTTTCATCTTCTGAGTCGAACAATTACTCATAAGAGACTTGAGTCCTTTGGGCGATGCTGAAATCTGAAATCTGAGATCTGCAATTGCACATCGACGCCACCTATCCTCAAAGTACAATTCCTGTTTTCGATACATTTCGTTCAGTGAAGAAAAATGACTTGGCCTTCGAATGACACGGCAAGTCTGCATTCACGCAGCAGCGATGTTGACACAGAATGCCCGTATTGCGGACACTTGCTCTACGTGCGACTAATCGTTCCTCTAAAATTTCCGTTCTATCTTCTGGCTACATACTGGATTTTCTTCGTCTCCCCAACTACGCCAACACCTACTATTCTGTTCCTGGTTATGGAAGTGTGGTCTCCTTTGGGATACTTCACGAAAGACAACATCGAAGGGCCAACCCAAGATCCGGCCGCGCTCGGAGGAGGCGCAGTGAATGACCCGGTATGTATATACTTTGAAGTCAACCCAAGATACTCAAAACTGAAACTGACAAAGACGAAAACTCGAAGATCAAGTCCAACGTCAACCCAAGCCTAGACAGAATATACAACGATCGACCCTCCATGCCGCCAGGCAGAGACTTATGGCCAGGGGCCTGCGAGAGGCTGGGGAGCGGTGGCTATGAAGGCGCCCGGCCACCCTTCGATTACTACGATTCCAAGGCTCACGAGAGGATGATCAGCAGAGGCCGGGACGAAGATGTAGTGATGAAGGATCCCGAGGATGAGATTTTCCAATTGCCAGATGAACCGCCTAAACACATGGACTTCGACGACACAGCGAGCCCCCATCTCAAGGACGAAGACCAAAGGTCCACTCTTAGAGACCCAGGCGATCCAGTAGAAAAGAACAACATGGACGGCGACGACGATGAGGGTGGAGCGACCCCACTAAGAGTTTTGGATGACGAAGAATTCTCTCAAGCCTGGGACACCACGAGGGAGCTACCTGAAGGAACGCCTCGTAAGCTGAATCACTCCGCTCTGATGAATCTACCAAGAGAGGTCAGAGACCACGTACGTACTCTCACCGGTCTGACTTTTTGTTTAGCTTGAAAATGATATTGACGTTTGATCGATACAGATACATGAGGATGTCGTGAAACTCCATACACCCATGTCAGACCACAAGTCCTCATTCAAGTGCCCGAGCAAATGCTGTGCTGGCAAGCCAAAGCCCGACCATCCCACCTGGAGACGTCAATTCGCAGAGATCCGCAACTATTGCACCGTCAACAAGCAAATTTATGCCGAGGTAGTTGAGGTATTCTTCCGCTTCAATTCTTGGGCCCTGCATAGAGCTAGGCTAAGGGAGGACTCAAACAATGAATTAATCACACTCGCCGACGACACCCAACACATGTATGGCTCAAACGGCAAAAAGAAGTATATGACACGCTTCAGGCACCTCAACATGCAGATCTGCCTTGCCCCCTTCACCTTTGTCGACCTAGGTACGCCAAAAGACCTTTTGGAAACCTCAACACCTGCAGAGCTCCTAGCCTATCAGGTACGCCAAGATCCCGAGAAACTCCGCAAACACACCCTGAATGAGGAAACCCAATGCGAGATATTCCGTAAGGCACTCGAAGGTCTTGTATCCAACCAAAAGAAGACATTCCCAAAATTGCAGACCTTGACTTTGGAGATAACTCTGCACGCGCCCCAGGCAACACGATCTAGCGCTCTCACGAAAAACGTGCTGGACCGCTGTGGGATCACGTTCGAAGTCAAACTCTTCCTAAATGCATCAGAGTCAGCCAACTTCCTGTCTGGAAGGCCTATAAAAGACTTACGCGATGCCAGGGACAACTCTAGCGTCGAGAGCATTGATCCGAACACTCTCGAGCCAAGACGCCGCATGCTCTCACCCCTCATGGGCCTCTCCGGCGTTCGAAAAGTCCAAGTGAAACGACGATGGATCGTTCTCCATCGCCCTAAGGGAACCAAGCCCATTTACAGCATCGAAGAGGCCGGGTCCATCGAAGAAGAATCTGAGCACAGCGTCTTAGCCTCTCACATGGCTCAGCTTCATCATTTTTCCTCGGTGAAGGAGATGCTGGAAAAAGCGACCACAGACTTTGGGCTTTTCCAGGTTGTTGGGTTGTCCGAGTTTGAGATGCCCTTGGAGGATGTGATTGAGGTTATTGAGAATGAGGGGACTGGGAGAGCTTGCGAACATGGATTGGCTTCGCGATAATAAGAGTTATATGTGGAGTTAGAGTGAGCGGTGGATCTCCAACTTTCCAGTGAGTCACATTAAGAGCAATGGATTTTCTGGGTGACCAGCCCGTCGATTCCGAATATGATTGTGGATTGAGAATAGTGATTACGAAATAACACGGCAGAGAAACGTTCAAGGTATTTAGCATACCCAGTATTGGCATTTCAACATTACATAGTAGAGTCACCCCACACCCTTCATTTCATCTCATCCTATAGATAGATTTCATGCAAAACCAACTCATCTAGATCTCACTTTCGTCTAACACAAGAAGAAGATGTAAAAACACATGTATTACTTCCATCAATCGGGCTTTACGAAACAATCTCCGGTATCTCCGTCAGGATGCTGATTCAGAATGCAATTGAAACACCGACGGGAAAATTCATGGCATAGGTCCGCCTCAGGAGGATGTAAGTCAGTATTCCCTAATATGACGTCTCATGCGTGTTGTTTGTGTTATATGAGTTTTATTATCTCGCTTTTCAAATTATGTATTTAGCTCCTGATAATTGAAATTCATAATACCACTCACAGGAGAATAATTGGCACCTACCATGTCTTCCCAAGAACTACCCAAAACCCATCGTGCCCTAGTCGTCCATTCGACAGATATCCCACCAAATGTAGAAACGTTACCAACGCCTCAACCTGGCCCAGGCGTTGCGATCGTTCGCATCTTGGCAGCCAACGTCATATCGTTTATGAGACAGATTTACAACGGCGAGCGCCAATACCCTTACCCTAAGCCTCTAGTTCCAGGCACGAGCGCCATCGGCAGAGTTGCCGCAGTTGGCCCAGACGCCACATCTTTAAAGCCTGGGCAATTGGTGCACGTTGATTGCTTGATCAGAGGACGAGATGACCCCGATAACGTTTTCTTGGCTGGTATCCACGAGGGATATACCGAGGGGAGTAAGAAGCTCATGCATGGCGAATGGAAAGATAGTACTTATGCCGAATACGCGAAGGTGCCGTAAGTTTTATTTGTTTGGTCCTGTTTTGCTGTTCGTTCTGCAGTCCGAATGAGTCGAAAAGTCTTCGGAGAGAGAGATGCCTTAATTATGATCTCAAATTTCATACTTCGCCTTCAAAGGGGCATGCTGACTAGCAGTGATCCAGGTTGGAGACATGTGATGTGCTGGACGAGAAACGGCTGTTAAGCCCCTTGCCGGAAGGCGGCTTGGGGTATGAAGTTGAGGAATTGGCATATATATCTGGGTTATTGGTGCCTTTTGGTGGACTGAAAGACATCGGACTCCAAGCCGGCGAGACCGTTATCGTAAGTCCTGCGACCGGTGGGTTCGGGGGCGCAGCCGTGTTAGTGGCCCTGGCGATGGGGGCAAGGGTTATTGCCATGGGGAGGGATCGAGCCAAGTTGGAGAAGTTGAGGGAGAAGGTTGGTGGTGGGAGGGTAGAAGTTGTGCCAATGACAGGGGATGTGGAAGCTGATGCGAAGAGTTTGAAGAAGTGGGGAGAAGTGGATGCTTTCTTTGATATCAGTCCGCCTGAAGCTGCCAAATCGACGCATATCAAGAGTGGGATTTTGGCATTGAGGAAGGGTGGGAGAGTTAGTTTGATGGGTGGGATTAGGGAGGATGTGGGAGTGCCGCATGGGAGGGTTATGCATTGGAATTTGACGCTGAAGGGGAAGGTAAGGATGTTTTTCTCCTTTTTGCCCGACCGTTGGCGTGGCTTTGGAGCCAGATCAAAACACACGATGCAGGGGTAGTTTCTTCCGAAATGGGTCTTTTCCATTTCAGTCGCTTCCTGCAAGGGCAATGCTGACTACGGAAATATCCAGTGGATGTATGAGCGAGACGATATTAAGTCGATGATCAAAATGATTGAGGCTGGTGTGTTGAAAGTTGGGAAGAGTGGTGGGTTGAGGGTGGTTGGCAAGTTCGGGTTAGAGGACTGGGATGCTGCTTTCACTGCTGCTGAGAAGAATGCTGGAATGGGAGACTCGACTGTTATTGCACCATGAGCTGGATCAACATACCGTGGCTAATGCATCGAAGATAGACCTATTCAACTTGATCAGAAGACCGAAGGTTAGCAAACTCATGCCGAGCATTATCCTGGGTTCATTCAGCGCTCTGGCAGAATATGAAGTGCACATTGTCCAAGCTTTCGAGCTTGGACATATTGCGAATTGCTCGATTGCCTTCTTATTCCAAAACGCCGCCGCTCCTGGCCCGTATCTCGTCATAGCTGTTGTACATCAATGCTCCACTGGATCTCCAATCAAAGTGCCAAATTGTACGTGTAGTCGTCCTCCAAATTTTGCGATACCCAGAGCACAACAGAACTGTGCGGTGTCAGTGACGCTACTTCATCAGGGAACAGGGTGTAGATACCTCAGCATGATCAATCCATTTGCAATCACATTTGCAACCCCAAAGTACAACGTTGGAAACGAGTATTGCGGGACGAGATATTTGAGGACCAAGACCACCTGCAACGAACTCATTAATTATAACTCTCCATACCCCCAACTTCGTGAATCCACTCACCACCGACCCAGCCAACCCTCCAGCCATTAACGCAAAGCCCAAGAACAGCACCAGCCTCGCTTTCCAAGCCACACCTGTGCCGGAGTAGCTATAGCTATCCGCACTTAACCTTGTCTTCTCTATTGAGTTGATGACTAGCATTCCAAGCGCTGAGCAAATGCCAGGTATCCAGTCGACGAATTTGACGTGGACATCTCCGCCGTTCTTGTTGGATTTAGAGTAGGTTGAGGCATCGATGAAGAAGAATAATCCGAGGGAGAACTAGACATGAAGTTCAGGTTAATTCGTTGCGACTGACAGTGGTTTGGGAAGCTTACCAGTGCGCCGGCTAGGTAGACGCCCGCTGTCCGCGTGTTTGGGCTGTTGAGCCACTCGGGCTTGGGGAAGCGGAAAAGTCTTGAGCTGCTCATAATGTAGTGTCAATGCAGTACCTTAGCATGTGGTAGTTGTGTTTTCACAATATGGTCAATAGAAAGATGAACAAGATGAACAAGATGATGAAGCCAGAGCTGGTCGGAGAGGCTGGAGAAGCCGTCGCACTAGCGTCATTGATCCCTGCAAGCTCCATCAAGATCAAGATCCTTGTCAAAAAAGATTTAGGCGCGACTTGAGCTTTGTAAAGCTACTTGTACATAGCTCATTGTTTTAATGCTTTACAGACCATTCTACCTCTGAATGAGTGTCAGGATTGCCAGAGGTGCTCTCGCCCCGAACCAAGGACATGTCTGCCTATCATGCCGCTTACAAAGTATTGGAGCGGAGAGAGGACGAACACGGAGATATCAACATACAAGTTCAGGAGACAGCAATGGAGCGAAATCGGCTCCCGGAGAGCCACCAAAAGAACCGGAGAAGGATGACTCTCCTGTCGCCAGGCGGGGATTTAGGGATATGATCAGGGGTTTCATGCTCAAAAATGATCCAGCTAGAAGCAAAACGAAGGGGAGCGAGAATGGAAACACACAAGACCCAAAGGCTGAGCCCAAGGGCGCGGAGAATGTCAGTCGTCTTCTCCAGTACTTGGGCAGCAGGGATTGCCTGGTAGATAATACCTTCGCTAATTCTTGAATAGCCATCTTCCGCGAAGTCAAAGCCCCCTACGTCCAGTATAGACCTGACGCAGCAGAAGCTTCAGCAGAAATTTGCAGCGCAACGTCGTGAGCAGATGCTCGCAATGCAAGCTGATAAATCTTCCAAGGCAGGCAGAAACGAGGACATACCCAAGGAGCCCAAGGAGTCTCCCAACCACCATGTCGCTGCGCCTTGCCCTTCGAAGCCTAAGACTAAATTGGAAAAAAACTATGGAAAGGGCCGTTTGCCAGGAGAATTGCGTCGCGCGTTCGTTGCTAGAATGAAAGCTGAGCAGAAGCTCCCAACCGTGAGAAAGAATGAGAATTCAGCTCAAAGTGCAGGCCCGAAAGACTTGCAAAGAGAGATGGCAGAGGAGGCGGACGTATCACTTGTGGAGAGATCCCTTGTCAAAAAACTCGCTGGAGAACCAGCGGAGAAGAACGTCGAGGAGAACATTGTGGACATTGTGGAGCCGAACACTCCAAGCAGTCTGCCACAGTCAAAAGGTGGCGGGGAGGAATCAAAGAAGGCCCGAATTTCTTCGCAGAAGAAAGCGAAATCGAAGTCGAAAGCACAAGATGACGGTCAAAAGAAGGACCTGACCGAAGCTGAACGAAAGGCAAAGCTGGCAGTGCAGCTCGAGCCTATGCTCCGCAAAGCAGATGGAAAGGGACTCAATGTTAGGGTCATCCAGAAACACCCATCAAAGGATGATTTGATCAAAAAGCACGCCGTAGGCCTCGATCTGCGAATTCGGAAGCTCCACTCAGAAAGCCTCGAGAATTCTAACTCAGTCGATATCTCAAAGTTCATCGCTAAACAGGGGGCCGTGCCCCGAATAATCAAAGACGACAGATCGTCAAAGCAAAGAAAACCCACTAGCAACATATCTGATGTCTCAGGCTTTGATTCTCTTCAAACTGTATTGAATGGCAAGGGTAAAAGATCCAAAACAGACATCGAGAAGGCTGATGCAAGCAAACTTGAAATACTACGTGAGTTTAGAAACTACGTTCCTGCAATCAAGGCTGACAAATACTAGCCATCGAGATCGATCAGGCCCTAGTACCTAGGCTGTCATATGGACTTGAGAGAGTTCTATTCAAGTATGCTTCAATTACAGTCTTGTCAGAATCTTTGCTAATCCCACTTCAGTCCTGGCGTCTATCAGCTTCAAGATCCCAGATCACGAGTATACAACTTTGACCCGTACCTCCAAAAGATTATGCCTGTAGCCGAATTTGATTTCAACGCCTTGAAGGAATACATCACGTCCTCGAAAGATGAGTCGCTCAAGCGAATTGCCAAAACGCATGGAAAGCGCTACGTTGGATCAACTTCCAGCATGACCGCAGCGTTAGCACATTTCCATTTTCTCCTTTCTCAATGGCGTCCTATCAACACCTCTATGCTATCAAAGTCCTTTCCTGCACATCTATCAAGCTTCACGCAACTGCAGCGTGCGCCGTCAGCCATCTTCTTGAGATGGAAGGATGGATCGTACGCTATTGACGCTGACAAGCAATTCGATTCCGCCAATGTTCTGAGCATGCTAGGGAAGTCAATGGAGAAGTTGCTCACATTGAACACCGAAGACTATGAAAGATACCGGAAATCAAGTCCCGGCCAAGTTACTGATGAAGAACAATTGGAACCGGAGACCTTCCATTACTCCACTATGGGCGACTTTTTGATGCGATCGCAGCTGGATGCTCATGACTCGCGCTTACCAGGTACGGGCATGTTTGATCTTAAGACAAGAGCGGTAGTGTCTATCCGGATGGACGTCACCCGTTACGAACATGGACTAGGTTATCAGATTAAGAGCCGACAAGGGGAATGGGAGTCTTACGAGCGCGAGTACTACGACATGATCCGCGCTGCGTTCTTAAAGTATTCCATGCAGGTGAGAATGGGAAGGATGGATGGCATCTTTGTCGCCTTCCACAACATTGAAAGAATATTTGGATTCCAATACATCAGTCTACCAGAGATGGACTCTACGATCCACGGTCAATGGGATACATCGATTGGAGACCAGGAGTTCAAATTGAGTTTGAACCTTCTGAACAAGATCCTGGATAAAGCCACCCAGAAATTTCCTGAAACGGTGAGTAGTGATCTCAGCTACGCCCTACATGCCGCTAATATAGCCAGTCAATTCGATTACATTTCGAGACTCGTGACGCATCAACGCCCTTCATGTACATCTTCGCTGAACCTGTGACCGAGCAACAAGTCGCCGAGATTCAGTCACAGAATGAGGCTAAGATCGAAGCCTTCAATCGTAATATCCTTGGTTTACATCGCGGAGAAGAGGTCGAATCGCAAGACACTGAGGAAGATGATTCTAAGTGGGATAACATTCAGGCTGACGTGCAAGAGGCAATGGACAAGGATGAATTATCTGTCAATGATCTGAGCAAAGAGTATCACGCAGAAGAGGAAGAAGTCGAAGACAGCGAACTAGGATCTGAAGAACAAGGTGTCTTCGAGGAGGGTCCTCTTTATGCCAACAAGAACAATTCCCATGATAGTGAAGACGCGACTGCCACAGCAACTGGAAGCGAAGCCAACGAAGAAAACGGAGAAGACGGCAAAGATGCTATAGATGAGGTCGAAAGTGATGAGGAAGTCGAAGAGCAAGACCAAGAGCAAGACGAAGAAGTCGACCAGGAATTGACTGAGGAGGAGCAAGGAAATGAGAACTCTGACGAAGTGGAGGAGAGTAGGGAAAACGAGGAGTTTGAGGAGAACGCGGGGGATGACAGCGATGTTGAAGAATTGGTTGGGGAGGAAGAAAGCACTGGAGTCAGCGAAGACGACAGCCAGGGCTCTGAGCAAAGCACAGTTGCCACAAGCGAAGACGTGATCGCCGTGGAAGACATCGCTGAAGCGGAGGATAAGGGAGAGTCTTTGCTCGACGCTACAACGGACCACGAGGCCACGGAGGATCATACTAAAGCTGCCTCAGACGCGAAAACAAAGAGAGAATACGTGCCTCCCATGCCTGGAGCAGAAGAAGAAGAGTTCCCGACCGAAGCCGACCAGCCGTTCCTCGACTCGATAACCGAAGAGCTCGCTGAAGCAGACGACGCAACCTCCCCAGGCCAAGACATTCTCGCCATGACGCTCACGGTCCGCAACAAAGTTAACGGCAAATTCGTTCTCCGACCCGAACGCCTCACAGCCCAAGACAGCTGGTCAATCGAGTACTCGCTCGTTGAAGTCTCCTCACAACCAAGAGCCAGGGCGCTATATGAAGCGTGCCAATTGCGCAGGAAGAAGAGACTTGATACGCCGGAGGTTCCAGAGGAAGAGGAGGTGCTGAATCAGTATCTGCTGCGGTTGAGAGAGCTGAGTGCGAAGGGGAAGAAGTGGAGAGCTCGGATGGATAAGGAGGACAGAAAGAAGCCGACGCAGGTTTTGGGGAAGGAGATCGCTCAGAGCTCTGGCGAAGGAGGTGTGGAAGGTCTGTGATACGTCTAATTATACATTTGCATGCTAGATACCCAACCACATTTATCGCCCCTCCTGTACTAAAAGCTATTCCCCCTTATGACATTGCATACTCATATTCCAAATTAATGAAACCGCACATCGCCTTTCCCTTCCGCTCAGAACCTGCAGCATTCCTCTGCAAGATAGTACTTCAAAGGCGGCATCTCACGTTTTCCGAACGAATGGCGCAAAATCATGATCAGTCCCAGGGTGAATTTCTCCGCACCGATGATAATCATCCTGGTCTATTGACACGACGAAGGCTTTGGGGATTTTCACGTCATCGTAGTGCTCGGTATAGTCGCGAATGTTCACTCTCCTATATTCAATAGAAGCACCTATTTCTGGAAATCCATCGAAGAAGTGATCCAGGCTCGGAAGGATCTCGTTGAATTTGATGTAAATCGGATCACTGTCGTCGACGATGGAAGTGATATTTGTATGTGTGAAGTGCATAGCGAGGTAGCGGTTCCAGGAACTTTCGACAGGAGGGTCTCTGAATGGTTCACAGATTAATCCATCACTAGCCGGGGGTTTGCACTTGGGCGGCCATGGATTCGGGGTTGTTGGACTTGTTTTGAGGTTGCTGGCCCTCGTTGGTCGAGTCTGACATCGTGCTGCTTTTTTTTTTTTTTTTTTGAGCAGAGTTAAGAGGAATGAATGTTGATCGAGTTAGGGATGTTTAAAGGTCTCGTTGTTTCTGTTTTGCTGGTGTGGTGAAGGTATTTGAGTTGCGAGTTCTAAAGGTTTATGGTGGAAGCTTTATAGTTGATCAGGACGCTGACTCATTTGCAGTGTCGAACAGCCCACAGTTGTCACGCGCAGAGTTATTCGCCCTTCCGCTGATTCGTTTGAAACTGTGTAATGAGTTGTATGAGATACAGAAGAGGCGATGAGGGTCAAGTGAGAAAAAATCTGTATCATGGGGCTCAAAGACAGTGTCACTGGGATTAGGAGCGGCGAACTTATAGGTATACTTACCAGTGGCGTTCTCGGTGTTTCAAAAGATAGTACGGCATATCAGATTCCTCAAGGGGTTTATTCAAGGACCTTCTGCGCAGAACAGGCTGTAATGCTGAGATGATTATTTCTCGAGGTACCACCAGTTCACTCAATACAGACCTGTCATTAGGCTGCGAGTGCTCAAGAAGAAGAAGGATAACAGCAGCCAGGTATGAAAGACCTTGAGGCTTACGACAATCCCAAAGGACATGGATAAGGAGACTAATCAGGATCCTCGGGCTTGAAAGAAGTGTCCAGTTACTAGGATACCCCTCTCTCATTTCAATGCCATGCTCATAATAGTTTCTCGCGGTCACCGTGCGGATGGTCAGAGCAAGAGTCCCAGCTCCACTACTTCTCGACATCTACCCGAGTCCAAATATTCATGGGAAGTCGTCGGAATGGGAAGAGTAGCGGTCTAGAAGCAATCTCTAGGGCTTCGGATGTTTCTGTTTGCTCGCGAGAAGAAAGTTCAAGCAGGAAGTTGTTCTGCTTAATATCTGGCCCCTTGATCCTGTTGTAGGCACATGGTTGGTCACTCTTCACGAAATTCATGCTTCGTCAGAGGCCACTACCTGCGGGAAGCAGTAACGGTCTACGTGACCCTAGAAGTGCGTTCTCGCAAAAGTTTCCTGGCAGCATGCAATTTCCTAATAGCAAAAACCACCTATGAGCAAGTTCAAAGACAGGCTGGGCCCATTGTCGTCACCACACTGATCTCTACCTCCCGGCATACAAATTAGACCTGGCTTGAGCATGATATTCGGCTACACTGGATCTAACTATTTCCACAAACTGTCACCAGATCTACCCAAACGTCACTTAGGACTAGCACATCAATCATAAAAGACCAACTTCTTCGCAGCATCAAATTGCCAACGCAGACATGTGGATGTGGATGCCAGATCACCTCCCACTCGTGGAAGTACTATGAAATACTCGTCTACCTTTGCATGTTACACGTACCAGAGTAATTCCCATCGACGACCCTAGAGAACCGATCTTCAAAAGGTTCAACACTATCTACAAAACGTTTCGAGATTGTTTTGGCAGCATCAAATCCCCTATCAGCGCCATTATAGTCTACGGTAGAGTCGACGTCACTGATGGAAAGGACCGTAACAACCTGAACCACCCTAGAGTCTTTGCGGTGATAAATCCTGAGGACAGGCTCACTCGTTGGACTGAGATCGATGGGAGAATTCAAGAAGAGTTGCGAAAAGCATTCAATGAAGAGATTCTGTTGCCTATACCATACTACTGTCGTGAAGTCCAGGCGGAATTTGCTTCTTCTAAATCACGCTCCGATCGTGAGTTCAATAATTTGCGCAAAGAACTGGCGACTCGCACTCGTGAATCAGGTGAAACCTATCATGAATCTGCTACTCGGGTCTCACGCCTTGAGAACGACACGAATGACCGGTATCTAGATCCAAGGACTGGACATCGTGTGCCTCATGAAGTTGAACATGCTTCAACGTCCAATGTGTCATCCCTTGATAATGTGGCTTCTCGCGTGCCTAAAAAGCCCGGCAATCGCCAACGTGGGTCTCTTCAAGTACACGAAACATTCACCTTTCAGTTCTTGTTCCCTCCATGTGCGGAGGTCGGCCTGCCCCTGAAGTACCAGGTACGCCTGCGTGATCACCGTGAGCATAACCACGACCCGGCGCATGATATGGGGACAACGACAGCAGTCAAAGACTCGCGCGGAGAACTTCCGGTCGGGACCCTTGGCTGTTACATTCGTCTCAAGAAGCCTGATGGAAAACTTCTTCAGGGGACCTTTGGCCTAAAATGTCATCACGTTGTCTCCAAGTTTACTAGTGATGCATCGTTGCCTAGAGAGTCGCGTCTGGAGATCACGCACCCGTCCCAGAGGGATTATGAAAACACCATCTGGACTTACGAACAACGAAAAGGGAATCTTGGGCTCGAGATTCACGACATGGATAAGGACCTTGAACGTTTCGCGTCACCTTCAGACGTACCTCCTGCGGTTCGCAACCGGCAGACAACTAAAACCCGGATCGAACGTGAAGAAGCTAGAGACATACAGAGCCTTACTGAATGGGGGGCCCTTGCAGCCAAAAGGATAGGGCGCGTCTATGCTACCTGTGGGCGCCGGATAATCACTTCGAAGGCTTCGTTCGAAAATTCCCTGATGGATAGGCCTTGGCTAGCCGATCGGGCGCTGATTGAAATGCGTGAAGGTAAAGTAAGTCTGAATGTGGTGTGTTTTGTTATACATCCGCATTTTCTGGCCAAGTGTCTAACCAAAATTAGCTGCCACTGGTCAAGGCGATGCCCTAAGGGATTCGACATACTAAGGGCACACGTTGCAGTTTTTTTCACTGGAAGCGTTCGAAGAGACCAGATCATACTACACAACGGCAGAAATGGGATGCGTTTCGGAAAGTTTGAGCCAACAAGGTTAGACATGCTGCTCACCATTCGTGATTACGCAACAGACCAAGATACATTAATCGAGACAGAAGAAGTTTGTATCAAGGGGCTTGAAAATGGCATCCCTTCCGCGTATTTCTCAGATTCCGGAGCTGCTATTGTGAACACAGAAGGGGAATTCATAGGCATGCTGCATAGAGGCGAGTCGCGCAATTACAAAGACCGGATGGTCTACATGACACCTCGAGAGGTTTTGTTCGATGATACTGAGCTCAAGACGGGCTATAGAGTTGTATGAAAGATCCTAAGGTTCCTCGAAGTGATTAATCGCGATCGTTTGTCTTGACACCTGGCGCGGAGAGGTGTTTACTAGTCTAGGTATCGACATAGTCTCAACTTTATTACTTTCTGATGGTTGATCATAGCAAAAACGGTTCTACAGATTATCAGATGAGCTCAAATACCGGCCTGGGTAGCTCACCAGAAGCTCACCATTCACCGTTTGATTATCATTCGTAGCTCAGGAACCAAACGCAAATGGCTATCGGCCCTCTAGATCTGCCTATCAATCATAGACTTTGACCAGACTAATGCACTCTAAGGCACGTTTGCAGCTAAAGTACAACCCACTTCATGCAAATAAGCGCCGTGTTCTTCCGAATAGAGTGGCAGGAGTCCCCTCAAAATTGTTAGTGACTGCTCGGGTCGTGCTTAATCTGCCTCGAAAGATGATCTGAGTCTCAAAGGAGCTGGCAGCATGTCAACACCAGCTCGTCCAGGCCTTAAAGTCAGTATAGTCGGTGTCAAATGAAGCCTGGAATAAGCCAGTACTGCTCGTATAGAAGTGGATATTAAGCTAAGACTCGGGGGCATGAGCAGAGCACGGAAGAAAGTATGGGGTAAATCCGGCGAATATCAGGGTGGGGAAAGGCTGTAAATACGCCTGATTGTTCAATTGTGCACGCTAGACACCACACCATCGCTTCCCCTGTGCTTCAAGCCGTTCCATTTCCATCAGAACCCGCATGACTCTTCCCTCACATAATAACTAACCGGCAACATATCCTCTCCAAACAGGTTGAACCTCTCCCCACCTCTCTAGATCATCCTCATCCATCATCACAGCAAAAACCTTCGGCATTGTGACTTCATATTACTTTATATTTTCGTAGATGTATGCATGGTCAGGATCGTCAACATCGCCAACTCGACCACAGATGATTGAAGACCTGGTGGAAGGTTTGATACTGTCGAAGTAGTACTGAAGCGCGGAGTCTATCTCGCGGAACTTCTTTCCATCGGGTCATTTGGTCGCTCTAGTGTCTCTTTTGCCCATCCTTGCGCTAGCGTATGTATGTACAGCGCTCACTTATGATACACCTAAAGGTAGAGTTGGAAATGGAATGAGATGAAAACAAATTCTTGGGCGCCATGCTTTTCCCCGCCATACGCCTCCTCCTCGAACCGTGCTGTTTTACCGGTTCTCCTTCCGAACTCCATATGTACTTTCAGTCGCCCTTGGGCTCGCTCTGATGTGCGCTTTCATGTCCATCGTGTAAAGTCAAGCCCCATCAACAATTGATCCCTTTCTGTCATTCCTCCCATCGCTACGGTGCCCAGCCATTCGTTGCCCTCAACATATGCGGGTGCATTCGTGGGCATCGGATATGATACGTTCGCAGAGGTTTGTGAGTTACTATACCTCTCCCTCAACCGATTGATCTGTTGTAGTCTAGAGCGCCAGCTAGAAATGTATTTCGCTTGGCCCAGTGTCTCTGACCAGACGTGGGCGAACACGGAGGCGTTCAAGGCGATTTGACGGACGAACGCGGGTAACGCACTGGTTGACACTACCTTCGGGGTGGCTGCAAGGGAAAGCTTTGGGAAGTCTGGCGAGCATAGAGTTTGGACTTTGTAGAATCTAGATTGATCTACTACCGAAGCCTCTGCCTTCACTGCATCGTGAGACTTGCGTCGTTCGGTTGTGCGTTCTCCATCTGTATGTGCCTCCGGGGAGATCACGATGTTGACGTTATTGAAGTCCGAAGGAAAAGTGTCGAAGTTGAATGCTTTGCCCGAGTTGTTGTAGATGATCTTCACCCTATCGTTGCCGACGTGCCTCTTCTTGTTGTTGCTGTGAGGATCATTTTCAAGGTCTGTCGGCATCATCGTAGCGACATGGAAGACGATTTCTGTAACTCGATCTCGCCAGGCATAGGTTTGAGTGCCATCAATATTGGATACTCTATCGAGGCCTTGAGTATTGAACTTAGCACCTTGCAGTTGAACAGCAGTCCCGAGTCCAGAAAGGAATTCCTCGTAATCTTCCGTCCCGCAAGTGTTTGCGAGGATCTTACTCTCTTCCGACTGCCCATCGCCAATGTATATTACACCTGCTTTGTGGCCATCAACGGTGTCTGTGCGATCGAAACTGCTTAGAGCTCGCTTGGTAAAGTCGTCGTCCGGGAGCACCACGGGTTGCAATGGAATAGGTATTGGTGCAATTGTGGAACATAGCTGCAGGAACATGTGATTTGGATAGACATCTACTTGTTCCGCGGCGAACAAACCAGATGCGTTATTGTGATCTGGAACATGGTGATCAGGCAGCCGAGATGTATTATGATGGTAGAGGGCATGTGTTGTGCCTGATGCTTGCCTCTTGGTAAATTGTCCGATATCCAAACTTGGAAGAACTTCCACCGTGATAATGCTCATACCTACTAGCCACGTTTTCTTTATCGGGGTTTCCTTTGGTTCAGCGAAGGCCCGACCGGGTTCCGTCTCGCCGAGATTTGAGTATGCTGTTCGATGCATCATGTCCAGGATCACCTGGCTTTGCTCTTCTAACACCTCGTTGCCGAAGCTGTCTTTCCAAGCGAGCTCCTTCGCTATCCAACCGACATGCTGGGCTCGTCGATTAATGTCGATCGCCAAGAACCAGAAGATGATGACATGATAGGCTAGTATATAGATGTATTCCGAGAGGTCGACACGGACATCAGTAGCTTTATGATATTCTATCGAGGTCGCTATCTCTCCTGAGGTGGCGCTCTGACGATTGGAACGGCCGCCGGATTGCCCTTGGCTCTCATCGGCAGATTTCTGGCGCTGTTCCCTTGTCGATTGTATGTAGCTAATGCATATGCCAAATACCTTTTTGAAGAACGTTTCATCCTCTCCGCCTTCGCTTGAATGGCCTTCTGGCAACTTCGTGGTGGCACTCGAGCAGGCCTCTGGTAATCTGGCAAGACCAGCTAAGAACTCGAGAATATCGACAGCCAGTGATTGTGTTATCTTCTGAGACATCTTCTGGATGATGTTAAAGATGTGCCTGTCAACAACAGAAGGAATCTCATGACAGCACAGGGCTAGTGCGTCAATACAGCACTTTCCAGCTCGGTCATACTTGCTAATCCCTGCCAGAAATGTCCGCACAGCATTGTCCAATTCGCGCCTGCCAAATTGTTCATGATAGGGTACTAGCATTGTGAGGATATGATACAAGCAAAGGGCAATGTCTCCCATCTTCATGCCCGTGTGTCGAGGTGGCTTGTGGAATGAGCCTTTCTCGAGCTGATCGACCACTAGGTTGTGTAAGGTCTGTAGCTGTCGGACATGCCGCGCGCATAGCGTACGATTGGTCAGTTGAGATGGCAAATGCACCAGAATGTAGCTGTAGATCTCCCAATCGCTGTCATTGTCTAGCACCTGAATCACGACATCTAGCCAAGAGCTGATATCGAGGACGAAAGGGTCGGTCGGGCTTGGAATATCGGAATAGACGACTTGGCTTGGTCCTCCAGGTGGATCTTCGGGGAGGCCTTTCTTTCCACCACCGTACATCCACAGTGGAGGCGTTGCACGTGAGTACTCTTCCCTCAGATTAGATGATCTAGTGGCTGATCGTGACCGCACGACCTTCGTCATATCAATTGCACTAGATCGACTTTTTCTGATTGACTGGGGTCGGTCATACATTGAAGTCCTTGTTGAGGATGCTTCATCGGATCTCGTCGTAGATGCTGTGGCTTCTGTTCGACAGAGATCGCCTGCTAGACTCTGGCTATCCGGCAACTTTATGATCTCAAGGGCCCCTCTTGAGTCACATCGTAAGCGTGAGAGGAGTTTCGTAACTTTGAGTCGAATATTTATAGGATTCGAAGGCACCGCTGCAGCCAGGAGGACCTCATACAAATGTGACGTTTTGGACGCGGAGTCCGGTAGACATCTCAGAAACATTTTGATGAGACAGTCCACCGCTTGCTCGGGCATTTCAGCAGATCCTTCCACAAGATTTAGAGGCGACAGCTGTGATGCTGTTTCAATGTCCGCAACAAAGGCATCGAAGGTGTAATTTCCGAAGTCAGGGCTACAAATAGTAGAGAATTCGGCGAGGGAATCAAAGATGGATAATAGGGATTTGGCTGCGAGCAAGACCTCGTCCTTCAGTTGTGGCTGCGTTATATGCAGATGGCCTAAACCGAGTGCAAGAGGTTCCATTTGCTTGATGAGCAGCCCAGCAACGTCAGAATCTTCAGCAATGCGTCCGACTGCGAACAGAGTTCCACGGATCATTGGGACCACCTGATTTGCCTCAGTCTCTGTGGGAACACGAGTCAGGCTCCCCAGTAGCGTGTTCATTGTGGTTCTCTGAGCTTCAGGTCGTGGCAGATCGGATCGCAACAAAGCTTTGAGACAAATCCAGAGCTCGTCCTCGAAGCTAATTCTTGGTACACCGTAGATAGTGCAGAGGACACGAATACAAGGCACCAGAGTATTCGAGGGAATCTTTGCGCGAGTTGCAATAGCCCGCAAGACTTTGACCACGCCATGTAAGTCTTTCTTCGCGGTTGTTCTCCGGGCAATTGAAGTAATACTTTCGATCATATTTTCTAGCTGTGCATCTTGGAATGCGTCCCAGTTATGAGTAATGATGTCGTCGATCAGGTAGAACGTGTCTCTCAGACTCTTTACTTCTCCAAGCATGTCTTTAGGGAGGCCTGACGTTCTGCTCGACAGATTGTCTGTACTCGAGCTGTCTTTGTTGGAAGCATTCTTGCTTTTGTTCTCTCCATGTTGGCGTTCACGTGCGTCTGCGGCCGCCGTGTATAGACTCTCAAGCGATGACGTCAGGAATATTACCAGCTCTGTTTCGAAGGGTTCGAGATATTGTCCGCTCCTCGTGAGGTCCGCCAAAGCTGATATTTGGAGACTTGCTTTAGACGGAGAAAACGATGTGACGATCAAATCGTATAGTGTTTTCAGAAGAACATGTGCGGCTTCACGAGCCTTTAGCGGTGCGTCTTCCGAAGTCCAATCCTCTATCACGCTCCATATCGCGGCGATGATGTCGGCGGAGTAAGAGTGGATGTCTTTGCATATGTCATGCGCAGCAGCAATCCTTTGATCCAAAGAGAGAGCAGGACCCAGTTCGCGGACAATCCTGATCTTGAAGATTTCGTCAGGGTCGACAAGGCTACTGCTTCTATCGTCTAAGTAAGCAATGCTTAGTGGCGTTTTGACACTCGTCATACCTTTTCGAACGATCTTGTGACCGTCGGGTCGAGCCTGGGCTTCCTCTTCCTCCTAGCAGCTTCGAAGAGTCATCTTCGGCTGCGTTGCGTCGGTCTGGTTGCATGGAAGTGGGCTGTGAGCTTCGGCCCCAGAAGGGGCGACGAAGGCGCCGAGGAAGGACACGCTTCAACATGGTTTTAGCAATTTGGGTGAAATGCGAAAAAGCAGCCTGCTGGTAGAGGTTGAAGAGGGAAAGAGATTGGGATGCAAAACTTGCAGACGTGGTAGTGGATAAAGGGCCGATCTCAAAGCAAGCGAGGTTCGCGGACTTGGTTTGATGATCTTACTAGCGCCAAGGAAAACGGAACTCAGAGACATAGTGACCTACCGCACAATTCCAGGGATTATGTTCTCACAACAGGAGAACTTCATTCATCTAAGAAGTTCATCAGCACCTTAATAACACCTTGAGGCAGCCCCAGAAGCCTAACCCTCCTCCACCACAGCCCCAGTAGTCCGTCTCATGCCCAAACAGGCCTGCGTCACTCGACTAACCTTTCTTCACACCATTCAATTTGGACTTGTAACGAACTCTTCTCTGTATGTGACCATGAATATATTTGTATATTCTGAAGAGTATAATATTGATTTCCGAAGCAACTTATATCAGCCAAGAGCCACTACAGGGGCGTCCCGGCGCCTATTGCGTTTAACTTTTCCACGGCCGGCGTGACAAATCAAGGCGCAATTCAGCTTTAAGAAGGTTCGTTTGCTAAAGTAAACAAGCTCTTAAGACCACACCCTGACATCTAAATCTGTCAGACAATGGCTGTAGACCTCCAGGGACTTGCAAAAGTCTTGGAGGCAAGCTTAGATCCTACCCAAAATAAGCAAGGTCTGCTACCCATCTTCTCAAGGTAGTCTAGTGTTGATCTAACTCTTGTATACAGCGGAGCTTGCTATCTTAAAAGAGGAGAAGAAGCCCAACTTCTCGCTATCGCTACTTCACATAGTAGCATCAGATTCATACAGTGGTACCGCTCGACTAGCTAGTGCACTATACTTCAAGAATCACATCAAGAGGAATTGGACGGTGGGTATATACTCTGAGACCATGTATTGAGACTCTGTCCCGCTGACAAGGATCAGGACGAAGATGGCAACCACCGACTTCCGCAGAACGAAGTCATCGCTATCAAGCAAGAGCTCATTGGGCTCATGATCTCCGTACCCTCAAACATCCAATACCAGCTGGGTGATGCGATCGGCGTGATAGCGGACAGTGACTTCTGGGAGAGATGGGATACACTTGTCGATGTATGTTATCGGTGCATAGAAGATACATCAAGATAGAGCTGATGAGTGTCCAGGATCTGGTGTCTCGTCTCACGCCTGACAACCCCAGGACCAACAACGGAGTACTACAAGTTGCCCATTCAATTTTCAAGAGATGGCGGCCCTTATACCGATCCGACCCTTTGTTTACGGAGATAAACCACGTCTTGAGCAAGTTTGGCACGCCATTCTTGGCGTTGTTTGAGGTAGGCCTCGATCTAGCTAGGTTATGAGCGTCAGAGGAAAAGACTGATGCTTGCAATCACAGAGCACCGACCGCTTGATCGACCAGAGTCAGACAGATAAAGTGTCACTGTTACAGCTGTTCGCAACCTTGAATCTGATTGTCAAGCTGTTCTACGATCTATCTGTCCAGGACCTGCCACCCGTCTTCGAAGACAACCTCCCTGCGGTGACGACGCTGCTTCACAAGTACTTCACGTACGATAACAAGCTGTTGGAGACCGATGATGATAGCGAAGCAGGGCCTTTGGAGCATGTCAAGGCAGGCATTTTCGAGGTCCTCGAGTTGTGGGTGAAGAAGTATGAGGACGCGTTTGGTGGGCATGTTGGGCGATTCATTGGAAGCTCCTGGAATCTCCTTACCACGGTGGGGCCGGAAACAAAATTCGATGCCCTGGTCAGCAAAGCCCTCCAATTCTTGACCGCTATTACAAGCATTGCCGAACACGCACAAACATTCAGCGAGGAGTCCACCTTGAACCAGGTCGTGGAGCGAGTCATTCTACCAAACATGACATTGCGAGATTCTGACATGGAACTTTTCGAAGACGAGCCCATTGAATTCATCCGGAGAGATCTCGAAGGTTCTGACAATGACACCAGGCGAAGAGCTGCCACAGACTTCCTTCAACAATTGATGACAAAATTCGAAAGCTTGGTTTCGACGGTCGTACTTCGATACGTAGACCACTACATGACAGACTATTCCATGGATCCTTCAGCTAATTGGAAGTCAAAGGACACAGCTATTTATCTCTACTCCTCGATCGCTGCTAAGGGCACTATTACAACGAGCCAAGGCGTTACAAACACCAATGACTTCGCCAATGTCATCGATTTCTTCCAGAAACGTATTGCGAATGACTTAATGTCAGACGCCGGCGCGGAGCCCGTCCTCCAGGTTGATGCCATCAAATATCTGTACATATTCCGAAGCCAGATCACAGCAACGCAGTGGCAGGACGCATTCCCACTCCTGGTGAAACATCTGGGCTCCTCAAATTACGTTGTATACACGTATGCCGCTATTGCTCTGGAGCGTACTATGGCCCTCACGACTAGCACAAAACAACCGGTGATCAATCGAACAAGCGTCGAAGGCCTTTCGGCTCAGTTGTTACAGCATTTGTTCAATTTGATAGAGAAGGAGACCGAGCCTGCGAAATTGCAGGAGAACGAATTTTTGATGCGCTGCATTATGCGAGTCCTCATCGTCATCAGGGAAGGGGTTCTCCCTGTCGTGGATACAACGATCGCTCACTTCCAGAAGATCATCCAGATAAGCTGTCAAAATCCAAGCAATCCAAGATTTTGCTACTATCTCTTCGAAGCTGTTGGGGCTCTTATTCGGTAAGCTTGACAATTTTTCAACAATTTCATGGTAATGTAACTGACACTTCGACCAGATTCGCAGCACCCTCGCAACCCGACAAACTTGAGACCGGCCTTTATGCATCGTTCGCAGGTGTTCTACTGAGTGAGACACAAGGTAAGCGACGTTGACATCATCATCATTGAGCTCAGTGGTCTAATTCTAAGCAGAGTTCGTGCCCTACGTTTTCCAGCTCTTTGCTGCACTTCTAGAAGCCAACCCATCCGGAACACTCTCCGAATACTATCAATCCCTGATAGCACCCATCCTAAATCCTGAATTATGGACTTCGAAAGGCAACGTGCCAGCCCTTGTCCGCCTTCTATCATCCATCATTTCTCGAGGTGCATCTTACATTGCGCAAAGCAACCAAATAGAAGCCATTTTGGGTATATTCCACCACCTGGTATCTACGAAGACCAACGAGATCTACGGAATGGAGCTACTAGAGTGCATTGTCGCCAATTTCCCCCCGTAAGAAGTCTCACCATCGCCGTTGGCTCAGAAACTCAACTGACCGTGCACCCAGGTCATCACTTCAGAACTATTACGTGAACACATTACAGACACTTCTCACCCGGCTACAAAGCTCAAAGACAGAAACTTTTGCTTTGAGATTCGTCCGATTCTACCATTTTGTTTCTGCCAGAGATGACAAAGAACTTGGCGCAGACTTTTTTATCAGCATCGCGGAGCAGGTGCAATCGGGGTATGACAGTTTCCTACCCTGACGAACTTTCTCAGCTCCGACATGACGCTGACTGAGTTGCCATAGTGTCTTCGTTCCTCTTTACCTTAACATCATCCTTCCTGACACACAGAAGCTTCTGCGACCACTGGATCGAAAGACCGCCGTCATATCGCTGACCAAAACGCTTACTGACTCGGCTGCGTTCGCAGAGAAGTACAAGAAGGGCTGGGCATACACGTGCGAGGCTTTGCTCAAGCTTCTGGAAAATCCACCCATACTTGCTGCCGCGGACGACACGATAGCGGAACAAGATCCTGATGATATGAGCTTTGGTGTCGGCTTCACGCAACTCACCACCATCAAGAGGCCTACCAGAGACCAATGGCCTGAAATTACAGACGTAAAGAAGTGGGTGAGCGACTACTTGAAAGCTGCTGACCGAAGGCAAAATGGAAAGATCACGGGCTTTGCAGGGGAACGACTATCGCCAGAGGCCGCTCCGGTCTTCGCAGCATACATGCAGTAGTGGGGGATAGCATGTGATTGTATGTAAATTAAGGCGGAGGATCAGTGGACACAGGAGTGGGGAACTTTCTGCGACTGGATCTTGCATAGAAGTATAAAAAGCATTAGTCTTAGAAAGGCTGTCAATTTACATACATACCCCTTTTCTGTATGCAAGTAATCGATTCAAAAGCAAACATTAGAAGCACGTCCAATGTAATAATCTCCCGTCAAGGGGCCCTAAAGAAATGTAGTGGCTGGTGGAAACGCGGTGATCCCTTTGGAGCGCGACTGCGCTTGTACACAGACTCCTAGACGGCTCAGATAGGAAATCCACCACCTTTCCCCGCGCCCCCCAATATAGCCTGCATGCTCCAAAAGGATCTAGGTCCCAGCAAGTCTTCCGTAAATCCCGTTCTACAAAATCCGTTGGCCCTTGAAATCTCCTCGGCCGTGGCTACGGCCTCGAACAAAACACCTGTCTTAACCACCTGGACCCTCTGGCTCCTACGGGCTGTCAAAGACGCAAGGTCTTCCACTTTCAATAGTACATATGGCTCGTATATACGAGATTGGAGGGGCCAGATCTGGGCCGTTTCCCGAGTTGGAAATGGAGATAAGTTGATTCCAATTCCCTTGAGGTTCTTTTCCAGGGATGTCGCAGTAGCTGGATGCAGCACTTCTCCGTTCCTTGTAGGTCAATACGAAATCTAATGCACGAAAATGTCCACATGCTGACCATGATTCTAGGTAGCCTTGACGTGAGAGTCGACCCCTCACATCACGTTCTTTAACTACGTTCATTACTTCGCTCTTTTTGAAACCCCACGCTCTTTCTCCCCAGATATCTTTCCAGACCACACTCTTTCTTAGAAGAACATATTAGAGTCAGAATAATGTATCATTCACCGACTCTATTCCTTGGGCTCCTCCTCTTTCTCTTCTCAATATGTTCAGCAGCTCCAATCGAGGCAGCTGCAGTGAAAAGAAGCGCAGTCACACCAAAGCTCTCAGGCGGTGGCGTCGTCTTCGGCTCCGGTACATACCCCAGAGCTAATCGCCTCTCTGATGGGAGTATCCTCGGCGTCTACACCGCCTTCAGCAGCGGCAACAACATCATCACAACTGTCCGAAGCACAAATGGCGGAGCCTCGTGGCAAGCATGGGGTACGGTGGACTCAGGCCCGTCAAACGCAAACGACATCGATAATCCATACGTCCTCCAACTACCCTCCGGTCGAGTCCTTTGTGCTTTCAGAAACCACTCGAAGGATCCAAGTACAGGGGCTTACACCTTCTTCCGGATCACGATTTGCTACTCTGATGATATGGGCAAGACCTGGGCATATCTCAGTCAGCCAGCGTCGGACCCAGGCTCCGTCAATGGCAACTGGGAGCCCTTTCTCCGGTATGACACTCAATACAGCACGCTACAGCTCTACTACTCGCGCGAAAACTCTGCTCAGGATCAAGATACGCTTCAAAGATTCTCGACGGATAACGGCGCAACTTGGACTAGCGCGCAGACAATCTCAGGAGCCGGCATCACGTCTCGAGACGGCATGACCGGAGTCGCCACCATCAGCGGGAGCACAGTCATGGCTGTCTTCGAAAGCGAGACCAACGGCTTCTTTTCCATCGTGTCAATCACCTCAACCGATAATGGCCAGACCTGGGGAAACCGCGAGACCATCTACACACCTATTAGCCCGAACACAAGCGCCGGTGCACCGCAGATCATCAACGTTGGTGGTACGCTGGCAGTGAGCTTCCAGACCAACGAAGACATGGGTCCGAGTGCGCCGTCGTCAAGCTACCCGACCAGTACGACAGCGAAGTTGATTACGAGTGGGAATGGAGGCGCTACATGGGGAAATAAGATTACTGTTGGGCCGGTCACGAGTGTGTGGCCTGGCTTGTACGATATTGATGGGACCAATTTCTTGATGATGTTTGATAACGGTGGCGCGAAAGCGCAGCATATCACGCTATCTTGAAGGGAGGGAAGATGTAAGAATAATTTGAGCAACTAATGTCATAATGATATTGACTACAGCGGGCTCATTCATGGCGTTTAGGTCAGATCACGATGGATTTGGTTCTTGAAAGTTCTATCAGAGCTGCGAGGCTTCATGGGAGGGATCTCGCACTAAAATCAGTCGTGCCTGCTTCATAGTATTAGTCCTTGAGAATTCTATCTGAGGCTTCCCGGCTTTCAGGCACTGACACTAGGATCAATTGTGCCTACCTCATTGTATTGAAGGGACATTCATTATTTATCAATCCGCAGCATTCTTCCACATCCTTCTCACAAAGCACATAATAGCATTTTTGGCCTCATTCTTATTCTACTTTCAAGTCTTCGATTTAGACCAAGCGTCATTGTCGCTATCATTGTCGATCGTCTTCATTCGCCGGCGACGACGTTATCCGACTTCTGACTCAACGGCTAATGTCTGCCAATAATCAAGCCGCTCAACAACCATCACTATTCACGTCTTCGAACTTTTCTTATATCTCGAACCGGCTGGCTGTGTCTATCGATATCAACAGTAAAGCATCAAATAGATTCTCAAACCCCTCGAAGATTCGCTCAGATTCTATTTCTATTATTAACATGAATAGAGTACTGGACCCGCAACGTCCGACTCTTAATCCTCTTTCTCTAGGCCGTTTAGCACAGGATGACCGGGGTAACTTCTCTCGCGGAACCCTCTGGAGGCTAATCAGACGTCAGCGAAGGTGGCGATCGGAAGGAATCCTACTTCGGGAGACATGCTACATCCTGGACAGAGTTCCCCTGGACATCCGAATGAAATTATACGGACACGTCCTTCCCGAGCGAATCTTCACCCACCCTGTTCCAGTTCTGCAGATGAGATCCCCAAATGCGGCTCTCCTGCCGCAAGTCGTCGACATCATGTTGACTCGCACCCGAGACTGCCTAGGTCTTTTCCTCGCCTGCAAACGGGTCCGCGACGAAGCCTTAGAACCCTTCCTTAAGCGTACCACGTTCATATTCATGCCCGGAAGTAAAGAGTGCGACCGCAACATTTTTAAAAAGGATGCCCGCATACCAGCGTGCCTTAATACGGCACCTTTGAGATACGACCGATCTCAATCTTCGACGCCGACCCCTTGAAAAATGATGAGCTTCAGAAGCTGACAGCTCGTTACCCCAATTCCGGTCGCCTCGTCCGCGACCTCAAAATTCAGGCCAACTGCCGAGCCTGGCCAGAAACTCACAATTCAGTCCTCCCTTTACTGCCCAATCTCGCGCACATCAGGTACGACTTCACGAGAATCCGCTGCTCCTGCAAACACTACCTATGCTACTTTTGTGGTAACCGCACACTCCATTCTACTCTTGAAGGCGAAGATCCGATGATCGTGGATGTACCAGGCTTCTGGCTCTACAAGACCCAGGATGGGACACATGGGGAGCTTATACCCAGGAAAGGGAAAAAAGGGGAATCTGTCAAGCATCTTGCGGTGGAGGATGACAATCTGAGTAGGCAATTGGAGGCTGAGGGATGGGATGAAAACCGTAAGGATATCCAGAGTGGAGGCATGTACCAGAAGGGTATGAGGAAACTAGTGGAAGATCATCGGATTCGGGATTTTTTAATAGCCGTTCAGAAATAATGAGGCGAAGCGAAGGACGAGGTCACGGTGATTGTGGCGGTTGAAGTGTGGGGATGGCGC
The DNA here is from genome assembly GCA_033220425.1 of Lepraria neglecta. Taxonomy (NCBI): domain Eukaryota; kingdom Fungi; phylum Ascomycota; class Lecanoromycetes; order Lecanorales; family Stereocaulaceae; genus Lepraria; species Lepraria neglecta. The sequence goes on along the minus strand of CM065651.1, from coordinate 1,384,960 downwards.
AATTTGATGCAGGGACTGCGGCGGTTATGGCTTTGCGTATGCATTCTGCTTTGTGATTTCCCGTATTGCCGAGAAGGGTAATTTTGATCTTCACATGCAAAAGAAGATTGGCAGGAGGGAAATTTGCATGCTTCCCCTGACTTAATTTCAGTTTCTTTCGCTACTTTATAACCTTCAGATCATCATTCTTCCATCCCAGGCCCAAAAGAAAGCGCATTCTCAACATAGGACATGAAAATCCTTGACCACACAACAAAGACATCAGGCCATTCCCTGCTTAACGACGCATAACATCGACGCATCTCAAACTCAACTACCGCTGCAGATCGACATTATCGCAGCTCAATCACTCAAAGTCATTGGCATGCCTCGAGCTTAACTATCCCCGCGAACTGAAGGTAGCGCTACTCAACCACACACAGAATCAAGATTTTGGAAGCTCAACTGCCAGCGAGAAGAACACAATCTCCATCAACGATCCGTCCACATCTGGCAATCATGTTGCGTCGAGCCATTGGAGCTCTACCCTATCTCTTCCTCAGATTTCGCTGCAGGCGCCATCGGAATTCTAAACGCAAGGCATGAATTGTGGACTGCCGTTTCCTATAGGAATAGGGTGCTGACCGTACACCGATTTTTCGGAGTATCATTGGCCGGATATCGCTCGGATCGAAGTGAACACGTACCGTGGTCACTGAAAGAGGCTGAAGTGGGTCTCGAAACATTACTAGGGCTAATAACCAATCAAACTCCGGTTTCTGTGTTGGGATGAAAGCTGGAACGGTACAATTCAGAAAGATAAGAAGTATTGAAATTATGATCAATGGTTCGCCAAGCTTGGGGCCCAACGATGCATGGACTCCGTCTACCGAACGAGACACTCATAACTTAGCAGGACAGTTGGATGCTTTTTTCTCTTAGCTTAGGGACACGAGGGATAATTGAGGGTTTCACAGTGATGTGTAGCAACCGGGATGCTTCGAGTTATGGAAGAGCTGCTGAGGCTAGGATGCCGCCTTGACAGAGTCGACGAATTCAGATCAGCATTATGGTCGCCTGATAGCTATCAACACTTTGAGAAAACGAGTATAATGTCATCATCTTGCTGCGAAACATGGATTTGGCAGTGTTCCGACCCCCGTAAAGTAAACATCCCTCATCGGAGCAGATAGAGAGTCCTTCAATATTAATTTAATAATTAATAACGTGGCTAAAATTTCTTCCTCTGCAGCCGGTATAGCGGATTATCATGAAGGCTTTGCGCTTAGCATGGCCGATGCTGGAACAGGGTCTGGCGTAGTATGTGCTTCGAGCTTGCTAGCAACAAGAAGTACCGAACGCCTGTCTACTTCGAAGGAGTACAAATCCGAATTACCAGATCGTCAAAAAAAAGAGCTAGTTCCTGATTTTTGGGCTGCCCAAGCAGTCTCTCGGGCCTATTGGCCAGTGCCAACCTGATCAGATCTGCACAGGCTCGACTTGATAACTCACTCCCTTTACCGTCATTAGGCCCTCAGCTTCTGGTGTCCCAATTTCACTATCGCTAGACAGCCTCTGAGCCTTGCTCAAGCGTGGATGCACCAAATCCACGCCCTCGGGTATACCAAGCTTATCTCCCTTTTTAGTGACAGGAACAGAGCTTTCACCATTGCTCCAATGCCCCTGTCCAGCCCCCTCATAAGCCATACGCTGCAGCTGTAATTTATCATCTAAAGTCCACTGCAAGCTCTTGTAGTCTTTCCAATGCAATTTCCGTCGGACAAAGCCCATCACACTGTCGAGTACCAAACTCGTGATTATAAGGATTGAGCCCAGGATCAATATGATGGCCATACCTAGTACGGAAAACGATTGTGTACCAATCTGGCTCCTGATCTTTTGATTCTGGCACATGTTCTTCTGCTGCTGGTTGAGCGGCCCGACTAGATCAGTTCCCGCCGGGATATAGGCCGGTCCCGTGGCATACTGAACGGTTTTCTGTTGCAACTTTGCCATGGAGACAGCAAACCAAGTCGACACTTCTGTCATCCACTGAGCATCAGGTAGTTGGATCTGGAAGGTCTGATCATTGACAGTCTCCGAAGCTCGCAGAGCACTAGCACCACGTGAGTGGACGCTGAGATAGGTGGTCAGGAACTGAATGGTACTACCAATGCGTAAGGCAGTAATGAATTGGGCGTCGTTGAGGGCAAGCTGGGGTAGGTAGGCATTGGCGAGACTGGATCCCGATGGTGGGGTGCAGTCACCGGTAGTCGGATTACAGAATTGGTGTTGATCGATGCAGGCAAGGGCGTTGACATAGTGGTCGGAGAAGTAGTACGTTAGATTCGTCCCACCGCCGTTGGGAAGAGAGAACGGAGTGGTTGCAGTGTAGAGCGGATCGGTGACGGGTTCTTCGTACAAGATTGAGTTCCCCGCAAGAAGAAATAGGGAGACATCTGCATCGGTGCGATTGAGGGCGGGGATGGGAATCCAGGCATTGCTGGAGGAGCCGGCGTAGGCGAGGTCAGACCTGTGATGAAAACATTAGTCTATTTTCGTATTAGCACCTCAGCGTATGCATACGTGAGAATGTAGCCGTTGTTATCTACCAAGGAGTGGGTATTATATTGAAAGGTGTAATTTGTAATCCCAGCGATCTCGCCATACCAATACCTTTCAAGGCTATCTCCGTAGGCAACAGCATTTGGATCGGTATCGGTAATATTGGTCGCGTAGCCTTTGGTATGAATCGGCGAGCAAGTGGTGACCTTGCGATACTGAACACGTTCCGACTTTGCGGCATTGATCCCAAGTTCCTCGTGCGAATCAATGAGCCCCGAGTCCATCTGGTATGCAGACATGCCACCATATAAGCAAAGATCGGGTGAGAAGGGACAGGATGCGTTCTGATCAGTTTGCCATTTCAGCTGTTGTTGTGCATACTGATTGCATTGCAGTATATTCTCCGTACTATCATAGCAGGCTCGTGAATAAGTACTTGCGGCAAGCGTATCATTAAGGTCCATAGCGTTATACACAGCTAGGCTTTGCTTGGTGTGAGTGGCAGTCAGGTTTAGAAGCCCACAGTTGGGAGACCTGATCAGTGTCTCGTCACCAGCTGCTTTGGTGACCTCGGAAGAGAAGACGCCAGCGATGCCAAATAGCACAAGATTGAGGATGGCCAGAGCAGCCAAAGGAAGGGTCCGTACCACAGGGTTCTCTGCATGTGTCCTCCAGTACCAGGCTGATTTGATAAGATCCCATGATGCACCAGCTGCACTTCCAGTATTGCGAAATATCGCTTGCTGCTGGACATGTAGACCGTTTTGATAATCCCGTCTGGCGCGACGTTGGTGTATGGCAAAGCTCACAATTTTCCAGCAAGCAGCGCCAGCTGTAGAGACGAAAAGAGCCAGAAAGGCAGTGAGGAGTCCACCATTCCGCTCATTGAGGGTGACTGTGGACCCCACAACGGCTCCATGAGACCAATTGATCCATGGACCAGTGTAGATGGATGACCCCGCTTTTTGAGACATTGTTGAGCTTGTCGACTGCGCTTAAGGAGTGAAGCAAGTTATTAAAGATGCGGGCCTTAAGACTGGTCTTGGTGGGTAAAGTAGGCCTCCTTGGCGTTGGGGGCTGCTACGGTTTCGGACGGATAGTCGCAGCTTGCAAAAATTGAAAGCAGGAGAGATTGGGTTCGAAGGCACCATAAGGAAAGATAAATAAGGCTGGGTAAAGAGACGGGAGGCGGTCTAGACTGCGAGACCCTACTATAGACAAAACCAGCTGCATGTTGAGGTTGACGTGGCCCAATCGAAAGGGGAGCATGCATTCACCTTCAGAGTGGCTTACATATTGCGGGACGGTTTAGCGAGTGCCGATCGGTCGGTAGATGTGCGGGTGATAAGGTTACATATTGGTCCAAGGCACTCTGCCGAGCAGGGGGCTTGAAGGCTCACAAACCTGGGTTTGTACCAAAGCACTTGAGTACTAGAAGGCTAGAGCAGCTCTAGCGTGGCATATTGGGATTGAGAATCTAGGCTTCGGTGCTGCTTTTCGTTGAATTCTGAAGTTTTGGGTAGTCACCACTGTAACTGAGCGGACTGCTTGCCTTCATTGATTTCCGAGCAGACATTACTCCTCAGGCTCATCGCTGTTTCTCCTTCTTTTTTGGCCTTGTCCGTGGGATCCGCCTTCATCCTGCTCATCGTCCATCTTACTATCCAGTTTTCGTTTCTGGCCTTGTCCGTGGGATCCGCCTTCATCCTGCTCATCGTCCGTCTCGCTGTCGTCGTCCTCCTCCTCGTCAAAAGTAGGGTCCTCAATCTCGGACTCCTCAGCTCTCACAACAAAACTTTCCCCTGACTCCCCACTCCTCTCATAGGTCCATACACCTCCTTCCTCTGTAGTGGTACTAGCCCAATCCGATGCCGCAAGTTCCCTATCCCATCTAGTTTTCAAAGGTGGATGGTAAGTGTCTAGTTGAGCCTGGACTTGGTCTCTTGCTCAATCCTCGCCGATTCCCTTGGCTTGGTCTTTCGATCGACAGACACCGTAGACACCGTGGTCGTTGTCTTGACCCAGCCAATCACGCGAATAATAGGCGAGAACGTAAATCTTCCGGGGCTCTGAGGGGGCTGGCAGCCATGCAGTCGTCGTTGGGTCTTGGAAGCTCATCTTGAATGCACGGCCTATTGCTGGGGGACGCTGAGGTCCTATTTGAAGTAATCTGGTAGGCCACTACATGTTTGGAATAAAGAAAAGGGACAACATCAATCTACAAAGATCGGGTAGGCGCTGAACCAGGCAGCATACAATGAATTTGAGTGGGAAACACGGCAAGACGCAAGAAAGGCAAACATCGAAAGGCAAACAATAGAGCGTAGGTCATGCATAGAGGGCCTTGTTCTGCTCCGGGAAGACCACAACGAGTGGTGAAACGGGGAAGGTAGAAGCCGAGGACTTGTTGAAATCATGGAATTGAAAGCGCCAAGAGTGTCAAACTTTGGGCAGCAGCCTGGAACTCGAACAATTCAAATCCGTTCCCTTCTACTTCTCCTCTTCCACCAGCTGAAATTGCTCCACCTTGATGACCAGAGTCTCATCGACATAAGAGTTTCTAATGCTGTAAGTCCAGACGCGCTCGTTTTCCGACTCAAAACTAGGCCAATCTCTCTCGCGGTGAGTGGTCAGGGGAGAATAGTAAGCGTTCAGCCGCAGGTGAAGTTGCTGGTACACCCGCTCTGTACCCTCTCGGTTTTGCTTGTTCCCGTGAGGCATAAACTTCGAGCGTCCTATGGCCGTATTCGCGGGGCCGCTCATCCTAGAATTAGACCCCTTTGGGCTGGTCTTTAGTATTGTATGTGACGACGTAGACGTTGCGGAGCCCTGAGATTTTTTCGGTGGTGAATTCCATTTGAGGAGACGAGGTTTCGCTAGCAAATAGGTCGTGGAGGCTCATGTTGATCATGTTTAGTTCCAAAACCCAGGACATGCTCACCTTTTAAATCCAAGGAGCAAGGTTTGCTGGCTACAGCATCATCTGGAATAATGACACATATCCAACATCATGTGGAAGCAACAAACAGCTGGTATCAAATCCATCTCTGCCACGATAGACTATACTGGTCACCCAATGACATGGCCAAACTTGTTCGTGACAGTCCCCCAGGCAGTCCCTTTAGAAGGCTGATCGCTGTTTGGTTTGCTCAATCACGTAGAGCCCTAGAGTTAGAAGTGTCATAAGTCGACAGCTAACGCACTAGTCCTTTCTGAACTTGGAACTCTCGCTGTTGATCATTTGTTCCATTTCATAGGTTTTCAGCCCACGTGTTCATCATTTCTGGTAAAGGCTCAACAGCCGTTTGGAGTATTCGATAATGGAAATCTTAGAGTGGCAACCGTCACGCGCGCATGGGCTATCAAAGCACCTCATCCTAGCATCCATGCTCTTGATCATGGAGGTGTGTCCTTTTGCAGAGCCCGCACAAGCGGCACAATGCTGTGATATTGCTACTCTTGAGCTCTGGAGCTCTCGTTTTGGACCCCTTTAGAGCAGGAATTCTTCCTTTTCAGGGATTTCCACCGCTGGTTTCGTCGGTGCTGCGCTCCGTCGAGGCCCTGCATGGTATGGTCGTAGCTCAGCTAGAGTTGAGGTAAAGCTGTAAAAGAGCTGATTGGAGTAAAAGATCTGACGAATTGTTGCTTCATGAGCTTAAAACAGTGCTTCCCGGTCAGAATCGATCAATGTTTTTTTGGAATTACTGCTCTCCACAGGAATTTCGGAGGGCATGTCTGTAGCTCAAACGAAGTTTTGACTAGACCTGCAATGAGGAATCTCGCAGTAGAGCCCTGTCGAGAAGGTTCTGTCTCGAGTTCGAACCGGTCCTTCCTGGTTGCTGGCAGAGCACGGTCTTGATCATGTATAGATCTGATGATAGCATAAATGGACATGAGGGGGCTCTAGACCGTCTCAAGACCATTTATACACGCTCTTCTTTCACCTGCTCCTCCACCGGCTCCTCCGTTTCGACTCCTTCCTCCTCTTGGCCCTCTTTCTCCTCCTGCAAAGCCCTATACTTCCTCTTCGCTTTCTTACTCTTACTAGCTTTCTTCTTGCTCTTGATTCCAACCTTCAACGCAACCCTACTCTCAGGACCTTTCTCCGCTTCCTCAATCTTTTCCGCAATTATTCGCCTTGCGATCTTGCGGTTCTGTGATCGAGACCGGGTAGCTTGTGATTTTATGACAATGCCTGTGGGGATGTGCTTGAGCTGGACGGCTGAGGAGGTTTTATTCTGTAGTGGTATGGGATCGTTAGCTGTTGCCTTTGCGAGTAAAATGATAATCCAATTGGGTTGACGGACGATCTTCTGCCCTCCAGGACCACTGCCTTTTAGGAAGGCTTCCTCGATATCCTCTTCTTTGATGACCATGCGAGGGGGCAATCGGGCCGCTGCCAGAGCATTGCTGCTAGTGAAACTCCTTCGTACGACAAGATAAGCAGGTCTGGTAGGTCCAATGGCATCGAAGGCCGTTCTGAAGCTGTTTAGGGAAAACATGTCATCGTTGCTAGATTAACATCGAAGGATTGAAGCTCATGCCCATATGTCCTTGGTAGCACCACGAGCCAAGTAGAACTCGGGCATCACGATAAGTGGTTTTGGGATCGTAGATGCGCGATAGCATGTACAAGAAGCAGAGTTCATTGGCGCTAGAAGGGTTCACCCTCCAACCGTCCACCTTGCTACAACTCTACATGTACGAGGTTTGGTAACATACTTTTGCGTACAAAGTTGTAAAAATTATACATTTCTATAAGTCTTGTACCAAAACCTTTGTCGAACCCTGGCTTGTTGTCGAGCTGTAGAGCTCTGCAATTTCTCAATGTCTGCGCCCCTAGGACACCCCTAAAACTATGCCTACAAGGCTGGCCGGTTGGGAGGTTTGGACGGTTGGGGTGTGAACCCTTCTACAAACCTAATGTTTAGAAAGCCGTTACCAAGCCTTTGCGGAGCTGGCGGACTTCATGTCAACCAACTCTCTTGCTCCAGGTCCTAACCTAAATCTTTCCACCCGGAGAAACACATGGTACATACATTCTAGCTCTCAAGCATAGACCCACAGCGCTGCCCAAGTCCAGGAGGCTTCTTACCATCACCATCAGGTCTGCGCCGAAACGCCCCTTAATATCCAACCACCCCCCTTGCGCGCCCATTGTTCCCTCTACAGACGTACAACGGACGCTTGCCATTACAGTGAAGATGCTCTATATCTCCAACCTCATAAGATGGCTACAGCGCAAGCGCTACCAATATGAGGTCACATTCTCGCTTTACATGCTTACGCCAACGGAGAAGTTTATCTTCAGTACATTCTGCTTCCACATTGCAACACATACCAACTTACTAACATACATCTTCACAGATACATGCGCCCTCCTGTTCTTCTCCATGGTTATCCTAGCCGCTTCACTTTACCTACCGGGACACATCAAGGAAATGTTTAACCGAGCATGGTTCTACTACGCTGGGGATGAAACAGTGGCTGCGACGGCAGGTGTTGCGAGAGGGGCCGCGGCAGGACAAGGGGCAGGCGCTGGTGCTGGGTTTGCAGAAGCGAGACAGAGGAAAGCGGGAGGGTCTGGTGGGAGGATGGATGAGCAGGATGTGCTTGATGTGCTGGGGACGCTGTAGCAATTGAGAGGCAGGACATGCATTTAAGCGATTCGGTGTTTTGTACTATCGGCAGGGACCCTGATTTCTGAATCGGAATATAGCGTGGAGTTCTGGCATGATGGCACACCTGTACACTACCAGATGAGCTTGCGGCTCAATATATGGCTCCCGTACAAAGACTTATCAGGTCCTCATGTCAAGCTCAACAACCTATTGCCCCCTAAAGCACACCCTTCGTACTCCCCACCTCCCCCTCCCTCCCCACCACCCTACTGCACGCCATCCTACAAGCCTGAGCCAACGCCTTAAACGCACTCTCCGCCCTATGATGATCATTCGTCCCCCTAATAACATCCACATGCAACGTTACCCCCGCCGCCATCGCCCAGCTACTCAACCCATGATGAATCATCTGTGAATTCAATTGTCCAATCATTGGTCCATGGAACCCAAACTCTCCGACGAAGAAGGGGCGGGAAGATATGTCCAATACGACTCGGGAGAGGGCTTCGTCGAGGGGAGCGTACGCGTGGCCGAAGCGTGTTAGGCCGGCACGAGAGCCGAGGGCGGAGGTGAAGGCTGTGCCAAGGGCGAGGAATGTGTCTTCTGTTGTGTGGTGGTCATCGACTGTAGATCTGGTCAGTAAGGTAGGAACAATTGGAGGAACATGGGAGACGTGCTGGCTAGATCTCCTCTACACCGCACGCGTAGACTCCAGCCTGCATGTTTCGCCCATGCATGTAGCATGTGGTCTAGGAAGCCTACACCTGTCCATATCCAAATATGCTGCGAATTGGTTATCTGGGAGGCATGGTGGATTGAGGTTTGTGGAGGAATTGGCGTGTTTGGGGATGGGAGCTCGCCAGAGAAATGATCAGAATCGGGGAGGTGGTCAAGAGGTCCTCCGTCTAGAGAGAGGGAGACTTGGATTTTAGTTTCATTTGTTATGCGATTTATGAGGGCGGTGCGCTGGGGAGTGGAATCGGGCATCTTGTATATATTGAATGTTGGAAAATTAAAAGTTTTTTGTCAAGTCATTGGTTTCTCACTTGGCTCAATATTTTGGAAATAATGATCGTTTTGGACATTTGTGCAAGCAAATGATAAAACATCGCGGGCCTTAGCCACGCTTGCAGAGAAAGCAAGGTCTGTCTTTCATGAAGAAGTCGTCTCATTGATCGTCGCCCATCCCTTCAAATGTCTCATAAACCTTCCAATCATCCCTTCTCTATCACATTTTTCAGGGTATCACCGCGTGAAATCAATCAACCTCTCAGGTAGCTAGCCGTAGAAGGACTCCGTCAGATCCAATAAATCTGCACCCATCAAACCCCTTCAAAGTCCTCTCCACTTTCGTTTTCGTCGTACCCTTGTGTTTCCCCCCATTTGCATGCAGAGAATCTTCTTCCACCTCTTGAAATAGCTCCTTCACTCCCACCAGATAGTCTAATTCTCTATTCGGAGCGCTCCAAGTCCGTGTTTCGTTGACTTCGCGTTTCTCGTAGTCTGAATTTCCTCCCTTGTCCTCAGCTCCCTTTTCCCAGATGAAGCTACCTGGTAGGCACTTCAAATCCCAGCCTTCAGCCATGATCTGACGAGGACCATCGTCGACCGCTAAGTATCCACCCTTCTCCACCACCACCGTCATCTTGATCCAGTCCAGAGCCTGGATCTTCTTTAGTCGAACAGCCGAATCCCACTCCATGTCATGATCTTCATCATATCCGCCAAAGCTGTCCTCATCGCCGTTACGAAAACCTTCTGGAACGACGAAATTGATCTCCTTCATGGTTCTGTCCTGAGCCAATATGATGCAAAGTTTTTGGATCGCCAGCCGATCTAGATGTCCTTCTTTGGGTATTTTGACCATGTGCATCTTCGGGAAGTTCTTGGATCGGCCGTTGAGGTCCTTGCCGTCAGAGTCCTTGACTGGCCAACGCATGTAGATTGGTGCATGCACATCTACTCGTTGTATTCGTGCTCGAGCTTCAGGTCCTATGGTCAGGAAGAAGCGGAGCAAGCCCTGCCATCCGCTTCTGCCAGTGAATTTGAAGTGGTTGTCGCCCCAGAAGAACATGTGTGCTTCGTTGTAGACCTGGCGGCACGTGCCTAGGAGACCCGTGGCCATCTCTTTGCGGACATATTCTAGAGACTCTTGATGTCGAGTCTTGAGAGGGCTGGCTGGCTTGGTCTCTCCATCGGGCTTGGTCCATTTGTGTGGCCATAGGTCAAGAGGCTCATCTCGGACCAGAGCGTATCGGTATATCTTGTTTCTGATCTCGGGAGGGAAGCTTAGCAGTGGAGACTGGAGTTGGCTCCTGGGGCGACGGGGACGGCGTGGACGTTGGGACCGCGCCATGGTTGTCTTGCAAAAGGGCGTGGTACTGGAGGCTATATAAGATTAGCCGTAAGCTACCAGGGTATCCAGCGTGCTTCGGGCACCATACCAATGCTCAGTAAGCTTTTGCAGGCTTTTAAAGCCAGAAACATTGCCCGTCAACCTTCCATCTTTGACAACAGTGTATCTTGGACTTGTCGCATTGGGAAGCTACTGCTTTCGAAATCTTTCTCAGGGAAGCAAATGAAGGCAACGCACTAGTGAGCCCCGTGGTAGCTGTAGGTTAGTCAAGATAGCTTAAGTCGCCCACACTAGCTGCAATGGCGTTGCCTTGCTTTAACACATTAGAACATGATAGTTTGCAGGCAATGGAATCAAGAAATTCGGCTCTAAGTGAGCATGGAGTTGTTAAACGTTGAGCAGATTCGTGGGATTTCTCCGAGCTTCACCGCTTGGTTATGGGGAGCATAGCATGCATATCAGGCACATGATGGGAGGAATTGCTCGCAGGTCACTTCAACCTCATATGGTCGAACATAGAAGGCATACACGCTCGAGTAGGGGAAGGCTTTACGGTGTTCGGGTGCCTAAAGGATTCTACAGCAATCCATACTTGTCAGCCTCGTAGAAGGCTGCAGATGTCAGAAGCGCTAACCGCCCGGCCCGCATTTCGCTTGGCGTTCCATCACCACTTTCTTCGTTCCTGTCTACATGCCTTTCCATTCTACTTTTCGAAGCCATTGGGACCAGCAATGCCTCGGTACGGTCAGAGAACAACTGAGGAATCAAGTGCCGCTGGTTCGGAGGCCCTCAGAGGGGCTGTAGTAGGCGGTGCGAAGGTGAGAACCCATCTCAAACAGCATCCGCATTCCTCCGTGGCCCTTTATCTATCCTCCGCGCCTCCCCAGCATATTAAAATGCTGACAATGCCATTGTGACAGTGGGGACTCCTCTGTGGAGGGCTGGGTATCGCTGGATACTTCCTCTCGCCCATCTACAGAAGCTTGACTGTCCAATTCAAAGTGTGCGTCTGCTTCTCTCTTGCCTTTGGAACTGTCCCTCTGTGGTCTTCTCACCCTATCCGTATCCTCCGTAGCCCATCACCAGCTCTTTTATCCAGTTTCATCTGACACTCGGTTCTGTCCAGGTACATCCAGATGTCCGGCATGACCTTGGGCGCCTGGCTAGAAGCCGATCGACGACTTCGTGCTTATGAGTTCGCTGCCAGACGTGAGAGGAAGAGGATGAATGATGAGGCAGTATGGAGGCGATGGGAAGGTATGGTCGAGGAGGAAGAACGGAAAGAGGTTGGGAGGAAGCAAGAGAAGGGTTGAAGCGATTAGGAGTCCAAGACAATCACACTACCATAGCGGCGCTATGCCTTTCGATCCTGACCTCGCTGATCTGGACCAGGAAAGAGGATGGTCCACGTCTGAATAGACCTGGCGACTAAGGAGGTCGTGGAAACCCTTACAACGCTGCCAGCTAGCGAGGAATTGCGACCAATGTCAATGCATAGCATCAAAGGAACACAAATCGCCGTATCTACTTGCTGTTCTCAGTCACTATCGTGCTAGCCACCATCCACAACAAGGAGATGCCATTCGTTAGCTTTGAGGAAGAAGTCGATTTTGAACTGACGGCATCGTGCCCTCTACAATGAGCAGCTCAGCGAACATTGACAGATGGACATGGAGACTCATGGCAATACGAATGCTTGGAAGAGAATTTGTTTCATCAAAGCTGTGATCGGCTGTGTCCGGCTGTGTCTGTTTATATGATGAAGACTCCATTTCCAGAGACTGCTAGGGTCAGCACATCATGACTCCAGCATTTTGCAGCGCAGACCAGATCTGTTAAAAATGGTTCTTTGGACAAGATGGCGCTTATAATATGTACAACGAAAGTACCTCATAGGTAGGTAAAGTAAACACAAAGAATCGAAGAAGCCCTACCTCTTCACTGACCAAACCGAGTACATGCATGCAATGCGAGGAATCCTTTGCCCTCGACCACGCGCCTATGCTTGCTAAAGCTGTGCGCCCACAATTCTATCTTTGAACAATTCATCGCCCATCGCTCAGACCAATAGAGCACCTCGAGGGATATTACACTTCGTGCCGTTCAATGAGTTCGTAGCCGTTCGAACTTCCTCTCCGCCAAAGCGGTATTCGCTGCGCCCATGCAGTGCCGCTCGCCCCCCACGAATTCGAATTCGAATCCGCACACTTTCCGCCTTTTCTTCTCCTCTGCCCGAGTAGCAGCACCCGCCCATAAATCCACCATATACACAACCCCACAACCCCCGCAACCAGAAAACCCGACGCGGTAAGCAACATCCAATGCTTCCCCATCCAGAAAATAAGCTGCGCATCACTCCCATGCCAACTGCTCCCACCGTACCACCGGAAGAAAGCCCACGGCTGCTTGTTGTACTCATCCCCCATCAGCACCCTGACCCTGTGATCCTCCGTGCCATCCCACCTGCCACTGCTTCCAGGCGTTCCAAGGAACGAAGTAACCTCGCTACCGCGTCCGCGCTTGTATTCCTGCCAGATGACGGAGAGGAAGAGGGGGCCGGTCGAATACATGACTGTTATGTAGGGCAGCTTCCAATTGCGGTCGTAAGGGATTAAGGATTCGATTACGAGGGTGAAGAAAGGATGGTTGGCAATGGAGCCCATGGCGTCGTTGGAGATGCCGGTTGGGTCGGTGCGGCGTACCCAGGCAGGATAGGAGAGGAGGGGGTCGAGCCGGCGGTTGCAGCCCTGGAAGAAGCAAGCGTTAGCAATCTTCTCCAACTATCTCAAGGAATTTAAATGGGGTGAGTGGGAGAAAGGTAGGGGACGTACAGCGTCGAGGTCAATGTATATACCGCCAAAGCGGTTAAGAACAAAGTACCGAATTGCGTCTGCGCGTTGTATGGGCTGCGAGTAGTTGTCGAAAGTTCCGAGAAACCAGGGGTATTCAGTTGCTATGAGCTCGCGTGAACTTGCATCCGTCCAGAGCTAGAACCATGATTCAATTAGCCTCCTCCCATCCAAGGTTCCTCCAACGGTTTCTGCCAACCATCTTTGGCGTTTACCCACCTTGTACTCATAATCCTCATGCATATCGATACAGCTCTTCTGCGCCTCCCTCCACCTTTCCGGCACCGTGTCATTGGCATAAGTCTGGTGTATTATCTTGGGAATGAGTTGTTTGCGGTCATCGATCAGGGGAGAGTTCGGAGCGGGTATTTCTGCCGGGTGGATAGCGTCTGCGGAGCCGTCTTCGATGAGGAGGGTGAGGAGGGTGAAGACGGAACGGATTAAAAAGATGATTATTAAGAGGTTTATTAAAAGGAAGATTGTGAGGCCGCGACGCATGATTGTGGTTGTAGGAGGAGGAAGGTGATGGTGGTGGTGGTTTGTACAGTCGGAGCGGTAGCGATGCGGAGGCTCTGTTGAGGAGGAAATGCAGAGGCCGTCGTAGAGGTGTTATTAGAGAAATTCGAGGTGGTTTGAGGGTGTTGACACGTTTGTCGCAGCTGGCCGCGTGCACTCGCCCGTAGGCTGCATCAAGGGTTCCCGTTCCAATTCTGAAATGAAAGGCAGATCCTGTTAAGACCCAGAATGTCGATTTTCTAAAAAGACAATGGAACTGTCTATGGCAAGAATTGAATGAGTATGATAGGGAAGGACAGACAAGAGTTTTGGTGTTTCAACAAAAAGATTCAGTAAAGAAGAAAAGCGTACGAGTTCGAGGTCAAGAAAGTGTCCTCGGTTGCGTGGACAATTAGTTTCATTTGCGAGATTTAAAACGGCTTGGTTTTAGGTTCCGATTCGCTCCCCTGGCATTGTTTAGGCCGCAAATAGTATAGAGCTGCGAGTCTTTCCCGCCAGAATAGCTCCCCTGAAAAGCTTCTCTCCTAGGGGGAACACAGCCCCAGACCTTTCTTTTCTGCCCATCAAAGCCACGCCCCATCCCCGATCCTTTTAGCCCTGAAAGACCCTTTTTCGCGAGGTGTGCTCGGTCGTCGGTAAGGTATCTTTGAGGGGTCATGAGCCCCAGGATTTTGGGATTTTGGATCTTGACGGTAGATCATCTGCGACATCTCTTGCGATCCATGAGGACGTGTACTACGTACCATGTGTACTTTGTTACTACTTTTGTGCGAGTTTCGCACAGCCATATCATCTGCACGGACTTCTATCTATACACGTAATCCTTCTAATCATCCTAATCATTCGCAGCGAATGCCGCTCGAGAACAGCGATCTACGCGTGTCTTACGGCTGCGCCCATCTGCACACGCCAGTCGCAATCATGCATAAGAAACCCGCCGATCTATGCACCAATATCCAAACGCCGTTGCCGTCATTCTCATCAAGTCATCGAGACTTCTTTTTCTCTAAAAAACAAAACGCTATCATCCTACATATGCTAATGCTAATGCTAATGCTTGCCCATCACTAATGCATCTCCCTCTGATTCGTAGGCGTTGTCCTCGGCGCTGACTTCCTTCTCCTCAACGTCATACTCCTTCTCTTGCGTGTCTTTGTCCCCCACAACCAGCTGACGATTCACCTCAGCAGTCGGCGTTTTGTCGTCAATATTATAACCCCGTATAGCAGTTGCCAGGCTCTCACTGGTCTCAGGCCTGTCAATATCAAGCAACGGCTGACCGTCGGGAGCCAGCCCGTGTGCCAGGTTGTAGTTCCTGTCCAGATACCCGTTTAACCTCGCAACTTCTCGGTCCCAATTCTGCGATAGACTTCCCATTGCGGCCTGAAAATCTGTGTCCGTATAACTGTTCTTTGGCGAATGATTCTCGTGATTGTTACGAGGCGAAAAGACTTTTCGGCTCCCAATAGTCCTGCCAAGGGTCCGGCCCAGTGTTCGGTTGACCGTTGCTTTGGTGGAAGATGACATTCTTGTCACAGGCGATGGTACAGGGTTTTCTCGAATATTGTCAATTTCCCGGTCCACTTTCTTTTGCGTCCAAGCTCGGTCGAACTCCATCGATGATAGATACAGTACTGTAGTATTGCGTTCGAGACCGTTGACGAGTACGGTGAATGCTTGGAGGTTGATCTCGTTATTTTCGCAGTGGATTTCTCGCAGAGTGGTATTCTCTTCAAGAACGGAGGCCAGCGTGCTCGCTCCCTGTAGCCCCAGCTTTTGATGCTCCACGCGCAAGACTTGGAGAGTCCTATTTCGCTTTAAACCTGCCAACGCATGGTTGAGGCCATTTCCATACTGAGCTGCCTCGATATGCGTGTGTTCGCCTGAAATGTCAATCTCTTCAATCGTGCGATTCTCAGTGAATAGCCGATTCAATATCTTACAGGTGTCATCGCCCGC
Organism: Lepraria neglecta; assembly: GCA_033220425.1. NCBI lineage: Eukaryota > Fungi > Ascomycota > Lecanoromycetes > Lecanorales > Stereocaulaceae > Lepraria > Lepraria neglecta. The sequence goes on along the minus strand of CM065651.1, from coordinate 1,369,115 downwards.
GTCTATCGGAAGGGAAAGCTTGGAGATGTCGAGGGACTTTGTGGTAGTATTCTTAGAGAAAGCTTCTATTAGCTTTTGAAAGTTTTTCTCATTCTTATACTCCATCATCTGCATTGTGAGGCGCACCGGACTGCAAGAACGCTCTATGGCATCAACAAGAGCCTCATGATGCTGTTCAAGACGGTTCTCGCTGAGGTCGAGGTGCATTTTCCTAGCTCTTCCAGGTTTCTGACTGATTGCGTTCAGCAGGAAAGAGGCTTCAGTGCTGGTAAGTCGGCATTGATCGAGCAGCAAAATTCTGAGGTGTTCCGACTTGTCATCCATGAGATACATCATCAGTGCTTCCACACTCTGTTCGTTCAACGCGGTTCTGCTGAGCCGAAGGTCCACCAACTTCCATTTCGTCAACATATTAGCAGGGATCAGGGGCTCTGGACTTGAGATCCGATTAATATGAGACAGATTGACTTTGCGAATGAACTCCATGTGTCCGAGCTGGTTTTCGATCTCTTTGGGCTCCTGCCGAGCCAAGTTCCCCGATAGGTTGATTGACTCCATGGTCGCCTCTTGATGGAACATCGCTTGAAGTATTGTATGCATACTTCGATCCACTAAACCGCAATACCCAACATCCAATGCACGGAAGTGGCAAGACTTGTCGATGGCAGCCGAGAAGATGTAATCAATGTCGACGTCTGTGAGAACAATCCCGTTGAGTATAATCCAGTCGATATTAGTCCATTGCTTGGCACATAGGGGGAACAACGCTTCACAAATGCCGCAGCCTGGATCTTGGGCGGTTTCATCTTGTTGCTGAAATCTCCTAGTAAGGCAGTAGGAGACATCCAGTCGCCGAAGACGTCTGCACTTTACTGCTAAAGCTCGTATCTCCTGAACTAGCAGAGTGGCGTTCTCTTCGTCAGGGATATTCATGGGTATTCCAGATTTGGTCGTCAAAGGTACGTGGTCAGTGCCGTAGTGATCACGTAAGTTATGTAGAACGTCTAGGCTGACGTTTCGGAAAGAAAGGGTAGAGAAAGACTCATTGTACCTCAGCGATCGCATGATAGCCAGAAGCTCAAGCGCTGAGTATCTAGTCCGGCCATTGTCCGCTGGTTGGAGGAGCTCGAATACCGGTGCATCATCACAGTCGTCGTGCACTGTATACTGTATATTCGAGGGATCAACATTATAAGCCGCACAGTAGGCCGTGAGTGTGCGGTCGTAGCCTGCAATGGGGTCTTCGGGTGGTTCTATTGTCCAGACGCCATTCTCCACGGCTGACGTCACCTCCCAAGTCATCGACGACTCCCCCCAAAGAGGTTTCAAGAAATCAATTCCATTGCGTATAGTCAAGGCTATGTCACTGACAAGAGACGAAGCCAGATACAGTGTCGTACTTTGGCGGAAAGGTACGCGACATGTAATCGAGAAGGCGTCATCGGTCTCATGCATTTTGAGATTTGTGACGGCTAAGATTCCATTGGAAACGGCGTTCATGTCCGAGAGTGAGGTGTTCGATGCGTTCCTTGAGGATCTGGGAAATGGGACTAAGTGCATCTTGTGGATACCGAAAGCTAGGATGCAAATTGTCGAGTGCACTTTGGTCAAGTCCTCTGAGGAAGATCTTATTGCAGATTTGCTGCTCCTTTTAATCACTTTGAACAGGTGAAATGAATTTGGATGATAGTCATGCTCTCGTTCTAGTACCCGCGCCGTGTGTTGGATTAGGTTCTGCGAAAATGGTTGTGGATCATTAAGCCGAGCTTTGATCACCGCACCTCGGATAGATGATGTCCAGACATTGTACTCTAGAGGATCATATAGCTGGAGTGTAATAGCGCCCACATAATTCGTCTCCTCATCCATATGATTGATCTCTATGCTGAAGTATGGTTTACCATCATCCAAGCGGCACACGGAAATGATATCGTGAAGCTGTATTGCGTGATGGCTCTCCCCAGACGAGGCCGTGTGGAGCTCGTTGAGGGAGCCGCTTGAACTAATCCGAGAGTGTCTCATGCCACTTGATCTCCCAAGGGATGATGGTATGCTTGGGAAGACTTCGAACGCCCGCTCCTGGCTCTTGAACCGCACCAAGTGTGTGTCTGTGAGCACAAAGTACTGGTTTTTCTTTTTGAACAACCCCCCTGACGTTTGTATCTCGCCATGTTCCAAGATCGAACCTCCATAGTTTAGAGCGGCAGCAGAACCTGTAGAGTGTACTGAATCTTGCTTTGAGGTAGTGCGTGCGAGCGGGTTGTCTTCTTCCTGCGATGAATAGAGGGAATTTCGAAAGGAGCCGAAGATGCTTGATGGTCGACCTGGCTTCTGTTTCTGCAGGCTTCGTGGTCTTGACTTTGGTAGGAGGCCTCTTAGACTGCTCTGTGAATCAGTCCTCTTGATTGGCGTCAGGGGACTTGCGGGACTTGAGGGTGGCATGTCGGAGCTGGTGGGAGAGCTTGTAGGACTGGAGGAGAAGAGGGTCGTGGGCCGCCGTTTCTTAAGCAGCCCACCAGCTGGGGCACTGTCTGGGGGTTCATTGATGGGAGTCAATGCGGAGATCTCAGGCCGGAAGATTGTCAAGGATTTTCTTCTGCGCCTATCCGACATTTTGGCCAATATGCACTCGCGTTCATTGTTTGCCGACTGCCCAAATAAGGATCTGCAAAGTAAATCTGAGGGCACAGGGGACTTTCAAGTAGAAGTAGAATACGGATTGAAATGAAAACTTACACCAGAGTAACAATTGCACTTGGGCTACTCGGAAAATACCTCCGTATCTAATGCAGCATGACGCGGAATATGAGTCTGAAGCTGGGGGCATCTACTGAACTTGCGTAACTACTTCAGCCTTTAGCGGCGCCTCGGCCATATCGGAGAACCACGGACAAAGGCGGCCAAATCCGAGACAAGTTTCTGTCCCTAACAGTCTCTGTTACCAGGCTTTTTCTTATTGTGCTTGCTCTTATGCAAGTCATTTTTCTTCAAAGATAATGCAACTCGAATATGCCAGATACTAGCGTTAACCTAGGTGTAGAAAGTCACGATCAGACGTCAACAAACTTCACCTTGGAGCACTTTGAACTACGAGATAGAAATGCACTAATGGTCGAGCTTTGGAAATGCTTGTCCAGCCAGGGCCATAGAAATATTTGCAGATTGGGTATCTATGCATCCTCAGATAACGCCTAGATGTCCCTATTCCCAAACATGCATGTTTTTGATGATACAGCCCTCCTCTTCTCTTTCAATCACCTTTCCAACAACACAAACAACTTCCCCCGCACCCTTCAGCTTGTCCATTGCATCTTGCGCATGCTCTTGGCTGACGACCAGTACCATGCCCAAACCTGTGTTCCATACTCTTGCAAACTCCAGATTATCTATGGAGCCTTGATTCTTCAGCCAGCGCAGCACTTTCGGCACTAGCCATGCTGTCGCATCCATCTCGGCGGCTAAATGCTTCGGCAGCATGCGTGGCACATTCTCGATCAAGCCTCCACCAGTGATATGTGCCATACCCTTGACTAGGTCTTTCCTGACGACTTGCAGTAAAGGTTTGACGTAGATTCGAGTAGGCGTTAGCAAGCTTTGGCCTACACTTTCATTGTCCTCGCTCCATGGAGCACGGTCATGGAATGTTATTCCAGTTCTTTCTAGGATTTTTCGTATCAGACTGAACCCGTTGGAATGGCAGCCGTCGCTAGCAAGGCCCAGTAAGACATCTCCAGCTCGCATGGCACCCTTGTCAGGCAATGCAGTCCTGTCCCGTGGAATAGCTCCGGTTGTTGCTCCCACGATGTCATATTCATCGTCGGTGGCGAAAAGCCCTGGCATTTCAGCTGTCTCGCCACCTACCAAAGCGCAATTTGCTTCTCTGCAACCGGCGCAAAGTCCCTTGATCACTTGTTCTGCAACGTCAACATCCAATTTGCTGCAGGTGTAGGTATCCGCAAAGAAAAGTGGCTCGGCTCCTTGCACAATTAAGTCATTGACATTCATTGCGCAAAGATCAATCCCGATGGTGTCGTGTTTTCCGATAGCTTGAGCAATCTTCAGCTTCGTGCCTACGCCGTCTGTTCCAGTAACGAGGTTGGGTGTGGTCTTGTATCCTGCCTCATACAGATCGAAGACACCACCGAAGCCACCAATTTCAGCTGAAGCGCCAGGACGGGCTGTAGAAGCCACGAGAGGTGTGATCCGTTTGACGAGACTGTTACCTGCGGAGATGGAGACGCCAGCTGATTCGTAAGTAAGACCGGCGCCATTGGCACGCTTTGTGGATTTGGACTCAGGCCTCAGGCTGCGTTTACCAATGTCTCGGCGGAAGTGCATATTAGCAAAACTGATGGTAGATATCCCTTTGTACGCCTGAGATATGGCAGCCTCGAGTGTGTTACCGGTCGATGTTGCGGCAATCACCCGGCCTCCGGAGGTTGTTAGAACTTTCGAAGAGCCGAAATTGTGTGAAGAGCGAAGGTGAACATCATGTGTATGCAGCGGTTGCAAGGGTTTCTGACCGTGGTTTTGTAGCGGTGGCACGGCGGCTTGCCCATCGTTATGTAAAGGTTGCAATGCTGGTTTCCCATCTGTCTGCGTTTTTGTAGGGGTAGGTCCCTTCGTGCCTGCATGGAAGATGTGGGTATCAGCCGGTGGAGCGGTCAAATTTATGGTATCGCCCCGAACACATGGGCCAGGATAGCCCCCAGCTGCAGCCACTACTGTGGCAGAAAACAGGGAATAGGCCCCGAAATTTGTGGCATCAAGCCATCCTTCGGTGCATGCAACCATCACTTCCGCGAGGTCACCATCCATAAGAGGCAGCAGTGTTTGGGTTTCTGGATCACCAAAACGGACCTAATGTCTGGTCAGCACCCGTTACAATGGCGAAACAACATGGCTAAGAGCCCCCTCATACATTGTATTCCAAGGTTTTTGGCCCATCCTTTGTGACCATAAAACCGGTAAACAGCAAACCCACGAATGGGTACCTTTCTTTCCTCATACCATCGATTGTGGGCTGCAGGACTGTTCGGTGAATTTCCTCGATCAGTTGCGGAGTTGCAACTCTGGTTGGAGCATAAGCGCCCATTCCACCGGTATTTGGCCCTTTATCATCGTCATACACCTGTTTATGATCCTGTGCAGGTGGTAACGACTTGATCGTATGGCCGTCCGAAAAGGTCAAAAAGCTCAACTCTTCCCCTTCGAGATACTCCTCAATGACCACCTCATCCCCTGCTGAGCCGAATTCTTTGGTCACTATTATCTCTTTCAATGCCTCATGAGCCTCCTCTTTTGAAGATGGTAGAATCACACCTTTTCCGGCTGCCAACCCCGAGGCTTTCAGAACCACATTGTAAGGGACACTGTCCAGGTGTTGTCTTGCTTTTTCATAGTCGTTGAAGTTTTGGTACTTCGCGGTTGGGATATTGTGACGTGCCATGAAGTCCTTAGCAAAGGTTTTTGACCCTTCCATTTGCGCAGCAGGTTTTGTAGGTCCGAAGCAGCGTATGCCAGCTGGATATAATCAGCATGGGTATGGCAAGTTGTAAGCTTCCATACCTGCACGAAAAAAGCTCCCAATTCCTGCCACCAGGGGAACTTCGGGACCTGGCACAACCAAATTGATGGCATGCTCCCTGGCAAACGCCAGAAGGGCTGGGAAATCATCCATTGAGATATTGTTGACGTTCTCGACCTTGGGTACTAATGCTGTTCCTCCGTTGCCGGGCACCGTATAAATCACATCAACCAAGGGTGATTGCCCAAGCTTCCAGGCCAAAGCATGCTCCCTGCCCCCACTACCCACGAGTAATATGCGGAGCTGTTCCCCCTCCATCGAGCTGAATTGACGTCGCAGTCGCCAATGGCTTGTAAGAATCGAAAGACTGAGATCCTTAACGGAACGTAGAAAAGTTTGCTGAGGACGCTGGCAGGTCGATTGCGGGCAAAAGCCAAAGAAAAGAAGAGAAAATTTCTCGCGCCTTTGGACTTTTCTTTGGTGGGGCATAGTTGGTCACGTTACACCGCGCTTGCTACGCGTCAGGCGCTAGAGGAAGCTAATTCAACCAGACAGCCTCGTGAGCCTCGCTGAAGTCTCACAAAACCCTGGGCCATTTCCAATCCCAACTGGTAGCACGTTCGGACTATAACCGAGACCATGGATGCTTTCGAGGGTGTTCATGTTGAGGTGATATCAGGCGGCAAGGCGTTAGACCTCTACAACGATCCGGATGAGGAGCCCGGTCATGACCCAAGGGTCCGCCGGCGATACATTGAAGCAGTCACTGGTGCCACCTTTCAGGTAAAAGTCAGCATAACTGAAAACTTCCTGCTGCTTTCTCTGGGACCAAATGATGCTGTTCGAGCCACCATAACATACGATGGCCAGGTTCCCGGCTGGTATAGTGACATGCCAATGACAAATCTGTCAGCAGCAAGGGCCACCGGGGGGTCAGTAGCCTACACGTTCTCACTTATTACAACTTGGTGCAATAACACTCAGCAATGGAAGAAAGGGGAAACCACTTTTGGTACATTGGTGATGAGTAACTACCTCCAGTGAGCCTCCTTAGCAGGAAAACTTTCTGACTATCCGCTTAGCAGATACCTTGGTTGCCTCTGCCTCTGTACCTGAGGTGCGAGACCTTGGGAGGATCAAACTCCAAGTCCAACGCGTCCATCGTACAAAGCACGATATACCTGTTCCCGCGTCCAAACAATCATCGAAGGTGATCACGGAGGTTTCTGAGAAGTTATTAAAAGGCAAGGCGATAGCAAACACGGTTTGGTGGGGCACAACACATGTTCACTTCGACAGAAAACTAATGTTGTGAAATCAGTACATCCAACGAAACAGCTTCGAAGGGGCCGCCGCCTTCGCAGTACCATACAAAACCGTTGAATGGAGACGACGGTCAGCCGCTCATATACAACGTCTTTTACCGATCTAAACGTGAGCACCTATTCCGACTCATTGGCATTACCTAAATAAGCTGGTGGCCACCCAGATACCCTGCAGATGCTCGGCTGTATCCCACGAACACCATCACCAGAGGCAGAGATAATCCCAAACAATACCAAAATCACTGCACGCGAGCAGGAACGACAGGCGCTGCGAGTTGGTGTCCTACCTTCCGAGCGCTCTACACCACACTCTGCTGACACTGATTTAGGCTCAACTTGACTACCTAGAGCATGCCGATAACATCAAGGCTGCAAACCCAAACGTCAAAATCAAGCGAGAGCGTGAAGAGGCCGAAAACGCAGCCTCTCGCAAAAGACCCCGCAACCCTGGACCTGTGACTATAGATCTTACTGGTGACGATTAGGATCATTTCCATACGGTGGATTAGGACAGTTCGCCTCCCTTATCCGGTTTTTCTTTTATGGAGGAATCCATGCCATACATAGCATCACACAATTGGGCAATTTTTTTTAGCTTTGGAGCAATCTTAGGTACCCCGGACTTGCATAATATTTAGCTGCAAATATTTGTCCCGCAACTCACCGACTCGCATTTTGGGCGCTTTTCAGATACTTGCTCCAACAATTTCGTCGGCTTCGCGGCTCACTGACTTACTCTTTCGACGATAACCTGGCAATTGCTCCCTCAGGTTCATCAGTGCCTGAACTCCCTGACTGCCCTTCGTATACTCTCCGGGCTCTTACTGGCTCATCTTCGTCATATTTGCAACTACTGGCCGGCTTTTTCGACACACTACTGGCTCTCGCTCCTGCAGCTTGCTCAACACCACTACTCACTGAATAGCACTTACGACACTCTTCACGCTTCCGGCTTTTGTTCCATGCGCATTTTCGGCGTCTCGCCAAATGAATTTTCCAGCATTCACCGCACCCGTTCCCCCACAAGGTCTTGACTGGTGTAGCTGATGCTGAAAATATCCGATCCTTGCTGACTTACAATTGCAGTCGTAGTGTGATCAGGAGGTGCAGCGCATGAAATACTTGTGATTGTCCTTGTAATTTGGCCCTAAGCCGGCCGAGGCCGTTGTGAGCCCTGAGACAGCCTAGTCTCCTCGCTTTTGTTGCTTAGAAGACTGTATCTAGGCCGGTAGCTAAGGTGGCTGTGCCCCCAGAGCAACTCCAAAGCTGAACCTTTCAAGGCTACGCTTGCGCTGTTACAACGGCCATACACCAGAATCTACTATCATTCCAGAGCAATCGTTACATATATGGGAATGTCTGGTGCGGCGCCTTTGACATACTATTCCAGGACAAGTTGGCAGTCCAATATCATTTCCACAGAGAGCGACTGCATAGCCCTCAAGCACAATGATTTTGATCTCCTTCTTCGGCCTATTACAATACTGCAAGGTCGACCTCTCGTCAATAAAATGGCAGCCTGCTCTTGAAAATCTCGGTGCAGGAGGTTCCGCAAATGTGTCTCTAGCGCTCATCAACGTCCAGACGAGCTTTGCGTTCAAGAGACGGATATCCCGGGGAAGGGACATTGAGGAATCCATCAGCAGGGTGGCAATGGAAGGAGTTTCAGGAATCGCTTGTATTGTATAGCCAGGTCCTAGAAATGCATACATAACTTCCTTTAAGGTCGTCACTTATTAATCGACTCTAGCAGTCGAGCTTTCGCGGCTTCTACGTCTTCATCCCCATTGACGGAACCCTGCGTACGCCACTGGATGAATTCTCGAGAGAGAATATCGCCGTGGCCCGACTCCTCGTTCTTGAAGATTTCTATCACAGGCGACCTCTCCCTTCGCCTGATGCGCCAGACACCCTCTCCGGTGATTGTTTGCTTCAACCCTAATGCAAGATTAGCCGATGCTCGCATCACGTCTTATGTAATACCTTACAATCCAAGAAGCTGGCAGTGAAGTTAATGCAAAGGTTGCCATCCCATGTGCCTCTGCCCTGCTTCTTCACCATCGTCGGAATATTCTTCGTCTCCAATTCTTCAAGTCTCTGCAAGATGCCATTCTTGTTCCGGAAGCCTACTATAATCTTCGGTACTCCTAACAAGAATGATTGTATCCAGAATTTCAGGAGCTTACGCTCAAATTTGAGCATGTCTTTGTCGTTTTCTATCTCCGCCGAAGTCTTCAATTCGACCCAGTTGATGGAATCGTCTTTGTTATCGGGCTTGGAGTCCCATACTAAGCAATTCATAAGGCACATTCCGAGTGGTTGTGTGGTTCACCTCACTTACAAGCATCGACTTCACCTCCGAGGACCATCTTTGCTTTGCCGATTCCCGTTTTGACAACAGAGCAATACTGAGCATAGTTGTTCACTACCACATCTTCACGGCCTTCGATGAACTCTCGCGATGTCGGATCCCACTGGTCGGTTATGAGGGATAGAGTCTCAAATTTGTATCCTGCGCTCTGTTAAGTTGGGCCTATTCCAGACTTATGGCACGACCTACCCCAGTATGCCATGAGGTCTTGTGAAGGAGCTCCAGGCCGAGAAGGTTGATTGTGCTGCGCTTTCTTGGACTCTAATCTGTGTTCATGGTTTTCCTCGATGAAGCTGAGAAAGTTGGCATCTTTAATGATAGGGAGATCTACCTTGGGCAACTTACATGCTGTCCTTCGCCACGCCATGAAGTCAGCCATGATGTCAAACTCAAGCTGCAGCTGCTTGGGGATGGCCTACTTGGAATCTTGTTGCATTCATCTCAAAGCTACACAATATTAGATCAATTATGGCAATATTGACAGGTGCCATACCCGTTCATATTGTCAAATGGAGTTGCCATTATCTGTAAGGCTTAGCCAAATAAAAGAAGAAGAAGAAAGAAGACGAAAACCTTTGTCATCATACCCCGCCAGGTAACGATGTCGGCTGTACATTTCGTACTAGTACGCCGTTCAAGGTCGATAATGGTCTTCAAAAGACTATCGAGGTGATCATCCGCCGTATCATCAAGCTGTTGGAACGTATCGAAGCCTTTCGACAGATCTGCCCCAAGCTTGGGTGGATAGTAATAGCACATTGACCGCTCGTCCAGATGGAATTGGTGATTGTCATCGTAGGAAAAGTACGCAACCTCCTGAGACAACATAAATCACTGGGCTCAGTTGACGGGATTTATGAATCTTACTTTTGGCCTTCGAATCGCTGCGCTGGAACCAGCGAATCTCCTCACAGGTAGGATCGCAAAGTTATTCATGATGATGGAAGCTGATCGTCTCAATCGCGTTGCCGTTGCATTACATGTTCTTCGGAGCAACACCACAGCAGAATGCCAGATTTATAAGAATCAATGGTGGAATTCAAGCAAACGAAGACTGATTTACAATAGAAACAGCTGATCCGTTAAGGTACGAGCAATCAACATGCATGGCGCCAAACGCGCTTGCCCCACACCAAGACCCTGATCGATGTTTATCGTCCTTTCCTCAACTCGAGGGTTCCCAGCTCCACCACGCTCCCATCCAAGCCGTTTTCGATTCAACATGACCTCCAACCCAGCAGCTTCGCGTGCCACAGCAAGCAGCACTGCCAACGTCCGCCGAAATCTTTTCCATCACCAATTGAGTAGACGGCCAACAAGCTCCTCTACCTCCACGACAGCTACCCCATTACAAGAGTCCCTACATGATGATAGCTCCGACATTGTTGTCAAGGATCGAAATGGCGAATACGATATCCAGGTTCCACTACTACCGCCTTTAGATGAGGAGCAAGCACAGGAGGAGGAAGTGGCTAGTGAGAAAGAGAAACTCGATGCTAGGCTTTTGGAGATGTATAAGGATAGGAGTCTGCAGCCTGGTGAACCAGCAGGTCAGTCTGCAATACTTGGCTTGCTTGTAACTTTTCAAGGCTAATGTGAGTAATATCAGAACTCCTGACAGCAGTACAAGCAAGCCTTAGACGCAAGGTTGCTTCCCTAGATGACGACAATTGGATGTTCGAAGCAGAACAGCAAACGCATGGTAGTTGAGAACCTTTGGCAAGGAAAATTGAACATGTGAACTATTCTAACACGGCATTCCTCATTATTGTATACACCCAAGGTAACTGGCCAACGGTCTGGTCTATTCACGTCCACCAAAATCAATCGAGCCCCTCAGCCGGCGGCACTGGCGCGTCGACCTTCTTCGGCTTGGGCTTGGGGCTTCCTCCACCAAAACCCATCATTGAGCCCATCATGTCGAACAGCGGATTCCCCTGCCTCGGTATCCGAATGCCGAAATACGTCTCCCCAATCTGAGCCAGCGCATCATCCCAAGTTCCCACCTCCTTAACATACGGCGCATAATGCTTCGCCAACTGCTTATACAGATCCGAGCTCCCTCTCTGTACGGCCAACAGAAGCAGCCCAAGAAAGTTTAGAAGTGGAAGAGAAGGGTACACACGCATATCTGAACTCGTGCTACTGACTTCCTGCACGCTGAGAGACTTGTTCGAGGAGCTGAGGCGGGATGTGAAGATAAGATACGCCTTGTTGGCTGAGCGAAGGTTATGTGTTAGGAGGTAGGGGAAGACGGCTCTGGCGGCGTAGAGGGCAGCGGTGTGTGAATCATCTTGCATGTACCAGTCGTATTCGACTTTGGCGAGTTGTTCGGCGGAGTCTTTGGTGCCGAGGGCGAGATGGCGCTCTGCGTCGTATACTTCGCCTTCTGCAGGAAGATTATAAAGCTTAGCAAATGGAAAGATTGGTGAATACATGGACTGTTGGATACGTACCTTCTGCAAACAGCGTCCCCGCAACATGATGCAACTCCGGGTCCCCATTCGGATACTCCCCCGCCCTCGCACTCCATGCAATCATCTCGTTCACAAATCTCTTCTTCGTAGGTTCATCTTTTGGAAATGCTCTCAGCACATCCAATAATTTCCCTGCATGGCAGACCCACGTATTAGCCCAGCTCCCCAGGAAAACCCAACCTAAGAATCCAAGTAGCAATCCCCTACGCACCTTTCTCCCCACTCCCGCACCCCTTCTCACTCTTCCCCAGTACCTCCACAAGAAAACATCCCAAATCGCCCCCACTGCCACCTTGCCCTGCTTTTAAGAGTGCTGAGGCGCCGCTGTAGAGGATATCGATTGCGGCGTCCCAGTCTAAGGACTTTACGTAGCGGGCTGTGATGGTGCGGATTTGTTGATGCGTTTCGTAGTAATTGCCTTCTGAGATTCTGTGTGAGAGCGGAGGTTGGTTAGTGAGGATTATGCTGGGTGGGATGTGTGGAGTAGGATGTGTATGGTGGAAGGTGGGCATGGAGATGGTGATGGGTGGAGTGGGGAGGAGGGAGGGGCAGGAAGTGGTTACTTTTCTTGCTGTCGCGCTATTGTCTTTTGGATTTTGGAAGTCTTTGAGGCCATATTGTGGACTGATTCGTTAAGGGTTCTGCTCTTTGTTGGTTGCAGGACCGTTCGAGTCGTGGCTGGTTGGGCGTTGCCTTGGCATTGGAGCAAAAGGCTCCATATCTTCACTTTCGGATTTTTACTAAGATTACAACAATTTGGATTTCTGGCCTTTTGATAGTTATATTCAATATATATTTACAACTTGTGTTGGCCAAGTCCCTGCCAATGCTCATGATGCAGAAGTAACGCCTTTCAATGCCGCTCTTTACCAATTCATGCTTCGTAAAAGTTCTTTTGTCTTGACAGTTCATGCACAAGCAAACGCAGCCGCAACACCAGCAGCCAATGCGAGACCTCCATATGATACCTGTTTTGGAACTGCACCACTGGTACTCGTACCGGTTGCGAATGGTGATCCACCCGTGCCAGAAACAGCTCCAATCCTAGCACCTCCAGTTTGAGACACAGCCGCCTGAACAGCACCAGAAACCGGCGTGGTATCTGGAACGCTGGCAGTGCCAGTCCCGATTTCCGATACGTTGGAGCCGGTGGCGTTGAAGTCTGTCTGCGCGAGAGAGATCTCGTTATTTGCTAGGTCGTAGACCACGTATGCGGATCGAAGGAATGTGTCGCCCAAGACAGCGGTCGATCCTTCGGCGGGAGCAATGCCGAAGATACATTGCGATCCATCGTTGCCTCCATTTTGACCACTGTTTTGGTTATTCGGGTTCTCTGTACCGCCGGTACTTGAAGGATCATTCGTGGTGGATCCTGCATTGGGGTTGATGACAAGCTCATTGATTGGGATCGAGATAGTGGGCGAAGTGAAGGTGAAGTCCAGCGTAATGTTCTCATTGGCAAGACTACAGCTGCACACGCCAGCTCCCTGTGATTGGTCGTATTCGACCTTTAATGCAGAATATATGGCGCTAGTCAGGTCGTTTGGCAGATAGGCCAAGCTGCTTCCGCTGTCCAGAACGACGGCGGTAGGAAGATCGGTCGTCGTACTCTGGTTGTTTCCATTGTTCACAAGGTCCACGCCCGTCAAGGTGATGATGAACTCGGCGTATTGGTCGAATTCTTTCTGGATCGGAACAGTTTGGAGTTGGCCGGTGTACTTTGCGGTATCCACGCCGCCGAAGAGGATCGATCCAGTACTTGCGTCGAGATCATTCAACCACAGGGAGTACGCGTTGGACTGAATCAGACCAGCGTTCGCCATGGCTTGAGGGAGATTTGCGTAGCTCTTCAATCTAGCCGTATTGACCTGTGCTTCATTCGCAGTGTACCCGATACCCAAAATGCTTTGTGGTGTTGTGGAGTCGTAGCCAATCCCGAATTGTAGACCCGTTATGGACTGGCCACCAATGCTGACCGTATCCGTGACATAATCGCCCGCCGCTCCAGAGCCATCAACATACGAGACGCTGAAATCACTATTGACGAATTTGTAGGTGCTTGAAGAGTTGGCATCATAAGTTCCTGCGCTCGAACATGGGTCTCCTTGGTACGTGCATATCTCTGAAGACGCCACATTTGCCCACAGATCACTGCTTCCGGTATCGATATGTAACGATAGGTCTTGAGCGGGCGTTCCTATGCTGACGTTGGCATAGTAGAGTGTTGCCTCGTTGGTTAGGGTCTCTGTGACTGTCTTCGATTGCCTTCGGCGCAGAGCATCTCTCTTCACTGGATTCTCGACGGCCCTTCTCGTAATGTCAAGACCCACAACATTGGGTGATTCTCGCTCGGTAAGTTGGATGGCGGCTGAGCTCGAGGCCAGAAGTCCTGCTGCCAGAGCAGCGGCCGCAATGCCCTTCATGCTGTATAATATTATGCCTGTTCCTGTTGGAAATTGCTGGAGCGCTTTTTGTGAGCAGCGCAAATAGAAAATCAGGAGATTTGCTCTGCTGAATGTCACAGCCTTGTCTATTTGTGATGCAAGGAAATAAAGAGACTGTCTGAGGTGTTGTTGTGAGGTGAACCGTGTGAAGAGAAGTGACAGGAAGGAAAGAAATTGATGAAAAGAGAGCTGACGCGGCGAACGAGAATGGAACTAAAACATCCGAGAGGAACGGAAGGCTATGACACTATTGCATTGTCTGCAGGATTAGTTGATATTCTGAGAGGGGAGGGGGAAGCCCGGGCTGTGCAATAGAGTGAGGTGAGGAAAGGATCTGTGGCGAATGGCCAGAGGAGTGCGTCACAGCGTGCGTAATCCTCCAAAATCTTCAGCATCCCTCTTACCGTTTTGAGGACTAGAAGACTCCAGAACACCGGGAGCCAATGCAGTCCAATGAAGAGCCTGCTTGTCAGCGAACCCGAATTTGCATCCATCATGTGATACGAGTCGTAAAGTCACAAGCCCAATGACGCTGAGAGAGTGAAACGATGGACAAAAGGTTCTGATCGAGTGGCGGGATCTTGATCGACGACTAGCAGCTGGCCGCGGCCCCTTACATCTGTGGCTGAGCACCAACTCTTTCAGGCCTGATTGTTGTCCGTACTATTCTGGTACGAGTAGGAAGGGATTATTGACACTCCAAAGGGCGGTGTATCCTCAACCAGCAACATCTGTATATAGCATCGGATGTGTGGCAGATATCCTATCTGTTGGATATCTACTTCGTACCAGGCATCAGAGGATTGAGATGGTTTTACTAACTATGCCTGTATCGGACCGAGAATCTGCTGCGCAACGTTGGTCGCTCAACACCCTGCGTTAAAGCAAGAACGCAGACGTTGTTAATTTAGAGAGTTTACATCCTTCAAGTTCTCAAACGGTCCCTGCATCAGCATCCGGTTAGAGATCTGTGGACTATATTCTTCAAACAGACACAAAAAGCCAATAACCTTGAAACAAAGAATGCTTTCATCCAATGTTGTTTCATCCAATGTTGTTTCGACCTTCATACTGGTGGAAAGTGGCCTTAAAGGGCCTGTTCGAAGGCTTCGAGGTGACAGCTTTTAATGCTAAGCTAACCACTAAGAAGGTTTATTTCGCTGGCGCTAGTCCACATGTAGACAGCGCGTTTGTGGCGCGTCATATCAGATCTTCAACAGAGTAAGGTATCTCTTGCTGATCATCGACTACTAAGAGATCATACTATCCGCAATGTCGTCGAAAGCAGAATCTTCTTCAGCAGCCGCGAATAACGGCATCAAAGCTAACACCAACGGCACAAGTGGCGCCGTTTACGACCTCCCCTGGTACTTCCCTTCAAATCCACCCACCCAACCATCCACTAATCTTTCCCAGGGTCGAAAAATACCGCCCTGTCTACCTCGACGACATAGTCGGCAACACCGAAACAATCGAGCGCCTGAAAATAATTGCCAAAGATGGCAACATGCCGCACGTCATCATCTCTGGCATGCCCGGCATCGGCAAAACGACCTCCATCCTCTGTCTCGCGCGCCAACTCCTCGGCCACGCGTACAAAGAAGCGGTTTTGGAGCTAAACGCTAGTGATGAGCGCGGCATCGATGTCGTGAGAAATCGCATTAAGGGCTTCGCGCAGAAGAAAGTCACGTTACCCCAAGGGAGGCAGAAATTGGTCATACTGGATGAGGCGGATAGTATGACTAGTGGGGCGCAGCAGGCGCTGAGGAGGACGATGGAGATTTATTCGAATACGACGAGATTTGCTTTTGCCTGCAACGCTTCCAACAAAATCATTGAACCACTTCAGTCGAGATGTGCAATCCTTCGCTACGCCCGCCTTACGGATGCTCAGGTTGTGTCAAGACTGATGCAAATTTGCGAGGCGGAGAAGGTTGAGCACTCAGATGATGGGATTGCGGCGCTGGTATTCAGTGCTGAGGGGGATATGCGGCAGGCAATCAACAATCTGCAATCCACATATGCAGGCTTCGGATTCGTCTCTGGGGAGAATGTTTTCCGGGTCGTCGATGCGCCGCATCCAGTCAAAGTGCAAGCGGTCATTAAAGCGTGCTGGGAGACGAGGATCGAGCAGGCGGTGGAAGGATTGACAGAGCTGTGGGATCTGGGATATTCGAGTCACGATATTGTGAGCAGCATGTTTCGGGTCACGAAGACAATGTCGGGCTTGAGTGAGCATGCAAGACTGGAATTTATCAAGGAGATTGGATTTTGTCATATGAGGGTGTTGGAGGGGATGCAGACGCTTGTGCAGTTGTGGGGATGTGTGGCGAAGTTGTGCAGGATTAATATGAAGCCAGGGTTGTTTGTACCGCCTTGAATGCGAAAGAAGATGGCGTATGATTTATGGACAAGCGAGGCGTTTGGTGGAATACATGCAAGTGATGGTTGTGAGCTTGGTTACACGCTGCACGAGGCTTCGAAGGTTAAGCAATCTGGAAAACTTTCCACCCCAGCAGTTCCTTTCGGATTGTGGCAACATCATCAATACAAGAGCGCAGAATTGTCAAAAGCGTTGGCCAATCCTCTCAAAGGCTGACACGAATACATCAGGATGTTCCAAATGTGACCAACACATCATCAGATAATCCTGTGAGGTGTATCGTAGACTGCCCTAGCAGTTTCCCTCAACAGAGGAAATGCCAAACAATTCGATCAAAATTTTGGAAGATTGTGTCGATTTTGCGCGCTCCGAAGGGCAATAGGCCGAGATTTTACCAATTTTAAGCTATCTTAAAGAGTTCTGGGCCAAAATCCCGTTCAATTTGCGCTTCCCAAGAGTCTAGAATACACAATCGCGAGCTCCAGTTGTAATTTATATACAACTCAGAAAAAAAAATTGAGCGGGGGATCTGGCAAGAACGTTCATCCAGAAGCTTAGAAGAGTAGTTCCTAGTAACAAATAAACGCTGAACAACCCCAAAGATGCTGTGGGTTGAGTTCCAAAGGGGACTGTCAGGTGGACTGCCCCGAACTAACTCGACGCCTGCTATCTCTTCAACTCCCAAATTTCATCAGCGCCCCCTCGGACTCTGTGAGTGCCCACAAACTCTTCCACCAAGCAAAGGCTCCAGCGGCTAATACAGCATAATACGCCACAGTCCAGCTAACACCCAATTCCCTCTCCCGTTCATCCTCTCTGTCCTCATTCTCTTTCCCCCTTACCGGACCTCCAACCACTCCCCCTTCAATCTCAACACCACCCACCCTCCCCCAAACCCTCGGTAGCCCCATCCAATTACAAAAAGCATGCACGACCACAACTCCCCACACGGACCCAGTCCTCAAAAAAAGAAAAGTCGCATACCACCCGAATACCGTTGTGTAACCAAATTGCACCAGACTTCTCACCAGCGCTGGTATCAGTGGCGTGAAAGGGTGAGTAAGTGTAAATTCGTAGAAGTGGTGAATATGGGCTATACCGAAGTAAAGAGGAGTGGCGAAAATAAGGGCGGTAGGGGAGGGAGGGGGAGTGATGAGAAGGTGGAGAGGTACGAGCAGGGAGCGGAAGAAGAGTTCTTCGTTTGTGGGACCGGCGATGAAGTTGCGCCAGCCGATCCAGCTGCTTAATGTTTCGTGGAGATCTTGCATTTTGATCCAGTCCCGCCTGCCGGAGTCGATGATGCCTCTTTCGAAAAGAGGACCGGCAAAAAGGAGGGCGGTGAGTAACAATGACTTCAGCGTGTCAAGGGGCGAGATCGGGTACCAGCCGAGATGGTGAAGAATTGAGGATGAGTCAAGATGGCCGCGGGCTGAGAGAATGTAGACTGTGGGTATGGCGCAGACTGTTACCGAGAAGGTGACGGAGCGAATGCGGGCGCGGATTACTGAGGGATTGTCTCGACTAAGGTTGGGAGATGGGCGCGTGGTTGGAGAGAGGTAGAAGGGAAGGACGTAGAGAATCGTGTACGCTATCTGCGATCATAGAGGTGAGAATATTGTGGGATACGTTGATGGTACAGAACACGATAGAGGGCAGAGTTGGTATTGACTACAGCGAACGAATGCAGGCTCGCTGCTCATAAGGAAGCCCGGCATTGCGACGCATGATATTCCTCACTTTTGTTTACTCAGATACAGGACATTCTTGTCTTGACTAGGAGAAATGGACTATTATGAGGTACTGTAGACAAAAACGTAAAGCATACTCAGCGCTTGAATCATCAATCTCATCACATACCGAAAGAAATGCTGCAGCGCTAGCAGAGAGCATTGGAGATTCCGTCTTCTCTAACGTAACATCAGCCATAGTCGTTTATTTCATCTCCTGCGTCAACTTGAGATAGCGGTGTGATCGAGCCGTACCTGGTGTCCCAATGTAGCTTGATAATCTTTGGTACACTGTGGGGGCCATTTCTAAAGGACTTCCGAAAACGGACAGGGCATCATCGATTCCCACAATGTGAACTTGGTCGTTGTACGACGTGATCTCTCTGTCCAGTGAGCCCTAGTGATTCCAACTCTGTTTCATGCTAGATTATGGTCAGAAACGCGTCGCATAATGTGTTTGAAGTGTGTGAAGATTGCAATAATATCGACTCCGGGGTTCAGCCGATTGGCAGCAAGAGCCCCATATCCAGAACGCCGTTGCAAGCCCAGCCGTTGTCAGTTAATTTCGGCTTGACCTACCACGGGATGAAACGCTCCTCGAAATAGAAGGCACTTAACGCGTTTACACGTCCCACTGGCTGAACGATAAAAGAGATATGGGGTTATCGATTAGATTGCTGAAGAAAAGGGAAAGAAGCGAACTTGAAGACAACAGGAACAGCGCACAATCATCAGCGACGAAACTCACTGCGTTTGCAATTTCGATTCGATCATATGTATGCATACGAACAACTTGCTTCCCCCCTTTTTCCTGGCGATTTGGTGAAGGTTTGAGCGAAGAGTGCCTGTTGAAGGCGTTCTCACCACTCATTCAAGGTCACTTCGGGTGCTCCTGACGCTAAAAAAGACCCCCCTACTCCTTGCTCCCCACGCTCGAGCCAGCCAGCATCATCACCCTCAAAATGAACTTTTCCTTCTTGCCAATCCTTTACTTCCCCTTCATCATGTACTACATTTGACCTTTCACTACACTCTTTCAATATTATTATTTTTTGTTGCCCAGTCGCTCTTTACATTCCCGGCATCCAGCCTGCTCACAGTCTCTTCAAGCGCCCCTAACGGCCATTTTCTTCCACTCATCTGTACACATAGCCAATTCTACATACGACCGCTCTAATAGATACACGACCCGACGAAAATATCACCGACGTTATGCGATCTGCCGCCCAGCATGCCTTCTCCACCACGCCGCAGGGGCTCTCACTCTCCTCCCAAGCGGGCAGCACTTCACGAACGATCGGAATCACAAACAAACGAGAGGACCCTGCGTTTGGTGGGAGAGCCTCAGGCGCCAATATATGGAAGCCCTTTTCCGACAAAGCCTTCACAAATCCTCTCGCCTAAATTATACGGTGGGCAAGGATCATCGGAAGGGGCACAGCTCGCTGTTTCGCATGGCCTAATCCCCTCAAGTGAAACGAAATCTGTTATTGAGGACTCGCCAACCGTGGCAACATCTCAAAACCGCAAAGAAAGTCTTGATATTGAAGATTTCGAGAACAATGTACCAACAACCCAACGATCCTCCACAAATGCTTCCTTTTATACCCCTCAAACCCTCACACCAGGGATGGACACAAGCACCAGTTTCCTTGAAGACGAACAACCTGCAGAGGAGAGTGGCCGAGGTTCAGAGGATATTGTGCAGCTCCCCAGCGTTCCTTCCAGGGCCCAGATCTTCAGACCCCACGCAACGTCAAACACGTATGACACGTCCGTTCGTCAGCCCGTTGCTACAAAAGAATCCGATTCCTCCCTCTCTTCGTCAAACTCTACTGGGACAGTCATTGTGAAAAGAAATCGACATGGAGGACAACACGCCTCATACTCTGGGTTCCCCAGCGTGGCTCGTCCATCTTCTTCAAAGTCCAATCTATTTCTGTCTACCCCACAGAAGTCGGCTTCCAAGGAGCCGGAGGAGCGATCTTCCCCAGTCTCCCCAATATCTCCGGATTCACCTGAATTTGTAGGACCCAGTGAACGTCGCATTTCTTCTGTGCCCATATACGCGAATCTACAAGCAGCCAGCCACAGCTCCTTGAACCTTCAGTACCCTGTCATACGACCCCCGTCTGCATCAGCCTCATGGGCAGAATCACCGACCTCTGCTCCTCAACGAGCACCACGGGTACCGGAAAGAAATCCAGCTCGCTGGAACCCTCACCTGTCTACTGTCCCGTCAGTACGATCAGAAGCGACTGGGTCACAATCAGAGGGACGGAGCAGCCAGAATACGTGGCTAGACTCATCGCGAGTAAGCAAGTCTTCGTCGTCCATGGGTGCCAATGCTCGAGGGAGCTCAGACTTGCCTCCTATACCACGCCCTCAGCGGCATAGGGGGAATTCTGATTCTCCGCCTTTGCCAAGTCCACCTCCAGTACGCCATAGAGATTTCACAGGCTCAACCATCCGTGTGGTCAATGAGCAAGACGACCGTGCGCTGGACGTGCCACCAACGATTCCTGGATCAAGGGACTCTGCACATCTGGGTGTGCCTTCTGGAGACAATCGAAATAGCGTGGTGACAAGACCTTCATCAAGGGCCAGCTTTTTCCGGGACAGTATTCCGGCGTGGGCGCAGTGAGCCGTTACAATCATTTTTGGACGAGAATCGCTGCTAACACAGACCTACAGAGCCTACTATGCCCGTCCTACATCTTCCACATCGATCCCCGAGAGCCGTCGATCTGCGAATAATACCTCCCTGAACATCTTCCGGCCCCGAAACCGTCAAGAGGCAGAAAGTGGTCAATTCCAAAGAAGAAGTTCCCTGGCTACTAATCCAATACGTCCAAGGGAGCTCGATCTAGCAGAAGTGGGAGGCTCCCCCAGGCGCAGGATATCTCCCAGCTGGTCACCACACCTTTGGCATGACAGGGCTTCTCTCGGAAGGAGACGGACCATTTTCATTGCCCCAAGCATAGATGAGCAGGCAGAAGGCAAGGCGTTGACCAAAAGAAATGCCCAAATCATTCTTTTTGCATTCGGCTTTGTCCTTCCTCCAGGTTAGTAGACTCCCTAGGCCTCTTCGAGCACGTCGTGAAATGGCTGACCTCTTCAAAGCTTGGTTCATTGCTTCTTTCTTACCTCTGCCCCCAAAACCAGCAATCAGCAGTGCCAAAGGAAAGAAGGCCGTTCCTCGGACACAATTCGATGAAGAGCTCGAAAAGCAACTGGGTCCCATTGACGAGGCACGCTACGAGAATGCGAGATGGTGGCGCAATATTAATCGAATTTTGTCTGCGTTTGGGATCCTCATTATCATCACCGTTGTGAGCTGAGACAGCCTGTTCATTCGACTTCGTTGAGCTGACACTTTGCCAGATTGCCCTCGCAGTGGTCGCGGCCAAATAAACAACCCCACACATACATACAAATGACACCTTTTACGATTCTAACATATGACGACGAGAATTTACGCCCAGATAAGCTTCACGTTGCTCACACATAATGCCTTTTCATTCTGTTCTACATCTCAGGACGAGATCTGTACCAGTACGCCGATACAAAGCATGGACGTTGAAAAGATTCCAGCGATTTTAGCGAGCATGTGGATATGAAGGATACCCTTGCACAAAGAGCTTTTTATTACTTTCTTGGCGACGACTTTTCACGTCAGCGATACCTTATGATGTATGCACCTTCTAGATTAATGTCTTATGCGAGAGCCAATTCGATTCGATTCTCCAAATCCCTCAAATCCCAGCATCCCATAATAAGCCCAAACACCCAAATAACACCTTGCATCTAATCAGGCTGAGGCTGCAGCTGAGTGATACCCTTCCCTCACTAGTCTGAGCAACTAATGTCATTCAGTGGTAGCATCTTGTTTGGCGGCCCGTAATACTGTGCTCACGAATCAAGACGATGGCAAGCCTCACACATAGTAACACATAACGTCAGCATTAGATCAATTTCGGGTAACATTGGGGTAGAAGAAGAAGGACGCCGAAGCTCAAGGCTCGGGGCATTTGGAGCGGTCTGACGTCCTTGATGCTTTTCAGTAGAAGCTCATTGAGGAGGAACAATTCCGGCTCTTGACCGTTGCATGCGCCTTGGATGAACAGTCACCTGCAAGCGCCCTTGAGGCTTTTGCTTTGGCACACGCACCAGGATGTAATGCTCTTTCATACGCATGGGGAAGAGAGGAATCAGGAGGAGAAGCTACAATGCTTTGCAACGGAAGCTCAGAGTGTCAAGTACGAATTAGAGAATTTGGGAAACTGCCAAAGAGCTTGGGGCAGATGGGTAAAATGCTTGATTTAAAGTTGCAATCCTTCGCTATCAATTGACAATGGGTATGTACAACAGACTCTATGGATAAAGTCCAAAATGCTGCAACACTTCTAAAGCTTTATTGCATGCACGCAAGACTGC
Source organism: Lepraria neglecta (assembly GCA_033220425.1). Lineage (NCBI taxonomy): Eukaryota > Fungi > Ascomycota > Lecanoromycetes > Lecanorales > Stereocaulaceae > Lepraria > Lepraria neglecta. The sequence continues at coordinate 1,346,424 of CM065651.1, read as the reverse complement.
TTGAGGTTCGCTGCCTAAGACGAAGATGAAATGAAAATGCTGTATCATCGCCGGATCTTGTGAAGGTGGTAACCGGTCCAAATCGTAAGAGTTTGGCCTTCTCAAAGTTTTTTCCCAAGCTTATCCTCCACAGCAGCTTTCATGTCAGTACCAGTCGGCATAGTAATGCTCTGTCCCCTCCTTCTCCTCGCCTCAACCTCTTCTCTAATCTCTCGACCTGCCTCGTCAATCTCTGCTCCAGGGTCACTTGGCAGACCCATCATCGGCTGCTCATGCTTTTCTCTGGGCTGTAGTACATTCTGATTCCTTTGCTTCAGTCTTTGAATCAGCCATTGCTTAGCGGGAGAAGCAAAGAAGGCCATTGTAGAAGCTACCCCTAGAACACCATACATGTAGACCCGAGTCCAGACCAAGAGAGAAGCACGGAGAGTCAGTAGCATGAACGGGGCCATAGTGAAGGCGAAAGTGGCTTGAGTGACGAAGAAGCAGACAATGTCGTAGTAGATCTTGTACTGTGTGGGCCGCAGGCCATCAGCAGTCAGGAAGAACGGGCGGACGTGGCGCCGGATGTCTGGTTGACGAGGTCAGCAAACAGTCTGTGAGAATTCACATAGAAGATGTCCAGAAAATAGTCACAGGGCCGTCTTCAGGCTAAGGCTTTCATGACAAGATAGTGGAAAACTGACTACAGCACGAATGATGTAACTCACTTTTGGCGATAGTTTGTATGAAGGCTGCCAGGATGAAAGTCAGATAGTAGCCCGGATAGAAGCCATGCCAGAAAGCACTAGTGACAAAGGTTGCCAGGCTGGCTCGGAAGCCTGGCTTCTTCCCTTTTGGTGTCACTCTTAGGTACATGTAGTTTCGTAGCCAATTATTCGTGTTCATATTCCAATTTTCAAGATATCCGCGTGAGTTCTGTGCGGTCTCGATGCCCCAGGGGTTAACATTTTGCAGCCGACTCCAATCTGCTTTCCGAGTCTGCGGATTTATGCCCTTGTAGCCCATGCCTGAGAGAATGCATGATCCTTCGGTGAGATACCATACACCATAGTATTTCATCCGTGTTGAGATGCTTAGCATTTGCAAAAGCCATGTTCGTCGCAAGAATCCATATTTCATGTACTGGTCTCCAGTGACCAGGGCAGTATTGTACCAACCAGAGAATTTCAGAAATAAGAGTATCCAGACAAGTCCGATTACTGCTTTAATGGTAGCTGGAGTGCCACTACGAGGTATTCTTCGTTTCCCACGGGTCTTTGGTATTTCTGAAGGGTCTGTGCCTGCCGGAACATCGAACATGCTAGTCTCGAGCCAACGGCGATAGTCGACGAAGTCGAATGATGGACCGGCGAATAATCCTGGGAAGAAGAGCTTGACAGCCTTAGATATGACAATGCATATTTGGAGATCGTGGACCTACAACGTAGCCAGCATAGTCCAGCACGGTTGGCATTTGAGGTAGAGCCCTCTCTCGCTGGAAATCGGCGAGATCCTTTTGTGGCAGTCGGCCATCTTGGACGTTCCAGCAAAAGGCAGTAAGCTGTTGCATTTAGTACCTAGTATCTTCTAGTATATTTACTATTAGTCATAAGCGTACCTTCATGATCAAGACCATCTGAGCCCCTAATTCGTAGTGAGCTTGCTTCATGTTCAAGGGTCTCCCAAGTGAACGTACCCGTAATATCGACCTGGTCAGGCCTATTAATGAACTGGCGGGTGATGTGATTGACCGACATATGGCCCATAAGGAAGACGAATCCTATCCATGGCATCAAGGGTCCATCCACGTATGCAGCAGTCAAATATGCCCCAGCCGAGCTTATGAACAATGTACGAATGCCAGTCCAAAGATCGAAGAGCCCAACAAGATAGAAGAGCGAAACTCTGGGCTTGGGTCAGAACTTAACAGCATTCAAAAGGGCCGTTCGGTGTACGCTATTATAAAGAGGTTCTTCAGGTAGGGTTTAGCATCAGGTATACGCTTCAGGACTCCGGCGAGCGGGTAGGAGAGGAGGAAGGAGGTGATCATCTTCACTGCTTTGGGTCAGCAGCCTCGTCAAGCATTGGGACTGGGAAATTCGCACGTTCGTCAATTGAAGCCCCAGTAAGAGACCCCACATATCGGAAGGCTGCCCTGGCATTAGCTATGCGAGCTCAGCGCGTTCGAATTCATGTAGCTCACGGATATCAATGTAGGGCAACATCTTGTCGGCTAGGTGTAGGTATAACCAGCACTAGGAAATTGAAAAAGCTGGCCGGTTCATAGAGACACTTGAAGGTCCAGACTTGAACAAGCCAGAAAGACAAATGTTGGGAGACTAGCTCCGATAATAAGGTATGCGGGCAAATAGTGAGCATCACATGAAGCTATTGTTCTATGTTCGCGGGCCTTGGCATCTCAAGGTGACAGAAATCTGCCCCCGCTCGCTCGGGGGCTGACGCTTTAGCGAGGGAGCTGGGTGAGCAGGGGTAATGCGGCACCCCACCCTGGTGATGCAATACCCCGAACTGGGTGATCAACGCTTCACGCTTACCCTTCCCTTCTACGCACCAAGACCCCCTTGTTCGAGCGTCTAGAAAAGCGCGCGCTCTCGTACAGCCTACCTCCGGGGTCTTAGAGATAGCTGCTGAGGTAGGGTATAAAAGGGAACGGTGCGCCGCCTATCCTGGCTCTTTAATTCTTATACTTGTAACCTAAAGATTATAACTACTATCTCCCCTATAGTTATCCTCGACTCTTCTCTCTATTTTAAGCGGTTATAGGCCGGAATAATATATCGCCAGTAGAGCTACTGGAGAGAGCTATAGCTAATAGCTATAAGTAGTAAGCTTATTAGGAAGAGGATAGTAAGAGGGATAATATAAAGTATATAAAGAAGACCCTGAGTGTAATAAGATCCACCCGGGACGCACCCTATAAGGGCCCTAATAAGGGCCGTACGGGTAGCGAGCCAAGCAAAGGTTATACTCCGGGCCAGAGCTACCCCTAAGCCACGAGGGCCAAAAGTCAAGAATGCTTGGCTCGCTACCCGTACGGCCCTTATTAGGGCCCTTATAGGGTGCGTCCCGGGTGGATCTTATTACATCTTGTCACGGCTTGGCCTTTGCTTACTGCTTATGCCGATATGCGTAGTATGGAGCATGGTTATCAGACGTTCGATCATCGCTCATGGCTAGCGGCTTGGCGCGCCTCCAAGACGCGCAGGCTTCATGTACCTATCTTCTTTCCTTAGATATGTTCATCTAGTCATACTTCACCCCTATCGACTCGCTCTAGGCAGGCCCCTGACATTAAAACATATCTCACTTTCATCCCGCCCTCGTGAGCCAGTCAGCGAGGTTAAACAAATGACGTGGACGGTCCCTGAGTCTATACTGCAGGAGCAGTCACTGAGGCCATACCACCCGATTTGCATCGACAGGGTCGAGACGCGATCAGCTATAGGATAGCAAGAGCTCTGCGGAGCATACCAGAAAAAGCAAGAGCTCTGCGGAGCATACCAGAAAAAGCAAGCTTCAGGGAAGCATCTACATCCAGGAAGAGCAAGGCATACCAGTCTGCCTGTGGCCAACACGAGTTGCCGTGTTGAAGACACCCCCATACCAAAGAACCGACTATATACGCCATGGCACGAAGCCCACCAGGCGAACCTACACCCCGAGATGTCGAGCAACAGCGCGACGACATCTTACAACAAGCGCAAGCACACCGACGCGTATCAGTGATCCCTGAAGACGCGTCTGCCGGTGCTAAAGATGCTGAGACTCCATGGGATATCAGTAACATACCTCAATTGCAATACTGGGCCAAGCACCAACCCGCCCAGCTACTACAATCCCTCAACGAGCTCCGTCAGGAGCGTGACGCCGCCCTCTCCTGTATCGAGGAATGGAGTGATATGGTTGATAAGGTCGACCGAGCCAATGATGCTGCTATATCAGCCCAATACCAGAAGAAGGTAGCTCAAGAGAAGGTCCGGGCTCTACAATCGAAGAATATAGACCTAGAGGACCAGAATGGCCGCCTGGAAGAACGGCTTAGCGAATCGCAGTCGGATGGAGCTCTACAGCGCCAGGAGACCCCAAGTTCAACCGTCGGCAACTCGAAGAGTCGTATCCCTAAGGTTCCAGACCCACCGCTATATTGCGAGATGGATGGCGACCTTGCTATCGAGGACTGGACCCAGCGAATTCGTGATAAGCTTATTGTCAACAAGAATCACTTTGAGGATGATACTGCCCGAACCATCTACGTCATCTCTCGTACAGGTGGTACTGCAGCAAAGTATATCCAGGCCTATCGGACGAACGATCCCGAGTACTTCACGAAGCCAGAAGAGGTTATCACTATGTTGAGCGATATCATGGGAAATCCGAACAAGAAGGACGATATGCGCCGTGGTTTCAAGGCACTAAGGCAGAAGGCCACCGATACCTTTGCTACTTTCTTCTCCAAGTTCCGTATATATACTAACTACCTGAAGCTGGATGAAGAAACTATCATCGATGAGTTAAAAGATAAGGTCAATCTCCGTCTGCAAGAAGCTATCGCCGCTACCCCTTATGACTTCCGTAACCTGAAAGAGCTCAGCGACTTATGCCAGCGAGTAGACAATCAACAGCGCCACATTAGTGAGAAGCGTGAGCGAATGGCGTCAGCTTCAACACGCTCAACAGCACGGCCCACCCCAGTCGCAGCCCGGAGAACATCACCCGCATATACCCCCCCTGCTGTCGTTATCGCACCTCGTCCTACATCACCTCGCAAAGATGGAGTCCTGACTAGGTCATAAGACTCTAAGAAATGCTACATCTGTGATAAGGAAGGGCATTTCGCTATAGACTGCCCTGAGAAGAGGAAGGAGGCTGTTCGAAGGATAGGGAACGAAGCGGACGAAGTAGAGGAGAAATTATATAGCGACGGTAGCGAGGAGGAAGGTGGTTCGGAGTCGGAAAACTAGAAGTCCTCAGGGAAGTCGCCCTCGAGGACCTGCTATTCGTATTATCGGTAGATATCCATGATCTATATGGAAGAAGATTATTTGTATACCCTATTACATTGCTTGCTTAAGGAAAGGAATACTGATCTAAAGCCCTTGCTGATACCGGTGCTACTATATATTTATTCATCGATGAAAAAGAAGCGCAACTACTTTCTGAGTATCTTGACATCGTCCCTATACCTCTCGCCAAACCGCGTTACCTCTACAGATATGACGGCAAGATACGAAAGAAACCCGTCACCTATGCTATTTACCCTTCCATGAAGGTCTGTAACCATCTTGAGTCGACTGTACCTATACTGATTACCAACCTGGGCAACCAATATATCATCCTCGGTAAGCCATGGATGAACAAGCATAAGGTCCTACTAGACATGGCCGATGACCGTATCGTCTTCCTACCTGGTCACTGTAACTATATCGGGGCCCCTCAAGCTCTTATTAAGCCTCCTACCAAGAAGGTAGATAAGATAATAAATGTTCCTACGAATCAGCCGCCTTCGCTACCTGAAACACCAGAGGTACTAGATATCGCCGAGATTAGTGCCCCTGCCTTCTATATATGGGCGCGGAATTAAAAGAGACACGACATCTAATACTTCTCTATAACGATAGATGAGATAGAAAAGATAATCTAGAATGGATCTAGGCTAGACCGGATAAATAAGGTATCGGAAATGACTGAGGGAACAGTTAAGTAGAAGCTTCCCCAGGAATACTATGACCTAATTGATATCTTTGACCGGAGCAAGGTAACATCGCGCTTTCCCAAAAGATTATGTCATTAGCGTCACAGCTAGTTTTGCACTATCAGCAGGCCGTATGGCGATCAGGGTCTGCATCCCATGTCGATTGCGGACCGAGAAATCAGCCAAATCAGCAACTCGAGGTTGCCGATAGCAGTATCTGCAACCTTAAATTGCTGCGCTGGGCACCTATAACATCAGCATCAAAAGTTGCTTTCGTAGACCAACGCCACCATTACGCATTTATTCCGGAATGCGAAATATATACGCTCAGGTAGTACATCGACAACATCAGTAGATAAGAAGTCATCCGAGTCGGATAGTTCGGACATATCCTCCGCTGTAGTAGGTATATTCGAGTCGGATATCTTATCTAGAATTAACCTGCAGGTAGTATTATCCGAGCTAGGCGATTTTAAAAGACAATACGATAATTATTTTCATATTATATATTCAATAGCTATATATTCGATTGCTAACAGCTTAATTCCGTCAGGCTTCCTCCCGCCTAAGCTTTATACTCTATTAATCTATTCTCTATCCCCTCCGCAGTATCCTTAGCAGCCTAGTCCTCAGGTTCTTCTCCTATTAGAATAATATTTAGATATACTATTTTATCCTCTATGATCTACCTCTCTACCGATCTACTCTACTCTTTAATATCTATAATATAATCCTCTTCCTAAAGACTCTTATCTACTTATAGGCCGGCCTCCTTCTATATATACTCGAAGTCCTATATTAAAAATACCTAGATATCTATTATCTCTACTAAATTATTACTAAAGGTAAGGGAAGCGAAAAAACTATCCTGGTTTCTAAACTCTAAATTAGTCTTATCGAGACCCTCCTCAGGAGATAGTTCTTTAGCCTTAATTTCAGTATTAGCCGATAATATATACCTATAATCGCTTCTTATATATACTATATATTCTTTATTATTTCCGTACTCTTCTTCTTAGCCTATTATACTAGTATTATTTATTCCTATCTCCTCTAGAATACTCTGAAGGTCCGGTTAATTTTTTAGATCTTCTAGGGAATCCTTAAACGTATTAGTAACTAGTAGTTAACGGTTCTTACTATACCTGTTTATATAGTAGTAGTCTATTATTCGACGATAAAGTAGTCCTGTAACTATCCGTATTTTAATTTCACCTATATCGTACTATATCTCTATTATATATTCAAATATAGCTTAAGGTATTATTAGTATATAGGTTATTCTTCGAGTATCAGGTTAACTTACTACTAACTAATATACCGTCCTATCTCTTGATCCTACGGGAGCTATATTCGTATTCTTCGAATATATAATAAAGCGCTATTATAACGAAAATAATAGTACTAGCAGGTAAAGGTTTCTATAGATCTATACTCTTATACCTAAGTCTAATAGCGCTTATTCTATTAGAAAAAAAATACGATATAGACTTATTATAATTATCGGTACTAGAAAATAACCCTTATCTTAGACCTGTTAGCTATATATTTTATTCTCGTTTAGGAAAGAAGAATATTTATACCTTTCTCTAGATCCGCGAAAGTAAATCGTATATTAAATAGTAGGTTCGATATATTATTCTTCCGGTCCTCGACTATTAGGTATAGCTATTCTACTACTATTTTAATAGTTAATCTTATTTTCCTTATTATAAAACTTCTAAATTCGCTTAGGCTATCTATAAGCTATAAAGATATTAGCTATTACGCGGCGTTATATAAATAGGTAGGGGTTTAGGAGTAATAACCTTATAAGCTTCTTTAGGAGTTAGTATATTACCTAAGGTATCTAGATCGCCGATAACTTAAGGCCCCTTTGTTCTTTAAAGCTTAGCCTTCTATTCTCTCTATATTCTTATTATAAGGTTATTTAGAGCTACCGGGTTATATTCTAGCTATAGTGATAGGCTATTAGTATTATTACCGCCTATAATCTTAGAGAGGAATATAGGCTTCGTTATATAGAAAATATATTAATATTCCTATAAGGATTAGTATCTTTGCACTTAGTAACGCCTAGAACTACCCCAAGTGATAGGTCCCGCCGCCTCCTCCGCGGTTACCTCCTTATAGTCGTCTTTAGATTCAATATCTGATATATATATAGATATAGGTAACGAAGTCGATAATAGTCTAGGCCTTGTCTTTTTAGATAATAGAACCCGATTATCAGGATTAGATAATCGTCCCGTAGTCGTAGTACTAGAATTCGGCCGCTTACGCCGTATAGGTAGTACGGTACAGGTTAGCTATCGCTACTTATATTATACCGACTATAACGATTAGTTATTATAAGACCTATATACTAAGGTAAATATACTATTAATTCATCCTTCCGTCTACTAATTAGATTCTCTCTCGATTTTCGATATTTCTTACTAGCAGATTTAAACTTATTAGTTATTATCTATTAGGGCGTCTAGGTAGGTTGTCCGGTATACTAGCTATTCTGCTCTATATATAAAGATATTCGGTTTTATTATTCCTGCACTATCAGCTATTTCAGCTATATTTAATAAATACGCGTCTCTAATTCATTATTTACCGAGCTGCGTAGGTAGTTCCTAGTATCTATATTCCCTTGAGGACCTCGTTTTATTATATAGTTCTATATTATTTCCTTCTTTCTATATTAGCGTATTAAATATACGCGTAATATCGATAGGTAACTTACGGTCTTCTTTTGGGTAATACTCGTATCGCTTTATAATACGGTATCGATTCTAGACGTCGACGGCCACGTCTATTTACGCTGTACGGTCAATAGGTTATATCTATTATTATATACTAATCGTACTTATAACGGAGAAGCCTATCTTTTCCGTCTCCTAAATATAGAGTTATCTAATAGACCGAATATAGGAGTATAGGGAAGTTATACCCCTATAATAATAGTAGGTACTAGTCTCTTCGCAGAGCTGGTTATAGGGTTATTAGAAGATATTTCGATATCCTTAACGCTAGTTATCTTTAAAGAGACCTCTTCTTTATATATTTTTTCAGAGATATCCTCGCTAAGGTTACTATTACGTCTTTAATATTTCCTAGGCTCTACTACTCCGTCGTCCCCTTCGGTACTTCTCTTAGGTTCTAGCTACTTTTCTTTAATAGCCTTAATCTACTAATATATTAATATATAGAATAAGTTACTTAGTTCGAATCGTACCTTTCGCTTATTCGCTTTAGTCTCCTAGGCTTTTCTAGTAGCTACTAGTTATTCTCCCTTTATCTTAGCTATTATTAGAAGATCTCTATTATCTATCTAATATATATATAGGTCTTTACTAGTAATAAGGTAGTATAAGGTATTAAGGAGTATAATCTACGACGATATAGCTAGTTATAGGTAGCTAGATAGGCGAGGTTCTTAGGGGAAGAAGGCGAAGGTTTTCAGAAAGGGATAGGCTTCTTTAGCGTATTATTATCGTATTGTTTTAATTAATATAATATTAATATAAAATCGAGTTAGCTTAAAGACTATTAACTAAGTTAGATAGAAACTTAGCTAAGTCAGATAAAAGTCTATCTGAGTCGAACGAAATTTTCCTACCTTTTCGAATAGGTTACTACTAGGACTATATCTCTAGCTATAGTTCTCCTATATATAACGAATATCGCTATTTCTTCTATATCCTCGACGAGTATACACTACCTCCGCCCTATTAGCCCGGGACCTTAAGACCTTAGATACTACCTACTCGAGTATCTATCGATGAATATATACGGAGCCGGACTCACTAGATTCGTATTAATAATATATACTTTGCCGCCGGCTCTTAAGTTATATAGGTAGGATATAGAGTTACGTTATTAGCTTAACCGATTAAATTAGTTCTTCGACTTAGTTAATAACGATTAGATACCTCCTTCTATTTATAATATATCCTATAAAGAGAATCTCTACTAGCGGATATATATTAAGTTAGCGGAACTATATCCTCTATAGTAGCGACGGCGTTTGGATTTGTTAGAGAAGACGAATCTAGGTTAGGAAAAGCGGCGGGTAGTATTGGCTAGGTCTTTATAGCGGGATTCTAGGATATAAATATTATATCGGTAACGTTAAGTTAAATAGTATAGTTTCTCTAGTCTCTAATTCGAATAATAGGGTCTACTATTTACAATATTTAAACTAGTCCTTAAATTTACTACTAGCAATACCTATAGGTTAATTCTATTATATTATACCTACTCTTACTAAGAGCTTTCTATCTACCTATCTAGATAATAATTAAATTAAGATCCCTTTACCTTATCTAGAAATATACCGTACTCGTATACCTTCTATCTTTACTATTACTACCGAATGACCCGCCTATAGTATTAAATCCTATAGCACTTTATCTAGTCTATATCTATATTTACGCTTCTAGAGGTATAGGTAAGGGTAATACCGGTTTCAAGAACGTAGTTTATAGGGGGAACAAAGTGATAATAGTTATCTCCTTGGCATATCTGTACAAATAATTCATCTCGTTTCCCGGAAGGTAAGGCCGAGCTACGCTATAGTTATTTATTAGGATAATACCTTTTAAACTACTAGAGCAAGGTTAGTATAAAGCCAAGGCGAAATAGCGGAAGAGCTATAGATCTACTATCACCAGAATATATATAGTAGTAGATAGCTTGGTAATTATAGATAGTTATTGCGGTCTTCTAACGATATCCTCCCTTAGTTTAACGATTAAATCCTTTAATACAACCAACTTCGGACTATTATTAACAAAATATTCGATATAATAGATATAGATACTAGCTAGCGGGTATTCAGTCTAGTCTTCTCTTAGATTAGCTAACTCTACAAAGTTCGTGCAACCCTCGCCGCCGTTATATAGATCCCCCCTTCAAGCTTATCCGTATATAGAGATAGGTTATCGAGCCGAGCGAATCCTAGAAGGCTTAGGACCATAGTAGCGGCGCGTAGTTCATATATACGTTTGAAGTAGTTAGTAGTTATTAGCGCAGGTATCTCCTTGCTAGCCTTGCGAGCAATTATATATTATCTAGTATATTTTACTTTCGCTTCGTCTTAGATCCTTTAATCCTCGGCGCGAAGAGCTATATTTTATACTAGCGAAGGCAGGTATATAATATAACGAATCTCGTAGGGAGGTAGTTATACCAGATCGGTAGTCCTAGAGATATCTTAAGTATATAGCGTCCGCTTTATATCGATTATCTTCGTCTACTATCGTAACTAATTACCTACTACTTTCGCTAGTACGATAGTAAGAATAATACCTAACTTCGCTACGCTAATATTCCGGGTAGCGCTATTCTTGACACACGGATAACTAATATTCTATTTATAAGCCGATAGATATATATTATAATAACTCCGTAGCTTCAATCTCTCTAGTAAGAGATACTTATTATAATAAGGCGACGTTTCGAATTATTAGATGATTTTATATATATAGATTTCGATCTAGATAGAGTCGGACGTTAGCGTTGCCCGAGTCGAACATCTATATTATCCGAGTTGACTAGAGTCCTTAATAGAAGCAATAATTTAGTTTAGACATCCCCAAACCAGAATCTCGCCTATAGATAGCTCCCCCCTATTAGAAAGCCTGCTATCTTATCTAAGCCGCGTAGTATAGCTAATAAATAAACGGTATAATCTTCTTTATTTTGCCGTTAGGGGCTATAATAGATAATAACCTACGGAGGTTTCGTGTATTCTATATAGACTAGTTTCCCTTCTATAGCTAAAACAATAACTCTATATACTACTACGTTTTCTGAGACTATTATAGACAGTTCTCTACCTTAGTTATATTAATACTAGGGTAGTATTTAGTAGTAAGTAAATAGTAAGGTAGAGGTTAAAGTACTTATATCCTATCGCGATCCTCCTGTTCTAATACCTCTAGATCTTTCGCAGCTACTCTAGCTACTACTACCCTACCTATCTCGATATTATATAACTTCGGAACCCTACTATTATAGGCCTTACTAACCTTTAATACCTTCTCCTTATCCTCTTCTATGGTATCCCCTTCCTCCTCTTACTCCTTCTCTTCCTAATTACTAGTATAGCTACTATTATTTATATTAGAATAGATAAGTACAGGATTATTTGGAGGCCGGGTAGGAAATACTAGTAGACTTACTTGATTAAGGGGGAGAATTCATAAGGCTTTAGGGCGGGGAATTTAGTAGGAGAGGTAGTAGAGTCTTCGTATAGGGGATTCTATATATTATAGGTTATATTCTTAGGTTATACCGTAAGAGAAGAATATCTAGCCTAGTAAGGTTATATAGAGGTATAATAGGGATAGTAATAATAGGAAGAATAAAATATAAAGAAGTAGAGGCCCTTCGCTAAGTTAGAACAAAGAAGAATACTAGAGTATATAATTTAGTAGTATCGGCGTACCGTAATTAACTAGGTTTACTAATATACCGCGGAAACGGACGTAAAGTATACCTATTATTCAATATTTCACGCGGGCCCGCCGTTTTACTAGAGTATAGTTAGTAGGAGTATAATCGAAGTAAAGTATAAGATATATACCTCGCAGGCACGTCTTAATATAAAACAAGATAGGATTCTCGCCTATATTATATATCTATAAGGTAGCCGCCTTAAATTTACGGGTGTAATTAACTTTAATATCATTTTTACTAATATAATAAAGAATTCGGTTAGTTAAGCTATTATAGATACCGTCCTTATATAAGACCTCTTTAAATATTCTAAATTCGATCTCGTCTAATATAATACTAGCTAGAGGTTTTTTCTCCTTAATAATATCGGAGGCGAAGAAAAGTATATTTACCGTTATCTCTATTGACTAGATATAGAATCCTATTTCACCGAAGGTAAGCGGATATACTATATATAGAGTACTATCCGTAGAGAGAGACGGTATAGTACGCCTTCTACGATTACGATAGTAATTATAGGTATTATTAATCTTTCTAGCTATATCTAATTTATAACTCTCTAGCTAGGGTTAGGGGATTCTAGATATAAAAACGGAGGGAAATACTATTTCTAACTACTATAAGGCCTTACTAAGTTTGGCCTAGTTCTCTAGTATCCCTAGGGATATACTAATAATATATCTCCTTTCTATCTCTTTCTTTAATACTACTTAAATCTCCTTATAGTAGGCCTATTTAACTATAAGGCTACGCGAAATAACTAAGACTATCTAATTCCTAGGGTTAGTATTTTCGTAGAATTCGGTAGAAGGTAAAGAGGCTAGAGAGGAGAGGAAAATATTAGCAGTAATAGCTATAGGCTCGTACCAGTATTCTATAGCGGGTATATATATAATATATAGAGTATTAATTAATATATTAGTAGTAAGAGAAAGGAGTATAGGAAAGGATTAAAAGGTCGATATATAATATATAAAGAATAATTCCGTACTAAGCCTATAGTAATTAGCGTATAATAAGCGATATCTAACTCGAATACCAAGTATATTAAGTACTATTTAACTCGGATATCAAGAGTTATCCGACTCGAATACTATCTAATACTCGATATTATTCGACGCGTAGGCTATTCCCTATATAGTATCTATATTAAGTACAGGTATAACTACTTGACTTTCAAGTAGGTTTCTCCCTTTATTTAATAATAGTCTTAGTTAAAAGAGTCTATATTAATAGAAAGGTATTATAAGGAAGATTATAACTTAAGATAATACGTTATAAAGGAGTATAGTAGCGTATATAGTTCGTATCAAATACGATTATAATCTAGCAAGTTAGGGCTATAAATTATATTCCCTTTTACCTACAGCTTATATTTAGTATATAAGTATATAGTATATCTAGATTTTAGTAGCGGATATTCAAGGAAGACTATAGTGCGAAATATCTACTAAAGATAGGAGAAAGTAAAGGGGAATAGCTAGTAATCTAAGTACTTTCAAGTCTTCCCGAACTAGTATAGATTAGATTTAATATTACTATAGAAGGGTAATAAGAGTCTTATATCTATCTTATACGAAGTTAAAGTACCGCCGAGTAGAAGAAAAGAAACCCGCAAAAGCGCGCTATTACTTAGCTAGAAATATCTAGCTTATTTATATGCCTATTACCTTATTATATTATCTCTGCTCTATTTAAATAATACCTTCTAATCTACTCTATATTTATCGTCCGTAATAAAGTAGTAGTTATATATCTTTAGATTTCGCTGAGATAACCGAACTACCCGCCTATTATACTAAATATTATAGAATTATATCTAGTCTATATCTATATTCATACTTCTAAATATATAGGTTAGGGTAATACTAGTTCTAAGGATATATTTCGTAGAGATAAGGAAGCGCTTATTATCCTCTTCTTAGAATAGCTATATATATAACTTATCTCGCTTCTCGGAAGGTACGGTCGAGCTATACTATAGCTATTTACTAGGAAAATACTTTTTAAACTACTAGAGTAAGGTTAGTATAAGGTTAAGGTAGAATAGCGGAAGAGATATAGACTTACTACCGCTAGAATATATATAATAATAGGAGAACTAGTAAATATAACCAGTTTCTCTAGTCACCCGTAGATATCTTCCCCTAGCAAGCCGATTAACTCTTTAAGTTTTACTAACTTCGGTATATTACTAGTAAGTTCATCGATATATTTAGTATAAATACTATCTAGCGGTATCTTGGCCTAATTCTATATTAGGCTAGCCAACTCTACAAAATCTATATAACCCTTTCCGCTATTATATAAAGGCCCCCCTTTAAGCTTATCCTAAGTAAGAGTAAGGTAGTTATACCGAGAGAATTCTAGAAGGCTTAGGACAATAGTAGCAGCGCGTAGCTTATAGGCGTATTTAAAGTAGTTATTAATCGCTAGCGTAGGTATCTCCTTGCCAGCCTTGCGAGCAATTATATATTCTCTAGTATATTCGGCTTTTACTATATCTTAGATCCTCTAATCCTCGGCGCGAAGAGCTACCTTTTACTCTAGATTAAGTAAGTATATAATATAATAAGTCTTGTGCGGAGATAGCTTAATAAGCTCGGTAGTCCTATTAATATCTATAGTTATAGGCGTCCGCTTAATTTCGATAGAGTTTAAGATAGCCTTTATATCTATAATATTCTTATTATTCTCGCTCTTATTAACTGGATTCTTTTACTTTCGGTAGCTAGCGGTTAGTTTCCTAATAACCTCGACTTCGTTATAAGTTATATATTAATACTCTTTAACGGCGCACTACTAAGGCTACTCGATTATATAGATTATAGCTGAGTAGTTAGTTAGGTTACGTATCTATAGTATAGCGGAGAAACCCTACACCTAGGGCAAAGATAATCGGTATATTTTCATACGCCGATCATCTATAGTATTCCACTTATTCTTGTCATCCTCTAGTATTTTTACTAGGACTCGGGTACTAATCTTATCCTTGATACCAAGGACTATCTTAGGATATTTACCCTTTACTATCCTTATCTTATAGAACTCGTTAATAAAGATCTAGCCGATATAGAAGTTATAGACGAATAGATACTTAGAGTCCTGTAGTACTTCCTTAATATACCTATTATATAAGCCCTTAGTTATAAGGAGTAGAATACGCTCCTATCTAGGTTTAGGTTTTCTATCCTTTTTATATTAAAGTAGTTTAGTATTTTCCGATATAAGTAGGGTAGCGTTAATATTATTATATATTTTACCTATATAGGTATAGAAGTACTATAGCTTCAATATTAGATATTAAGTATCGATTATCTTCGTCCACTCTTATAACTAGTTACCTATTACTTTCGCTAGTACGATAATAAGAATAATACCTTACTTCGGTATACTAGTTAAATAGGCGGCGCTTTTCTCGATATATAGATAACCGATATCCCATTTATTAGCAGAGGGATATATATTATTACTGCTCTATACCTTTAATTTCGAGGGTAGGAGATACTTAGTATAATAGATTAACGCTTTAAACTATTCGAGATTTTTATAATCCTACTTATATATTTCGAAAACCTCGCGCTATTATAAGGAGAGTTAATACTCGAGGATATATATAATAAAAATCGTTAGAGTCTAGTTCGAGTTGGATATCAGTATTATCCGAGTTAATAGTAGGTTTTATTAAAAGCTAGGAATAGATACGAACCTTGCTAAAGCCGGGATCGTCCCTATTAATACCCCCCCCTGCTAGTAAGTACGCTAGCGCATCTAAGCAGCGTAGTAGAGTTAATAAATATATAGTATAATCTTTTTTATCTTGCCGTTAGGGGCTATAATAGATAATAACCTACGGAGGGTTCGTATATTCTTAATAGACTAGTTTCCCTTCTGCAGTTAGAATAATAACTCTATATACTACCACATTTTCTGAGACTATTGCGGATAGTCCTCTACCTTAGTTATATTAATACTAGGGTAGTATTTAGTAGTAAGCAAATAATAAGGCAGAGGCTAAAGCACTTATATCCTATTGCGATCCTCCTATTCTAATACCTCTATATCTTTCGCAGCTACTCTAGCTACTACTACCCTACCTATCTCGATATTATATAACCCTAGAGTCCTACCTATATAGGCCTTATTAATCTATAACGCCTTCTACTTATTCTTATCTATTAAATCCCCTTCCTTTCTATTATTCTCTTCCTTATTATTTATACTACTACTACTATCTAAGCTAGAGCTAATATCTATAGGCTCCTTTAGATTCCCGGTAGACGGACTAGTATACTTATTAGTAAGAAGGGAAGGATTAATAAAAGGCTTTAGGGTAGAGGGTTTAGTAGAAGAGGTAGTAGGGTCTTTGCCTAGAGGATCCTATATATTAGGGGTTTTCCCTTTAGGTCCTACCGTAAGAGAAGAATGTTTTAAGCGGTAGGAGAGGGTAAAACTACCTCGGTAAGGTTAATTTAGATAGGCCGTATTGCCCTCGATAGATACTATTACACCTATCAGTTAATATCCTAACTATTAATTGACGTAGTATAACTAACGGAGTACCCCTCGTACGATATAAAGCTTATAGTGCCGGTAACCACGTGAATATATATCGCGGATAGCATTTTGTAGATCTTCGTTTATAGTTACCTCTATAATCCTATTAGATATATAGATAAGGGTACTCCCCCGGGCATTATCTTCGGCGGTCTAGAATTTCTTGGTTTCTAGGAACTAGATTAGAGTATTATAACTAAGTTGGTCCTAGAGCTAGTTAGTATTAGTAAGCGAAGTATTACGTATAATATACCGTAGTTAGACAAGATAGAATTTATTATCGCGCGTATAACCGATTCTAAGGATAATATAAGGTAGGTAGGTATTATCTAGGGCTAGAGCTAGTATAAAGAATAGTCTAGTATAATCGGGTTACCTAGCACAGGTATTATTATATCTAGGCTTTTTTGAACTAAATAAGTCGTAAGACTCCTCTAAGGGTCGTTTACTAGTATATTAGTTAGCTACTCTAGGTACTTTATTAAGTAGTCTTACGAATATATATATTACTTCGTCTCTAAAAGGTAGTATATAGTCGGGTAGAATAAAGTTAGTAGTAACGGAGTTAAGGACCTTGGTAAAGTCCTGGCTAGAACCTCGAAGATTTTCGCCCTAAATAGCGGCACCCTATAGGCGGTCTTTAAGTACTTGACGGAGGGTATTAAACAAGCTATTACTATACTATAAGCCTCTATAGATATTGGGGAGGTTCTATAGGATTCCAGGCGGATTACTAGACTTTAGCCTGCTAATAAGCGTATAGAAATTGGCCTTAGTTAGCGTAGGCTCTAGCGTTATATCGACCTAAGGGTCGATTAGAGAAGGACCGGCTATATTAGATAATATTATAGATGATTCTAATACATCTATAATAAGAAGAATAATAATAGGACGAATAAAATAGGGAGAAGTTAAGGATTCTTCGCTGAGTTAGAGGGATAAAGCAGGTAATACAACTAGTAGGGTCTATACCGGGTTTTTATTCATAATAGCGATTAGTCGGTAGTTAGTAAATATAATACTAGTAAGGTAAATACGTTACGAAACAGTTTAACACTTAATATAATTAGGTAATATAGACCCTTCTCTATAGAATAGCACGTCGGAGTAGTTATAAGTAGGTAAGTTTAGCCGTTAAAAGATTAAAAGTAGCGAGCTTTAATATAATAGATAAAGATATTGATTAAAAGCGGAACTTATATATATATAGTACGTAGAAAGCGAATAGCTGATTTCAAACGTACTATATCTAGCTTTATACTTAATACCTAATATCTAGTAAAGATAGAGTATTAAAACTTATTATCTACTTGTAAAGATTAATTAGATTTCTTCTTCCGTTCTTCGAAATATAAGTCTTAATCAAGTACTCTATCATAAAAACAATCCAAGTTCGACTCGGACGTATATTTTAGTAACAGGGGTATATACTATAAGGTTTATAACCAATTATATTTCCTAATAAGACAAGTAACCGGGGCGTTTATTAAATATATCGTATAGAAAGAAAATCCCCTTAAACTATCTATTAATCAACGCCTTCTATAGGACGATACTCTACTATATATATATTATAATTTAATTAATAGTAATAGTTAAAAATAGGCTATATGAGGCGACATAAGGATAGATTTATCCTAACCTATAGCGGGTTAGCTTGAAGGATCTAGTAGCAAATATATTTACTAATACCTACCTAGACGCGTTAATCTTGATAATAATACCTCTATATTACGCCTAAGCTAGATAGATCGATAGTATAAACGTTACCAGAAGCAGTACAGCAGCGGAAGCGGCCTAACTAGGCATCTACCACGCTATAAGGGCCGGGACCCTAATTGGACGCGTAGGAGATAGGCACGCCTCGACGAAGATAAAGTCGAGGGCCCTATTTATAAACGCTAAAGAGACGAGGTCGACGTGATCGGCGATAGTCCCCGTAAGGGCGAAGGTAGATAAGTCCCCTAGGAGGACCTAACTATTTCAATAGATAACGATACTCTAGGGCGATTACTTGAACTCACCGACTCTACTAACGAGATCTAGTACTAGTAAGATAAGCTAGATATAGTACTCGATTAATCGAAGTTAATAACGGCGTCAAGTACTATAGATACTATCTCTACCTTGACCGTTAGCTCTATAGAGTACTACCTATAGGAGTAAGGTACCGGGAGGCCTTTAGAGGAAGAGGATATAACCCTAGCCGAGTCGTTATCTATACCCCTATCCGAGTCAATATCCGAGTTAATACCTAAGTCGAACCCGGACTAGCACCCTTTCTATTTAGAAGCTAATTATACTCTAGCTTTATAGATATATAACGCCCGACTATCTAGCGGTATAATAGACAATTTCTTCAAAGATACTCGATTACGACCTTTCCACGGACCCTATAGCTTTAACAGCGCTCTATAACTAAAAGCCAAGCTATATACTATAAATCATTCTGCTGCTACTAGTAGATAGTCTCGGCAAGCGTTTAGTATCCTATCGATTCAACCGGACGAGATAACTAGAATATATTATATACTCTACTTCAATATAATAGGTATAATACGAACTCTCATTAGATATAAACCTTTTAATTCGAGTATTAACTATATACTAATACGCTAGCGAAACCTTAACAGGGGTCTAATTATTAGTAAGATATATATAGCCCGCTAGTAGTAGGAGATACAAGATAAGCTCCCTGATAGCTCAATAGTAGTACCGGTTATAATATCGTTAGACAAGACCTATTTATCACGGATACACGGAGATCAATAGGTATAGCCAGTCTATATTACTATTAGTAACCTCGATCGAGGTATTCGGTAGGTACAGGTTCGGCCGGGGATAATATTGCTTAGACTAGTACTATTAGTCTATAATAGTATAAAAGCCGAGGTATATTACTACGCTATAGGGCTTATAGTCGAGGGTAAGCCGGCCGAAATACGGATCTTACTTAATATACTAATAATACTCTTTTAAAGTACTTAAGGAGCTAGTACCAAAGGGGATCCTTATTATATACGCAGATAGACGAATATAATAATACTACCTAATACTCGCGTCTATACTAGGTAACTACGAGGAATAAGTTTTAATAACCTCGATCAAGAGCGGTAAATACTATCCGGTCTACTTAGTACCGCTAAATAAATAGGAATAACTATATCCTGAAAAACTATATCTAAAGCGAATACCTAAATAGACTATAGAGTAGTTATAGATACAAAAAACGTATAATAAGAATATACCCAGGGTGTTACTAGATATAATAGTATATAACCGGCCTAACTTCACAGACAGCCACTTCGTAGTTAACGTCTACTAACTATAGACATTTAATATATTATACTAATTAATAGTCAAAGGGCTATTAAACTACCTTCTAGACTAGCTTAGGGAGTATATCGGAGAGGGACGAATAAAGCTTAAGGTATAAGCCTTAATCGACGCCCGGTTTCGAGCTATACCCAAATTTACTAAGCTAAGGCGATTTCGGGAGTTTAGTAAGCTAAGCTAATAGATAGGAGAGGAGAGTAAAGAGATATTACAGATTATAATACCCGTCTTCGCTCCTCTATTATCCGAAAAAAACCTAGATATACTATATATAGGACAAGCTATCATTAACTTTATTATACTCGCAAGATACTAATCCTATAATAAAGCGATACTAGAATATATAAATATAGTATTAGAAAGGATTAATCTACTTAAGGAGGTATTTTAAAAATATAGGCCAGTTAATAAGAAAACAGGCGAGTAAACTTTCAACTTTCCCAAATTCTATAGTATTAGTCATTATATTAATATAATTAGATACTACGGTCCACCGGATAGATATAGCACCTAAGCCTTAGAAAGGGTATATCCGATATTACTAAAGAATTACTATAACCGAATAAATAAATATAAGGATTACTAGGAGCAATTAATAGAATATAACAAACGCTATATCAAGTTAATAATTATATAGGATATTAAAAATTTCCAAGAGACGGAGCCTATATTACTTAGTTAGAGGAGAAAACAAGAAGACGAGAAAAGTATAAAGGCTAGGGTCCTCCTAGATCTATACTAACTAGGATAGCAAGTAGATACGGAAGAGCGCTATATATTAAGATACCTATATAAATATAATAGTTGTTACTAGCGAACAGCGAGAGATATAGCTAAATAGTTAAATATAGCTAGGTTTCTCCAAAGCCTGGCTGCGTTTCTTAAGGCGTACTAAGCGAAAACGCTAAGTAGAGGTAGTATAACCTCGAACCTAGATATTAATAGAAGGGAGGTAGACTGCAGCTGGGTTAAGAGCTACCCGGTCTATATCTATTCGGGCCTTATATATTAGAAGACCATAGGAGAGGACTCCTCTAATTTAGGATATCTCTATAAGGATTTAGTAGTCTATAGACCTTATAAACATTCGTAGTATTTTATCTAGCGTAGAGATTATATATAGGTCCGAGAATAAGACTATAAGAGTTAAAACCCGGAAACTATATAGGAGGGAAAGTTAGTTAGTAAGGTCTTAGTCGTTATAGAGGTAAAGGATCTTAGTAATAGGGACTTTAAGTAACGACCTACTCGTATATAGGCTACCCTTATAGAAGTCTTTAATTATTAATATCTAGGGTAGGTATAAGACTACTATAGAATAGTCGAATTTAAAAAGGTATAGGTATTACTTATACTTAATCCTCGAACGATAGGCGCTCGCCGCTTCTATAGACTACTAAATATTAAGCGAAGTACTTATCTAGTACCGGGAATAGTTAGAGGAAAAGAGATATTCTATATTAATAGTTTCATCGACTAGGACTAATATACTACGATATATTACCCTAAATTCCTAATAAATAATTCTAAGGCAGCGCGACGAATCTATACTAAATTCCTACTAAATCCTTCTTAGGCAACGCTATAAACCTAAGTAAAAACCCTTAAAAGGAAGAGAGATAATACTATAAATATATCTAGCTCGATAGAGTAGAAGAGATACTACTACTAACCGCCCTCGCTATATCTAAAGTCAAGGCTTTAGTCTTAAGGAAAACCTCTAATATAAAGAACTAATCTATAGTTTCAATTACCGTAGCGGCATTAATCCTCTCTTCGGTATATTTAATTATAGCTATATTATATTAGTAGGCTATATAGTATCTTGCGCGTATAATATTTACTTACTTCAGTATCGAGTCTACGGCCCTCGTATATTACTAATATTCGGGTACTTTAGTAAGCTGAGGAGTAGGGAGGTTATTAAGCTCGCAGTATTATATATAAAGTCTATTAGGGAAGATAGGGAGCAAATTCGTCGGATATTAAGTATCTATAGTAATACTTTACTGAAATAATAGTAACGAGACTATAAACTACAAGAAGAAATATTAAGAAACGTCTAGCCAAATATTCATCCGACTCAGATAGGGTAAACCCGAGTTAGATACTACTCGGACAGTATAAAACCCGAGTCGGACACTAATCGGACAAGGGCAAAAAAGGGCGAAATATATACGCCCCTGATCTACTAGAGTTTTGCCAGGTACCGCTAATAGTTCGGTAACTAGGCGTCGCAACTCTCTATCTCGGTTATTTACTCGAATTATAAGGAGTAGAAGATATAGTCGGATTAGCGGATAATAGGTCGTTATAGAATCGAGGAAAGCGTAGTTAAATAACCTATAAAGAAGTTAAAGAAGGATTAGTATAAGCGCGAGTTAAACTTGTATTAATATTACTAATAATAAGCTTTTATATACTGAAGGAGCTATCGGTAGTAGCTATATTTCAAACGGATTATACATATAGAAGACTTTATTTAGATTCGACTACCTACTTACATCTTATATAGAAGATATATAGCTACTAATTAGTAGAAATATATAGACTATATAAGAAGTAATCAATTATAATAAAAGAAAACTGGCAGCTATATATTAGTAGCGTTGTATTATTAATTGAGCTAATAGCTGGCTGAACGTATAATGGACATGCTAATTGGTTAGACATTACACTGATAGTAATATCTAATTACTAATTAGTTAGACATTATACTAACAGTAATATCTAATTGCTAATTGGTTATATATTATACTAACAGCAATATCTAATTGCTGACTGACCTAACATCGTTAAATCAGTAGTATTAAGTTATAGATCGAGCTGATTTGATACTATTAGCAATATTGAGTTGCTGATTCCGCTGAACGTAACTGTCAGCCCTACCGGCGCGCTCGGCAACTCGGGATTTCCTAGCAACTTTTGGGAAAGCGCGATGAAAGGAACTTCTACCGTACCGGTTATACGATTATAAGATTGAGCTGGAAACTGGAAAGAAGCCACCTTAAAGTCGCTTATATTCGATATCTAGATTCAAGCTCTAAAAGGTAAAGGAGTACTTAGATAATAACCTTAAGAAGGGTTTCATCTTATCTAGTACGGCTCCCTACGCGTCGTTAGTCCTTTTTGTCCAAAAGTATAATAGAAGTCTTCGTTTCTAGATCGACTATCGGAAGCTTAACGCCCTTACGATTTGGAACTGCTATCCTATACCGCTTATCGATGAAACGCTTGCTCGCGTTATTAGATGTAAATATCTTACCAAGCTAGATATCATTGCCGTATTCAATAAACTTCGGATATATCCGGACAGCGAGGATCTTACGACGTTCACTACCTCTTTCGGAGCGTTTAAATACTATATCCTACTATTTAGTCTAACTGGTAGACCTGCGTCCTACTAATACTATATAAATGATACCCTCTTCGAATACCTTAATAACTTCTGCTAGGTATACCTAGATAATATCCTAATCTATAGTAAGATGGAGAAAGAGTATAAGGAATATATACGAAAGGTCTTACTGAAGCTTCGGGATGTAGGACTATAAGTCGATATCGAGAAATACGAATTCTATATTCAAGAAATAACCTTCCTCGGCCTGATTGTATTAATAGAAGGTCTACGTATGGATCCTTCTAAAGTTGAGGTTATTATTAACTAGGAGCCCCTAACTTGTCTGAAAGAGGTCTAAGCATTCGTTGGGTTTTGTAACTTCTACCGCCGATTTATTAAGGACTTCTCGAAAATAGTTAAACTACTGGTATCGCTTACTAGAAAGGATTATCTATTCTAATAGTCCGAAGTATATTAGGCGGCCTTTAAACGTCTTAAGAGTATGGTTACTAGTACCCCAGTACTTCGGCATTATAATAGATCGTGACCAGTAGTACTCGAGACGGATTTATCCGATTATGTTAATAGCGGTGTCCTATCCCAGGCTGACGACGACGGAGTACTTTATCTAGTTATATTCTATAGTAAGAACCTATTACCTGCGGAGTATAACTATAAGATCTACGATAAGGAGCTATTTACGATCGTCCGCTACCTAGAATACTGGCGTCCTGAATTGGAATTAACTGATATCCCTATCCAAATATTTACCGACTATAAGAGCCTTGAATATTTTATATAGATAAAAGAGCTAACTCGCCGTCAAGCCTGATAGGCAGAGAAATTAGCTGATTTCAACTTTAAAATCATGTATCGGAGTAGCAGATCTAATGGCAAAGCAGACGCCCTAACGCGTATACCAAATTCAGTCCCTGCTGATAACCAGGATAAGTGTTGAAAGTATCAATACCGGGCTCTACTATCTCCCGAGTGCTTTGAGAAATACTCAAAATCGACTAACGCGCGGTTCTCTGAGGATAGATAAGTTAAAAGAGGGGGTAGCGGCAGCGACATTATATCGGACGAACAGATCAACGCGCTGGCTGACCAGGATTTACCTCTATACGCAAGAGTCACGCTGGTAAACAAGGAAGACGACGACTGTGGGCGTATCCGTGATACCCTCGAGAAGGATCCGTCCCGGATGTTCGAAACGATTAATTTACGTTATTACTCTAGCTATAATAACGCACTCTTCTACAAGGATCGTCTTTGGGTTCTAGTAGTGCCTGAGCTCCGCGCGGACCTAATCAAGGAAAGCTATGACTAACCTGTATATGGCCATCCGGGTAGGAATAGGATGCTTGAGCTGGTAAAGAGACAGTTCTACTGGCGCGGTATAAAAGATGAGATTGCTTGTTATATCCGCAATTGCTATATCTGTCAACGAAGCAAAACTCCTCGGGACTAATACAATGGGCTACTATAAGCTTTGCCTGTGCCGGAACAACGCTGGCAAGACATCTCTATGGACTTTATCACCGGTCTCCCCGTCTCGGAGGGATTTAATACTATATGCGTGATCGTGGATCGGCTTTCCAAGGAGCGTCATTATGCTCTATATATTGCGACGGACCGAGGCACGTCTGCAGACGCCACGGCCGACATCCTTATAAGATATGTCTTCTGCTCTCATGGTCTCCCAGAGTCGATTATCTCCGACCGCGGGCCCCAGTTTATATCCTTGGTATGGAAGGCGCTGTGTCAACGGCTAAGGATCGATATCAAGTTATCTACTGTATTCCACCCTGAAACTAACGGTCAGACGGAACGGGCTAATCAAGACGTCGAGCGTCACCTAAGAACGTACTACTCGTATATACAAAATGATTGGGTCCGACTCCTACCTATAGCCGAATTCGCGGATAATAACTCCGAAAGCAGTACTACGGGAATGATACCATTCTTTGCCAACAAGGGTTTCTACCCTCAAATGTCCTTCTCCCCACCGGTAGACACTAGATCTACGGCTCGTAAGCGTATCTAGTATACTAAAGCGAACGATATCGCTAACTATATAACGAGAGTCCTTAACTTTATGACCTAACAATCCGTTATTAACCGTAGGAGAATGATAGACCAGGCTAATAAGAGGCGGTCCGATGTCATATACGAGGAAGGAGATATAGTGTTTCTATCTAGTCGGAATATAAGTACTGAACATCCAAGTAGGAAACTAGATAACAAGATGCTAGGACTGTTTAAGGTGTCCGAGAAGGTTGGATTATTATACCGCCTAGAACTTCCGCCAAGTATATAAATACATGATGTCTTCCACCCCATTCTACTACGAAAAGCGGCTATAGACCCTTTACCTGGTCAGCGAACTAAACCACCAAGGCCTATTATAGTGGATGACCAAGAGGAGTGGGAAGTCGATGACATCTTGGATGCTCGACTATTCGGTCGTAACCGATATCTATAGTTCCGGGTCCGATGGAAGAACGAGCAATAACCGGACCGCCACTGGTACTATGCGGACAGCGACGAATTTGGTAACGCTCAGGACATGGTCGACGACTTCTATGCGCGACATCCAAACAAGCCTGGTAATCCGAATCGGCTATAGTCGTCTTGACTTATGTATCAGGGACGATGCTTGCTTGAGGGGGGGTAGTGTCACGGCTTGGCCTTTGCTTACTGCTTATGCCGATATGCGTAGTATGGAGCATGATTATCAGACGTTCGATCATCGCTCATGGCTAGCGGCTTGGCGCGCCTCCAAGACGCGCAGGCTTCATGTACCTATTTTCTCTCCTTAGATATGTTCTTCTAGTCATACTTCACCCCTATCGACTCGCTCTAGGCAGGCCCCTGACACATCTTCACAGAAGATTACCGTAAAAATGGCTATATCTCGCTTATTTTATACTCGATTTAGGAAATTTAAGCGGAATTAGAAAGCCATCTATTTACAGTATATTTTAGGGTCTGGCTACATTAACCCCCCTTTTGCTACGTTAACCACCTCCCCCCAAGCGGTTAGCAACCCTAGCCCTAACCGGCCCCCCAACACCACCCCCGGGGCAACTGCTCCCGGGGCAAGCTCCGGGGGCCAAATGGCGGAGAACAGTTACTGCACGGCAGACTTCGGTTGAGGTTGCGTTGGGAAAGGTACATAATTTTCCTAGCAAATTACTACGTCTGACGTATACGGCGCCCTCGATCATAAATAATCCTGACTTTTCTTTTTATCCCAAGCTTATTTGTTTTGCTTCGGTAGGTGGTGACCGTATAGCCCTGTGGGCCTAGAAGGGTTAACCCCCTGAGTTGTCACCCGCCCAGGCCGCCCTTGAACAGGGCCTAAAGCTGGTCATCTGGGGGATAGCAAGCGCCTCCGGAGATTTCGGATTGAGTCCGTCTCGGGGCTCAATTCAGCTCCCCGGAGGAGCCTATTTAGGGCCCAACTGACAACTCAGGGGGTGAACCCTTCTATATGTTGCTTGATCAGGAGATAGAGCTCGTCCCAAGTGCCTGCTCGTAGGCCATCAGGCGGTGATTGCAGCTGTATAGGAGTTAATGTGGTGGATAAGGTGGACGAGAGGGTCGATGTTTTGGTGGTGGACGGTGGGGTGGCTTAGTCGGCATTTGGCCCCGAAGCTTGCCCCGGGAGTAGTTGCCCCGGGGCCACTTCTATGGTGTTGGAGGGCCGGTTAGGGCTAGGGTTGCTAACCGCATTTGGGGGGGGGGTGGGTTTAACGTAGCAAAAGGGGGGGTTAATGTAGCCAGACCCTTCTGTTATTAGAAGAAAGATAAGAGTAATCGTGCGCAAAGACCAAGCAATTGGGCAGAAATTAATGAGAGACTTGTACAGCCAAGGCCGTCTCTTTCCCCTTCGCAGTTCTCTGAGGCTATATTTAAGACCTTCCAGCAGACTAATGAAGATATATTAACTGAAAACACTATTATGAGCAAGGCGTTCCCGATCATTGCCGGTACCGCCGACATCCCCTCCCAGGAGAATCTCTATTTCGGAAATCTCAAACACCTAACTGACGGCTCTATCACGAAGGCCAAGCTAGACTTCTACAACGGAGCCCGCCCGGCGGAGCTGAACACACAGGTCCGGGAACAGCTAAGCGAATATATCGAGCCAACAGAAGCAAAAGGCCCGGATGGGAGTGCGCCTGTGTGCGAACTACAAGCAATGTATGACGGGGCTTTAGGTGCCCGTGGGATACATGAGCTTCGGTCATATGTTGATCCAGAGACGGCTTACGACAACAATGCGTATACGATCACGTCAACTTATCATGGTGGCACAGGAGCCTTAAAATTATACTCGACACACCTAACTCCTTCTATGAGTTCCGACATCCCAATTGAATACTGAATGACCCAACTGAATGGCTGGGATATGACCGGGAACCCAGATACCTTCCGACAAGGAGCTAGCGCTTTAAGGAACGCTAGGGACTGGGCAAAAGAGAAACGGGAAGAGCTTATGATTGCGGCAAACGGCAAGGTGCCAGATGCGGAATATTCAGATTTGGTTTCATCCACGCAGAGCTTTGTATCACTGTCATCGAACGAGGCCACTCACCCAGAATCTGAGATGTCAGCTGACGAGCTTGCCCTGGACGTTGGTACGTTTACTAGCTCCAGTCACAGAACTCCGGTCAGAGCTCAAACGAATCTTCCACCCAAAGTCTCCTCGAATCAACAATCCAATAAAGCGTCTCAAGTTAGCAAGAGGCCAGGCAGGAGACCTGAAGCCTCACAAGTCATCTATAGAGAACCCAGGCTCTAGTGCAAAGAGGCACATCTGCGGCGATGATGGCGTGCGGAAACTGGTTTACCAGCACAACCCGCTCCAGCTGTCGTGCATTACCGATAACACGGATTCTGCCGCAGGATCATGCAGAAGTGATGCGCAATCTCCGAGTATGAGACGTCCTTGACTCTTATCTGGACCGGCCACTGAACTGCTAGAGCCATCGGCATCACCGCTACCTCCAGGGGTTCATTATCGCTACTCATCACCATCTCGTATCATCTACATATTCTGTCTCCAAAGCCATTTCTCGGACTCTTCGTCTCCTAATCCCTCCGGAACTTTCGGTAAGACGTGGAACCATCAAATCCGCAATCAAAGCCCATGATGAAGAGGCAATGTCGGACAGGAGCAATCAAAGAATACGCTTCCAAGGGAGCGTAGTCAAAGCTTCACAAGATACGAGGCGGTATTTGGGACGAAGCGTCAGTAATCAACGTCGTTAGGAGGGGGTCTCGGGAAGCCATATCATCTAGAAGATTGCGGGAGGCTCAAGTTAAGTGTATTAGTGCGCTCGGTCGGAAGGTTAGTGATCGATCGGAGGCTTGGTGCAGAATGCCGTATCCGCAGTTTACGCCCTTTGCCACTGGGAGGGTGAATGTAGCCAGTTCGAGGAAGAATTGAGGGAATGGAAGAAATTTCTGGACTATTGGCAGAAGAAAGAAACGGATGGGAAAACGGATGTGCAGCTGGAAGAACGACAATCTGCAGAGAGCCCGACCCAAGTGGACCTCTGGAAAGACTATTGGGCCTATCAACACCACGACCAGCGGTCCGGCCGTTTATAATGCTAAGCAGTGGGTGGAATTCTGGCGGCGGCAGGTGGACACTTTCTTGAGATAATGCGAACCCAGACAATTCTATGATGAACATGACTACAAGAAAATTGTCAGTGTCGCAATTGATCTCAATGATCAGCTCTACAACTTTATAGCAGAAACTTTTTTGTAAAGGTACTTGATTAATAGTTATGTTGATTACAGAAGAGTCAATTTTGAAGTTGGGTGCCAAGCTTCCGCCAAGGCTCCTGCGCCGTGAGGCCGTGAAACATTGCCCGGTGTAGGACAAGGCAGACGAGGAAGATGTCCACGATGAAGAAGAACAAGGCAGCCAGGGTGGCCTCCGTGCGTGGCTTGGAAAGAGGCGACTGGTTGGGACACTGCTCCCGTGTCACCTCATCATCGAACCTTGAGGTAACGATCATACTAACAGTGCTAACATATGGGAGCGAAGCGTGGGTGAGCCGCTGAGCTTCCCAGGGAGTAAGTAGTATCTCGTGATTGTTTTATCGAGTATCAATATCGACCTTGCGTCGTGAGTACGGGTAATTCAACGTGCACTGAGTTGCTCATCTGTCGGACACGCATTTCTAAAATGGCCTAACGGAGCCTGTTGTCTAGTTTAAGAGGGGCAAACCCGCCAAAGACTCGACGGTAGAAAAGCAGGGCAATAAGAGAGCGTTAAGAGGCCCTATAGTGTAGTGCACATAAGGTATGGAAATAGTATGAGGAACTTAGGAAGGTGTCATGTGCTAGAGGTGTGCATGATTATAAATATTGTTTTCTAAGTAGGCCTAGTCACATAAATGAATTGGCAGCCCTCATTGCCAATTTTTTCTTCAACCCCAAGCCGGAAGTCATTACTGAGGCCACATTTCCAAGTGCTAGTTTTAGAAAAGCTACGATCTGGCCTCGCCGAAAGGTCAAGCAACGGAATCTTGCTAGAACGAACATTCCACTCAATCACTGCGGAGCCTGCACTTACGCGTCATTGATTTTGAACTTCCCACAGTTACATCTGGTAAGATCACGCGGTGACCATATAGCGCTGCCAGTAGCAATGATATAGTGTACCAATCACCTTCTCCGAGAAACCGGCAGATCCACCTTCAGGTGGGAAGCTTGTAACACACCTTCAGAGAGACAAAGCACCTGAATGACACGACAAATCCTCAAGACTGCGCATGTGCGAGCGTGGATATACTCTTCCGGCAAGCACTTGCGTTCTCTCGCTCCCCGATCCCACGCCGGTATTCCTCCACTGTCCTGATTCCTCCTACCATAGCACGGCATGACCGCCGAGCAAATTATCGTCTTGGGTCTTATACAGAATCATTTCGAGGTCAAAAAACATGATAATACCCTGCTGAGTGCTCAGGAGAAAACCTGGCTCTCAGGACTCTTCTGAAGTTTGGTCGCAGGAAATTATCCCCAATTATTTCTTTGTGGCGGACAGTGGCTGCTATAATGACGAAGAGCGCGTCGCAATACAATGAACAAACGTGACTCGACCAGTGCCACTACCGATGACAATTATGTCGCCGTAGCTTGCCCAGCTTGCCCAACTAGGGCGATACTCGGGGGGAAGCCACAAGATCCTCTGAGAAGACAAAGTGACCCAGTCGTTGCTAATTCCCATCGTGCTTACAGGCACATTTAAACGAGGCCTAGGCGATCTTAATGTGGTGCTGGGTAATGGTACTTGAGATATAATAGACAACGGAGCGCCATTCACCACAATCTTCGAGCTATCATCACTGAAGATGATAGTCTGATGGTGTGTTCCACTGTCATAGCAGACTAACTCTGTCGTGCTGGCAGCGTCCCATACTCGTACCGTATTATCCTCTGAGCCTGATGCTACCCGTGACCCGTCGGGCGAGAATACCACGCTCCGGACCGTATCTAAATGATCTTCGAGCGTGTACTGACACTGGCCCGTCTGCACGTCCCACACCCGTACCGTAGTAGAGTGGGCCCCTAGAAGTTTCCTCCACAGAGCTTCTCACTCCAGTGAGCAGGGGGCTCCTAGGAGCATTCTTCTCCCAGGAGAATTTAGCTCCCGGGAGGCCGCTCTTGCTCACAAAGCTGCAGGGCATCTCAATATCACGATGGAATATAACGGCAGTCTGACGTACGTCGTTGCTCGGAACATTGAAGCGTTCTGCTTCGACGAAGACGTCGCCGACATAGCTAGCACTCTGTCCTGGACCGAAGCAGAAGTTAGCATTGTAAGAATACCACCTCACTTCACTGCCACTCGCCCGACTTCAGAATGGGACAGGCCGCCTAATGTTCCAAAGTCTCCGATCACGGTTCAGCCATTAATGACATACGCCTCCGAGATAATGCCATGGCAGCTCCTTTGGCCGCGCGCAAGCACAACAGTAGCCCGGAGAGCGAAACGGAGCAGTTCTCAACGAAACGTACACTCGCCTCTCCGAGCACATCAGATTTTCCACCTCTTCTCACCACGAGTGGCGGGAGCACACTCCAGCAGCGTTGTCAGCTCCGCAGGACCGGACCTGAGAGAAGGCCATAGGCAAAAGCAAAGCAAGAAGTCATCGCCGCGAGACTAATGATTGCATCTAAAAGTCCTGCATTTTGTTTGCAGGACACGGCAAATGTACCCGAAAGCTGGGCAGAAGACCTCGAAACGCTCGGAGCGGTTGGTGTCAAGGCGGCGCTGCGGGAACTTGAGCTGATAGGCAACGTTGAAGATCTCGATATGAACATCCAGACATCCCGGACCGCGACATTTCCACTGTCTGTTCTCGCGACGTGCATCTGCAGCCGGACATACCCTTTTGCTGCCCTTATGCGTTCTGCGGTGATTCCTTCGGCGCGGATGAGCACCTCAAGAACCATCTGGCCATCGAGCATAAGTTTTCTGCGCTCCTAGCTCGGTCAATGAGTTTGATCGGTACCTTGACCTGGACTAGCGAGACATCATTAATTGGCCTCACGAAACTCCATCCCTCTCAGTTCAAGAAAGTGATATTTTCATCCCCAAGTCTGAGATTGTGAAATTCAGTGAGATAACTGCCTACAGTGTCTTCTACCTCGACATATCACACTCCCAAACAAACGCCTTCGTGAAACGTTGCTCATTCCTTCCAAAGCATACTCTTCAGGTCGGGATTCCAGCGCACCGGTTTGGCACGCATGATTTGGTTTGAACGGCCACCGAGCCAACTGAGCTCGAGGGCGAAGGTATTGGTTTGCCTCTGAGATTCTGGAGCTTCGAGATTTGGCATTATTCGGAAGCGGTCACTTTAGAAGACGTCCAAAGACCATAAATGGAGGAGCCCTGTAAGTTCAACACGTGGTGCGAGTTTCACCGACTTGGGTACGAACGATGTCTCATGCCACTGCTGTTCAAATTGACACAATGAAAAGCTTCTTGTGACTTGAAAGATTTAGAATACTATTGCACAGAGGAAAGTTCCTAGAGGTGGCTAATTCAATAACGATAATATCAAACAATTTGACTCGAAGACAAGAGACACCATTGAGTTTTCTTCAAGGGTCAAAAGAACGCTAGCTGGTAAACTCTGGAACCTCCTTTGCTTTCTTTTGCACCGGTGTTAGTATTTGTGGCGATATCAGAGTTTTGGTTTCCCGCTGCAAGGATCGGCGAAAGAGAAACCGCTCTCATCTCGTTCGGTAGAACCAAATTGGTGCTTTCGTAGAGCACAGCAATGGCTCCAGCCTAGTCGAGCGGCGCTGAGAAAATGGAAGGGACCATGCCTTACGCACCTCCACCGCCAGCACCGCCAGGAGGTTGCGGCAGTTGAACAGCGGCGGAATACGTAGCCGCAGCAAATCTCAATCCTTGTCCGCCGTTGGTGACGACCATGGTTCGCCACTGATTAAGGGTAGTCTGGACTGAAGCCCAGGTTCTCAGGGTCTGACCTTGGGGCAGGTTCGCGTTCGCTGCCACATAAGCAGCTTCAGCGGTAGTATTCGCCTGCGTCACCCAGCCGATCATGTAAGTTTCCATCTGACGCATGAAATCATCTGAAAACGGAGGATAGAAAGGTCAGCCAGTGTCACGAATTGCCATTATATGCATTGCTTTTGCGTACCAAGTACGACATCCCACCATGCTTGAGCGCCAGTTATAGGAATATTTGCGTTGGCGAACACTGTCTCGATATAGCCGATCTGAGTACGAACTTGATTACGCGCGAGGTTGTAATTGGTGATGAATTCGTTGGTGTTCATGTATTCGAAAATGGCGAATGCCTGTAGGTTGTGTCAGTATGAAGGCGAAACCTGATCAGAAGAAGCATGCAGTGAAGACTCACGCTCCGAATTGACGACAGCAAAGCATCTGCGTCCATTTGTTGATCACTATGCACTGCGTTTCTCGCCAACAGGGTAAGCCGGTTTACCGCAGTCGGTGGTTGGAGCTTGAACATTCTTCCCTTAGGTCCATTAATTTCTTGATCGACTGCCATAAGCGGTTTGGGCCAATCGATGGAGCCAAACCCTTCCATCATTCGATCATTGGCAGTGACAGGCTGTATACCGCTCGGGCCTCCGACTTTAGGATATTGGCCGAGTTGATGGAGCGGATAATCCCAATAATGACCTATATTGTCGGCGTTCACAGGCTGAAGGTTATTGGGTGGTGCAGTAGTCCCTCTAAGCAGTCCGCTGGTAATAGTTTCGAGGTAGCGTTTCGAAAATTGAGGCTGAACGCAGTCATGTTAGAAGATATAAATCGTTGTAGTATGGAAACATTAGCACACTCACTTCAAGCGGATGCTCCGTCTGGTCACCCGTCAAGCCAGGGGGATTTAATCCGGGCCCAATCGGTATTAGGTTTATTGCTGGACCAATACAAAAACCTGGTATTAACCTGAACTGAGTGCGTATAGGTTGCACAGGACCAGAATTCGCATTCTGGTCCTGGAACAGTTGGCTTATCGCCCTGACTACGGTTGCTATGATAACCAAGTTAATTCCGTTCGGAAGATTGGCAACGTAGTGATCTTGCCCTCGCTTTTCCAAAGTGTGCAAGCCTTCACTGGACTCGGAGTCGATGATGGCAAGATCTCGCTTATTCTGAGCGATGCCAGGATTTCCGTCATTGGTGCAGAATCCCGGATTGTTGCAAAGATTGTAACTGCAGGTGGCCGGCGTAACAGGTGCAACCTGAACGCTGCAGCAGGCGGCTTGTTGCCTCCCCCTAAATGATTTGTCAGAAGAATATCATATACTGCTTCCAGCAAGCATGAAACTCGTCAGTATCGGTGAGACTTACAAGCGCACCGTACATTTTCGCCATCTCCACCATTACTTCTGAGGACTTCAACCTGGGTTGCATTACACACAGCATTTGCGCAGTCGGAGTCAACGCCACTTGAATCAGTTTTAGTAACCCAGTTACAATCGGTCAGATCGGTTGGGCCCGGACAACAATATGTTTGTGTTCCGAACCAGCAGCTCGCGGCACTGGTGAAGAGCGCTGTTTGTCCACTTGGACAGGAGGCTCGACTGTATCTAGGTCAGATAACGGGCTCAGACTTTCCATCGCGACACTCGCCTGGACGCACCATTTTGTATAGCTACAACCTTGCGTTAACTGGAGGAACTCCGGATCTGGACAGCAGAAGACCTTGAAGCCACGACCGCACTTGTCGGTATTGCCGTCGTTAAGGAAACCGCCACCCCAAGAAGATCTGATTCCTTTGATATTGATTTCTCCCGGCGCGCACTGGGCATCACAGTCTGAAGATGATCCCTGTCCGTTGTTGTCACCACGCCAGATACACTGCTTTGGTGCTTGACTCGTTGGACAGCAAATGGGTTTGCCGCAGTGCTAGAATGCACTTCTTAGTACTGAAGTTCAAGATAGACCCACCAAACGTTCGGACTTACACATTTCTTTGAGCCGCAACCTGCATCGTCCCAGCCGACAACCGTGAAGCCAGATCCACAGGCGGCCTGCATTGAGTTGGTGTCGTCAATTTGCAAACATTTGCCCGTATATGCAAAACAATTTTGACCATTTTCTCCAGCTATACTCGAAATAACAGCCTGCGGGGCGGACAAAGCTTTGTTTTCCAATTGGAGAGTGCTTGTTGATACAATACTTCGCCCAAGTAGGGCGGTGTGAGCCGTATACTTGTCGTCATCTAGGTGAGTATTAGGGAACGCCTGATTCAAGAAGAAGCCGTGATATAAGAGAGTGTAACATTACGTACCTAGGTCGGACGCCCAGATCATGGCACCTCCGAGTCCAACGCCGTTTGCCCAATCCACCTTTTGCTGGAAAGTTTCTTCGTTGTCAAAGGAAACCCATTGGTTCTTATCGAAAACAAAGTACATGACTGCGTCAGTAGTATCGTGGACCGGCTGAATTGAAGGGTCCTCGTTGAGGACGTCCAGAATCTCGTAGTAGCCTAGAATTCCACCAGTGGCTGTGCAAGGACCGGGATTGGAGGCGCCGCTGAATGGACATCCAGGAGTAGTACATTTGGGATCAGAGAGCGTGAAGGATCTGCCGTAAAAGCCAAATCCCATGACAATATCGGCCGGTGAGATGTCAACACGCCAGAACAGTTCGACAGCTAACTTGATCTCGCTGTACACCACATTAGCTCGAGATTCAAAGTCATTGGTAAAGGACACATATACGTAAGATTGGTATGTCCCTGCACAATGGCTCCAATCGGGTCACTCGCATCCCAGACACCATGCAGATCGTATGTCATGAAATTCGTCCAGTCGGCGTATTTCATCATGTTCGGCAAATCAAACCACCGCAGGTACCAGTAGGATGAGGGTGTTGTAAACGTAAGCCCATATTTACCGCCGCTTGCATCGAAGGTCGATCGAAGTGTCTGCATCAGTAAGACGTAGTTCTTGGTGTCGTCGGGGTTCCCGCCTCGGTCAGGTGCTCCTGGGTATTCCCAGTCGATGTCGAGACCGTCAAAGCCTGTTTCCTCATGTGAGCGAGAGCACAAAACAGGTCCACAGTGACAACACGCCGACGCTAAGCGACTAAAGCTTCTGTCGCCGGAATGTGAAACTTAAGATTCTTTGACAACGTACCATACTGGCGCATGAACTTTACTACGTTATTCGCAAAGGTCTGCCTTTTCCCAGCGTCGACGGCAATTTCACCATAAAGCAGTTGTGTTGCCTGCAAAGTAAGAGTGAAAGGGTCAGCATATGTCTCGGAAAACCCATTCTACGTCTGGAACTCGTACCGTGTTGTTATCCGAGAACGACCTTCGTGACTGTTAGCACTCGTTTGACCATTTGTATTTGACTCTCAGGACTGACCAGCCTCCTACGCTGACAAAGACAGATAAGTCCGGCTTGATGGATTTGACATTCGTTGTATCCGAAAATAAACTTGAGGGAGTGGAAGTATCCATAGTCACAATTTCGTAAGAGCCAGGATCAATGTACGCAAAGGCAAAGTTGATACTATCAGCCCGTCAGCAACTGCTCTGAAAGACTGGATTCACGCTCGCAACTGACTGTGTTAAAGCGTCCAGTGGCAAATCTGTGGGTTTTATTTCGTGGCAAGTAAGTGAAGCGGCCCAAGATTCGTAGTACCCAATCACTTTGTTGGTGAGAATGGCTTCGTCCGCACCTCCGCCAGGCGGGCTGGGATTGAGGACACAGTTGCTTTGACAGCCCTCTGTAACAATCCGTTGTCAGTTTGACGCTCAATTTGTTGAAGGGGCGGAGATATCCACTTCCACAGAAGTCCGATGTTGTGCCGCACTGTGGTTTGTTGAGTGAGCTTCGGTTTGACCAAAGATACTTGCATGTCCAGGACTTACGAAGCCGTACTGGCTACAACAAGTATTCAGAGGACAATCTCTGTCTGCAGCGTCGGCGTACTGACCGCACTGCGCGACAGCTCCGCAATTAGAAACGCAGCCTTTCCCACAGTATGTTGGGCCTGTCGAGCATGAGCTTTTGTGCCAATCAATTGTTGCCTATGCTGAGCGCTCACCATAGCCACAATAACTGCTTGCGCCACAGCATGCCCCATTGGTGCATGGGTTACCAGGACCGCATTGATAAGTTTGCCTTCGTTCTAATGTGAGATTCGTCAAATGATCAGGCATATCTTGAAAGTCAAGAACGTCGGCATGTCGTGCTACAATTGCATTTGACGATAGATCGACTCCGGAGTTGTAAACGACAAAAGCAAGCAAAGTACCCAACAAAAGAATAGACAGCCCACCGGCCGCTCTTCGCTTGGAAGAGTGCTTGTCGGCCATGCTCGAGAGAAAGACTGTGAAGGTTCTAGAGAGAGACGTGTGAGACGAGATGATCTAAGGAAAGGTGGAAATCAATTACGAAGAAATAGAATCGCGGCACGCTGTACCTCCAAACTGTGAACCCTGACCACTCCCAGATGTCAATCTTTTCGGCACGGCAGAGTTCCGAAGTGAGCCAACATGTAGGTAAGCGCCAGAACCCGCATTGATTCCGCCGTCCATTATAATTTGTGACATGCGGCTCGGCGACGCTCTCTGCAAGGGGAAAGTTCTTCGGCTGATCCAAGTTACCGTTGCCTTTGCGGCTGATGTGTGGGCGCCAACATAGTTCATGCTCAACCCGTCCCGTGTCAGTACGGACTGATTACGGATGAAAAGATGGACAAGAGGCTGAGGAGGAAATTGCTAGCAGGGAGTTGGTACGGACAGTAGCGCAAAACCGGCGTGTTGGGAATCTCTTGGCTGACGCTGGGCCGAGCCGATGCACAAGTCAGCACGGGAGTGAAAGTTTGATTGGAATTGCCGCGAGATTATCTGCTCCGACGGCAAATGCTGCATGCAGTCTGAAGGGGAACAGGCCGTGCTTGAGAGTAGGTAACAGTCCTTCTGACGGGCTCCTCTGCAAGCCTTTCATCTTCTCGACTTTCATTCCTCCATTTCCTTCATGTTCAGCTTGTCGTTTTGATTACAGAATCTCTTAGAGCGTCAGCGCTCGCACAAAGAGCCTTAACATGGCCGTCCGCTCACTACCTATTCTTCTAACACTCTTTATCAAATCAATAGGGTCGCAACAACTTCAAGGCCCTCCCATGGGAATGCCATACAACCTCACCACGTCTTGCATGCAGGCTTTAAACACCAACGTTACTTGCCCAAGCGCTTTGGCTGATTTGGGGATTGAGTGAGTGGATTCTTCTCCTTGGAATGCCCCTACGGATTTGGCCTGGAATGC
Source organism: Lepraria neglecta (assembly GCA_033220425.1). Taxonomy (NCBI): domain Eukaryota; kingdom Fungi; phylum Ascomycota; class Lecanoromycetes; order Lecanorales; family Stereocaulaceae; genus Lepraria; species Lepraria neglecta. Next base: position 1,308,223 of record CM065651.1, on the reverse strand, counting down.
CGTCAACCTCTCTTCCACTGACACGGAGAATAGCGGAGGCCTTCTCGACAGCGATGGGATCCCCTACCTCTGTGAATCCTCCTGCCTATCATCTGTCGAGAGTGCAAGATCGATCATCGCTGGAGCATGCACCGCAAGTATAGATGTGGTTGTGATTAATGATATCGAATATCCAGGTAGTCAAACTAAAGTCATGGAGTCGGGCGCTTTTTCTGATCTTCTCCAGCCACATTCTTCGCTGATAGTTACATTTACACGTACAATCTGGCTTGCAGGAAAGACAGGTATGAAATTCTCGAAAAACGTGGTTTTGAATTCTACTAAGATGTGACCGCAGCACCACTGGGCAATATTGTGATCCACAGCTTGCTACATGGGCGACTCAAGGCTATCTCAACATCACTCAAAGCTGCTCTGATTGTTGGCTTGGTGCCCAAGCCTTACAATTAGGCAATCCACTCGGATACGATCCTGGTCTGGCGAGCAATTTTGCCTCGTTGGCCTCGGCCTGCAACGCCACACAATACAGCTATACGACGCCTACAACATACGCACTCAATGCGACTGCTGCTACGGCTCCAGCCCCTGCCTCTGCTACGGCCACACCTCCGCCTTCCTGCACGGGATCCTACGCCGTGCAACTTACGGATACGTGTACATCAGTCTCGCAAGAGCTCAACGTCTCGACGTATAGCCTTTTGTATGAGAACAATCTGGACATCTACTGTCAGAACTTCAACGCTTCCGTTGGTACAGACCTGTGCTCGCCCGCAACATGCGAAACGTACACATGGCAAGCCCAGGACACCTGTGCATCCGTGACCCTGGCGCACCCACCGATTACTGTCCCTCAGTTCTTAGCCTGGAACCCTAATTTCAACTCTCTTTGCCAGAATGTTGCTAATTTCATTGGATATGAAGTTTGTGTCAGGTAAGCGACTGTTGCCCTTTCTCGTCAAGAGAAGTGAAGAATAGGGAACAATGAGCAGACACCGTTAATTATTTTCATGTAGCCCTCCCGGAGGCTCACTCAACTATTTCACTCCTACGAACTTGAGCGTTAGCACTGCCGGTACTGCAGCTGTACCTGCACCTACAAACGCTATGACAGGATCAAACAGAGACTGTGGCGATTGGTACACAGTAAGTTACAAACACTTCCGTGGTGATCCTTGCTTACACTATGGAAAACGATCACTAATCGAACAATCTAGATCGTTGCAGGCGACACATGCGGTCTCGTATCGGTGGCAAATTACCTTTCCTTGTCCGATTTCTACTTCCTTAATCCTGAGATCAACGCCAATTGCACGAATCTGGACCTTGGAATAGCTTATTGCGTAGAACCAGTTGGTGACATAAAAACTTACCCAGGCTATACGATTACAAGTGGTGCCCCAAGCATCACGGTCCCTCCAGTCACGTTTACCTCTATCAACACCGCGATTACAACGCCTACTCCCCATGCCGGATTCATTTACAACCCCACTTACCTACCCCAAGCTCCTGGAACCTTTTCAGGTTGCTACAGTTATCAGAACTACAATGCCAGTCTCGAGAACGATTGCTCGTTCATCGCGTTTCTCTTCGATGTCACGACTGACCAACTTCTGGAGTGGAACCCTAGCCTTTCCTCGAATCTGAGCATCTGCAGCCTGCAGCCGGGCTACAGCTACTGTGTTGCGCAGACCAATGCTACAAGTAAGATGCTTACTGAACTGTGAACCATCGCGTAAGCTAACAGTCACAGCTGCACAACCCCCCAATGACTGCACTCCGATCAACTCTACTCAAATCTTGTCAGGCACATCGTCAAATTGTGACTGCTTCGTAGAATTATTGGGTTACCAAAGTGGAGGTGAGTCATTATCCGATTTGCCATCTTGGACACCTGCTGGAACCATGACACCCACGATGCGAGAATGCGTCTGCTAATCCAGAGTTTGCAGAATACATGTGTGAAGATATCGAAGGCGACTATTCAGTCACCGCTTCTCAACTGATGACGTGGAATACCTGGCTGGCCTCCAACTGCGACACGAATCTCTATGCAAATTTGCTCTCCAACGAGACGCGTCCCGTGTGTGTTGGCGTCAATGCATCCGAGCCAATAGGCAGTGTGACTTCTGGTCCGACCAAGACACCATCTCAGACGGCAACTCTCACAGGAACCAAGACCGCATTGATGGGCCCTACTGCTTCCGGTAAAGCTGCGGGCTGCAAACTATATTACACCGTGCAATCTGGAGATTCTTGCACTAACATCGAGACGACCTATGGAATCTCGTTCGCGCAATTCTACGCTTGGAACCCAAGTAGTATGTTCATGTCCATTGCCCCACTTGCCATTGAGTTCCTAGAGTGGAAGCTAACTTATTTCACAGTCGGGAGTAACTGTAATAATCTTTGGCTCAATTATGCCTATTGCGTCCAGGGTCCGGCGATCCGCGACCGCAACGGCAGCCGCGCCTGGGCCTACTCAGTCAGGCATCGCATCGGACTGTGACCAGTATTACACCATTGCGAGCGGCGACTCGTGTGCGAAGATTGAATCACAGTACAACGACACGTTTGCGGAGCTGTATTCGTGGAATCCTGCGATCGGCAACAACTGCCAGAACTTGTGGGTGGGCTATGCGGTTTGTGTGGGAGTTTCGTGAGTGAGAAAAGAGCGGTGAAAAGTTATTGGGAGTCTTGTGATGCGATCTGTAATCACATTTGCCGTAGTTACATCTTCTGGAATATCATTCACGTCACATTCTCTACTTGTCAGTCCTTCAAAGCATCAAGACAGAAAATTGTCATGCTATTCGTCGTACGGAGGGCCGGCGACTTTGGGCGGGCGACAATACTCTGTTCTCCACCCATTGAGTCCTTCGTTGCCCGAGTAGTACTCCGTCATGACGCTTTGGTAAGGGCATTTCATCCAACCGACATCGCGCTCCGTCACGCCTTCAATCGGCTCATACGCATTCGGGTCCGGGCGAGCTCTTGGGTCTTCCTCGCGCGGGATCCAGGACTTGTTGATGAGCTTCACCCAGCCATTCTTCGTAAGGTCGATCGCTGGCGGCGCTGGGGCATCGTGCACGACCGAGTGCAATGCCGCCGCATCCACCTGCACGCAGAACTGGTAGCGCGGCGAAAGGCCCATGCGTACTTCTTCGCCGCTAGAACCGTCTTGCGGCTGCTGCTCGGCGCGAAATGCGTTCTCCGCCCATTGCCGAAAATGCGCGCGGATCGTGGGCGTGTCGGCTCCGTCGAAGAGCGATGAATCCGAGAAGACGGTCAGGGTGAAGAGTTCCAGGATGTCCCGGCCGTTGTAGCTGTCGAAGGTGTCCTCCATGTGGAAACGCAGGCGCCGGAGGAACTCGGCCCAGTTGTCGTCGCTCGAGTAGGTCGTGCGGTAGATCACATAGCCCCAGGTGCGGTGACCGTCTGCTTGCATCTGACGCTCAATCACGTCGGCCTCGTTGAAATACCAGTCTGACTGCGGTTGGCGCCGAGATGGTGATTGTGGTCTGTATTCCATGGAAAGAAGATGGGTATGTAGAAGACGTACAGGTCCAGAGTCGTACTTGATGATTCAAGGTGTGAGCGTCAGACAAAAGCAAAGGTTCTGTATGACTTATTATGTGTAGTAGAGGCACGGAGAGCGCTCAGTCTTGGGGTCCAGTTTCGAGGAGTGGAGAGAAGAGAATAGAAGACGCGAGGCCGGGCGGCTCGAGAATTGTTGTATGCAAGACTCTTCTGTCGTGTGCAAGACTCTTGCCAATGCTTGGCATTGACACTTATTGCCCCCCCACCTCATTTTACATAGAAAAACCAACAAACATCAATATATCGATATAATAGTCAAATTTGAAGCCTTAAAGCCTCCTAAATACGAAAACGGTGGTGTTGCAATGTCTGGACGCCATTCCTCTCGATCCAGGCCCTCTACCCCCACCGCCACCGCCCCTGACCAGTAGCCCTAGCGCCAACTCCAAGTGTCTCCTCGTCTTATATTATCTTGCTATAGAGCTGGATCGCTAATTACTATATAAGCTATAGATCTCCAGCAACTTTGCGCCTTAAAGAGACTCTTATCCAGGAGGAGTCGGGAGACACTACTCTGGTGTACCCTTATATCCTATTCCTTAAGGAGGAACTCCGCTATCTCGTCCTAATAGACCTACGGGTTCTCATCCACCTATTGGAGAAGACTTCTTTTCATAATAGTATATATTCGAAGCAGTAGACCGCTTTTGCTAGGGACTCCAGGCAAATTTAGTGAGCCTAAGCCCGGATCCTTCGCTCCCATCTGTAGACCGTCGACTCGTGGCAGTGTGACCTCTCAGCAATAGCGTCAGGCCGCCAATGACCATGTAGAAGAACCACGGCTTTTGATTTAGTAACCGAGTCGATTGGGCGGTACGGCATTATATAGTGTCGCAAAGAGGTGGGAGGGGTGTGAGGGGTGTGAGGGGCGGTGGAAGACCTGCAACACCAAGGATTAGTCTATAAATAGTAGCTGGGACTTCATATTTACCTGATTGGGACGGTGGGAGCGAAATATGTCGATATATTGATGTTTGTTGGTTTTTCTATGTAAAATGAGGTGGGGGGGCAATAAGTGTCAATGCCAAGCATTGGCAAGAGTCTTGCACACGACAGAAGTGTTGGCAAGCAACCCTTGCACATCATTACCTGAACCTTAGTTTGTATCATGCTGTTGCAATGTGGCAATAGGCTGGGAAGGATATCTAGCTAATGGGGGCCCCCAGGGCCCCATATATGCCCAAAACAGACAAAGAACGGCTAGCAACAGGCTTCTAGAATCGCATAGAAAGCAATCAAGCAACGGATTGCAACACATGCCCAACGCGCAACACGACAACAGACATATACAAAAATGGCTACGGAAGTCTACAGATCCTTCTACAAACCGGAAGGGGTCATTGAGTTCCTGGGTCTAGGCACCGATAGCTTCATAGGCACCGTGGACGAGACGACCATCCTCAAGTACCCAAAGACCCCCAGCGATAAAATGGCACTTACGATTCTAGACCTTGAAGCTGAAATCCTTACAAAGATAGGACCTCACAAGCATATCATTGGTTCCAAGGGCCAGAGAGAAGACGGTCTTCTACTTGAACGTGCGCGGCGCGGACCTATAGCCCAGTTTCTTAAAGACTACACACCAACATGGCAACAGAGGTTTGCATGGGGACGTCAAGCTACCAAAGCTGTCGTCGTGACTCACAGGGCAGGTGTCATTCACTGTGATATCAACGTCAACAATCTTCTCCTGGACGATAATTTGACGGTCAAACTTTGCGACTTCCAAGGACGTCTTCTCTGGGCGGATGGGAGCGTCGACAAGGATGGTCTTGCCTGAGAGAACATTAAGTCATTCATGCCTCGAGCCGATCCCAACTACTCTGACCGGAAGACCGACATCTTCGCTCTCGGTTCAACTTTCTACCATATTATGCAGGGCCACGAACCGTTTCCGGACATGGATCCTTTTAATGATGAAGAGCAAATCAAGGGGAGATTCGCATCGCGCCAGTTCCCTGAGATGGATTCTCTCCTGATGAACGGCGTGACCCACAAGTGCTGGGCCGGGGAATATAATTCAGCCGAGGCGATCCTGCAGGGCCTGGGATCTGACGATATATAGCGTTTCATGTGACGAGAAATGGGTGCCGGTACATCTTATGGAATCGTGGGCCAATCAGCCTCTTATGTGCTTAGATTGAGACGCTTCTCAACCTCTGAGGGTATGGCTGTGAGAACCGTCGGGTGGATAGAATATTAGGGGTGGGTGAGGGGCTGAACGATTAAGGTGCAGTTGGTTATCGTCATGATGAGTCTCTGCGCACACAAAGCCCAGCGTTTGCCCGTCACGAGTCAAGTACAAGATTGCAGGACAGGATGTCTTTTGGTAAGAAAACGTGTACATCCTCCGGTGACAATGCAAATTCCATATGGAAGTAAACAACTATCACCAAGCTTGTCTGCGTGAACGGGTCTGCCACGTTTGCGTCCATGCCGTGCTCGGCCGTTTGCCTCAAACTCCCGCAGCAATTTCCGTACGTTTCCCAGCTCACCTTTTGGCAGCCACGTGCTTTTCCAGCGTACCTTGTATGCCGTTCCTGACACAGTCTCTTTCTTGTCCAGTATCTCTATAATCTCCCACTCCGGCTCCTCGACTTGTGCTGTAGCATCTTGTCTCTGAGCCTGCCCAGGAGCAGGTAGGCTGGTGGCAGTACCGCTCACAGGGCCGTAGGGGATAGTTGCATTACGGATTTCGGGCTTAACAATCTTCGACTCTGGAGAAGTGCCGTCAGTCTGGGTATAAAGATCCTAATCCTGGACCGCAAATACGCTGTCTATCGAATATTAGACCGGCTATACACTTTCCAAAATCCCAATAGGCACTGCACACCTACCTTGAGTACCAAGAGCTTCACCTCGATTAGGTGATGAACAGGGGCGACGTTTATAGTCAAAGAAGCGTGTGAAGGCATTACCAAAGGGGGCGACCCATGTTTCGGACATAGATGACAGCGTTGAGATTGTCAAGTTCGCCGACTTTGCCGACGATGTTGGCCATGATCTCCATGTCGTTCCCATCGGAATCGTCGAGACCTGGAGTATCGAAGAATGTTAACTTAACGACTTTCCCGCCATCTTCTGGCGTGGCGGCAACGACTTTGGCATCGTCGTTCATGAGATCGACAAGATCAGAGTAGTCTTTTTTCTTGATCCCCTTCCCGTTAAGATCTGTCAAGTAGTACCTGCGCAGCGCGGTCGATATGTCGTACTGGCCCACATTCCTCGTACAGGATACGTTGCCTGTTGTGGTCAGCATTGCAGAGAGCAAAGCATCACGTTGCTGCAGAATCTATGATACCGAAGCGTATTTTCACATTGATGTCTGGCACGCCTGCATAGACGCCCATCTGCCTGATCATAGTGCTTTTGCCATTCTGCGTCTCACCGACTACGAGGACATTAATAGGCAGGTCTTCCTTTGGCTCGTCCTGCTTCTCCGACTCGTATGAATTGCACTCTTCCGCGGCGACATCTTCCGAATACCTTGGTGGAGCAGTGAGAACGTCTTCCTGATCATATGGCCTTCCCGTCTTGATTGTCATCTTGTCGCTGTGCCTTACTCCTTTCCAGGGCAAGCGCAAATGCCTATTATAACGAAAAAGATAGATTTGACTGTCCCCTACTCTAAACAGATTTGTGAGGCTGCACATCAAGGTCGTCACTAAAGCGTCTGAGAGACAATCCAGTCCTCGGTAGACCCTTAAATGATGTTCAGAGTGAATCCCATACCCTTGTAGGCTGCATCAGGGAAAGCGCCGTGACTCAGCTGTGCAACTAACAGTACCAAGTTTGAAGTAGTGCTTACATTTTCGGTTTCTGTTTACGAGATTGGCTGGTCACATGTGCTTCCGAGAGACACGGCTCGATCGCCAGCTGTGGCGACCATACGACTGCGCCCTGGTTGTTAGGAAAGCTTTAAAGGTGGTGACCTACAAGCGGCTGTGAGTGGCCACAATCTGGCCCCCAATATAATACCACCAATATGCCAGTACTGGCTGATACGGTAATTTTCCATTTATTAAGTGGCTGTGACGTGTGGAGGGTATGGCCCTTTGAGAACGGATGAGGCTTAATAGGTCTCATCTAGGCATCACGGTAGCCTATTTTCTCGTGTACCTCTCGAGTAGTCGAAATTATTGTGGGCCCAGCCTTTGAGTTTGCTGGACATTGTTGTCGCCGCTCTCAGTTCCCTAAGCATGATCGCTCATCAGCCTGAAAGTGACCATTGAGATGATGAGAAATTGATATGATGAATTTGTTCTTTTTGATCCGTGGTCTGCACACAAAGTCCGAGACGAAAATCAATAAACTCCCATTTCATGGTTGATGCCTGTTGCAAGCTCCGCAGAGGGTCAGCACACGCGCTTACATGGCTATAAGTGCTTGTGTAGCACAACGACTGAGCTGTCAAGCCTGCGATCAAGATGAAAAGGTTGTCGTGTTCGTCGGATGCACGGCGAATGGAAAGAGTTCCCTGATTCGTTCCGCTCTTGAGTATGCAGGCCACAAAGTCGAAGCCGACAGCGTTGAGGTTGGGTTCGGGAACAAGTCGACCACGAAAACTGTCTCTTCATACCAAATTACTGTTGACATTAAAGACCATTACCTGAAAGACAACGATGGAGGCATCGTTGAGGCGGATGAGGATACTGATCTCTACGACCTCGAACCCGTCTCCTCTAGGTCAAACCGCCATATCCACATCTTGATGCTCGACACTCCAGGTCTTGACGACTCGGAAAATCTCAAGGAGGAGGAGGCACGAAAGGAAATTCCATCCACGGAAGACAGCCTCCAAATGCGCACTGTTGACGAGAATCACAAATTCGCCGTTCTCAAAGCTCTTGCGGAATTAGAAAAGGTCCACTCCGTCTGCTTCGTGCTAAGCATAGAGAATACTCTCGGAGATGCGACGCAGCGTGTCATAAGGGAATATTTGGCAATCTTTGGAAAATCCAAATTGAATACAAAGTATCACTTCGCACACACATACATCAATGTGGAGAACATGTTCAGCAGCAAAGCCCTTGAGCGGCCGCGAATCATCGAGGAGACTTTTGGTATTAAGGAAGGGCAAATGAAGCACCATTTCATAGACAACTTACCTCTCCACGATGATCCAGTCAGCAAGCATTTTGCCGATAGTGCACTATCGAAACTTATGAAGTCAGTATGGGGCGAGATTGGTCAACCAACGAGCCATTTCTGCTATCCAAAGTCGGATGCCCATAAGACTATGGATGAAGATCTCATCGGAAGCGTCGACGTACTTGAGCACTTTTATAAGAAGCAGATTGCAGACTTAGAGGAAAAGATCCCTCAATTCGAAGCCTCCAAACGTCCCCTAGAATCGCGACGGGAGGTAGAGAAGACCAGTTGGTCGAAGCTTCACCTCCGCTTCGTAGAGCTTGACACCGAAGAGCTTGTGGAGGTTGGGTACCAGTACAAACAGGAAGGATCCCACCTTTTCTCACGCACCAAATTGTGTTTTTCATTGACGGCGAAAGCCCCGATTCGCGATTATAAACTTTCCGGCAAACCCGGATGCGTCTGGTCAGGGACTCAAAACATCAAAAAAGGCGTCCATGAATGCTGCTACGTATATTTAGAGGCATCCTACGGTGATAGTGCCAGTGGATCTATACATTGATGGGATGGAAGAAAGAAGCTTTGGAGGCAGAGCTGACCCGTGTGAGAAAAGAAAAAGATGAAGCATGGTCCGAATATGAAAGCACAAAGACGAAAGTCGAGGAGCTTGAGAACAAGATCAAGGAAGCCGATGACGATATTGCTCTTCATACAAACAACCTCGAGGTCTTGAACCGTGTAAGAGATATTATACGCACTGATCACATCTCTATAGAGGACATCAGGACCTACAGCCAGTACTTTGCCGTTCCCGACATCTGTTGCTACACAATTGATCAAAGAACGCCATTCTTCCCTCAGACGCTACTTCCATATACAAACATCCACCTCTCCGATGTCAGCGAAGAATATGCGTCAAAGGTCGCAGGGATCTCTAATGCCCTGCAACTTTGCTCAGCGACGCTCGAGGCCCTCAATCTCGACTTACAGAGGAAGAAAGATGTCAGCGACCAGCTTGACGCCTTGAGGATAGCCGTCATGAACGGTATCACCGTCAATGAGGCAAAGAATGCCGAATCACAACGATGGGAGCCGAAGAGCAATCTCGACTTACTCTCTCCACCAGATCATGCTGAGGTTGCAAAGCATCTCAACGAGCTCCAATCAGGGCTGAAAGTGTGTCTAAATGGTGGCGATGACCTCGCGTTTGCCAGTCTCGAAGAGGAAAACGAGCGACTCAGGGCACGGGTTGAGGTGCTTGCACGAGCCATTGAACAGATTGGTATATTAGTCAAAGCGAACAGGGATGTCAGGATGAAATGGAAGGGTATAGAGTCCGACCATAAAGCATCGCTAGAGGCTGCAAAGGTGGTGGTAGCGCTTCCATCGAGAAACCTGATGACTATTGGACAATTTACATTGATGAGGAAAGCGATTGACGAGTATGGGCCAGAAAGTAGAAAGCCTTGGGAGAGACTATTCAATAGCTGGAGGGAGGTGCAGAAATACGGCTTGGGCGAATCCTCGAGCGACAGATGCTAATCATTTTAGCTCAAGTTCTGGAACCAATAATCACAAATCTCGTACGTGTCATAAGTATCCTACAGTATAGCTCTTAGTGCCGCAAACACTTCTGTAAGCATAACGAATCTGCTAGCCACGTGTAAAATTGGACGCCCAAGTTGAAAAATACTCAAGGGTCCATCCCAACACGATGTCATAGTCTTGAACTGCATGCAGAGGATTGTACGTTGCGACAGAGCACAAGGTGCTGGCTCGCGATAGCCAATGTTCGGCGAGTGTCGGGAACATCGGGAATGTTGAGTTCCAGGAAATGAGGTGGAGAGCGCGACTGGATAGAGTATGGTGGTGTACTGTCTGTAATGTAGCTTGCAGGAGAAGACTTGTCATTTTCGGTGTCGCCGTCCTGTTTCTATCCTTGACCACAAACGGGGTACCTCTAGAATATCAAACGGCCATTTCACTTCTTGAATCAGAAATGATTATTTAACACCCACCTTGGTTGGCGACAGCTCTATCCTGATAAGGTGGTGAGTAGCGGCGACGATTGATCTGCCGCTGCGACGGAGGCCTCGCGCCAGCGGTAGATCGATATCTGCTTTTCGTAGACGGAAACATTGCCGTCCGGTTTCCCTGGTTGATCGTGTGCCTGCGCCTTTTTATCCTCCAGGCCATCTCATTTATTTCCATCTCCTTTTTCCTTGCCGGCTGAGTGATCAGGCTCGATTCGCGTAACTTAAGTGCGAGATAACTGGGGTTTCTGAACAGACGATGGCTCTGGTGGGATTTGGAAGTAGAAAATCCAAAACCCGACGAAGGGAGCTGGACGAGTATGATATGAACTTCTGAGTCGTGCTTGCAGTGGCGTTGCCATGCTCGCCTTCTGTGGAACGCTGACTGCAACCCCCGCAGTCTCTCCCCTTATTCCCGCATCTGCCTCCTCTTCTCCAACGACCTCGGTCATCGATCTCTGCCCATTGCGGCTCAATCGCCAGACCGAGTGTACTTGATCCCATTTGTCTCGAATCTTCCAGCAAGCATTGGCGTGGCTCTCTGCCATTGGAACCTCATATTCGATCCATGTCCCACATAGGCTGAGTTTTCGCTACGCCCCTCGGACATATCCATCCGTCGTGTCTCGTCAGCTGCTGCGGCTTGGATCTTTGAGCTGAGCCAGCTGGGTCGTCGCGAATCTCCGCCTTGCTGGACGCCTCGCAGGACTCTTAGCAGCGCCCTCGCAGTGCGGATCTTCGTATATCTATTGCTGGTCGCTGCTGATCTACCGATTATATATAGTCCAGTGTCGGTACGGCAAACTATTACATTTTATAAGCTCGAGACCTATCGCTGTAACTGGCGCAGGTAATAAGTACTCGGCAAGACGGCACATTTAAAGCTTTATACTTCCAGGAGGCCCGCCTCCGATCTAGGCATTGCTGGGCAGTATAAACGTATAGTCCTCTCGATCGAGCCACTGCCACGTCAGCGACAGGCTAATGTCTGAAACCCAGCTGAGCTGAATTCCACGAGGACGCCTAATCATTGCCCTTCAGATCTATATAGAAGTCGTTACTACTGGCAATATCGAGACGCCATCCTTTCGAGGTGTGGAAGCCTGAACTGGCTGCGTTAAGTCGGCTTCAATTGCCTACGTTATTTGTAAACAAATAACAGGCTGCCTGCTACCTAGCCTGCTGCCTAGACTCAACCCTGCTCAACTCCTACTGCCTAGGCTCATTCTAGCTTATACCGTATTTACAGAGCTTCCTTTCGCTTCACACATGAAAAGTAAGACGGAATTATTTTGTCCTAGCTAAGTATTTCCAGCACGTATATATACTCTTTCCTCGCCGGTCTTCCATCTTTCCTTTATATCTCTTTCAGTTACCTCTCCTACATCGGCTTTATTCCAGCACCGCTGATCCAGTTTAAGAATTTCGCATAACTCTATACTGTATCTGTGCTCGAACGGATAATAAATTAGGTATATACTTAGTAGTACGGCGGCGAATAAGAGATTATTTAAGCTCCAGGTAGTCGCCGTGATTTTTAGGCTAAATAAAGATTGCCCCCAGCGAACCTTCTTACGTATAACAAGAGTGAAATTTAGTACTTATGACTAAAGACGCCGGAAGCCAGCGAAAGGTACTCTCTTTACCTTCAACCTAGCAGGTCTTCTAATAAATTAAGGCTTCCCCTCAGCGTACACCCTGTTTCAGTAGGCGTACACCCTATCTCACTAGGCGTACACCCTTTCAGAACGAGGTACATAATCTATCTAACAAATTACTCCTAAACAGAGGTACCTCGTTCGCCGCAGATCATCAAAATTCCAAATATACGATATCGAGTTATCTCAGTCCAAATCGTTTAAAAACGACGTCTTTGCAGCTAAAACTTTTCTCCCAGCATGAGATCTGATTGGTCGGAGCTTGCATATAAGCTTGCTACTATGCGTCAGGGTCGTAAGCACCCCCATATGCCACCCCATAGCTACCGTAGATGTTGACCGTCGACTCGTTACCCCGAGCTCTCCCACCGTGGGTAAGCCTCAGCGCTGCTGTCGCCGCCGCCCGAATACGCTGACTCTGAGGGCGCTATCGAGCTGGCAGGCTTGGTGGAGTACCAGCTCCGCCCCGCCCTCCACCGTAGGCCTGCCCCAGTCGAGCTCTCTGGCTTAGTGGAGCACCTCCACCCCCTCTCAGTGTAGATATAGTAGTGCCTCCTCTTTCAAAGAACGCGTCAGCCTTAGTATTCACCTCTTCGCGAGCTACCTAGCTTACTGTAAAGGCGGTGTTTATCCCAGCAATAGTAGCTTGGCTAGCGGTGATTGTATCCCGTATACCCTCAACGTATTCAAAGCTAGATAGCTATCGCCGTGTATTTTCTTCGAAAGCTTGCGACCAAGTATACTTTCCCTTTTTGGACTCTTCTTATTACGCTTTTTATTAAGTACCCTAGCTGGTCTACCTTTAGGCTTTATAATAGCTGGCTTATTAACGTAGAGATATCCTTCTACCTCTTCCTCAGCGACTCGTTCTTCTTCGGAGGTATCTAACTTAGTAGAGAGGTAGGGGGCGGAGGGAGGAGGAGGGCTTACTGGTGGAAAGCTTATAGGCGGCCGAGAGCTTGCTAGTAAAAAGCTTATAGGCGGTAGTAGACTTGCTGGCGGAGGAGGAGGAGGTCGCCCTAGCTTCTCAAATCGCTAATAAGGGTGTACGTCTTCGATCTTTATTACCCTATTATTAACTTTATTTATTCGTATCTCTATCTTATAAGAACACGGCTACCCCGTTAATCTCGTAAAAGTATTAGTATAGGACTTCATCTACTACTACGTAACCTTTAGGTATTAAGGTAGAATCGATCTTAGCGCAAATAGTATGACCTTCTACTAAAGCTCTCGAAAGATAGCTATCCGTAGGTCTCGTCTAAGCCTTATCTTCGTAGCGTTAATATCGAGCTTAGAATTTAAACGCTCGTTGGAGAGGAGAACGTTAATACTATTAACGATATACTTAAGATTATCTACGACTATATTAGCTTATAAATTATTATTTAGGTAGGCTTACTTACTAATAGAGTGGCTATTTAACTATACCTTTAGCCTTCTATTGTTACTCTCGTCGCGAGAAGTTATACGGTTATTAAATATCAACAGCTTATTAGTATAACGGGGTCTAGGTATACGTGACTAATATAACTAGTAGATTTACTACTAGATAGACTAAATCCTAAGGAACTTAGATAGGAGTCCTTAGAGACAATATATTTATCGAGGGAGATTGCACCCTTATATCAAGCCGATCTACTATATAACTTATACTATCGTATAGCTATACTAGAGGGATAGTCTCCCGAACCTAGTCTAGTATCTCTATAATCGGCCTTTATAATTATCCTCCCTTTTCTAAGACGAGCTTCTATAAGGTAGTAAGTATAGAAAGAAGAATAATAGTAATTAGCTACCCCTACCGGAGCAGCTTTATAGTACGCCGGTACCCTATTATATAGGTATTATACTAATACGCTAGTACTTATTAGATAACTACTAAGTAGATAAAATTCGACTCGAAGTCCGAGTTAATTAGTTAAATCGATATCTTTTAAACTTTAATCCTTCTATCTTCTTATAATAATAGATTATAAGGAAATTCGGAGCAATTCCGCACTTGCAGCCAATCAGATTGGCCCTATATTCTGTATTCCCTCTCTCGGCTAGCGCCTTCAACTACCAAAACTTGAATTCGCATCGTAACTTCTTCGCACTACTTCCCCGCGCCATATACGTCATATGATATCGAGATGATTTCATATGTTTTGGAGTTAATCATTAGCTTGCTTGCGCGTCAAGAATTTTTAGAATCGGCCCATTTGCGCAATAGTTATGAGCAAAAGAAGCGTTTTCGCCATGTTTTGCAGGCAGCGCGAGCTCAGTGGCAAATGCCAAGCATTAAGCTTGGCGCCCCCGGACCCTGGAACATCGAAAGTTGAATGCGCACCGCAACTTCTTCGCAGCAATGCCCCACGCCACATACGTCATATGATATCAAGATGATTTCACAAGTTTTGGAGTTAGTTATGCCCTTTCTAACGCCGTTCGAACTTTGAAATTTAGTTAAATTTTGGCTAAGGAAAGCTCAAAAAACATATTTTACCTGCGGAGTTCCCTAAAGCTACCCCCGCAGCCACCCCGCAGCCGCCCCCGAAGTACTAATATACTAAATCCTTAATAACTCTTGCTCTATTAGGATTAGGGCTTAGCTTTATATATATAAAATATACTATAAATAGAGGGCTTTCTAATTAGACTTAAATTTCCTAAATCGAGTATAAAATAAGCGAGTTATAGTAGGGTTTACGGTAATCTTCTATGAAGATTACGGGCACTAACTTGTCTTATATAATACCTTAGTCTTATTAAAACTATAAAAACCTCCCTAGTAGGTAGGAAAATAGATAAAAGAGTACTATCGTTTATAGTATCGCTACGGATATTAACGCTTTCTTCTACCCTTGCCCTTATTCGTAGATATAGATCTCTTTAGAACACGTTATTATAGCCTCCTTCTGGCGGCTACCGATTCTACTATAGGCCTATTAGGGTATTCCTTATAAAACTTTCCTAATAGCTTCCGTAGATAAGAGACCCCCTTGAAGGGTTTCTAAGTACATCGCGCTTTCCCAAAAGATTATGTCATTAGCGTCACAGCTAGTTTTGCGCTGTCAGCAGGCCGCATGGCGATCAGGGTCTGCATCCCATGTCAATTGCGGGCCGAGAAATCAGCAGGATCAGCAACTCCGGGTTGCTGTCAGCAACTCCAAGTTAACCAAGCAGTACCTGAAAATCATCCCCGAAGTCATACGACTGCGCGCAATGATTACGACGCTGCAACTAAATCCCCAAGGTCGCTGCGAACATCACCCCCGCGAGGATTTAGGCCCAATCGCACGATTCCGGGGTCCGTTTTCAGCTGGTGTTGATGGTGCTCCGGGGGAGTCGCTGCCGTCGATGGCGACGATCATAGAAAATCGACCTTTTGCTTAGTCATCAATCACGTGATTTACTAAATGCTTGCTGATCCTGCTAATCCTGCTGTTAGCAAGCTGGAGTTGCTGAATACGCTGAAATCGCGCTGTTAGCGGGCGCTATTTGCTGATTGCGCTGAAATCGACCCATCAGCGGGCGCTATTTGCTGATCCTACTGATAGGCTAATTTCAGCCCTATCCGCGCGTCTAGCAAATCAGAAGTTTTCAGCAAGATTTGGGAAAGCGCGATGTATTCTCTAAATTAGGATAACCTTCCTAATAGATTTAATAGTATAGACCTCCTACTTTACTATCCTTACCGGGTTCGAAAATTACACTATCTATAACGCCAGCGGTAATATAGTCCTATATATCGCCCTCGTCGAATTCTATATCCTCTAGGCTTTAGCTTATCTCCCTCTACTTTAAAGAGTCCTTTTCTAGTAAGGATATATAGAATATATTATAAATTTACTAGCTATCCGATAGCTTTAGTTAGTATAACTATAAGCCGATAACGTCTATAATAAGGAATAGACCGAATTTCTTAAACTCTAGCTTCCTATTTCGCTTTATCTTTATATACTTAGTATTTAACTAAACGCGGTTACCGACTTTATAGTCTCGTAACTTCCGATATCTATTAGCGAACTCTATTTATAATTACTATATAGCCAAGATAGTATCCTTATACACGCCTATTAGTATAAATAAGTATTTTATATTATTAACTATAGTATAAGAATAAGATTTCGAATCGATTTCCTTATCCTAAAATATCCTTAGACTATAGCTAAGGTTAGCCTCGAATAGTAATATACTAGTAGTAGAGTTCTTTATATTATTATAAGCAAACTCCGCTATAGATAACTACTATACCTAGTTATTCTACTCCTAGCAGACGAATATTTATAAGTATTATTCTATAGTACTATTCTATCGCTTAGTCTAGCTATTAGTCTAAGGGTGAAAAGCTATCGAGAGGCGATATCTTACCCCTAGGAAATATATAAGGCTAGACTAGAACTAAGAGGTGAATAGTAACCTATAGTCTATTACTATAGAGTCCGGTAATCTATAATAGCGAACTAGGTTCTTAATTAGTACCTAGGCGAACTACTTAGCGTCGAGCGTCTTGTCTACTACTATATAATATAATATCTTTATAAGATAGTCTACGATTATAAGGATCGAGTTATATATATACTTATACTAATCTTTTAATAGGGGTAGCCTAGTTATAAAGTCTAATAATATATCCTTCTACTTATAAATAGGGACTAGTAAGGGTATTAACTTACTATACGGTTTATACCTTAACAACTTAATTATAGCGTATATAGCGTATATAGTAATATATTCGCTTATATCCTTAGTAAGCTTTAGCTAGAAGTACTTATCTTTCTTCTAATAATAGATTATAAGGAAATTCGGAGCAATTCCGCACTTGTAGCCAATTAGATTGGCCCTATATTCTGCATTCCCTCTCTCGGCTAGCGCCTTCAACTACCAAAAGCTGAATTCGTATCGTAACTTCTTCGCACTACTTCCCCGCGCCACATACGTTATATGATATCGAGATGATTTCATATGTTTTGGAGTCAATCATTAGCTTGCTTGCGCATCAAGAATTTTTAGAATCGGCCTATTTACGCAATAGTTATGAGCAAAAGAAGCGTTTTCGCCATGTTTTGCAGGCAGCGCGAGCTTAGTGGCAGATGCCAAGCATTGAGCTTGGCGCCCCCGGACCCTGGAACATCAAAAGTTGAATGCGCACCGTAACTTCTTCGCAGCAATGCCCCGCGCCACATACGTCATATAATATCGAGATAATTTCATGAGGTTTGGAACCAGGTATGCCCTTTCTAACGCCGTTCGAATTTTGAAATTTAGTTAAATTTTGGCTAAGGAAAGCTCAAAAAACATATTTTTACCTACGGAGTTCCCTAAAGCTACCCCCGCAGCCACCCCGCAGCCGCCCCCGAAGCACTAATATACTAAATCCTTAATAACTCTTGCTCTATTAGGATTAGGGCTTAGCTTTATATATATAAAATATACTATAAATAGAGGGCTTTCTAATCAGGCTTAAATTTCCTAAATCGAGTATAAAATAAGCGAGATATAGTAGTTTTTACTGTAATCTTCTGTGAAGATTACGGGCACTAACTTGTATCAAATAAATACTTAAGTCTTCTTAGTACTAAAATGGCCTACTAGTAGACTATTATAATAGTATTCTATAATAACGTCTTGTAATACCTTAGGAATATATATTCGTCCTTTATAATATAGTCTACCTCTAGTAAGACTATAGGGTTAACTATTTAGGCCGCTTAGAGAGTTAATTATAGATTTCTTTAATTATTCTATAACGCTCCTTATATAATTATCCTTAAGAGTTAACTCTTTAAGTTAATTATTAAAAGACTAATCCTTAACGGAGTTACCTATAGGGTCTTCAATTATAATAGTAGCTTATATTTAGACCTACTATCTATATATACCGGGTACCCTATTAGTACTAGTAATAAGTATCTAAAAGTAGCCTATTATAAAAGTAGACTGCCCTATAGTATAGAACCCTTATAGGGTATACTTTAGCTTATTAAGTAGATAATAGTTCTCTTATTCGGTAATACTATTATCCTACTTATAGTTAGGGATCTAACTTAGTAGGTCCGCTAGATTATATTTCCTCTAATAATATTCGATAGTAAAGTTATAGCGACTTAGTTTTTACGCCTAATAAATCTAATAACTATTTACTTATATAGTATTTATAAATCTCTTAAGATTATAATAATCTATTAAGACCTAAGTCTTATACCTACTACCCTTATAGTAGTAGCGCTAGTATTTAAATAACTTAATAATAGCTAATAGTTCTTTATTGTACGTGTCGTACTGAGTCTCTACTAGAATTTATTTACGTAAGTAGTATACTACTAGGTACCAAACTTCGCTATATAATTGACTTAGGATACTACTAATAGTATAGCCCGATATATTAGTCTCTACCTATATTAGTAGTTCCGGGTTAAAGTACCTTAGTACTAGTATAGTAGTAAAAGCTATCTTTAAATCTTTAAAGGCCTTCTTTACCTCGGGTATAAGAATAAATAGACTCTTAGAGCTCTTTTCGTTTATCTTAGTACCTCTAGATATAGTAATTATATCCCTCTATACGTTAAAGACTACTTAGGTATACAAGTCTATATCTTTAGTGGCTACTTAGGTATATAAGTCTATACCTTTAAAGACTACTTAGGCGTATAAGTCTATATCTAGAGTACCTTTAGATATAATATTTGTATCCCTCTATATAGTACCTCTAAATATAATATCTATACTTCTCTATATATTAGAGACTACTCGAGCGTACAAGTCTATATCTCTTTTAGATAGTAATATCTTTATTAACTCTATTAGAGGGGCTATAATATAACTAAACCCCTTAATAAACCTGTAATAGAAATTCGCAAAGCCTACGAAGACCTAAATCTCTTAAATAGATTTCAGTTCTAGCTAGTTCTTAACTAACTAGATATAGTCTTCCTCTATATTTACCCCTGTAGGGGTAATAATATAGCCTAGAAAGTATACCTTATCTATACCGAAACGATATTTCTAAAGATTAATAAATAGGCTATACTATCTTAATTTATCTAGAACCTACTTTATAGCCTCGACGTACTTAGTACTAATATCTTATATATAAATAAGAATATTATTAAGGTAAATAATATAGAAGATATCTAGCTTTTCGGCTAATACTTAATTAATATACGCTTAGAACGTTATAGGGGCATTTATAAGCCTAAATAGTAAGACTTAGTACTCGAAGTAACTATAATATATTCTAAACGTAGTCTTCTACTTATTACCCTTCTTAATATAAAGGCGGTAATATATAGTAGTTAGATCTAATTAAGTATACCTTTTAGCTATAGCTAGGCGATTAATAGATTCTCTAACGAGGGGAAGAGGGTACCGATTCTTAATTATAATTATATTTAGTCCTTAATAGTCTATATAGAGGTATAGACCTCTACCGGGCTTTCGTACAAAGAGGATTAGTAACCCTATCAGCGATATAGATAGCTATATAAAGCCGTTAGTAAGGTTACTCTTAATATAGCCTTGTAAAGTCTCGAGCTCTATCTCGTTTAGGTTATAGATAGGACTATAGGGCGGCTACATCGCGCTTTCCCAAAAGTTGCTGGGAAATCCCGAGTTGCCGAGCGCGCCGGTAGGGCTGACAGTTACGTTCAGCGGAATCAGCAACTCAATATTACTAATAGCATCAAATCAGCTCGATCTGCAACTCAATACTACTAATTTAACGATGTTAGGTTAGTTAGCAATTAGATATTACTGTTAGTATAATATATAACCAATTAGCAATTAGATATTACTGTTAGTATAATGTCTAACCAATTAGCAATTAGATGTTACTATTAGTATAAAGTCTAACTAATTAGTATATCCATTATGCGTTTAGTTAGCTATTAGCTCAATTAATAATACAACGCTACTAATATATAGCTACCAGTTTTCTTTTATTATAATTGATTACTTCTTATATAGTCTATATATTTCTACCAATTAGTAGCTATATATCTTCTATACAATATATAAATAGGTAGTCGAATCTAAATAAAGTCTTCTATATATACAATCCGTTTAAAATATAGCTACTACCGATAGCTCCTTTAGTATATAAAAGCTCGTTATTAGTAATATCAATACAAGTTTAACTCGCGCTTATACTAATCCTTCTTTAACTTCTTTATAGGTTATTTAACTACGCTTTCCTCGATTCTATAACAACCTATTATCCGCTAATCCGACTATATCTTCTACTCCTTATAATTCGAGTAAATAACCAAGATAGAGAGTTACGACGCCTAGTTACCGAACTATCAGCGGCACCTAGTAAAACTCTAGTAGATTAGGGGCGTATATATTTCGCCCTTTTTTACCCTTGTCTAATTAGTATCCGACTCAGGTTTTATACTATCCGAGTAGTATCTAACTCGAGTTTTATACTATCGGAGTAGTATCTAATTTAGGTTTACCCTATCCGAGTCGGATAAATATTTAGCTAGACGTTTCTTAATATTTCTTCTCGTAGTTTATAGTCTCGTCGCTATTATTTTAGTAAAGTATTACTATAGATACTTAATATCTAACGAATTTGCTCCCTGTCTTCCCCGATAGACTTTATATATAATACCGCGAGCTTAATAACCTCCCTACTCCTTAGCTTACTAAAGTACCTGAATATTAGTAACGTGCGAGGGCCGTAGACTTGATACTAAAGTAAGTAAATATTATACGCGCAAGATACTATATAGCCTGCTAATATAATATAGCTATAATTAAATATGCCGAAGAGAGGATTAATACTACTACGGTAATTAAAACTATAGGTTAGTTCTTTATATTAGAGGTTTTCCTTAAGACTAAAGCCTTGACTTTAGATACGGCGAGGGCAGTTAGTAGCAGCGTCTCTTCCGCTCTATCGACCTAGATATATTTATAGTATTATCTCTCTTCCTTTTAAGGGTTTTTACTTAGGTTTATAGTATTACCTAAGAAGGATTTAGTAGGAATTTAGCGTAGATTCGTCGCGCTACCTTAGAATTGTTTATTAGGAATTTAGGGTAATATATTATAGTATATTAGTCCTAGTCGATGAAACTATTAATATAGAATATCTCTTTTCCTCTAACTATTCCCGGTACTAGATAAGTACTTTACTTAATATTTAGTAGTCTATAGAAGCGGCGAGCGCCTATTATTTAAGGATTAAGTATAAGCGACGCCTATACCTTTTTAACTTCGACTATTCTATAGTAGTCTTATATCTACCCTAGATATTAATAATCAAAGACTTCTATAAGGGTAGCCTATATACGAGTAGGTCGTTACTTAAAGTCCCTGTTACTAAGATCCTTTACCTCTACGACGACTAAGACCTTACCGACTAACTTTCCCTCCTATATAGTTTCTAGGTTTCGACTCTTATAGTCTTATTCTCGGACCTATATATAATCTCTATACTAGGTAAATACTACGAATATTTATAAGGTCTATAGACTACTAAATCCTTATAGAGACGTCCTAAATCAAAGGAGTCCTCTCCTATAGTCTTCTAATATACGAGGCCCGAATAGATATAGACCGGGTAGCTCTCAACCTAGCTGCAGTCTGCCTCCCTTCTATTAATATCTAGGTTCGAGGTTATACTACCTCTGCTTGGCGTTTTCGCTTAGTACGCCTTAAGAAACGCAGCCAGGCTTTAGAGAAACCCAGCTATATTTAGCCATTCAGCTATATCTCTCGCCGTTCGCCAGTAACGACTATTATATTTATATAGGTATCTTAATATATAGCGCTCTTCTATATCTACTCGCCATCCTAGTTAGTATAGATCTAGGAGGACCCCGGCCTTTATACTTTTCTCGTCTTCTTATTTTCTCCTCTAACTAAGTAATATAGGCTCCGTCTCTTAGAAATTTTTAATATCCCGTATAATTATTAACTTGATATAGCGTTCGTTATATTCTATTAATTACTTCTAGTAATCCTTATACTTATTTATTCGGTTATAGTAATTCTTTAGTAATATCGGATATACCCTTTCCGAGGCTTAGGTACTATATCTATCCGGCGGACCGTAGTATCTAATTATATTAATATAATAACTAATACTATAGAATTTGGGAAAGTTGAAAGTTTGCTCGCCCGTTTTCTTATTAACTAGCCTATATTTTCGAAATACCTCCTTAAGTAGATCAATCCTTTCCAACGCTGCGTTTATATATTCTAGTATCGCTTTATCGTAGGATCGGTATCTTATAAGCATAATAAAGTTAACGATAGCTCGTCCTATATATAGTATATCTGAGTTTTTTTCGGATAATAGAGGAGCGAAGACGGGTATTATAATCCGTAATATCTCTTTACTCTCCTCTTCTATCTATTAGCTTAGCTTACTAAACTCCCGAAATCGCCTTAGCTTAGTAAATTTAGGTATAGCTCGAAACTAGGTGTCGATTAAGGCTTGTACCTTAAGCTTTATTCGTCCCTCTCCGATATACTCTCTAAGCTAGTCTAGGAGGTAGTTTAATAGCCCTTTAACTATTAATTAGTATAATATATTAAATATCTATAGTTAGTAGACGTTAACTACGAAGTGGCCGTCTATAAAGTTAGGCCGGTTATATACTATTATATCTAGTAACACCCTAGGCGTATTCTTATCGTACGTTTTTTATATCTATAACTACTCTATAGTCTATTTAGGTATTCGCTTTAGATATAGTTTTTCAGGATATAGTCGTTCCTATTTATTTAGTAGTACTAAGTAGACCGGATAGTATTTGCCGCTCTTGATCGAGGTTATTAAAACTTGTTTCTTATAGTCGCCTAGTATAGATATAAGTATTAGGTAGTATTATTATATTTATCCGTCTACGTATATAATAAGGATCCCCTTTAGCACTAGCTCCTTAAGTACTTTAAAAGAATATTATTAGTATATTAAGTAAGATCCGTATTTCGGCCGGCTTACCTTCGACTATAAGCCCTATAGCGTAGTAATATACCTCGGCTTTTATACTGTTATAGACTAATAGTACTAGTCTAAGTAATATTATCCCCGGCCGAACCTATACCCGCCGAATACCTCGATCGAGGTTACTAGTAGTAATATAGACTGGCTACGCCTATTAATCTCCGTGTATCTATAATAAATAGATCTTATCTAATAATATTATAACCGGTACTACTATTAAGCTATTAGGGAGCTTATCTTATATCTCCTACTACTAGCGGGCTATATATATCTTACTAACGATTAGACCCCCGTCGAGGTTTCGCTAGCGTATTAGTATATAGTTAATACTCGAATTAAAAGGTTTATATCTAATAAGAGTTCGTATTATACCTATTATATTAAAGTAGAGTATATAATATATTCTAGTCGTCTCGTCCGGTTGAATCGATAGGATACTAAACGCTTACCGAGACTATCTACTAGTAGTAGCAGAATACTTTATAGTATATAGCTTGGCTTTTAGTTATAGAGCGCTATTAAAGCTATAGGGTCCGTAGAAAGGTCGTAATCGAGTGTCTTTAAAGAAATTATCTATTATACTACTAGATAGTTAGGTATTATATATCTATAAAGCTAGGGTATAATTAGCTTCTAAATAGAAAGGGTACTAGTCTAGGTTCGACTTAGGTATTAACTTAGATATTAACTCAGATAGGGGTATAGATAATAACTCGGCTAGGGTTATATCCTCTTCCTCTAAAGGCCTCCCGGTACCTTACTCCTATAGATAGTACTCTATAGAGCTAACGGTCAAGGTAGAGATAGTATCTATAGTACTTGACGCCGTTATCGACTTTAATTAATTAAGTACTATATCTAGCTTATCTTACTAGTACTAGATCTTATTAGTAGAGTCGATAAGTTTAAGTAATCGCCCTAGAGTATCGTTATCTATTAAAATAGTTAGGTCCTCCTAGGGGACTTATCTACCTTCGCTCTTATAGGGACTATCGCTGATTATATTAACCTTATCTCTTTAGCGTTTATAAATAGGGCCCTTAACTTTATCTTCGTCGAGGCGTATCTATCTCCTACGCGTCTAATTAGGGTCCCGGCCCTTATAGCGTAGTAGATACCTAGTTAGGCCGCTTCCGCTGCTGTACTACTTCTAGTAATATTTATACTATCGATCTATCTGGCTCAGGCGTAATATAGAGGTGTTATTATCAAGATTAACGCGTCTAGGTAGGTATTAGTAAATATATTCGCTACTAGATCCTTTAAGCTAACCCGCTATAGGTTAGGATAAATCTATCCTTATATCGCCTTATATAGCCTATTTTTAACTATTACTATCAATTAAATTATAATATATATATAGTAGAATATCGTCCTATAGAAGGCGTTGATTAATAGATAGTTTAAGGGGATTTTCTTTCTATACGATATATTTAATAAACGCCCCGGTTACTTATCTTATTAGGAAATATAATTAGTTATAAACCTTACGGTATATACCCCTATTACTAAAATATATATCTAAGTCGAACTTAGATTATTTTTATAATAGAGTACTTGATTAAGACTTATATTTCGAAGAACGGAAGAAGAAATCTAACTAATCTTTACAAGTAGATAATAAGTTTTAATACTCTATCTTTACTAGATATTAGGTATTAAGTATAAAGCTAGATATAGTATATTTAAAATTAGCTATTCGCTTTCTATATACTATATATATATAAGTTCCGCTTTTAATCAATATCTTTATCTATTATATTAAAGCTTACTACTTTTAATCTTTCGATAGCTAAACTTACCTACTTATAACTACTCTAATATACTATTCTATAGAGAAGGGTCTATATCGCCTAATTATATTAAGTATTAAACTATTTCGTAACGTATTTACCTTACTAGTATTATATTTACTAACTACTAACCAATCGCTATTATGAATGAAAACCCGGTATAGACCCTACTAGTTATATTATCTACTTTATCCCTCTAACTTAGTAAAGAATCCTTAACTTCTCTCTATTTTATTCGTCCTATTATTCTTCTTCTTATTATAGATATATTAGAATTATCTATAATATTATCTAATATAGCCGGTCCTTCTCTAATCGACCCTTAGGTCGATATAACGCTAGAGCCTACGCTAACCGAGGCCAATTTCTATACGCTTATTAGCAGGCTAAAGTCTAGTAATCCGTCTGGAATCCTATAGAACCTCCCTAATATCTATAGAGGCTTATAGTATAGTAATAGCTTGTTTAATACCCTCTATTAAGTACTTAAAGACCGCCTATAGGGTGCCGCTATTTAGGGCGAAAATCTTCGAGGTTCTAGCCAGGACTTTACCAAGGTCCTTAACTCCGTTACTACTAACTTTATTCTACCCGACTATATACTACCTTTTAGAGACGAAGTAATATATATATTCGTAAGACTACTTAATAAAGTACCTAGAGTAGCTAACTAATATACTAGTAAACGACCCTTAGAGGAGTCTTACGACTTATTTAGTTCAAAAAAGCCTAGATATAATAATACCTGTGCTAGGTAACCCGATTATACTAGACTATTCTTTATACTAGCTCTAGCCCTAGATAATACCTACCTACCTTATATTATCCTTAGAATCGGTTATACGCGCGATAATAAATTCTATCTTGTCTAACTACGGTATATTATACGTAATACTTCGCTTACTAATACTAACTAGCTCTAGGACCAACTTAGTTATAATACTCTAATCTAGTTCCTAGAAACCAAGAAATTCTAGACCGCCGAAGATAATGCCCGGGGGAGTACCCTTATCTATATATCTAATAGGATTATAGAGGTAACTATAAACGAAGATCTACAAAATGCTATCCGCGATATATATTCACGTGGTTACCGGCACTATAAGCTTTATATCGTACGAGGGGTACTCCGTTAGTTATACTACGTCAATTAATAGTTAGGATATTAACTGATAGGTGTAATAGTATCTATCGAGGGCAATACGGCCTATCTAAATTAACCTTACCGAGGTAGTTTTACCCTCTCCTACCGCTTAAAACATTCTTCTCTTACGGTAGGACCTAAAGGGAAAACCCCTAATATATAGGATCCTCTAGGCAAAGACCCTACTACCTCTTCTACTAAACCCTCTACCCTAAAGCCTTTTATTAATCCTTCCCTTCTTACTAATAAGTATACTAGTCCGTCTACCGGGAATCTAAAGGAGCCTATAGATATTAGCTCTAGCTTAGATAGTAGTAGTAGTATAAATAATAAGGAAGAGAATAATAGAAAGGAAGGGGATTTAATAGATAAGGATAAGTAGAAGGCGTTATAGATTAATAAGGCCTATATAGGTAGGACTCTAGGGTTATATAATATCGAGATAGGTAGGGTAGTAGTAGCTAGAGTAGCTATAAAAGATATAGAGGCGTTAGAATAGGAGGATCGCAATAGGATATAAGTACTTTAACCTCTACCTTATTATTTACTTACTACTAAATACTACCCTAGTATTAATATAACTAAGGTAGAGGACTATCTATAATAGTTTTAGAAAATATAGTAGTATATAGAGTTATTATTCTAACTATAGAAGGGAAACTAGTCTATTAAGAATATACGAACCCTCCGTAGGTTATTATCTATTATAGCCCCTAATAGCAAGATAAAAAAGATTATACTATATATTTATTAACTCTACTGCGCTACTTAGATATACCGGCGTACTTACTAGTAGGGGGGTATTAATAGAGACGATCCCGGCTTTAGTAAGGTTCGTATCTATTCCTAGCTTTTAATAAAACCTACTATCAACTTGAATAATACTAATATCCGACTTGAACTAGACTCTAACGATTTTTATTATATATATCCTTAAGTATTAACTCTCCTTATAATAGCGCGAGGTTTTTAAAATATATAAGTAGGATTATAAAAATCTCGAATAGTTTAAAGCGTTAATCTATTATACTAAGTATCTTCTACCCTCGAAATTAAAGGTATAGAGCGGTAATAATATATATCCCTCTGCTAATGAATAGGATATCGGTTATCTATATATCGAGAAAAGCGCTGCCTATTTAACTAGCGTACCGAAGTAAGGTATTATTCTTATTATTGTACTAGTAAAAGTAATAGGTAACTAGTTATAAGAGTAGACGAAGATAATTAATACTTAATATCTAATATTGAAGCTACGGTACTTCTATACCTATATAGGTAAAATATATAATAATATTAACGCTACCCTACTTATATTAGAAAATACTAAACTACTTTAATATAAAAAGGATAGAAAACCTAAACCTAGATAGGAGCGTATTCTACTCCTTATAACTAAGGGCTTATATAATAGGTATATTAAGGAAGTGCTATAGGACTCTAAGTCTCTATTCGTCTATAACTTCTATATTAGCTAGATCTTTATTAACGAATTCTATAAGATAAGGATAGTAAAGGGTAAATATCCTAAGATAGTCCTTAGTATTAAGGATAAGATTAGTACCTAAGTCCTAGTAAAAATACTAGAGGATAATAAGAATAAGTAGAATACTATAGATGATCGGCGTATAAAAATATACTGATTATCTTTGCCCTAGGTGTAGGGTTTCTCCGCTATACCGTAGATACGTAACCTAACTAACTACTCAGCTATAATCTATATAATCGAGCAGCCTTAGTAGTACGCTATTAAAGAGTATTAATATATAACTTATAACGAAGTCGAGGTTATTAGGAAACTAACTACTAGCTACTAAAAGTGAAAGAATCCGGTTAATAAGAGCGAGAATAATAAGAATATTATAGATATAAAGGCTATCTTAAACTCTATTAAAATCAAGCGGATACCTATAACTATAGATATTAATAGGACTATCGAGCTTATTAAGCTACCTCCGTACGAGACTCGTTATATTATATACTTACTTAATCTAGAGTAAAAGGTAGCTCTTCGTACTAAGGATTAGAGGATCTAAGATATAGTAAAAGCCGAATATACTAGAGAATATATAATTACTCGCAAGGCTAGTAAGGAGATACCTACGCTAGCGATTAATAACTACTTTAAATACGCCTATAAGCTATACGCTACTACTATTATCCTAAGCCTTCTAGAATTCTCTTAGTATAACTACTTTACTCTTACTTAGGACGAGCTTAAAGGGGGGCCTTTATATAATAGCGGAAAGGGTTATATAGATTTTATAGAGTTGGCTAGCCTAATATAGAATTAGGCCAAGATACCGCTAGATAGTATTTATACTAAATATATCGATAAACTTACTAGTAATATACCGAAGTTAGTAAAACTTAAAGAGTTAATCGGCTTACTAGGGGAAGATATCTACGGGTAACTAGAGAAACTGGTTATATTTACTAGTTCTCCTATTATCGTATATATTCTAGCGGTAGTAAATCTATATCTCTTCCGCTATTCTACCTTAACCTTATACTAACCTTACTCTAGTAGTTTAAAAAGTATTTTCCTAGTAAATAGCTATAGTATAGCTCGACCGTACCTTCCGAGAAGCGAGATAAGTTATATATATAGCTATTCTAAGAAGAGGATAATAAGCGCTTCCTTATCTCTACGAAATATATCCTTAGAACTAGTATTACCCTAACCTATATATTTAGAAGTATAAATATAGATATAGACTAGATATAATTCTATAATATTTAGTACGATAGGTAGATAGTTCGGTTATCTTAGCGAAATCCAAAGACGTATAACTACTACTTTATTACGGATAATAAATATAGAGTAGATTAGAAGGTATTATTTAAATAGAGTAGAGATAATATAACAAGGTAATAGGTATATAAATAAGCTAGATATTTCTAGCTAAGTAATAGCGCGCTTTTATAGGTTTCTTTTCTTCTACTTAGTAGTACTTTAACTTCGTATAAAATAGATATAAGACTCTTATTACCCTTCTATAGTAATATTAAATCTAATCTATACTAGTTCGGGAAGACTTGAAAGTACTTAGATTACTAGCTATTCTCCTTTGCTTTCTCCTATATTTAGTAGATATTTCGCGCTATAGTCTTTCTTAAATATTCGCTACTAAAATCTAGATATACTATATACTTATATACTAAATATAAGCTATAGGTAAAAGGGAATATAATTTATAGCCCTAACTTACTAGATTATAATCGTATTTGATACGAACTATATACGCTACTATACTCCTTTATAATATACTATCTTAAGTTATAATCTTCCTTATAATACCCTTCTATTAATATAGACTCTTTTAACTAAGACTATTATTAAATAAAGGGAGAAACCTACTCGAAAGTCAAGTAGTTATACCTATACTTAATATAGATACTATATATAGAATAGCCTACGCGTCGAATAATATCGAGTATTAGATAGTATTCGAGTCGGATAACTCTTAATATCCGAGTTAAACAGCGCTTAATATACTTAGTGTTCGAGTCGGATATCGCTTATTACACGCTAATTACTATAGGCTTAGTACGGAATTATTCTTTATATATTATATATCGACCTTTTAATCCTTTCCTATACTCCTTTCTCTTACTACTAACGTATTAATTAATACTCTATATTATATATATACCCGCTATAGAATACCAGTACGAGCCTATAGCCGTTGCTACCGATATTTTCCCCTCCTCTCTAGCCTCTTTACCTTCTACTAAATTCTATAAAAATACTAACCCTAGGAATTAGACGGTCTTAGTTATTTCGCGTAGCCTTATAGTTAAATAGGCCTACTATAAGGAGATTCGAGTAGTATTAAAGAAAGAGATAGAAAGGAGATATATTATTAGTATATCCCTAGGGATACCGGAGAACTAGGCTAAACTTAGTAAGGCTTTATAGTAGTTAGAAATAGTATTTCCCTCCGTTTTTATATCTAGAATCCCCTAACCCTAGCTAGAGAGTTATTTAGGTATAGCTAGAAAGATTAATAATACCTATAATTACTATCGTAATCGTAGAAGGCGTACTATACTATCTCTCTCTATAGATAGTACTCTATATATAGCGCGTCCGCTTACCTTTAGTAAAATAGGATTCTATATCCGGTCGATAGAGATAATAGTAAATATACTTTTCTTTACCTCTGATATTATTAAGGAGAAAAAACCTCTAGCTAGTATTATATTAGACGAGATCGAATTTAGAATATTTAAAGAGGTCTTATATAAGGACGATATCTATAATAGCTCGACTAACCGAATTCTTTATTATATTAGTAAAAACGACGTTAAAGTTAATTATACCTGTAAATTTAAGGTAGCTACCTTATAGATATATAATATAGGCGAGAATCCTATCTTGTTTTATATTAAGACGCGCCTATAAGGTATATATCTTATACTTTGCTTCGATTATACTCCTACTAACTATACTCTAGTAAAATAGTAGGCCTACGTGAAATATTGAATAATAGATATACCTTACGTCCGTTTCCGCGATATATTAGTAAACCTAGTTAATTACGGTACGCCGATACTACTAAATTATATACTCTAGTATTCTTCTTCGTTCTAACTTAGCGAAGGGCCTCTACTTCTTTATATTTTATTCTTTCTATTATTACTATCCCTATTATACCTCTATATAACCTTACTAGGCTAGATATTCTTCTCTTACGGTATAACCTAAGAATATAATCTATAATATATAGAATCCTCTACGCGAAGACTCTACTACCTCTCCCGCTAAATTCCCTGCCCTAAAGCCTTATAAATTCTCCCCTTTAATTAAGCAAGCCTACTAGTATTTCCTACCCGGCCTCTAAATAATCCTATATTTATCCGTTCCGATATAAATAATAGTAGCTATACTAGTAATTAGGAAGAGAAGGAGTAAGAGGAGGAAGGGGATACTATAGAAGAGGATAAGGAGAAGGCGTTAAAGGTTAGTAAGGCCTATAATAGTAGGGTTCCGAAGTTATATAATATTAAGATAGGTAGGGTAGTAGTAGCTAGAGTAGCTATAAAAGATCTAGAGGTATTAGAATAGGAGGATCGCGATAGGATATAAGTACTTTAACCTCTACCTTACTATTTGCTTACTACTAAATACTACTCTAGTATTAATATAACCAAGGTAGAGGACTATCCGTAATAGTCTTAGAAAATATAGTAGTATATAGAGTTATTGTTTTAGCTATAGAAGGGAAACCAGTCTATATAGAATATACGAAATCTCTATAGGTTATTATCTATTATAGCCCCTAACGGCAAAATAAAGAAGATTATACCGTTTATTTATTAGCTATACTACGCGGCTTGGATAAGATAGCAGGCTTTCTAATAGGGGGAGCTATCTATAGGCGAGATTCTAGTTTAGGGATATCTAAACTAAATTATTACTTCTATTAAGGACTCTAGTTAACTCGGATAATATAGATATTCGACTCAGGCAACGCTAACGTCCGACTCTATCTAGATCGAAATCTATATATATAAAATCATCTAATAATTCGAAACGTCGCCTTATTATAATAAGTATCTCTTACTAGAGAGATTAAAGCTACGGAGTTATTATAATATATATCTATCGGCTTATAAATAGAATATTAGTTATCCGTATATCAAGAATAGCGCCGCCCGGAATATTAGCGTAGTAAAGTTAGGTATTATTCTTACTATTATACTAGCGAAAGTAGTAGATAATTTTAAGGACTAGTTTAAATATTATAAATAGTAGACCCCGTCGTTCGAATTAGAGACTAGAGAAACTATACTATTTAACTTAACGTTACCGATATAATATTTATATCCTAGAATCCCGCTATAAAGACCTAGCCAATACTACCCGCCGCTTTTTCTAACCTAGATTCATCTTCTCTAATAAATCTAAACGCTATCGCTACTATAGAGGATATAGTTCCGCTAACTTAATATATATCCGCTAGTAGAGATTCTCTTTATAGGACGTATTATAAATAGAAGAAGGTATCTAATTATTATTAACTAAGTTAAAGAACTAATTTAATCGGTTAAGCTAATAATATAACTCTATATCCTACCTATATAACTTAAGAGCCGGTAGTAAAGTATATATTATTAATACGAATCTAGTGAGTCCGGCTCCGTATATATTTATCGATAGATACTCGAGTAGGTAGTATCTAAGGTCTTAAGGTCCCGGGCCAATAGGGCGGAGGCGGCGTATACTCGTTAAGGATATAGAAGAAACAGCGATATTCGTTATATATAGGAGAACTATAGCTAGAGATATAGTCCTAGTAGCAACCTATTTGAAAAGGTAGGAAAATTTCGTTCGACTCGAATAGACTTTTATCTAACTTAGCTAAGTTTCTATCTAACTTAGTTAATAGTCTTTAAGCTAACTCGATTTTATATTAATATTATATTAATAAAAATAATACGATAATAATACGCTAAAGAAGCCTATCCCTTTCTGAAAACCTTTACCTTCTTCCCCTAAGAACCTCGCCTATCTAGCTACCTATAACTAGCTATATTATTATAGATTATACTCCTTAATACCTTATACTACCTCGTTACTAGTAAAGATCTATATATATATTAGATAGATAATAGAGATATTCTAATAATAGCTAAGATAAAGGGAGAACGACTAGTAGCTACTAGAAAAGCCTAGGAGACTAAAGCGAATAAGCAAAAGGTATAATTCGAACCGAGTAACTTATTCTATATATTAATATATTAGTAGATTAAGGCTATTAAAGAAAAGTAGCTAGAACCTAAGAGA
This sequence comes from Lepraria neglecta, assembly GCA_033220425.1. Taxonomy (NCBI): domain Eukaryota; kingdom Fungi; phylum Ascomycota; class Lecanoromycetes; order Lecanorales; family Stereocaulaceae; genus Lepraria; species Lepraria neglecta. The sequence goes on along the minus strand of CM065651.1, from coordinate 1,275,169 downwards.
AGTACTAAAGGGGATAATATAGTAGTAGAGCCTAGGAAATATCGAAGATATAATAGTAACCTTAGCGAGGATATCTCTAAAAAAATATAAAGAAGAGGTCTCTTTAAAGATAACTAGCGTCGAGGATATTAAAATATCTTCTAATAACCCTATAACTAGCCCTGCGAAGAGACTAGTACCTACTATCGTTATAAGGGTATAACTTCCCTATACTCCTATATTCGATCTATTAGATAACTCTATATTTAGGAGATAGAAAAGATAGGCTTCTCTGTTATAAGTATAATTAGTATATAATAATAGATATAACCTATTAACCGTATAGCGTAAATAGACGTGGCCGTTAATATCTAGAATTAATACTATATTATAAAGCGATACAAGTATTACCCAAAAGAAGACCGTAAGTTACCTATCGATATTACGCGTATATTTAATACGCTAATATAGAAAGAAGGAAATAATATAGAACTATATAATAAAACGAGGTCCTTAAGGGAATATAGATACTAGGAACTACCTACGTAGCTCGGTAAATAATAAATTAGAGACGCGTATTCATTAAATATAGCTGAAATAGCTGATAGTGTAGGAACAACGAAACCGAACATCTTTATATATAGAGTAGAATGGCTAGCGTACCGGACGACCTACCTAGACGCCCTAATAGATAACAACTAATAAGTTTAAATCTGCTAGTAAGAAATATCGAAAATTAAGAGAGAATCTAATTAGTAGACGGAAGGATGAATTAATAGTATATTTACCTTAGTATATAGATCTTATAATAACTAATCGTTATAGTCGGTATAATATAAATAGCGATAGCTAACCTATACCGTACTACCTATACGATATAAGCGGCCGAATTCTAGTACCGCGACTACGGGACGATTATCTAATCCTGATAATCGGGTTCTATTATCTAAAAAGACAAGGCCTAGACTATTATTAACTTCCTTGCCTATACCTATATATATATTAGATATTAAATCTAAAGACGACTATAAGGGGGTAACCGTAGAGGAGGCAGCGGGATCTATCGCTTAGGGTAGTTCTAGGCGTTGCCAAGCGCAAAGATACTAATCCTTACGAGAATATTAATATATTTTCCACGCAACGAAGCCTATATTCCTCTCTAAGATTATAGGCGGTAATGATACCGATAGCCTATTACTATAGCTAGAATATAACCCGGTAGCTCTAAGTAACCTTATAATAAGAATATAGAGAGAATAGAAGGCTAAGCTCTAAAGAACGAAGGGGCCTTAAGTTATCGGTAATCTAGATACCTTAGATAATATACTAACTCCTAAAGAAGCTCGCAAGGTTATTACTCCTAAACCCCTACCTATTTATATAACGCCGCGTAATAGCTAATATCTTCGTAGCTTATAGATAGCCTAAGCGAATTCAGAAGTTTTATAATAAGGAAAATAAGATTAACCGTTAAAATAGTAGTAGAATAGCTATACCTAATAGTCGAGGACCGGAAGAATAATATATCGAACCTACTATTTAATATATAATTTACTTTCGCGGATCTAGAGAAAGGTATAAATATTCTTCTTTCCTAAACGAGAATGAAATATATAGCTAATAGGTCTAAGATAAGGGTCGTTTTCTAGTATCGATAATTATAATAAGTCTATATTATATATTTTTTCTCTAATAGAATAAGCGCTATTAGACTTAGGTATAAGAGTATAGATCTATAGAAACCTTTACCTACTAGTACTATTATTTTCGTTATAATAGCGCTTTATTATATATTCGAAGAATACGAATATAGCTTCTATAGGATTAAGAGATAGGACGGTATATTAGTTAGTAGTAAGTTAATCTAATACTCGAAGAATAACCTATCTTTCTTCTAATAACAGATTATGGCGAAATTCGGAGCAATTCCGCACTTGCAGCCAATGAGATTAGCCCTATATTCAGTGTTCCCTCTCTCGGCTAGCGCCTTTAACCACCAAAACTTGAATTCGTATCGCAACTTCTTTGTACTACTTCCCCGCGCTACATATATCATATGATATCGAGATGATTTCATATATTTTAGAGTCAATCATTAGCTTGCTTGCGCATCAAGAATTTTTAGAATCGGCCCATTTGCGCAATAGTTATGAGCAAAAGATGCGTTTTCGCCATGTTTTGCGGGCAGCGCGAGCTCGGTGGCAAATGCCAAGCATTGAGCTTGGCGCCTCCGGACCCTAGAACATCAAAAGTTGAATGCGCACCGCAACTTCTTCGCAGTAATGCCCCGCGCCACATATATCATATGATATCGAGATAATCTTATCAGTTTTGGAACCAAGCATGCGCTTTCTAATACCGTCGAAATTTTCAAAATCGGTCTATTTGCGCAAAACTTATAAGCAATATTCGCACATGGCGATATGGCACCGGATTGCCTATTCGCACATGGCGATATGGCGGCAGGTTGGCTATTCGCACAGTTGGCGATATAGCACCGGATTGCCTATTCGCACATGGCGATATGGCGTCGGACAGCCTATTCGCACATGGCGATATAGCGGCGGATTGCCTGTTCGGCATATGGCGATATGGCACCGGATGGCTCATTCGCACATGGCGATATGGCGACGGATTGCCTATTCGCATATGGCGATATGGCGGTATGTTGCCTATTCGCACTGTTGGGGATATGGCACCGGATTGCCTATTCGCACATGGCGATATGGCGCTGGATTACCTATTCTGCACATGGCGATATGGCACCGGATTGCCTATTCGCACATGGCGATATGGCGGTAGATTGCCTATTCGCACAGTTGGCGATATGGCACCGGACAGCCTATTCGCACATGGCGATATGGCGGCAGGTTGCCTATTCGCACATCGAGATATGGCACCGGATTGCTCTATTCGCACATGGCGATATGGCGGTAGATTGCCTATTCGCACATGGCGATATGGCATCGGATTGCCCATTCGCACTGTTGGCTATATGGCACCGGATTGCCTATTCGCATATGGTGATATGGCGGTATGTTGCCTATTCGCACTATTGGGGATATGGCACCGGATTGCCTATTCGCATATGGTGATATGGCGGTATGTTGCCTATTCGCACTGTTGGGGATATGGCACCGGATTGCCTATTCGCATATGGTGATATGGCGGTATGTTGCCTATTCGCACTGTTGGGGATATAGCACCGGATTGCCTATTCGTATATGGCGATATAGCGGTATGTTGCCTATTCGCACTGTTGGCGATATGGCACCGGATTGCCTATTCGCACATGGCGATATGGCGATCAGGTTACCTATTCGATATGACGGCAGGTTGCCTATTCGCACATGGCGATATGGCGGCAGGTTGGCTATTCGCACATGGAGATATGGCACCGGATTGCTCATTCGCATATGGCGATTTGGCGGTATATTGCCTATTCGTTCCGGGGGCGAAAAGTGTCCTGGAACCATCCGAACCATACAAAGCTTCAAAGATCATTTCTGCATCCTAGAGCTATCTAAATAGCTAGCTTTTATATATACCAAAACCGTTACTACTATATAAAGTTATAGATAAGCTTATAATTTAATACTATAGATAGATTACTTTCTAATTTCGCTTAAATTTTCTAAATAGAGTATAAAATAAGCGAGATATATTCGTTTTACGGTAATCTTCTGTGAAGATTACGGGCACTTACTTGTATACTAATAATACCTTAAGCTATATTTAAATATATAATAGAGGTATAGTATAATATAGGTAAAATCAAAACGCGGATAGTTACGGGACTACTTTATTGTCGAATAATAGACTACTACTATATAAATAGGTATAGTAAGAACCGTTGACTACCAGTTACTAATATATTTAAGGATTCTCTAGAAGATCTAAAAAATTAACCGGACCTTTAGAGCGTTCTAGAGGAGATAGAAATAAATAATACTAGTATAATAGGCTAAGAAGAAGAGTATAGAAATAATAAAGAATATACGGTATATATAAGAAGCGATTATAGGTATATATTATCGGCTAATACTAAAATTAAGGCTAAAGAACTATCTCCCGAGGAGGGTCTTAACGAGACTAATTTAGAGTTTAGAAACCAGGATAGTTTTTTCGCTTCCCTTACCTTTAGTAATAATTCAGCGGAGATAATAGATATCTAGGTATTTTTAATATAGGACTTCGAGTATATATAGAAGGAGGCCGGCCTATAAGTAGATAAGAGTCTTTAGGAAGAGAATTATATTATAGATATCGAAGAGTAGAGTAGGTTAGTAGAGAGGTGGATTATAGAGGATAAAATAGTATATCTAAATATTATTCTAATAGGAGAAGAACCTAAGGACTAGGCTACTAAGGATACTATAGAGGGGATAGAGGATAGATTAATAGAGTATAAAGCTTAGGCGGGAGGAAGCCTGACGGAATCAAGCTATTAGCAATTAAATATATAGCTATTAAATATATAATATGAAAATAATTATCGTATTATCTTTTAAAATCGCCTAGCTCGGATAATACTACCTATAGGTTAATTCTAGATAAGATGTCTGACTCGAATATACCTACTATAGTAGAGGATGTATCCGAACTATCCGACTCGGATAACTTCTTATCTACTAATGTTGTCGATATACTACCTAAGTATATATATTTTGTATTCCGGAATAAATGCGTAATGGTGGCGTTAGTCCACGAAAGTAACTTTTGATACTAATATTGTAGGCGCCTAGCGTAGCAATTTAAGGTTACAGATACTACTATCGGTAACCTCGAGTTACTAATTTGGCTAATTTCTCGGTCTGCAATCGATATGGGATGTAGACCCTAATCGCTATACGGCCTGCTGATAGCGCAAAACTAGCTGTAACGCTAATGACATAATCTTTTGGGAAAGCGCGATGTACCTTACTTGACTTACCTATACCCTATACTATACTATACGTAATATCGTATCAAATATAATCTATATCTTTTCCTAAATACGAATTCGAGCTACAAGAAGACTATACGGAAGAAAAGGATATAGAGGCCAAGTTTATTATTCCTTTACCCATATATAATAGCTTCTAGGGTATACCTTTTAAACTAAAAGATTATTATTACGCCGAAGCTATTTCGTAGTACTATCTATCTGAAGATAATAACGCGCGGTTTATTCTTTGCGGATTACCCTCTATTAATAAGCTATTAGAATATCTATAATACTAAACCGAGGAGACCGTTAGGTCAGGATTTAGACCTGATATTAATTAGATCGTTGGAATAATTAACGTATATATTATTCTGAGGTACCCTATTACTATAAACGCTAAACTTCTACCTATTATTATAGAACCTAAGGAGCTAGTATACGTATTATAGAATTTTATAAACGATCCTTTTAAGGTAACTTTTAGAGAACTTATTAGTCCCTTAGCTTACCCTATTAATAAAAACCTATATATAGAGTTATTTATTTACCCGGACTTATACTAAGGTCTTAACCTTTATACCCCCTAAATTAATTATATATATTTTCTATAACTAGTACTATAGTATACTAACTACCTGAATCGACTAGAAGAGAGGCTAGATCTAAAAAGGGAGCTAGATAATCTCTAAAATACTCTAGTCCTTCCTTTCCGTAAGCCTTCGAAAGGATACTCCTCTACTAATAAGTTCGTCCGCGTTAATTTACCTGCCCTTAGGATCCTCCTTAGTAATAACGATTCCCCTACTCTAATAAAGCTATACTCTAGTATTCCGGTATATATCTACTAGAAAGAAGGAGGCGGCGACTAGAAGGGTAATCGGAAGGTTAACGACCCTCTACTTTATAACGAGCCTAATTATAATATAATAGTAGACGAATCTATATAGCCGCTAACTGGCGTTAATCTTTTATTACTTTAGGTAGCTAATATTACTAAAAATAAAGTAATATCTCGGATAGAGCGCTATAAGAGATGGCCTACGGTCTTCTATTTAAGGGACCCGCTATATTTAGAATAGACGAATTATAGCTAGATAGTAAAGTATTATAATAGTAAGACCGAAAAATGGGTCTATAAGGTTCTATTTAGATATATATAGATATATAGAGATAAAGGAGAGCGATTATATAATATAGACTAGGAAGATTTCACTAGGATAAAGGTATATAATAAGTATACTATTATTAACGGCCGAGTTTATAAAATTCAGGCTACGCCGGGTAAGGCCACGGAGATAGCTTTAAAGTTAAAGCGTAAGGGAGGAAAAAATACGCCGGGCCCGCCGCCGAAGCGTTAGAAGGTAGGGATACCGCTAAAGGAATTGGTAACCGAGGTAAAAGGAAAGGGTAAGAAGACTATACTAAGGAAGGATACTACGCAGGAGCCTACGCAGGAGCCTCTACTACCTCTAAAAAATACTATACCTGTAAAGTAGAAGCCGAATATAATTCTTATCGATAGCGATGAAGATAAAGAGGAGCTACTACTAGATAACGATATAAAGGATAAGCTTATCGCTACCCTAACTCTAGATAATAAAAACCTTAGGAAGAACTTACGTATCGCGGAAGGAAAGGTAGTAGCTATAGCGTAGCTGCTTGAAGGATTTTATAAGGTATTCAACAGCTACGCTGTACGTATATTCAAGTAGAGCAGGATTATTACCTACTAGAAATTATTTATGCCGCAGACCAAGGTTCCTATATAAATATTAAAGGTCTAGGGCGCACTTAAAGCTCAAAGAACGAAATAGATAAACTTATAGATAATCGGGCATACTGTAATAGTATCGCTAAGCGTGTCAACGACGCTATAGTTCTTTTCACCGATACTTTCCCTGCTATATTATATATTACCTTTTATAATAGTTTATTTAAGAGCTAGAGATAAGCTCCTTTAGAGAACTTTGCGAAGCTAGTAGAAGATAGTAATATCGAGCTTAATATCCGAGGAGAGCTATATATTATTGAATAAGCATGGCTGAGAAAAGGCACGGTACTAATACTCTACCTATCGACTTTTTATTCCTGATGACGGCGACCCTGAATAATGGTCACCTACTTTTCTTAATAACGGCGACCCTGAATAGTAGTCGGCCAATTCTTCCTTTCTACGATAGCTACATATAGTCAAGCGGAGCCTTCACAATGGAAACATCGCAGTCGTACAGAATCTCGACACTGGCAATGCAATCCTCTTGATGTATATAGCTTCTTCTAGCTTCTTGATGCCTCGTGGGCGAACGGCATCTTTCGGCGGGGGCAACTGTTATGGTTGCTGGATTAGTTAGTAAGCGCTTGCGCTTTGCCTTATACATTTCTTCCGCTCAGTAGCGAGAAAAGAACATCAAGACTTTTTCAACTCCAATAACTCGTTCATTGTGATTGCTTTCCGCGTTGCATATACATCATTACTGAGACCCTGCCAGCTGTCTTGCCAAGGCCCCCATTGAAAAATGGCGGAAGTGCCTGAGCAAATGCTTTTCTATATAAGGCTAAACTAAAAGGGGTCGAACTTGCTACAAGGCTGGAATTAACGAAGGCTCTTCTGTTCAGGATCAGAGATATTGAAGTAAGATCCTGGGCAGTCTTCTAAACCCTGACTTCATCCGGTTGTATACCTCTGATGTCACGGCTGATAATCGCCACCGCTTGAATCCACTTGAAGCTTGACAGCCCAACTTGAATACATATTCGCTATTTCAAGTTGACATATTCGACTATATATTCATGACTGCCAACCTTCAACTTTCACGATACGTCGGCCATCCCCATATTGCACTACATATATCATGCCATGTAGCTCCTCGTCCGCCTCATCCGTTGATGGATCTTACTTTCAAGAATTTATCTTATATTCGTCATTAGAGAACTGGCCAAGCTCGGTGTATCAAGCAGAAAACGAGGCTTCCACTGTCACTGGCCTGCAGTCCCTCAAGAGAAAGAGCTCCTATTCTTTGGAGGAAGATGCCGCCACGCCGTGCTTTACGAAATCCGCGTCTTGCCTCCAATCGACTGATGCAGTAGGCCCCAGCCTCCGACGATACCTGAGAAGAACTCAGTATCTCAACTCTAGCACGTCATACGAAGAGCAACGACCTTCTCACTATCTACTCCCCATACCGCCTTTGGTTCGCCCGAGTGAAGGGAGAGATAAATTCGTCGAGAGCCTTGTTGGTAAGCTAGTTTGAAAGACTAGGAATAACTGATTTGCTGACAAATCTTGCATTGGAGACGTCTCCGCCTTGATAATTGATGCTTCCAAAAACCATGGAGATGGGGTATTTGAAACTCTGATTGGTGTTGGGAAAGTTATCAAAGGTACTTGATGGCAAGTATCATAGGTGAAGGAAGCTAAGCGAGCGCAAAGGTTGGGACGTTGGTGTAATGGAAATGGTTGTCGGTGAGGAGAGCATCTTGACAGTCTCCAGGTAAACACCCTCAGCCATATACCTTGCACCAGTGTTGACGTTTTCAACAGTGATTATGTATACGATGAACGGTAAGCTCTTCCTATATAATCGATTAGGGGCTGCTATATGGGGCGGCGTATGAGGCGAGGTTATTTACATACGCCAAGGCCAGATGCTACCGTCATGATCGTACGTGACTTGATAGTGATCGTGGCTAAAAATGTCTTTCGCAGAAACGTGTTGGAGCTCAGCTAGCCCCACGAGTGCAATGAGCAGTAGCCAGTGCATCACGCAGAGAAGATCGTTGTATACGGAGTGTTTTGCTTGTCCGATGCTCAATGCTGCCCGACAATGTGGCTGGAGTTCGTTTGCGCCTGGAAACCTAGAATACGGTAACTAGTGAAGACCTGCATGGTTCTCAACGCCACTGTCGCGGTTACGTCACAATACTCACTTCAACGTAGAAGTACTCGTACTTCGAAATCGCAAACGTTAGCGCTTACTCCTAGAATAAGAATTCTTCACGGATGTCAGCCGCAAACCCTTTCCCAGTGTGCTTAGCATCTTTACTTTTCGACTCATTTTGAATTTCATGGGAGTTCCAGCTTGTGCTGCGAATAGAAATTAGAAATATTTCGCTTCGCAAAAATCCAGTAAGAAACAAACATATCTGTCGGCTTGGTCCAATGAAGCTTTGGCGAAACACGTGGTTGTCTATACCTGAAGTTCGTTTGATTACAATGCCATTTCGCTTGCATGACAGCAGAATTAATGGCAGCTTAATCTGTGACAAAATGAGCCAACCTTGGCAATTTTCTGTGGCAGCGTTGAGGGGGAGCCTCTTGGGTTGAGTTGAGACACATCAGCTTAATTCCGTTTCGAGTGTGAAACAGCATTCATTCGCCAAGCTCTTCTCGAGATGCCTCAAGAATTTAGCGGGTCAAGTATAGACAACTTTGGTTGCTGTCTTTCACAAAAAGGACCTGCTATTTGTTGTACTCTCAGGCCGAATTTCGCATCGCCATGTTGCTACAATGTGGCTGACCTGATCATCCGCAGATACACAGCTCCAAGTCATCTGGTTCACGTCGTCATGGCATCTGGAAAGACTCGTGTTCGTGTGGCTCGTTGCGAGTGAAGTACTTGATCTCGAGTAGCTCGTTATACGATGGTTACAAGCTTCAAACTCGACACTGCGAAGTAGGATTTCTCCTCTTCTCCAATAGTTGTGTACAAGCCTATTCGCTCGTATAGTCCAGGTTGCATTTTCGAATCCTCTAAGATAAGCCCGGCTGTAAGCGGAAAACCTTCCTGGCGCTTTTCTAGGATCGGGAAGCAGAAAGCATTAACATGCTCAACGATCTTCTTGTTAGTGGAATCGCTGGGGCCTGTGTGCTTGTTCCACTGAAAGACTTCTAGCCCACCCTGTTCGCCCTCTTCATCGGGCTCCCACTGTGCGGAGAGATAAGGAATACCTTCGCGGCCGAAGTGTTCTTGAACCGATGGCGAGGCTGAGATATGTTCGAGTTCTGTACCATTGGCATCCGCGGTCAGCGGTTGAGCCAAGCTACCATTATTGCCCAATCTGATTGGATGTAGGGCGCCTTGGAGTGTGATTCGCCCTTCTATTACATAGCTCTGCCCATCTCTAAGACTCTCATCTGCTTGAACGTGTTGCACAGTACATAACGCCGTTACGGACCCCTCTTCGGCCAAGCCTAACGTGTACGTGTGGTAGAACTGTACTTGACCTTCTATTGACAGCCAAGACCACGTTGGCGCACGGAGTGGACGAGGCCTCCGAATTGGTCCATCATTGTCGAGACGAGCTTCACGCCAATCAAGCGTATTTGACGTCCACGTTCGCCACAACAGCTGAAAAGGCAGCTGTGATCTCCAAAGTCCTGCCAAGGCCTGCTCCTCAAGCCTGCTACTGTAGAAATTTGTAATGCCTCTAAAGGCGATCAATCGGTCACTAGTGTACGTAAGTCTAGCATCGGAATACCTTTCCACCGTGGACTCCCAAGTCTTGTGTCGATGTTGCCATAAATCATCCGACTTCGAGAGTACGTTTGAGTGGTCACTCGATGGGTTCAGTACCTTTGGGATCCAGCCTGGATAAGTCTCACACGCAGCATTTTCTAAGCACTGGTACCAGGCCTGGATCTTGCCAAAGGACAAGGTGCGATGCGACATAACGCTCTCCTGAACCACCCATGCTCGTTCGGCGAGGACGGATGATGTGTAGTCTCGCGACATGAAACCATCCCTAATAGTGTAGTCCTTCGCGTGGCTGCCATCCCACTCGGCCGTGATACGGATGGGACGGATCTGAGAATGAGACCTCCGAGCGAATGAGGGTTCGCTGTTTTCAGCAGCCCCTGCAAGTGCGATACAGATGTCACAACCAAGATAGACTTTATCCATTACGCTTGCTTCAGAGAACCAATCTTGGGGATCATCCTGAATGATGCATAAGGAGTCGATCCACAAGTATCTAATATTAAGCGCAGTAGCGAAATGAATTGCTTCTTTGTAGCTGATCGGTAACGAGTCAATATCTATGCCATCGTTCTTCAGAGTCTCAATGTTGTTCGAAAGAAGTTTTAACGTTTTAGCTTTACCCCAACAGTGGGAAACAGTGGCATAGGATGCAGCCAGCATTTTGTCTCCAGGGATGCACGTGACCAGCTTGATCGTGCCATTTTCATTCGTAGAGCTGAGGTCGAGCAGTCGTTTTGGGAAAAATCCAGGCGATTTCTCTACGACCCGTGGATCGCATTCAGGGTGATTCATCTTGCATTCATTAAACCACTTTGAAATAAGAGCGCTCAGCCGCGGATCGCGAATATCGTGCGGCGGCTCCCAATCGCCGACATTCTCAGCTGTCTCTAATACCCAAAGCTCGAATCAGTTTCTGCCTAAAGGAGGCTGAGGGGCCGTATACCTTCCGTGGGCTCCACCGTAAATAACCATCTGTCTACCAGTTCATCCTCGGCACCGGAGGAGCCGTAGTCATTCGAACTTCCGTCTTGTTCTGATATGCTTACAGCTGTACTCTCATCCTTGCTCTCAGCTTTTCCCCTTTTCATTTCAATAATGAGATCGAACCAAGTCAAGGTACGTTCCGAGACTTGATTCCAATCTTTCATCAAATACCACAGGAAAGACAGCGACAGATCATCGGCACGGAAGTCATCATTTTCTTCAAGCTCGCGAAGAACGTGTTTGCAGACGAAACAACCCTCTCGCGCCGCTTTCACCAAGGCTGCCGGCGAAGCGTGGTGCTCGTTCTCCTGCTCATCGCCAAGCCTTTGCGGACCACGGAATACCGATTGACACGTATCGCAAAGGACAGAACCCATTGAATTCTTAGGACTACATCGAATGTAGCGACAGATGGTGAAGAATGTATTCTGTCAGCATCAACATCAAGCAGATGAATAAGCTACATCTACACATAAGGTTCATTAAGGCTGTGCGTATTAATACAGGTGCGTGCGAAGGGTGCACCAGAGGGGCGACAGGCCAGGGACGGCTCGGTCCATACGATTCCCGAGGAGCGCAAGCATTGACCTCCGAGCTCTTCCGCGTGATTTATTGTTGTTGACAATAGGTGAAAAGTGGAATGATGTAATAATGCCTAGGTAAAGTCATCTTTTTCAAGACCAGCTACTTTGTACTATTCACAAACTCAAATTTTATCATAATTTCTATAGCTTTGTTGCTCAAGGTTCCGGCTATAAACTCAAGCTCTAGGAGACTTATATAATATATTAGTTTAGTCAAGCCAGAAAACTTCTCTAGCGCGCAGCTCTGACAAACTGTCCAAGCATTTTGTGAGAAATAAGAACAGGAGGCACATATGTTCTCTTCCTAATGCGCTTAATACCCCTAATACGGACCAGAGCTCGGAAATGAAAAAGGCCGAAATAAAAAATATTCGCCTTTACTAGTCTCACAATGATCCGAGCGACGACAGGCTTGTCATTTTAGTGCGCTTCAAGGACGAAGAGGATAGGCGATTTGGCATAGGCTATGTCCATGAGAATGGGACTGGATCTATAAAATGGAAGTAACATTTCACCAATACATTATAATCTTTGCAAAAGACTGAGGTATATAGATAGCAATGTAGCAGAAGCTTATCGTAGGGTCTGTAGTGCCAGTCAAAGGTTCATGCGCTACAACATATGGGCAAGTCCTCATCTACCAATCAGTCTCGTTTCCTATCGTTAGCATGGAACTTCCATGCAATGCCCGTTGACAGATATCTCATATTCATAGTTTGCGATATCGTCCGTAATGCTAAACCTGGGGACTAGAGTTGCACTACTGTGCGTCACTCGCGTCCATAGTTAAGGAAAAGAGCGAGTGTAGCTGGACCTCTGATTTGGAGCCGAGTGCTTTCCCAAGTCTTTTGAAGATCCAGTTGTTTAATTCCGCAACTTCTGTTATATTCTCTTGGGAGGTATTTTCAAGATATCTCTTTCTCGCCGTGGTTGACTTCGAGGAGGAGTGGTTTTGCGCATTTAGCCGGGCGAGTTATAGGCTTTGGCAGGTCGTCGAAGAAATACGAGGACAATATCTGGGTCGCGGAAGGGGCGTTGTAAGAACAAGGAGAATTGCGGACAACTTTGGCGAATAAGAGGAACTGGCAGAGGAATCTTCGCAGGAGGTGATGGTATTGGGCTTGCGCGAAAAATTCCGAGCAGACCGCATGCCTTCGTGCCAAGGCTCGCGTTCCTACTATTCCCGTTTCAGCGTGCCGCTCTTGTTCATGCAAGCTCCTGCTGCATCAGATCCTTTCCAATCGACAGCAGAAATGATTGCACCGTCACGGTCTCCAAGCTGAAGATCGTTATTTTTCGCTGCAACAAGCAAGTGTTTTAGGCCTGCTGTTAAAACAAAGACGTATGATTATTTTAATCGTCAACAATCGTACAATATGCTGTGACGATGTGATGGGATTGCCAAGATCGGTATCCCAGGAGCAGCTATATATCAATTAGTCTAATTCTAAGATACAAGGGAAGATTTGCTTACCTATACGCAAAAACTTGAGGAACAGGGATAGTACTGTTGGCCTTAATATATTTCAAAGTGGCGGCCTCGCTAGCAAGTAGTAAAAGGTTCGTCTCTTTCGATCAAATTGCATCGTCGGTTCGAGGGGAACGGAGCACCCATTGAACCCTGTCGTCAAACGAGATTTAAATTGTCCAATTGAAGCTACCATATGCTGGAATCTGAGCCGTATCGCAAAAGCAAAAGCGTCCTCCACGTAGCTTGCTTGCTAAGTGGTAAAGAGAAATCTTATCGGATTCTCCATACTAAAAGATGGCCGCGCTTTTATCCTTTAAGAGCATAGGTAGTGGTGTGTCCAGCTGCTTATGATAGGGCTTTAGGCATAGAGAGAATTATATATCGTTCGCGTATACTATATGCCGTTTCGCTAGGAACGACGGAGGAGTTTATCCGCCACCGAAGGTTCCATCTTATTTTTCTAATAGAAAGTGACAGTGTCTAGGCGGCAAATTTCTAGGCAGCAACTAAAGCTAGATATACTGATTTTAACAAATGGCAGCTTAAGCCGAGGTCGTCAAAGCCATTTCAGGCTCCAATCGTTAGGCTCCTATTCCTGCGCCCCTATACTACCCTATTATACCCCCCTATTCCTTCGCTACTCCCCCTCCCTTAGTACTCCCCCCTACTCCCTCAGCGCTCGCCCTTGCTCCCTTGCTGCTCCCCCCTGCTCCCTTGCTGCTCCCCCCTGCTCCCTCGCTGCTCCCTCTAAAGCGGCCCTGCTCCCTTTCCTGATCGAAACGGGTAATTGCCAATCCTAAGTTCGGGGTGTATATAATATATATATATAGTAATCTTCAAACTTTGTAGCACGTGACACTCTCTGCTCGCGTACTAAGGTCTGTTTTGTCTATTTGCTCCCTTACTACTCCCCTATGCTCGCTCGCCCCTTTACTCTTTCGATACTCGCCTATACCCCTTTAATGCTCCCTCTAAAGCGGACCTGCTCCCTTTCTCAGACCAAAAGAGTAATCTCAAATCCTAAATTCGGGGTGTATATTATATATATCAATTATATACACTCCGAACTTAGAATCTAAGATTGCCGTTTCCGTCTGGCAAAGGGAGCAAGTCCGCTTTTGGAGGGAGCAGCAAGCGAGCAAAAGCGAGCACGAAGGTAGCAGGGGAGAGCAATTGAGGCACAGGGGGAGCATGAGGGAGCAGTGGGGGCGCAGCAAGGGAGCACCGGAACGAGCACCTGGGGAGCATCAAGGAAGCCTTAAAAGGATATCATAAGCAGTGCAGGGGCTTATACTGAGATGTATCTATAGTTCACGATCCTATCTCGACTGATACGAGATATAAATTCCGCAATGCAAGTCCGTCAGACAACCATCCATCCTCTGTCGATCAGTTCATCCAAGCACGGTGAAAACGCATAGTTCGGAGATGCTTCCCAAAAAAAGCCTGCAACTCCACCGTCATCCGTATCGTCCTCCACAATAGCGGCACCACATATGCCCTCTCTCATTGTCACGCCTCCATTCCCAAATTGTTGATAAAGCAACATCTTGTGGAAGGGAATTTCAGTCATATTAGGTGGACGCGGCGGAAGTATCATTGTAGCACCTTGGCTTTGGAACCATAGCATTCCAGAAGACATCCCATCTAAAGCGAAAAATACACCCAAAGGAACTTGGCTTCTATACAGTAGACGTCTCGGTTCTTTAGATTCAAAATAGTTCGCGTTTGTGAATTTCACTGACGGGTTTAGCTTCACCAAAGCAATATCAAGAGCTTGCCACCGCTCGTCGATCTCTCCGATATGTGTTCCTTGTGGTATGGGATGGTATACATTGTCGCTATATAAGAAACCATGGTTTGAAACGGTAAGTCGTTGATCGCCGCGGTTGTTGCGGAGCACAATACCTGCCGTTGTAGACATCGAAAGTGTAGCATATTGGCCAACATTAGTGACCGTCCCAGAAGAAACACACACTCCCGGACAGAGCTCCTGACGAGCACGAAGGTAGTCAGATTTGTCTTGAATCGAGGCAGTGGGTGCAATGAGTCTCTGCTGCGATCTCACGCTGAGCTCGCCGAATGGATCCGTACCATGGTGGTAATGGACCGCAAAGCCACCAATCCTTCGGGGAAGCGATCCTGGCTGGTACACTTTCTGGTCATCAGTGCAAAGTTCGATAATGAGGTTCGGGCACAAAATATGCACGCGAAAAGGATTACAAATGCGAACCAGTTCAACGGCAAGCACTTCAAGCTGCGCGTCTGTAGGTTGCGTCCACTTGCGAAAAGAAAATGGTAGAGGGTCCGGAAGGCCACGCATACCGGCATAATCGGTTGGTACACTAAGTGGCCTCACGTCCTCTACGATTGGCAGAATTTGGCCGGTAATGCCGACAGCTTCTTCCCATGGTGGAGGAACAAACTTGACCGCAACACATGCTAGCGTTAAGGGTAACTCCGTCGGCAAGGTTGCTGTTTCAACAACTATGATGGGCCACTGGAAGCCAAGTTTTGTAGGACTGTATCGCGTTCTTATCCAATCTGTTTCCCAATGAGAAGGGTAACGAAAATCGTGCAGTGCTTCATCCCATAAAGAAAATGGTGCATCATCTAATCTGTGCCGGCAGCCATAACCATGTGGACCAGACCAGTTTGATTGGCGCGCGTAAGATCCACTTTCGGGCTCAGGATGTGCATGTGAGACAACGATTTTAGAAGGAGAATAGTTTTCATAAGGTGTTTGGTGGCGCAGAGCTCGTACAGATGGGGAGAGGCGAGGGCGGTTGGGGCTGTTACCTAGTACCGTTGCCATATTGCGAACGTATGAATGAAAATTTGAGAAGAGTGCGAGAGAAAGAAGTATGCAGAGAAGTGAGAAAAGATGATGATAGCCAATGGCTCTGATTAGTCAGATCCAGCCTTGGCGTTACAAAAGAAAACAGCCTAGGTGGGGGGGTGTTAGAGGGAGACAATATTCTAGCTAGGATATGGAAGGTACTAAATACCTATGACTAACTTTACTAGCGCCTCGCTAGTGCTGCACTCCCACTACCCGGCGTGTTTTGGTAGGTTAGGTGGCAAAACAATAAAGTAAGCGCCACCCACATCTACCCCGTATAACAAGACGAGAGCCCCAGCGGCTCAGTAACTGGAAAACAAATAAACAAATAAGCAACACCAGTGATCCTATCATCAAGCCTTAGTCCTAGCTCTAGGCCTTTGTTGTTGTCGAATCGTCTGATGTCTGTGGTAGGGATATGGGTGAGGGTTCGGCGAGATGTCCAGTCCTTGGAATGAACAACTTGAGATAGTTCCTATAAAACATCCCTTTGGTCTTTCTTCCACCTAGGTAATGTAAACACATTATGTATGTAAGCCCAAAGGAAGGCATAGTTCACATAAGTCGGCAACAGCTTCCAGGCCCTTTCGGGACAGTCATCCTGGACAGTCACCCACAGGGGGTGACAAAAGTCTGCACACCGAGGTTTAACCGAGCAACAAGAAATTTTGATAGATTTTATTGCATTAAACGCCTTTTTCAGCTACCATGAACCCTAGAACCCCCTCACCACCTCTACAAGCTCTGCCAAAAGGCTGCCCTGAGGCTACTACACGGCGGAAAACTCGATTCTACCATGCGGTCGATACACGCGGTGATATACCCCTTAAAGACGTCTTTCTCAACGAGAATGTACGCGTGCGGATCAGCGAGATGCCATGGAGGTGTAGCCAATTAGTAGCTGCAGGGGGTAAGGGCATTAAATCTAGTCTATGGTAGCTGAAATAGGCGTTTAATGCAATAAAATCTATCAAAATTTCTTGTTGCTCGGTTAAACCTCGGTGTGCAGACTTTTGTCACCCCCTGTGACCTTTCGAACTATCTCAGTACTAAAAATTGCTCAATTACGCCGTTGACGTCACCAGGGTCCAACCTCGCTGTCAACAGTGTTTACAGTACTGCTGCTGTTGCTGCTACTACTGCTGCTACTACTGCTGCTGCTGCTACTGCTATTGCTGCTACTACTGCCACTCCTGCTGCCACTCCTGCTGCCACTCCTGCTGCCACTCCTGCTGCCACTCCTGCTGCTGCTGCCACTGCTGCTGCTGCTGCTGCTGCTGCTGCTGCCACCGCTGGGGGTGTCACCGCCGCTGGCGCATAGGGCGGAGTTGCAAAGTTCTCATTAAATCTTCTACAGCGACGACCCTAGCAGTTGCTGTGATAGTTAGCTAACATCTTCCTTCCTAGACACCATCTTCCTTGCCTCCTTCCTCTCCGCCGCCGCTGCCCTTTTGGCTACCCTCTCTGCCTTCTCCGCCACCGCCGCTACCGCATGCCTCTTCTGAGATTCCAGCTTCTTCGACTTCTTCCGCTCCTCCCCTCTCGCTCCTCGTGTCCCTGTAGCTGCTGAAGAGGTGGGAGCACGGTACTGAGAAGGCAATTTGGATACGGATAAGTGCTGGCTGCGGCCCTCCATAGATATCAGCGGCGGAACACTTGGTGGATACAGTTTAATATATTGGGATTCGCCACCAAGGGGGGCTGTGTGCATGTATAGTCCTGACATCGAATGTGTCCGTTCTCCGCATCTAAGACCTCTTCCACGGTGGTAGGGGGGCGGCGGTGAGCAGTGGGAAAGGCGGTAAAGGCACGTCTCTTGCGGTCGGCGAGGGCGGTGGTGTGTATAGGCATAGGGAGCAGGGCAGGCGGAGGGCGGTAGATAGGGCGGTAGGTAGGCAGGTAGGTAGGGCGGTAGGCAGGCAGGTAGGGCGGTAGGTAGGCAGGTAGGTAGGGTGGTGGGTATAGTAGTGTCAACAATAGCAGAAGAAGTCGAAATCTATGGTAGGGACGCCTGCCTGCCTGCCTAGCTAAGTTAAGCGAATCGACGGCGGCGGCAAGGTGGGCGGCGACTATAGCTAATAGGGGAAAGCACCAGCGGCGAGTACCGTTCGGGCGAAATTTTGGTGGAGGGTGACTTTGGGAGGGTGACTGTCCCGAAAGGACCTGAACAGCTTCTGCTTAGACAAGGCTGGGTCGTCTTACCTACCGATCTTAGCCTTGTCGTTCTTTCCAGTTATATTCTCAAACCTTCATACTTTATGCGATTGCTCGAGTTGAGGAAAGATAAGCAAAACGGGTCTTTCACGTGTTGCGAGAGAAACGGAGGCACAACACGCAGCTGTTTTGCTATCATTCAAATGAACATCAAATATCGCCTCAGATTGGCACAAGATTAAGCCAAAAGCCGGCGAAGCTGTAGGAATCTAGGCAGCAGCAGGCTGAGCCAGGCAACACTGCTGGATAAATAAGAGGAGCAGCTGTAGCCGAGTAAGATGCAGCCAAATCAGGCTCTCCGAGGAGCCAGAACCTCTCCTCTCTTCTTTGCTCGCTTGCAGTGCCCCACTGCTCCCCCAGTGCTCACCACTGCTCCCTCGGTGCTCCCTCTGAAGCGGCCTTGCTCCCTTTCCCGTCCTGGAACGGCAATTTCAGATCCTAAGTTCGGGGTGTATATAATATATATATACAAGTGAGTGCCCGTAATCTTCACAGAAGATTACCGTAAAGACGGCTATATCTCGCTTATTTTCTACTCGATTTATAAAATTTAAGCGGTATTAGAAAGTCCTATATTTATAGTATATTTAATATATATAAAGCTAAGCCCTAACCTTAATATATCGAAAGTTATTAAGGGTTAAATATTTGAGTGCTCCGGAGGCACTTCGGGGGTGACTGTGGGGGCAGCTTCAGGGAACTCCGCAGGCAAAAACATGTTTTTTGAGCTTTCCTTAGCCAAATCCTAACCAAATTTCAAAATTCGAACGGCGTTGGAAAGCGCATGCTTGGTTCCAAAACTCATGAAATTATGTCGATATCATATAGCATATGTGGCGCGGGGCATTGCTGCGAAGAAGTTGCAGTGCGCATTCAACTTTTGATTTTCCAGGGTCCGGGGGTGCCAAGCTCAGTGCTTGGCATCTGGCACCGCCAGAAAAACATGGCGAAAACGCTTCTTTTGCTCATAAGTTTTGCGTAAATGGACCGATTTTGAAAATTTCGACGGTGTTGGAAAGCGCATGCTTGGTTCCAAAACTTATGAAATCATCTCGATATCATATGACGTATGTGGTGCGGGGAAGTATTGCAAAGAAGTTACGGTGCGCATTCAGCTCAATGCTTGGCATTTGCCACGGAGCTCGCGCTGCCTGCAAAACATGGCGAAAACGCTTCTTTTGCTCATAACTATTGCGCAAATGGGCCGATTCTAAAAATTCTTGATGCGCAAGCAAGCTAATGATTGAATCCAAAACATATGAAATCATCTCGATATCATATGATATATGTGGCGCGGGGAAGTACTGCGAAGAAGTTGCGGTGCGAATTCAAGTTTTGGTGGTTGAAGGCGCTAGCCGAGAGAGGGAATGCAGAATATAGGGCCAATCTGATTGGCTGCAAGTGCGGAATTGCTCCGAATTTCCTCATAATCTGTTATTAGAAGAAAGATCCTCTCGACGGAGCAGCCGGCACGTAAGCAATCGCTAATACCTGAAACCCACACTCGACGTGGATACCCAGTCGCCAGACCTATACAGGAAACATCACCCGACCACTAGTAATATTAACTTATTCTTTCGCCGGCGGCGCAGTAAAGGAAGACCCCTGGTGCCTGTAAGGTATTTATTCGATTGGTCCTGCTGCGCCCGTGCAGAAGCCTTGGGTCGAATCCACTTCGCTGGCGCCCCTATTGTGGCTATGGCTATGGCCAACAGCCGGTATACATAAGCTGGGGCAGGCTGCAACGCTGCTGCAACGAATGTGGGAAGGCTAACTACGGGGAACTGGGGAATGGGACGAAACTATAGAAGGTCAGGCGATTCGAGGGTAAGGAGGGACTTGGGGTTGCGAAAGGCGACTGATTCAATTGGCCGAGGGGGAAACGCACTTCGTTAAATAGGAGAGAAGGGGTCGAGTAGGAGGGCTCGTAATAGATCGAGATCGTCGTAGCGTTTAACGCATTCCTAGTAAAGGTCGAGATTCGAACTTTGATAATAGGACGGCAGAAGAGGAGCGGATAACTAAGGCGACCAGAGCTAGGGGAGAGTAGTTGGAGGAAGGATAAATCTAAGGGTAGAAGTAAATAAGGAAAGAGAAAGAGAGAAAGAAATATTTCCTATTGTCGCCGGTTTTCTATTCAGACACGCGCTCGAGAGGTAGATCTGGAACGGCTCTGCGCCTGAATCTCAACCAGGCTATCTATCAGCTTACGTAGTAACGAACCGCTCGCCCTGGACGGTGAAAGAGACAAGTAATGGTTTCTGATAAGAATAGCAATCAGGCAGCAGCTCATTCACCTCTAGGATCACCCAGGCTCGCGCGATGGTCACCCGTGGGAGGTGAGGCCGGGGCAGTCACCTTGGCAGAGAGGGGTCCAGCTCCGCAGAGCTCTCCGCCCTACAAGTAACCCTAGGAACACGAACCCAGTAGCTCAACGTGCCAGAGACATCCATCCCAATGGCGACAGCTGACCTATGCCCGGATTGGCACCCGTGAACACTACCTTATAACTCTATCCGAACCTTGCATTAGACCAACATGGACGTGGTTTCGGCGGTATCAGGCTACATCTCCAAGATGGTGTCAGCTGGAGACACCGCCTTGGGCTCTTCTTCTTCGAAGATGAAGACCCTCTTGCTTGACAGTGAGACAGTGCGAGTCTAGGGCAATGGAGATATTGCGGGTCTTGGCTAATGATGTGCCAGGTATCTATTGTCTCAACAGCGATAACCCAATCCGCCCTGCTAAACCACGAGGTATACCTGGTCGAGTATGTGCTTTACGAATGTACAATGAGCTGTGCTGACTGTTCTCCTGAAGCCGTCTTGACAATCCTTCTCGAGAGAAGATGCGACACCTACGCTGCATATGCTTTGTACGGCCATCGCCCG
Source organism: Lepraria neglecta (assembly GCA_033220425.1). Taxonomy (NCBI): domain Eukaryota; kingdom Fungi; phylum Ascomycota; class Lecanoromycetes; order Lecanorales; family Stereocaulaceae; genus Lepraria; species Lepraria neglecta. Next base: position 1,253,800 of record CM065651.1, on the reverse strand, counting down.
ACTCAATACAACATCTGATTGACGAATTTCGAGAACCGAAATATGGAGAATACGCAATATGTACGAGCGTTGTCGAGACTGAGTTACCATTGGGCTGACGAGTATACACAGATTTCAGCAATGTCATTCGCAAATCATCACTCGAAAGATTAGCGGAAGCAGACAACAATGAGGTGGTCAAGAGCATACAGGAGCATTTTGCGGACTATATTGTCGTCAACCCAGACCTCCTTGCTCTCGAAATTGGCTTTCCAAAGCAACGTCTCTGGAACAACAGCCCCGATATCTGGAACCCCGACTCTCTTCAACGCTGCACCGAAGGAGTGGTGGCATTATTATTGTCTCTGAAGAAGAAGCCTCTCATACGGTACGAGAAGAACAGCTCAATGGCAAAGAAGCTAGCCACAGAAGTACGATACCAGATGACGCAAGAAGAGCAGCTCTTCGACTTCAGAAAGACAGACACACCACCAATACTACTCCTGCTGGACCGGAGAGATGACCCTATCACACCTCTGTTGACGCAGTGGACATACCAAGCGATGGTGCACGAACTGCTAGGAATACATAATGGCAAAGTGGACCTAAGCGATGTGCCTGACGTCAGGCCAGAGCTTAAGGAGGTTGTATTATCACAGGATCAGGACCCATTTTTTAAGAAGAATATGTATCTCAACTTTGGCGACCTCGGTGGGAACATCAAAGACTACGTGGAACAGTATCAGTCAAAAACGAAAAGTAATGCCAGCATCGAGTCCATTGCGGATATGAAACGGTTCGTTGAAGACTATCCAGAGTTTAGGAAACTCTCCGGCAATGTCAGCAAGCATGTAACGCTCGTTGGGGAGCTGAGCAGGCGGGTGGGTGCAGATGGACTGCTCGATGTCAGCGAGCTGGAGCAGAGTCTGGCTTGCAACGATAACCATGCTAGCGATCTGAAGGTAAGACTTTACACTCCTGATTTTCGCCTCTGAGATCTAGCTAATACCGCACGCAGAACGTACAACGGCTTATTTCATCTCCACAAGTTCCTGCCGACAGCAAGCTGCGCCTTGTGGCGCTATACTCCTTGCGATACGAGAAACATCCGTCCAGCGCTTTACCCGTGCTGCTCGATCTTCTCACCGCCGCTGGAAACATCCCCGTGCGCCGGGTAGATTTGGTGTCTAAATTACTTGCCTACCATCATTCGCTTCAAGCGGCCCCTGCTGCTGGAGGCTTTTCCGACCTCTTCGAATCCTCATCCATCTTCTCCGGAGCTCGTGATCGATTCAAGGGCCTGAAAGGAGTCGAAAACGTGTACACACAGCATTCTCCCCGCTTGGAGGCGACCTTGCAGAATCTTATCAAAGCAAGGCTAAAGGAGCAGCAATATCCCTTTGTCGAAGGTGGTGGGACAACTAGGGACAAGCCACAGGACATCATAGTATTCATGGTTGGAGGCGCAACATACGAAGAAGCGAAGATGGTAGCCCAGGTCAATGCCAGTTCGCCAGGTGTGAGAGTTGTGCTTGGTGGCACTAGTATACATAATAGTACGACATTTTTGGAGGAGGTTGAAGACGCGGTTTCTAGCTGGCCGGAAGTTGGGCCTCCCTCTGCAGTTGCAAGGCTACGAAGGGAAGCAGGTAGAAGGTAGTCCTATTAGATCTCATGATAACGTTGATAATGAAAACGGTCCATGAACCTTGAATTTCTTTTACTAATTTTGACTAGAATGATGAGGCTCCGGTTATTTGTTATTGGCAAGCATCGTGTCTAGCTATTTACTCGGAGACCTAATTGGGGTTAGTGGTAGGGCTAAGAAGCTGCCCAAATCTTGATCGCCCGTCTGCTTTTCAAATGCTCGTACACCTGAACGCTGACCACTTATGAGTCAACCATTCCGACCTACAGCGCTTCTACGCTGGGGCCATAGTCCTCGTACAAGGCTGCAGCTCAGAGCACGCCTTCGAGGGTTTGCCACCGTCAGCGAACATTCAAGGTATGCCACAAGACTCCTCTTCAAGCTCCTCGTGCTTGGGGACCAGATACTGATTTGGGTTAGGACGTATGATGTAGTAGTGATTGGAGGTGGCCATGCTGGAACAGAAGCTTCCGCCGCTGCAGCGCGCTCAGGTGCTAGAACGGCCCTCGTTACTCCATCCTTGTCCAACCTTGGAGTCTGCTCATGCAATCCCTCCTTCGGTGGTATTGGCAAAGGCACAATGATACGAGAGATCGACGCCTTGGATGGTCTGTGTGGGCGTATTGTGGATAAAGCTGGGGTGCATTTCAGAGTCCTGAACAGAAAGAAGGGTCCGGCTGTCTGGGGCCCCAGAGCTCAGATTGATAGAGAGATCTACAAGAAGGAGATGAAAGCAGAGATATTGGCTACGCCAGGCTTGGGTGTCTTGGAGGGAAAGGTTGCGGACATTATTATTGTCCCAGGCAGGGATGGTGCACAACAGACGATCGTGGGCGTCAGGCTTGAGTCAGGGGAGGTGCTCGACTGCGAGAAAGTGGCTATTACGACGGGCACGTTCCTTGGAGGAGAAATACATATCGGCCTGGAAGTATTCCCCAGTGGACGGATGGGCGAAGCAGCCACTTTCGGACTCAGCAAATCTCTACGAGAGGCAGGGTTTCAGTTAGGCAGATTAAAAACAGGGACGCCTCCACGACTCGACAAAAGGACCATAGACTTCTCGCGGTTGGAGATCCAACCTGGCGATGAACCTCCAACACCTTTCTCCTACCTCAATGACGCAGTCACGGTTCAAGAACAGCTCCAATGCCATGGGACGGAGACTAATCCGGCTACGCATAAGATCATTCAGGACAATCTGGACCAGAGTATTCACATTCGAGAGACCGTCAAAGGACCTCGATATTGCCCATCTCTCGAATCGAAGGTCATCCGTTTTGGACATAGAGACAATCACAAGATATGGCTTGAGCCTGAAGGCTTTGATACAGACGTGGTATATCCCAATGGGATCTCTATGACAGTACCGGCAGCCGCTCAAGATGCCATGCTCCACACAATCGTCGGGCTTGAGAACGTCAAGATGCTGCAGCCAGGCTACGGCGTTGAATACGACTATGTCGATCCGCGTAATTTGCGTTCAACCCTTGAGACAAAGCTAATATCGGGGCTATATTTGGCAGGCCAGATCAACGGCACAACAGGATACGAGGAGGCTGCTTCTCAAGGGATAGTGGCGGGTATCAACGCTGGCCTTGCAGCTCAAGACAAAGGTCAATTGACTCTTGGCCGAGGTGATGGCTACATTGGTATTATGATCGACGACCTCATTACCAAAGGTATCAGCGAACCTTACCGGATGTTTACATCCCGCAGCGAATATCGGATGAGTGCTCGAGCAGACAACGCCGACCTCCGTTTGACTGCCAAGGGACGACTCGCAGGTGTTGTGGGGGACAAGCGTTGGACAAAGTTCTCTAGTCTCGCTGCAGATATGCAGGAGCTACAGAACCTGCTTGACAACGTCAAGATGGGTTCGCAGGGGTGGATGGCGAAAGGGTTTCAAGTCCATGACAATGCAACAAAGCGATCAGCTTTTGACATCTTGCGCCTCACTGGCGTCACCCTCGACTCTTTAGTACCACATATACCACAGATTGTCTCATACTCGGCCGCAGTCAGAGCTCGCGTGGGCATCGAAAGTGTCTATGCCCCTTATGTTGAGCAACAGAAGGCCGCAATCGGTATTCTGGAAAGGGATGAGCAGCTGAAGCTGCCTACGGACTTGGACTACTCCAAGGTCCATGGCCTCAGCACCGAAGAATTACGGGCACTCGATGTTGCCCGTCCTGAGAGTGTAGGCATGGCAAGAAGAATCGAAGGGGTTACCCCTGCCGGTGCTCTGAGATTGCTGGCTTTTGTCCGAGGAGCGAAAGAAAAGCTCCGAAGACAAGCGGTGTGGGAAGAAGTAGAATCCCGGAAAGAGCAGTATGCGGGCCGTTGAGGAGGTATATTGCTTTCGAATGAATCTTCGAGCTATGCCCGGCTCGTCAACATCAACAAAAAGTTCATGGTACCCCGGAGGGGCCCTAGAACGCGAGCCCCGGAGCCGCCCGTAGATCCCCCATTAATTAGGCGCTAATTACGCTTAGGGGCTGGCTTATGGCGCTCGCTCATGGGGGCCCCGGGCCGGAAAAACATGAACTTTTTTTGATGTTGACGAGCACGGGTATCAGAGAGCACGGGTCTCAGATCTGAAAGGACGCCCTACGCATGCGAAAGTACCTAGCCGCAGGCTTATGCTTTGCCGGCGCCAAGCATTCATTAATCGAGTGGGGGATTGTGATCAAGTGCATGGGGCGCAGGGTTGGAGGGTTGTGAATGCTGTGTCTCACAGTCTCACAATAATCTCAAATGGGGTCCAATCCGAGCATGCTATCCTTTATATCCAGATTTTGAGGATGAATCTGCCTAGGCTAAAGTACAGTTCTTAGAAGGTTAAGGTATACCCCAGATGTCAACCCAACCTTTGGGTGCACGGGAATCGCACATGCACCCCGCAGCGGTTGTCGCAACCATCCGATCTGGCGCCATTTTTCACGGCCCGCCTTAAACTTGTGCCGCTCCTCTCAGAGCTGCCCTTGTGCCAGATCTACCTGCAGTCGAGACTCGACATCTTCAGTCTTATTATGTAACATCCAGTCACCATCACCCACAACTAAGCAGTCAATCTGACATCGTTCCGGGCTAGCCTCCGCTCGGAGCTCGGAGCTACCAGAAGTCAGCTTGTCGTGTTGGCAAGACAGAAGCCGATTGGTAATACTTACTTGTAATTGCAAATAGTATGAATGCAGTGTCAAAGCTCACGGCGACGAAACTGCGTGTCATAAGAAGCTGGACTTGCGCTTTAACAAGGTAATTAAACCTCAGATTTCATGTACATAGGCGGTCCCCACACATATCCTCGACTTTCACTCGACCTGTATTACTTTCTCACCCTCTGTCGCTCTTCCAGTTTTTTTGCGTCTACACCCCAACTTTGTGCATCCGCTCCACTGTTATTCTCGCGTACCTGCTTTGACCTCCCTGAAAACCCGGTCTTCCCCACATTGAGATCTTCAATACGTATGGACAAAAAATCGAAACATACCCTTTTCCCTACGCCCCCCTCTCCTCCACCGAGCCAGCCCTTACCACCCCTTCTAGAAGAAACGTCAGAGCTTCCGCCCCAATATCGACACAAGCAAGAGCCTTCCTGGCCTCCTCCTGGTTCATTTCAGCCTCCCACGAGTCAAGATCCTTCCTACCTACCTCCTCGTCGAAAGTCCTCGGCGCCTCTGGCTCTAGATCCCTACCTACCACCACCTCGAGACCCACGCCGACCTTCACCGCGAGAACCTGCAGCACAACCACCTCGAAATCTCTCGCCTACAGCCGAGGACGAACAAACTCCAGAAACAATGCATTCGCCCTCCTCCTCCACCTCAGAATCCTCCTTCCGCAAACTCGAACCACCATCCTTCCACACACCTCCCCAGCCCCGACAAAATCGTCCAAAAACAGTATACTTCCACACCGGCCTCGGCGGCGCAGGGAACTACCACAAAGCTATAAGGGAAGATAATATTCTAAGAACTACAGTGTCGTCGCAGCAGCGCTCGAAGCGATTGCTCTCGTCACTTTTTGGGAGTAAGAAGGGGAAGAGGCATCAGTATCCGGAGAGCGATTCGTCGGGGAATTCGCAGACTAGTTTGGGCGCGGCGGAGGTCATGAGGAGGAAGATGTTGGGGTATGGGAGCGATGGGAAGGGGAGTTCGAGTAGTCGAAATTGAGGTAGGAATCGGGTGAACGGGAAGATGAGTTCGGGTGGTTGAAGTTAGAAATTATAAGTCGCAGTTGAAGGTCAAGATACGCCGCAAAATATTTGTTGGCTTCATTGGCATCTGGCGACGGTTTGTTTTGTTTTTCTGGCATGTGGAAGCGATTCGTTGGCACTTGACGGGGTGGATGAAAAATATGCGTGCATGGTGAATGGTTCTTTGAGAGTGAGCGGAAAAATTTGTAATATCAACTGTACATTATTTTCGATCTTGATCATAGCGGAATAGATGCATGGCAATGTCCTTTACCAAGTCACATAGCTTTGTATACTTGCTCCACTGCACAGACAATCGTGCATTGTGCAATATACTCAAGGCAATTCCTTGCTTCATGACCGCTGCATATCTTAATTGTCATACTCCAGTATACCACCTCATCTGCCAACATCCACAGCACCCCATCCTTCTACACTATCTTGAATCCGCCCTTGTTTCCGCGTTCTATCCCAAACCTTCTCGTCTTCTCTCATTTCCTCGACTTTATAAGATCTGCTATTTCACTCCATCTCCCCAATAACATACTCGCACCCCTCTTGTCCCATCCAAACTTCATGAGTCCTCCCGGCATCCACATCAATCCTGTCCCCCACCCCAAACGTCTCCTTCGTAGGCCGCTCGTCTTTTGGGTATGTGATTGTAAGAGAGCCGCGGCGAATTAGGTGGGTTGTCAAGCAGGAGTGCGAGTGAAGCGGATAATGCGCGTTGCTGCAGGATGGGGCGTTATTGAGGTAGGGAAGGAGACTTGGAGGGGGAGCGGGTGAAAGAGAGGGGCCGTGGGGAAGAAGGGAGGAGGAGAGGTATACGAGCCATCAGTCCAAGTGAAGACGGTCTTGAAGCCCCATGAGCGAACCTGGGCTTCGGATTCTGAACGGGAGAGCATTTCGGTGGGGTGGTGGACCCTGGCAAGGCTGGTGGAGTCAAAAGGGGACAAAATATCAAAAATCTTAGGCTATAGAGTAGCTGTATGTCTTGCGGTAGTTGTTCTCGAAGGAGGATACAAAGAAATTGTTTCAGGGTGCAAAAATGCAAAAGAAATGAAATAGTATATCGCTTGATGTTTAGTTTTGCGACAACGGGGACTCGAACCCCGACCTCGAGCATGGGAAGCTCGAATTCTACCCTTGAACTATTGTCGCCGATGTTAAATTTCTCACTATTTGTATTAATATTAATCAACCTATTCGTTGAGTTTTCGTCTGGTTTGCAATGGCCATAAAGAGGCAAGGCAGTCTACGACTTTTCGGAGAACGAAACATTTCGATTGACCAGGACATTATGAGGATTTCAACGCTAAGCATCCGGCGATTTCATAACTCCACCTCCATGCAAAAGCACCGTTAATCCCCCATTCCATAAGCCGACCATAATCTTACACAGAATCCGACGCCATGCTATACAACTCACAATCCCTGCACCTTCCTATAACTCGGCGGCTTCAAAGTCCTCCTCAACACCTTAATGCAATACGGTGGTATCAAACTGATAGCAGATATAGCTGCCACCCTCCATGCAAATGCCCAACTCCACACATATCTTAAATCAAAGTATCCCCCGAGAAAAGGTACACTGCCCACATATATGAGTGTTGTCCCCAGAATACTTGCGGCCATGATCCAATGCCACGTTACGATCTCGAAGGCCACCATTATCAACTCATTAATGACTAGCACCGTGAAACTCACACTGACCATCCTGTCCGAGTCTAGGTCGACGAGTATTTGGCTGAGACCTTGGATGATGCCGCCTTGGTAGATGCTTACTGCTACCCAGACGAAGAAGGTGCGGTAGCTGAGACTTCTGCCGGTCGTGAGTTCTTTGTAAAGCTCGGGATACAGATTGGCCAGTCCTTCGTCGACGTCTTTGTCGAGGACCAGACTGAAGACAGGTGCCATGGTGTACACTGTTGCGTAGCCGACGAGCAGCCAGTCACGGTACAAGGCGTGGGGTTGCAGCTGGGTGGCGATGCTGTAGAAGGTTTGGCAGACTGAGATGATTAAGCCACGGTGGATGACGAATTGTGCGAGTTTGGCGGAGCGTTTGTAAGAATTACGACCATGCCAGACGAGGAGTTTGGTAAGATGATGGAAAGTTGTTATAGAGAAGTCTGCGGCGAGGGATGCCTGTCGTCCTTCTTTACCCACAATGCCGACTCCAACATCAGCGGCTTGGATCATAGAAACATCATTGCCACCGTCGCCAATGCAGAGCACGCGCTTCTTGGTGAATTTTCGTATTAAGGTTGCAATGTCGGCCTTCTGTGTTGGAGAGCAACGGCATGCAATTACAGCAGGCAGGAGTACGGCCACAGAAACAAAATCCTGACGGTGATAAGTCAAGAAATGGGAGAGGGAGTCGCCATCGATGAGGAGAGCTGTCGAGTCTGGCTTGGAGCGTAGGAAAGACAATGCGTCAAGAGCTGCGGAAGGGGCAGATGCGGAAGAAAGTTGAGTGACAGTATGGATATACTGGGTTCGCGAAACCAACTTTGCGGAGATAGCAACACATCTAGCTGTCTCAACTTTGTCGCCAGTCAACATCCAGATCTTGATTCCAGCATTGCGAAGGAGCTCAAGGGACGATTTGACGTCCTTCTGCAGTTTATCTTCAACCCCAGTGACGCCGAGGAGCTCAAGGTTGTGCTCTAAGTAGTCTTTGACGACGCGGGCCATGCTTGAATCTCGATTCTGCAGGGACAATGAAGCCTGCTTGTACCGTGTGGAAAATTCTTGGTACTGCTGCACTGACAGCTTCTTCCTTCCTACTACCAATGTCCGAAGGCCTTCTCGAGCCATGTTTGCCGTTTCCTCGTCGAGCCAGTCATTTGCAGCAACTATCGATGTCATGACCGTGTCTGCGCCCTTCTGGTAGAACCAGATCTCTGCAGGAATGTCTGCGGTAGCCACTGTTGATTTACTGCCTTGAAAGTACTGTAGAATGATGCCCATCCGCTTCCCAGCGGATGTGAAAGGAAAGACCTCAAGGATCTTGACTCGCACCACGACACGAGAGGTATCTACGGATTGCAGGGTGATGGTGTGCCGGTCCCGGTGCAAGAGCCGCAGACCTACACTTTCTGCCCATCGTACAATAGCAATCTCATCAGGCGAAGATGCTTGGTAGGTAGTGACGCTGTGGCCATCTTGGTCTTCTGTTGACGGCGTGACGTTATGACACAGTGCCAGAGCTAGGACTAGATCTCGAACACGAGATCCAATCTCTCGTCGTGTTCTGGTGGTCGAAGCCCCAGTAGAACCTGAGAGAGTATTCGAAGATGGTGTGATCAAAGACGCTGGTTGGGTAACATCGGATGATACACCTGCAGAGAAAACTTGTCGTACGTAGGATCGAACTTCATCCATGGCTTCATTGGCGTAGGAAACTGTGCCAACATGAATCTTTTTGAGGTCCATCTCATTCTGAGTGAGCGTCCCCGTCTTATCACTTAAGAGGTACTCAATGCGTCCAAGTTCCTCTGGTATTGTGCTAGTCCTGACCACTGTCCCGGGTATGTCTCGGTCTCGCTCAATGAATCGAGCATACACTGTTTTCCCCATATCGAGGTTGACTCGAAGGCTGATGGGGACAATTGTCGAGAACAGTATCAGGAACCTTGTCACAGCGACGTACCAGTCCTGACCTGGCCTGCCTTCGATGCCCCTCACAGCCACGAGAATGATGGAAAGTGTTAAAGTTAGAGCGCAGAGTATCTTCGTGAGGTTGTTGATTTCGTGTTCTAAGAGTCCTGCTTTAGACCGGGATGGGGAGGTAGACAAAGCCTGCCGGGTCTGCGCCCCGGTATAGACCACAACTGCGAGGACTGTAGCATTTGAGGCAAGCACTGTGTTAGCCCAAGCGGTATTATCTATAGTCAATGGTGCAGACTGGAGAGTGCCGTCAACGTTTGCGCCCTCCCCAGTTGCGTTTAGCTGTGGAGCCTTCGGTGCCAATTCAACGGTACCAACAAATTCGTTAACTTCCCTAGAAGGTTTACCGGCCACAATCTTGAGTCTTGTGAAATCACGTGGGTCAAGTGATTGAGTCAGAGGTGAAACAAGTCGTAATTTCCAGTCTGTTTCGCCATCAAGCTGATCAGTCCGAATGAACGTTTCTCCAGCACCCCCGCCATCAGCTGAAGGAGGGGGACTTTCAGACCAAGTAGACGATCCAGACTTCGCCTCTGCTATCGAATTATCGGCAATTGGGGGTTCCACGTCAGATTCGTCAAGCAGACCTGTCTGTTCTGACAGCCCTGCTTGAGAAACTGGCGTCGAAAAGGGGGCGATTGATGATTCAGCAGCGTAGCTTTTAAGGATGACAAGATCCGCAGGTACTCTCTGGTCTTTTCCGAGCTTCACAACATCTCCAACTTTGAGGTCCCGTGACTTGATGTCAATCTCATCGACCTCAATATTGTGGAGGGCGTCTTGGTTGCCCTCCCCAAGATTTTCCTCCTCTTCCTCGATGGCATCAAGACGAGTGCCTTTAGAAGCTCCACGAGTATGCCCCTTCTTCGCCTGCAGTTGTGACCGCCTCCTACCGCTCCTCTTGCCCGCTTCCATTTTCGATCTGTCTTGTAGTCGCAGAACAGTGTATTCTTCCTTATTGGCTTCCGCGTCTCTTCTTCGCCGCGCGATATCGTCTAGCGCTTCCTTTCCTAGAGTGACTGCAAGTACAAACGCCAGTGGTGCAGTGTAAGTCGATAAAAATCCGATTCGCAAAGACGGTATAATCTGAGACAAAGCGACGAGCAGGAAATACATGTTGAAGAAGAAAGAAAACTCGTTATATAACGTGCGCGGGAGGAAACTCCAGACGGTGTATTTGGCGTTCGAGATGGCATTCGGGGGAAATCGAGGTGGTGGATATTGCCCTATGCTGATATTTCGTGATGTTGCGCTGCTTTGCGTTGTTCGAGTGTTTTCAGCGGAAGTGCCATCGGGACCTTGTTCTCCTGACATGAAGCTTGGTAACCGCAACTGGGAAGACAGGAAACCTCGGCGTCCGCCATCACCATAAACTCCCGATCTACGCCTGCCATCCGACTGGAGGAGAGGCGCGTCGTCCTCCGCAGTACCCAGACTTCCGGCCGAGTCTCTTTGACCTTTGGTTTCGTCGAGTAGCCCCTGAGAATCATGTTCTCCACCATATCCATCATGGCTATACTTTTGACGACCGAATCCCCTCGTTCGCCCAACCCGCAAGCTTCTCAAAGGTATTTGTCTTTCTGTCTGCTCTGGCTTCCTATACCCATCAATGTGGAGCTCATGTCTATTTTGGGCGGTGACCGGATCCAGCTCTTGCAGGTCAAGCTCTACGTCAGATTCGGAGTCATCGGGCGAGTCAGGGGCGTTGGGTTGGTGGTATTGGTGGGGTCTCGACATGGTTTCATCAATAATGGTGCTGCGAGCGCTTTAGGCGGTGTCCCCAGTAGCCCAGCAGGGAAGCGTCTGCGGCCGCAAGGCGAAGGTTTCAAAACACTTGTAATGAAATCATCGGGACGTACGAGTCCTCGAAAGTAGTGTATGTCGTATCATCGTGGCTTTATTGTTTAACAACACGAGTGTTCCTAGTGCCTTCAGTAAGCCTAGGTAGCTCTATTTGATACTCCGAAGTTATGCCGGGTGGTACGCTAGTGCAAGATGACAATCTACCTTTTACAATAATCTGTCTCTCGAGGACTTGCACTTGCATTCTTGAAGACAGCTTGACGAGTTGCAGCTTTATTGTACTACCACTCTCTGAAATGCTTTCCTTATTGGCGCTTGTTGGAGCGCATAGCTAATTTGCTTCACTAATGACAAAATATGTAGGTTGCGCCTCCTTACTAAGAGCAAGGGATGGGGCTCCTGCTATATCCCATTCTTGACAACGCAGGACTACCATGGCTGACCTCTGCTAGCTCTCTGTGCCTATGTTTCTGACTATACGGAATGGACATGCTACACACGACAGGGATTCAATATGGGCTTAGCTCATGGCATCCGGCGATGAGACCAAACGCCCATGAACTAGACGTTCTGAAGGGCGAGGACTTCGGGCAGGAATCTTCAGAGTCAGAGATTCCCGGGGACAAGATCGAACAAGATGGGTTGCACGCGCCGAATGGTGACCAGCCTGAGCCGCCAATCCCCTTGCCAGGAGAAGAGCGAAACCGTCCTAATGCTCCCGCTCCAAAGGGAATAGATCAACCTGTCAATAGCAACCCTCTACCGGCCGTTCATAAGGATACAGCACCCGATTATCAAGACGAGTTGGCGAATGATGGTCATACCGAGGAGGTGCAGGGGAAGGTGACGGATGTTGGAGCGACTGGACTCCTCACAGCAGGTTCCCAAGAGGATTTAGGGCAAAAGATCGATGATTCGGAGAAAACAGTGGCAACCCAGGAGGAATACACAAAGAAAATATCAGCAGAGCCTTCAGTAGAATCGAACAACGTCGAAGATACTCTAGGGAATAAAGAGGAAATGGAAAAAGCTTGGGAGTCAGAACTAAATCCTGCAACTCGAGGCAGTCTTAGTCGGACGAATTCCTTTCCTGAGGTGCTGCCGCTTCGTCAAAATGAAGCTATTCCACCACACTCCTTACCGCACTCACAGGTCGAAGATATCATGGAAGAGGATGAGAAAACCGAGTCCTTGGAACATGGACCTTCCAATGTCATTGCGTCAGGCCTTGCGGCTGCAGAACCATCACAGGATCCGTTTGAATCAGCAAGAGACGAGGAAGATGCGGTTTTCTTTGACAACCCGCAGGACATACAACCAGTCTTATCAACTGCAGCAGCAGACGAAGAATCGAGGTTTGAAGAAGGGTTGCCTCTAATGCTATCGACATCTCAACAAGAGAATCTGACTTTACCCCAAGGCCAGACCCACGAGGCGGAGGCAGCAGCTTTTCCAGCTGTGGATGATGAAGACGACTTTTTCGACAAGGTTTCTCCGTCACAAACAGAAAATACATCGACATTCTCGCCCCCTCCACTTGATCGCAAATCCACAACGCAGGTCTTAGAATCTATGCACTATCCGCCTCACAGTGCTAACCATGCGGAACCTGAACCCACCGAAGACAGACCGTCTTTAGCTAACCTCAAGGGAGGCGGCATTGCCGTCTCCACCAGCACTGTCAAGTCGCAAGTCTTTGCTGAACAGCAAATGAATCTCGCAGAATCAGAACCGAAGGATGAAGATCTTGCTGAGATGTGGAAGGCTGCATTGGGCGATGATGACCTACTCGACGAGGATGAAATGATCATGGATCCTTCATCGTTCTTTCAAGACGATGGAGAGGGTTTGCTCGAAGGAAGCCAGGATGAGGCAGGAGAATTCCATTCGGAATCGGCTACATCCCCTCCGCCGCTTGAACCCGTTTATGGCTCAGATGGTAGTATGCAGGGATTCGGCGAGGTCAATACCAAGCGTTCATCGTCCCAGAACAAATATCTACCACCTTCAGCATATCAACCTCAGCAGGTGTCTTCCTACCCACATTATCCTGGTCAGAATGGCGCCGTATCAGTGCCTCAACAACTGCAATCGACATTCGGACTGAATCAAACCGCATACTCTTCGACCGGGATCGCAAATGCAATGGGGCAACGTCCGTCTACAGCGATTGCGCCACCGCCAAGGCCGCAAATGCCTGCCTCAACTCAGAGTTTCGCAGACAAATCCAAGGGCGGTTACACTTCGCCTTACGATCTTCCAATGGACGTCACCCGGCCTAAGAAGCGCACTACCTACCAGCTGCGTCCAAGCTCTGATGCCCAACCCACCTCGAATCGTCCACCACCACCAAGGAGTAGCAGCATGTTCACAGGCACACCTCTCCCTGTGGAATCACAGCCTCCTGTACCTCGTCTCCCCAGTGCGCGTGCAAAACCCCCAACGGGCAGCTCCATACCTCCTTCACTCAAAGCATCACCTAGCGTTGGTAGCTTCTTCGAAGACTTGCCCTCCTCCAAAACTCGCCCATCAACTAGTTTGAGTCGAAATGCATCTCTAGCATCTCGACCTACTCCGCCCCCAGCTCCGCCCATGGCTTCCCAACGCGACCCACCAAGACAGCCCTCGCTCACACAACAGCCAGCTCCTAGATCATCCTCGAACTCACAGCAATATCAGCTTCTACCTCCTGAACGAATGAGTCTCTACGGGAGCGCACCTCAAGCAGAGCCTAGTATTCAGACTATACCAGCGATGAATGCCAGATACTCTCCAGCTCCGACGAAAACCTCGAGTGTTCCGCCACCCCCGAATCGTTATGCAGCCTCGCCATCAGCTGGCACTCGTCCTCCACCATCACAAGCCTTACCCTTTCAACCTCGTACTTCAAGCCCACTGGCACACAACCACGCCTTGCCACCGCAGAATCATCAAAGTTCTGTCATAGAGCCACAACTCCGTCGCCCACAGTCAAGTGGTAGACAAAGTCTCTCCTCCCAAGAATCGCCGTCTACCAGTTTCCCATTTCCAAGCCATCATAGTTCAGAGAACATGCACCGGCACGCCTATCAATCAGAGAACGAAAGCAGTTGGAGGGCGCCACATCTCTCCCAGCTAAGAGAGTCACCTCCGCCATTGAACGCTTCGCTCCAAGCACGCCTCAGTAATACTCCTTCCGACTCCTCCTACGCCATAGACACTCCGGAGCCTGGTCCCTTATCGTCTGATGGTTCTCCCCAGCAGTCCTCCGAATCGCGAATGACCGCACCAGGTGTCTCAATGCAAGGTCCCCCTCGAAGATCGCAAACGCAGTCACCAGGCGCCGGAAAGTATAGACCAGAATTGCCTGGAAATATGCAAAATCCGTATCAGCGGCCGGCTTCTGTCAATGACCAAGTATCTTCTCCGTCCGCAGAGACAAGACCGCCAGGCGCGAACCAACCAAGGCCGCGTGGGCGAACCTTTTCAAAGCAACTCAATTACGTCGCGCCAACTGACGGCCGCGAAATGGATCACCTCGAGCGTTGGAAGGGGTGTCCGATTATCTCGTTTGGATTCGGTGGTGCAATCGTGACGAGTTTCCCAAAGCAGATCCCTCGCTACGCGGCAGGACAGAACACTCCTATGATTAAATGTAGTCCTGGCGAGGTCAAATTGCAAGATGGCAAAATCCTGCCTCTCGATGAAGACATAGCGAGCTTTCCGGGTCCTCTGAGGTCGAAGGGTAAAAAGAAGGAGGTTATAGATTGGCTTCAGAGACGGATACTCAAATTAGAAGCTGAGGAAAGGAGGCCCTTCAGCAGCGGCGTTCTTCCAGAGTCGAGGAAACGCCATGAGGAGAAGACGCTCTTGTGGAAGATTGTGCGAGTCATTGTTGAACACGATGGTGTGGTCGATGGGAATGCCTCTGCAGAAAAGACTGTCAGGTCTATCCTTTCTCCAGAACCCACCCAAGGAGACGACGCCGCTGTCCTTCAGTCCTTCAACGCGCCACTTCCAGGTATCTCACCACACGGTTCCCGTAACATTCCTGTTAGCGGGAGTCTCGAGGCTGTTGAGGATCTGCGCAAGATCCTTCTGCATGGCGAACGAGAGAAGGCCGTTTGGCATGCCGTTGACAATCGATTGTGGGCGCATGCAATGCTTTTATCCTCAACATTGGACAAAAACATATGGAAGCAAGTGTCACAGGAGTTCGTGCGCCAAGAAGTCAAGACCTTGGGAGATAATACAGAGTCGCTGGCTGCGCTATATCAGATCTTTGCTGGAAACTGGGATGAAAGTGTAGATGAGCTTGTCCCGCCTTCTGCACGCGCTGGCCTTCAAATGGTCAGTAAAACTGCAAGCACTGGTCCCACGAAGAACGCATTGGATGGCCTGGACCGATGGCGAGAGACCTTAGCATTGATCCTGAGCAATCGAAGCCCAGACGACGGGAAAGCATTGGTTTCTTTAGGTCAATTACTAGCTGGCTACGGAAGGACTGAAGCGGCGCACATTTGTTATATCTTTGCCAAAACGCCTGGACTCTTTGGTGGACCCGATGACCCACATGTGAGCGTTGCCCTTCTTGGGGCGGACCATCTCCAGCATCCGTTCGACTACGGCCGTGACCTTGACAGCATACTTCTCACAGAGGTCTATGACTTTGCGCGTACCGTACTTGCGTCATCTTCTGCAGCGACAGTGTCACCACACCTGCAATCGTACAAACTGTACCATGCGATGATTCTGGCCGAGTATGGCTTCAAAACCGAAGCACAACAGTATTGTGAAGTCATTACTAGCGCATTGAAGTCGACGACCAAGCCTTCGCCCCACTATCACAGCCTGCTTTTTGGAGCTTTGGATAATCTTGTCGATAGATTACGACAGGCGCCGAGGGACAGCTCAGGATCATGGATTTCTAAGCCCAGCATAGACAAGGTTTCAGGTTCCATATGGGCGAAGTTCAACCAATATGTGGCTGGAGATGAAAGTGACGCTGCTTCTACAGGATCGGGCAAAGCAATTGATCAAGACGCAGGCCCCTTTGCAAGGGTTGCCGGCGACTCGCCCACTCTTAGTCGAACGCCATCCTCAGGCGACCTGTACAGCACTTATCCATCAGGGATGGGAATCATCCCATCCGCCCAAACGGCTAATCCGTCCAACTCTCGCTATGCTCCAGCAGGGTTATACACCCCCAGATCATCTCTCGAACAGACAGGACGGTCATCGCAAGAATATTCAAGACCAACGCAGGCTGAGTTGCTGCGACCCGCCTTTGGTCATCCGCAGTATCAGTCAAGACCCACATCATCAGCAGGCTCACACCATGAACCGTACAAGCCAGTATCTCAGCCATCAACCTATCCTCCACACACCGAAAGCTATCTGCCAACGCCGCCCTCGCAGCCGGAATACATGCCTGTCGGTCTACCAGACGAGCTATCATCCTCCCTCTACCAGCAAGATCCTTACCAGCCGACGCCACCCTTAGAGCCACAACCATTTAACGTGCGAGACGAGCCAGTCCCTGAACTGGAAGCAATGAACGGTTACGAGCCGCCGTCTTCAAGTTATAACCCTCCATCATACGCATATGAGCCCCCATCTACCGGTGGTTACGAACCACCTTCTTCAAGTGGTTACAACCCTCCTTCCTACAACCCTGAAATTCCTCAGGCCGCAGAGTCTCCTGTTGAAGAAAAGCCCAAGAAGAAATCGTTCATGGATGATGACGGAGAAAATGACTTCGAAACCCGAGCAGCAGCCCTTCGGGAGGAAAAGGCACGAAAGGACCGTGAAGCCGACGAAGCCTTCAGAAGAGCCGCCGAAGCAGATGGTAAATACAATTTTATCCCTCACTTTCGTACACTCAGCTAATTCCATAACAGCACAGAAAGACAAGGCCCCTAAGCTCAATAGCAAGAAGTCTAGTTGGTTTGGCGGCTGGCTCGGCGGCAAGTCAGAAGGCGACACAGCTCAAGGCACCCCCAACGCGCCTATCAAAGCCAAGCTGGGCGAACAAAGCTCCTTCTATTATGATTCTGAAAAGAAGAGATGGATCGACAAGAATAATCCGGATGCAACTCCGGCGGCTGCGCCTCCGCCGCCTCCACCCAAAGGCCCGCCTTCGAGAGCGGTCAGTGCAGCAGGACCGCCGCGTCCAGCTTCAACTGCGACACCTCCTATGCCTCCACTTCCCACGGCATTTTCTACTCCGCCGGTTACTTTCTCGAAACCACCCACGTCGAATGGGCCAACATCGAACCCTACAACTAATCATGCATCACGAAGTCCCTCGCCTGCCATTCTGCCTATCGCGACCGAAGAGTCGACTACTGTAGGGCCTCAACAATCCATGCGGTCGGTTTCAGGTCCGCCTTCTGGGCCTCCTTCGGCTCCGCCATCTAGACCGGCGACGGGTATGAGTGGTGCGAGCAGTATTGATGATTTGATAGGCGCGCCGCAGGCTAGGAAAGGCGGTACTGTAAAAGGGAAGAAGAAAGGGAGAGGGTATGTGGATGTAATGGCTAAATAGGGGTGTTATATACGGATGAGGTATTTGTCAAATGTATTATATTGTTGCGGTATACACCTATCCAGCGTTGGGAATTCGGCGCATTCGTGGGCGTTTGTGCTTTCCGATCCAAAGCCTGGCGTTTGGGTTGATCGTTCCATAGATTATGGGCAATATACCGTTTTGGTAGGAAATTCTTGGTATTTCTGTCACGACCTGACCTAGGATATGAGGCACAGTAGGATACTCACTGGATAAAATACTAAAGCCGAGGAGGAAAGGTATCTAGGCGGGCGAAAGCCTATGTAAGTATGCTGGCGCCAAGAGTATGATGCGAGGCACGCCCGTAACAATTTCCGTAAGCTGCAGTACAATTTGCCGGAATCTCAGGGGGCTACCTAGATCTTTGAGGAAGCCTTCAAGCCGGGACGATACTTGCTTGAGGGAGGGGGTAGTGTCACGGCTTGGCCTTTGCTTACTGCTTATGCTGATACGCGTGGTATGGCGCATAGTTATCGAACGTTCAATAACTATGCTCACAGTTAGCGGCTTGGCGCGTCTCCAAGACGCGCAGGCTTCATGTATCTATCTTCTCTCCTTAGATATGTTCTTCTAGTCACACTTCACCCCTATCGACTCGCTCTAGGCAGGCCCCTGACAGTGACAAAGGGCTTTTTTATTCTATTTAACTTCTAAGCTTGCTATAGAAGTCGATTTAATATTAAATAAGTACTGTTCTTCATTTTGTTCTTTAGTAGTCAAGTAGTCGTTGATATAAATATTATAAATATTAATAGTCTTCTATTATCCACTCTATTATAAAAGATATAAGATACTAAACTAGGTAAAAGTACTAACGAATGAGTATCTATAGCTGAATACTAGGTAGCTAATTTAGGCTCCTACCTGCTGTGCCCCTGTACTGCCCTACAGCTCTCCCGTGATGCTCCCTTGCTGCGCCCCTCTTCTTCCTAACCCTAACCCCAACCCTAACTATGGTGGTAGGTGCTTCAGGTGCGTTGTCTTTTGTCGTCCTCTGAATCATCGATCTCCATTTCAAGGGGTCTCTTGCTCGTGCTTGAATGCATGATCTCCAGATTATTTCGTCGTCCAGCATTGTCGGAAGCCAGGGTTGATTCGAAGGCATTGTTGCCGCTTGTGCCCGTGGTTGTAGCTAGACCTAGCCTACCTACACCGAGACTGCCAATCCCGCTCATATTGCTCGGCTGCTGTGTTTGCTGTGGTACCAGTTCGGGGACACCAAATCTTCGCATCATTTCCATGCCCGTACTCGCGCAGAGCTCAAGAACAAATCTGCCTCTGGTAACGGAAACCCCGTTGTCTTCCTTGTGTGTCAGATGACTGACGTCGTCGAATGTAATGGGTTTCCATGAAAGCCATTCGACGTGGAAGCCGCTAGAGGAAGGTCAGAACCATCTGGACGTTGATCCCGGATATCCAAGGTGAAACTCACCCCTCCCAATCTCCATTTTCCCAGTGTATAGTGGTTACGCTGGAATTCCAAGGGCTTCTCATTTGAGCCACGCCGCAGAATTTTCGACTTCGACAATGTTAGCGGGGAAGGGGAAGGAGGGGGGACGGTGTGGTATCGGACCTTTCGTTCACGGAGAAGATAAGAAAGATGGGCCCGCTCGTGCTTCTGTACGCATTACTCAACCGTGTGTTAGTACTCTTTCCGCAGCACCATATACCATGGGCTGCGCTCGTTTCAATGTTGGTTTCATTGTTGGATTTCAGAATGAAATATCTGGCCTGGGTTGCAGAGGGTATACGCCTAGTTGTACCTGGCGTTGAATTAGCGGAGGAAGGGAGAACATTTATCTCATATCCAGTCAAATACCTTCAATCATCGAGTTCAATGTACTAGTGCTCGTCTCGGGAAAGCTGATAGTAGTCTCCTGTGTGCTAAGCCCTCTTGCAGTTGTGCCAGAAATGCTCGTCGAAGATCGTGATGGAGGAGCGGCCATTGAGACGGTACTCCATCTACCCGATGGAATGAACAACGACTCTTCCTGAGGACTGGCAGGCATTGCTATCGATACGACTGGTCTGTGTCTCGCGTCAATTGCGGATCATTTTCCACTGGTAGGCCAAACGTACTCTGTGGATACAGATGTTTCAGTGGTATGAGAATTGTAAGGCAGCATCCAAGCTTGGAGAAGTGCCTTAGAAGTTGTCTGGCGGTCTTCAGGTTTTGGTTGCATGAGACTTTTGATAAAATCTATGGCCACTTCGCTGACATTATAGCCGCGCAGGGCAGCTGAAGGAAAACTGTCAGGGGATCGAATATAAGTTGACAGAAGATTAATATATTTGAAGGTTGGTTCTTTGGTGAGCATTTGGAAAGATATCTCGCCTAGGGCCCACAAGTCTGCTGCCTGCGCGTTGTGTGAATCTGATTCTTCACCAGGTTCGACAAACCCGAGCAACTCTGGAGCCATATATCTCAGTGTGCCTTTTAAAGTCGACGAAGCTGCAAGATTATCGGCAGCGCGCTTACTAATACCAAAATCACTTAACTTGACCCACCAAAGATCTGGCGATTTAGACCTCACTAAGATATTCTGGTTCATGAACAGTATTAGATGTGCTCAATGCTCCACAGGTGTAAGAGCACTCACGCCAGGCTTCAAATCTCTGTGCGAGTAGTCGTTCTCATGCATGAAGTGGAGGCCCTCGAGCACTTGAAAGGTGATCTGTTGAGCATCTGATTCCGGTAACGGCGGCGCCGAGTGAAGATAATGTTGAAGGTCGCCGTGCTCGAAATATTCCATCGCAATAAATATAGCATTCTCGTTCTCAAACCAGCCAAATGATTTGACAAAGCATCGTTCGTACTGTAGTATGGTCAGGAGATTGATAGCCATGATAGACAGTTTCGGTGTGCACTATAGTACATTTCGGTGTGAGAATTTCGATATAGCTTCCAGCTCACGATTGTAGTCTATCTGTTTCGAATCATGCGGAGATTTGATGACCTCTTTCACAGCACGGAGTCCCACCTCTCGTCGTCCTTGCACACATCTCTCCAACCAAACATTTCCAAAAGAACCACCTCCGATAAACTTCTGTCGCTTCCAATGCTCCTCTCGTAAGATCGCTCGCTCTCGAACCGTCGGTCCAGTTTCCGTGTAGATGTGGACGGTGGACTCTGGGTGAAAACGCGTCTGAAGCTCTGCATCCTGGACTGAATCCAGCACTCGCTTCTTCATCGTAAACAGGATACTAGGTTGCGCACGAAAGGGTCGCTATATGCAATCTCTATGTATTTTATGCTCGAAAATTGCACTATTCCTTACGGCGAGTCGCATGACCAACGGCAGGTAACCCTACTCTAGCAGATCAGAGATAATTGTGAGAAGGAGAACATCAGTGAGTTGCTCAGAAGGTTGGTCGATGCGATTCGCGAAGTCGGAGGCGGCTTCCAGGAAGACGACTGTCTGCAGGAGTGCTAGGGCAATGGCGCTGGCACATAAGCATCAGAATGTGGCAATGCTGCTGGGGAATGATTGTTTGTCTGCTGCAAGGGGATTTGGCGACGTAGAGGTAGAGGGTGTATAATGGTGAAGGTAAGGCTGGGCAATAGCAGTGGAAGAAAATGGAGGTGGAGAGAATCTTGCCAAATTTAGACTGGGGCGCGCCTCCCCCACTTTTTTGTTGCACCGCCACACCACCTTGGGCGGCTAGAGATCACTTGGTATTGGTATTGGACTCATCTGGCGACGACGCTACGAGGCTACCTACAAGTCAACGTCACGGGAGACCATCTTCTATCACTTCAGCTACAGCCTGCAAGACATTTCGCCTTCCCTCAACCCACCCAGCCTGAAGTCCCTTATCGGCGGGAATGACGAGAATGACAGCAATGCTGTCAGAGAGCCATCGAATGCTAGATTTTAGTCATTGGAGATAAATTGCAGATGCCAAAAGAGGTCTCGAAAGCCACGGCACTTCTTCGTCCGGGACAATGACTGGGGTAGAGCTTGGATTAGCCATTGTCGCCACGCTTGACCTTTGTTTCAAGTACGCAAACCCCCGGTTTCTAGCTCTCGCACTGAGCGTGAACTGAATAATACGTGATTCTAGACATGGGAATAGCCTCGTTCATATATGCGCCTCTATCAAGGGTGCCGAATCGGAGGTCTCGGAGCGGATTCTTTGTATAGAAAGCCACTGGAAGCGAACAAGCTTGCAGCTGGACTTTCTCCGACGCGTGTGGCAAAGCCTAGATGCAGAGTATCAGACCATACAGAAGCAAATACTACACGTACTCGTCAGCAAACTGACGATTGCTATTTCAAAGATCGATAGTCTTATCGGAGGGTCAGTAAAGGATCGGCGACAACAGCTGACCGGTGTGAAAAGATGGAGATACGTCCTTCTCAAGGAAGGTCTCGACAGTACCATCAAAGATCTGGAGATGTGGCAGAAAATGTTCGATCCCTCTTGGTTCTTGATTCTGATGACCTCGAGCCCACAGATCGACACAGAGTTGACAAGACACAATGAAACTTCCGCGCCCTCCTTGTTGAACTCCACCCAAACACTCAGGAACAGCCTCCGAGGCAATGCTCATCAGGAAGGATCTATTTTCCTCCCAGAAGATGGCCTCAGATCAGCTCATATCTTGAATATACCTTTCTCCTCCTCAAAAGTCGCGCAGAGGGCAGGCTCGAGCAAACTTTTCATCCTGGACACTGTTCCTTGTCCTGCGCAAGGCAACGTTCAGCGGCTCACAGCGGACGTTCGAGAGCTTGCACGGAAGCTTTTCCATGCTGACCCAATCCAATTCGGGCTCCTTAAGTGTTATGGGGTTGTCAGAGAGCTGACGCCTCAGGGTGCCCGACAGATGTTTTTTACTTTAGTGTTCAGGGCGGTTGAAGGACTTTCGGTGCCGCAGAGTCTCCGTGCTAGCCTCCTTGCAGGTGAGGCCAACCACTCACTTTCAGATCGACTGGACATAGCGAAAGATTTAGCCAAGTCGATCAGCTTCGTCCATACATTTGGTTTCGTCCACAAAAACGTCCGTCCAGAGACCATACTTGTTTCAACAGATAAGCCGTCGTCACTAGGCCATTCTTTCTTGGTTGGGTTTGAAGAGTTTCGTAATGCAGAAGGACACACACTGCGATTCGGCGATTCGGCCTGGGAGAAAAACCTGTATCGCCACCCTCGTCGGCAAGGTCCAGGACCAAATGACTATTATATCATGCAACACGATATCTATAGTCTTGGAGTCTGCCTGTTGGAAGTAGGAATGTGGGAGTCCTTCGTCTTTTACAACGAGGACGGGACATGTGTGCCATCACCGACTCTTGGCGCATTATCGGAAGGTTCGTCCGTTTGGGAACCTGTCTTGGTCAAGGATCTTCTGGTTTCCTTAGCTCAAGCTGTTCTTCCTAAGCGGATGGGAACCAAATTCGCCATGGTTGTGGAGACCTGCTTGACCTGCCTTGACGAAGACAACGCAGATTTTGGAGACGAGCGCGAATTTCAGGATGCTGACGGCGTTCTCGTGGGTGTGAGATATATTGAAAAGGTAAGAGTTGTCGTCAAGCCTTACCCGACGTCTAAGATTACTTACACCTCTAGGTGCTTCTGGAACTCGAAAACATCTCAATGTAACTCGGCTTGAGTTTGCATTGATACCATTTGCTGCATGTTCTTTGGTCGGTGTATGTAACGTGCAAGGGCGAGGCAGGTATAATGATACGGATGGGTATGAAGCTTCGGTGCTTACTGGAGCTCGCTTCACGTTTGTCGAAGAGCATCACACATTGTCATACTGATGGAGTGTCTTGGCATACCCCTCCCCCGCTGCACTTCGGAGTGCACCACCAATCGCCTTAGGAATATGAGTGATAAGGCAGGCATTACAGCTCTTGAAATTTTTTAGGCGAAGATTACATCGACCCAACGATGAGACCGAGCAAGCATGCAAACTTGGTCAGGGGCCGCAGATCTTTTTCCCCTCTTAGAACGCCTCGCTCGGAAGTAGAACTACGGTGTCAGCTTTAAGCAGTTTGTTAAAAATTGCGAAACATTAACCGCCGTCGATAATCTTTTGAGATTCGCTACTAAAGGTACGCGAAGTATTTATACTTTGACCGTGTTCGACGTCTTCTCTTTTAAACCATGAAAAGATCAAGCTGAACCGTTCGAGATGATCCGGCTGCAAAAGCCACGGGTGCTTTTATGCTGCTGGAAGGGAACATGTACCAATCCCTGGATTGAACAATTTGGAAGGATGGAACGTCTCGGAACCCATCCCCGGGCTTTGCAGACGACCTCACCGTTTCCAAAACTCGAGATCAAGGCCAGGAAGTCTGACGATGCGCAGCGCCGATGACGCCGCCAGAGGCAGCGTGTGTGATCTTTGCCCTAGCACATCACGTGCGCTGCGGCGAACGGCTCGAAACGGTAACTCGCTCTCAGCCGTAGAGTTTTGAGAGCTTGGAATCCTGGGGACTTGACTACGTATCAAGTTGAACGGAGACAGCACTGGATGGGAATTTGCTAGCCCTACGCACTCGCAATCAACTCAGGTGAGAAATCAGCCACGAGGAATGCACCATTTTGTGATCCAATGCCGTCACCCGAACGCTTTCATCAACACTGTGAGGTGCCACGTTGTGTTTCCGTCATGTCTCGCTTTCCTGAAGAAAAGAAAAGGAGGTACTTTTTCAAACGATTGTTGGACTAGGGAGGCAGTCTGGGTGTGGGCGTTGCGAGTCCTACATCGAGAGCTGGGACCATCATCTGAGAGCTATCATTTTCTTACATGAAATTGAGATCTTCATCTAGTGACTCCAAAATAAGAAAACTGGTATCGAAATCTCCCGCCTGGGATTCAAAGCCTGCCGAACGATTCTCGCCTAAGCATTCTAGCAGTGTACCAAATTCCATTCTTTCTCGTTTGATGTTGCGATCTTGATTGGAATTTTCGAAGACCAGAACAGCATGATTGATTGGGAAGCATGAGTAGCGTCAAATGAGTTGAAAGACTTTTCATTCAACTTGATATTCAAAGACAGCCTCGTTTATCATCAGTATCTGTCTGGTCCGACTACTAAAGGCTGCCCCGGCGGATGGAGATGTGACATTGTCCGCCGGAGGTTACTGTTCGAAACGGATTTACCTCTCCGCCTGCCCCAATTCTCGGAGATCTTTGCGCCGCGACCTCCCCATCAACCCCGACACACTCCCAACGCATGTTTCGCAAAAACCCCCATCTCCGCATCTGTCCCTCCTCGAATCCTTGCTCCCCCATACTCTCTTCCCCAAGACGTCGAACGCCCCGGTGAGTGAAGCTCACGATGAATCACCAAATCATCGCGGGTAGAGTAGAGATTAGCTGAGATGAGATGAGATGAGATGGGAGGCGTAAAACAGATACTCAGTGATTGATGAGGGATTTGCCAGGTAGCTGAGCGGGTGGGTGCTGGAGGGGGAATGGATGCAGCATGTAAGGGGAGGGGAATTAATGGACCTGTATCTGCAGAGCCATCGATGGCCACTGGGGGTCGTGGCGGCTGTATAACCGCAATCAAGCGTTTTAGGCATCCAGTGATGGGAAAACATCACATCCTTGTGCGTCACTTTGCAGCGATCAAGACACGGAGAAGAAGGAGATGAGGGTGCGTAAGGTGTCTCAAAGCGAGCTCGCTAGATGGTGCATCTGCGGGCCTAAAGGCGCCGTACTCAATGTTCTTTGACCAGCGCACCCTCGCTCTTTACAGTATCACGGCCATAAAGTGAGCTCATGGGATGTTAACCAGGGCCATTTGAGGCGCTATCATGTCTGATGTGTGGTTTGCGCAGTGCGGTTTGGAGACCGACGTGGCACTATATTGGTACGGTTTGTGGGTCGCGATCAAGGAGAAGCTCGAGGTCGCAGTTTGGGGAGGCTATGAAGGGAAGATTGCTGGGCTTATGTCGCGTTCATTGATGAGGTGGATGGTTGAGGGAGGGCATGACGGGGTTTCGTGTTGACGTGTCCGTGCATGGTATGCCGCGCAACGCCAGGACCATCTCTTCGTGGCTAGTCTTGAACACGAAGTAGATAGATTGAGAACTGATTTCGAGTTTTAGTATGGATAGTGGCTTCATGAAGAGACGTAGGTAACTGCGACCTCGGCAAGCGAGCCTTCGGCGTAGCAGGGCTCCGACATCCTTGGGGGTATGCAAGGCTCGGAATGCTGAACGGTTCAACGAAAACTAATATACACAGCGTCGATAGACCAAGTAGCCCTTGTTTTCTGTGTCCCGACTCCCTTCAATTCTCTCACTGATCTGGAAAGGAAGTGTATTCGCTCAAGGCAATGCCCTCGATTGGGCCAACATTCTCTGCGATAGGTCGTCCGTCCAGCCCCGTCTGCGTCTGCTTCTGGGCTATATCTCGAAGCACGGCGGGGTCGAAATACAACGGATCGTGGCTCTTTCCAATTACTGGAATCATCTTCGCAATCAACCCCCGATTGAATGCATAATGTGCTGTGACGATGACATGGGCGGAGAAGCGTCGCCCTTCCTTCATATTGACGACGAGAGCCATCTTCGCCTCTCTCGGCATGCCCGATTTCAGAACATCGTCTTCCTCGACGGTCCAGGTAATCCTGTTCCGTGCTCGTCGACCCGAAGTTACACCGTGCACGACCAGTCGCCCTTCTCGAGGCCTGCTAACTTCCATTGAGAAGTTGGTGCCGATTGTGGGGCCATTGGGAATGGAAGACACTTGGGCATTGACCTCGTTATGGTAGGAAACGGTGCCAGTAGATACAGCTCCTTGGTGTTCTATGGGATGATGTCGGACGACGCTAGGATTGGGTTTGCTGGGCGCAGTGAGATCGCTTGGAGCGTCGTCAAAGGTGATCCCGATAGTCGCCATTTGTATCCGCTTGAGAAAGCCATGAGACAGTCTCTGGAAGGAGAATTTGAAGCAGAGCAGGAACGCGAGCTGACCGTTGAAGGTACCGATGCGGATAGGACGCTCGAGCTCGGCCTGAAAGCGGGTGCTGCGAACTTCTTCGGCGATGATCTCGCGAGGTATAGACTCTTCTTCGGCTGTGTTTGTGGTGCGCGAGCTTAGGAAGGAATAGGTCGAGGCATCGGCGGAGGAATCGATGTCGAAGGGAATGCACCAGGAGAGGTCATGAGTGGTGGTGTTGGTCGAGCTGTCTTGGGATGTCGTCATGCTTCTTTCAAGCAGCCAGGTAAGGAGCAGTCTGACTTGTAGCAGATCTAAGACGCTTCAGCTTTAACCAGAGCAACAGCAATTATCTGAAGAAGGCAGCAAGGGTAATGAGGGTTTCCGAATGACACGGGTTCGACAAGTCCGGAGGGGGTTCAAAGGGGTTCAAAGGGCTGCTAGCGTTGTCACGTTACAGGCCCACTGCAGCTCGAACGAACCTGTTATCTGTTGGATTTTCAGCTGTATTTGCGGTCTTGGCATAGAACTATACCTAATTGGGTTTAGCGCATATCTGTGGCGTGCGGCGGAGAAAATCAGTAAAGCTTGATTTTCTCACCCCTTTCTATTCTTCATGTATGCAACCTACATAGCATGCATCGCCCACATACTGATGCACATACGTAATTCAACCGTTCTGCATCTCATATTTCATCAGTATCTTCACAGCACACAATGTCAAAACAAACATGTGTGTATACCGATCATCATGCTTGACGTGGCTCGGAGGGAGCATGGTGATACCGTGAGCGTAAGGCATGATGCAGCCTTACTACGGCCTCAACACTTCGCTATACCACTCTGTGGATACCATCGCGATCCGGCACCTCGAGCAGGCTATTGTGCTGACGGAACAAGGCGCCTATACAGAGGCACAATGCATCTTCGACGATGCTCTCGCCTTACAGAGACTCACACCTGTTGTTGTCCTTGCGAGAGCAGAATTGGCCCTCAAGCAATCGAAAGTAGGCCTCCTCTACAGGTTACTTGACGAGGCCTTGGGAAGAGCATCGGAGAGTCTCCAGGATGGGGCCCTTGACGTGGCCGAGTACCGGTTGATGGCCCTGTTGCGTGCCTTTGGCGCACTTCTTCACAAAGGAATCATAGGCCCTGCATTGGATGAAATACGTCGAGCTCAAGGTTGGCTTCAGGATCTCCCAGTGAGCGAGTATACAGACATACAGGTTGGTGTGCAAATCATAAAGACTTCGGTTCTACTGCTTACTTATAGTGAAGGTTAACTTCGTGAGAAGATATGTTCTGCTGGTGCTGTACGTCACTCTGGAGTCGAATTGCGTTGGAGGCGAGGCTGCCATGATCCCGAAGCCGACAAACGAGCAGGTTGAATGGCAAGGTCTGACAGACTTACGTGTCTCTCTGCTAGAACGAGGAATGCTCGACGAAGCTCTCGCGTTGTTTAAAGTCGAGCGCAGCCGTCTCCCGCCAATTGAGCGAGCTGACGCTGCCCTCTGGTTTTTGAACCATGTCAAAACATGTACCTCATTACCAGAGGACAGAGCCACTTGGGCTCAAGCTGAGTTAACCATCTATTTAGCGCAAGGGTTCTTTGAGAAACGAGCGGCAGAAAAGGGAGAAGCTGAATTTCGAAAGGCAGAGGAGCTGTTGGACGTCTGGGTCACCCTTACTGGACATCCAAGCAAGGACCGCTTGTCCTTATACCTTGATATCCGGCTCCTGCGATTACAATACGATGCTCATGAGGATCCTGTCATGTACTTCGACGAGAGTGTGAAACTTCTTGAGGTCATGAAAGCTTGTCACCATACCTCTACGTCTGTAGGCTATGGTCATGCGATAGCAGCAGCGAATGCGCTCGACATGTCTGGAATCTCCGATCCCTACAGATCTAATTTTTTTAGACTGCACCTAGAACGCGAACATTTTCAGGAATTTGTCCTGGAAGATATTCGCACATTGTTGTCTGATCATGGAACGAAATTCCTGGATTCGACCAACAATGTGGCCGATGTTCGAAAGGCACTGGAATGGTTGGACGGGTTTGCAGAAAAGTACGAAGACTTCAATTTGCCCATTGGGCTTAGTGAGATGAATCGTTGGCGTAGGTTAGCCTATAAACGACTTGGTGATCGTGAACGAGAAGCGCAAGCGGATGCGGAAGTAGAAAGAGTAAAGTCTTCTATTCCTACGACCATGGGGCGTTTGGTTGGTGTACGACAGTCTAAATCTGCCCGCACAAACCTTTCATCGACGTCTGAATCCAAAGCTGAATCGGACTTTCCGCTGGATCTGGCAGAAGATAATTTTTACATGGAGTGGTATGACGCAGCTGGCAATTCGGATGCAAAAAAAGCAACAGCGATGCGTGTTTTCCTCCGATGGATGTTAGTTGATATCAAAAAAGAAAAGGTCAGCGAGCAAGAGGTGCTGATCATACTAGGTGACATTGAAGGTGGTAAGAACGTGGATGTGATAGATAAGCTCGTTTCGTTGTCACCCGACGATGTCTTCGCTCTCCTGTATCTGCAACGTGGGGATTCTCAATCAGTACCTATCGATGCAGACGTATGGAAGACACGGGCTATTGCGCTCGATTTATGGCTTTCACGTTCGGCCGAGTCACCCTTTAATGGACGACAACACTTACGGCTGGTCCTCCAGGAGATCCGCAAAGACAGCGTGTGCAAGTCCCATGTGCTCTTGAATATAAAAATCCTAGAGATCGAGAGGTGCCTTGCGATGGTTGATGAAATGCCGCCTCGAGTGAAGGAACTCGTCGCGGGAGAGACTCCTGGGTGGCAGGGCGGCATTGCCGACCAATGTATGCTCCACGTGATCCAATCTGAGGAATTTGACTCCTTCGAGGTTGGATCAGCTCTCGATCG
The DNA here is from genome assembly GCA_033220425.1 of Lepraria neglecta. Taxonomy (NCBI): domain Eukaryota; kingdom Fungi; phylum Ascomycota; class Lecanoromycetes; order Lecanorales; family Stereocaulaceae; genus Lepraria; species Lepraria neglecta. The sequence continues at coordinate 1,224,148 of CM065651.1, read as the reverse complement.
GGGCTTATACGAATGTCGGCAGTCGATTCGCGGATATAAGGCTCAAGGAGAAGTGTTATGTCTAGCAATGAGGCGGCGGATGGTGGCCGAGCTCTGCGTATTCAAAATTCATTGGATGCTGCGGCGACCAGAGAGGGATGTACTAGATTCAGGGCTAGCTTCGTTACAAAACGAAGGTCTTCGATGCTTAGAAGAAGCGGATACATTCTTCACTCTAAGACGTGAAGAATCTACGTGGTCCAGTAACTTTGAAGGCTTGGAGGACCGTGAGCGAGTGACTCTTCTCGAGAATAGCTGGAGACTCCCGCAAATAGCTGTACAACTTCTCAACTCAGGCAAGGAGCAACCGAATGACGACATCAGGGAACAGATCTGGAAGTGGGTGCAGTGCTCGAAAGCCAGATCTCTTGCAATGACAACGGGTGTCGGTGGGATCATCCCATCTGCTCTGCTCCGTCAATTTATGTTGTCGGATATATGTCGCCCTTTGTACGAAAGGATGATCTCGCTACAAGAGAAGATACAAGCGGCCCCATTACAGGAGAGGTTCGCTCTACGGCAGGAGCTGGACTTGCACAAATTGAGCATGAGGAAAGAGAAGCTACTGAGGGAATTCATTGACCTTAAAGATGGTAAACCGTTGAATTCTTCTGACATTGACAGGATATCTGTAATGACTAATACGCCGTTCGTCCTTGTCGACTGGTTCCACATCTCTGGCGTCCTCGATGATGGCGAATTTCTCCTGCTGACCAAAAGATCGGGATCAGCTGCTACGGTCTCCGCACTGGGAACAACACCTCAACAGGCAGCGAAATGGGTCGATCTATACCTTGACCGTCCATCCTCCCAGCTACGCACAAAGCTGACCAGTGACATCTCTGGCCTGGTGCAACCTCTTACAAACTTAACCCAGCCAGGAGAGATAATGATTTTCTGCCCAACAGCGTTACTCCACCGTATACCGCTTCATGCGATTGAAGTAATTGCTGATGAATCTCTTGGCTGGGAGCCCTTGATCTACAGGAATCCCGTACTTTTCATCCATAGTCATTCTCTGCTTCGCGTATGTCACTGGAACTCGCAATTCTCTGCTGAGACGATGGCGCCACTGAGCCCCTTGGTTATGAACGGGATTCCGGACAGGGAAGGAAACGAGGCTTTTGGCCATGGTCGCGACTCGGTCAAGATGCTCGCCGCACAGTTGGGCGCCATGGCTTGGCTAAATGAGCAGGCGACCAAGTCTACATTCGTCGAGCATGCGCCCAACTCGAGACTCATCCACGTGCATAGCCATGTTTATTGGGATGCGGCCGATCCTCGAGCGCATCACATCAATTTCTCGGACAGCGATACGGTAGGTGAGAGTGGTAAGCTAACAACACGCGAGGTGTTCGCGCTCCCTCTTTCGAAGGGCTGCCACGTCAGCCTGGTGGCATGTTCAGGAGGGCGTGCCAGAGTGGGCTCAGGCGACGAAGTCATGGGGCTCATCCCAGCTCTGCTACACTCTGGAGCCTCTTCGACAGTTTCTACGCTTTGGAATATCCCCGACCAAATTGGCGCGAACTTTACCGGAGCCTTCTACCGATCGTTTCTCGAGGAAAGCAGAACTGTGCCCGCTGGTGGCTTTATCGAAATTGCAAGGATTTTTCAGAGCGCCGTAAAAGAATTGGATAAGGATGAGAAGGATACCGTGCTTCATTGGACGAGCTTTATACTGCACGGTTTCTGGTCTTTCTTTGTGCCTGCTAAGGATGCAAAGCCTCTTGCTTGATCAATTGTCGAACATATCAAAGCACCACCTGGCTCTATTTGTGGCTCCACTACCTCTACAAGCCCGTCGTGTCTCTTGTCGCCCCCTCGCGTTCTCTTAGGGTGCAATCCAGCGTATCACGTCTCTCGCTACGACTTCCTCTGTACCTCACATAATTTTCGTCGGCGGAATCCCTCGTATGTCCGTATCATTACCGATCGTCGTCCGCGGCACAGCATGTTGAGTGCAAAGGAAGGAACAGCAGCAGATACGCGATCAAGCGTGCTCCCCTTCGAGAACGTGCCCTAAAGGTCTCTTGCCTGCCGCATAACCACTCGTCGGTATTCTCCTCCGGTGCACGCACGACACCCGCAGCCTGGCAAGTCCGAAATCTGTCCTTATTTCATCTTCTACCAGCCACCTTTCTAGCCCTGCTTAGTCAGCATACCCCATAGTAGCCTGCGCGAACATAATTCAATAGACTTAATGAGCTCTCTCGAGGGCAAATTCTTCTATATATGCCATCGGGCCAAGCCTTTAGCCCTTAATGATCGTATAAATAGACTTTTCGTATAAAACAGTCTTTTTCACATAAATTGACATCGGAAGTTCCGATGGCAAAAGAGTCCCGGAACCACTCGTAGCTAGCACTTATATCTGCCAAGAATTTGCCACTATATATATCAGGGAGAAGAAGCAAAAGAGCTCTCTATACAGTTGTTTTGAATAATATACTGAGAATATATGATGAGAAATCCATGGAGCAAATTTGTGCTCCGGGCTAGAGCTACCCCTAAGCCACGGGGGCCAAAAGTCAAGAATGCTTGGCCCGCTACCCGTACGGCCCTTAGGAGGCTTCCAGAAACTTACCATCCAGAGTCTTGGATTGCCAGGTTCGGAGCAAGACTGATAGGTCATGATAGCCCATATGAGCTGACTCTGGGCTGGAACCCCGCCGCCCTCTGGGGAATCTTGCTGTTCGATTTCACTTCTCTATCTTGAATGCTCTATCAGGAGATCCATACGCTCCCAAAGTCACAGGCCTATGACCTGCCGGACTGCGACCATTGTCTTCTCCGCTTCTCTCCGCGCCTTGATCGAACCATCCATGGCAACTTCGTCTAGGAACCTGCCGCCATCGCTATTCATGAGGCTATTGTATTTATCTCGAATGCTTGCCAAACCCTCCGAGATATTATTGGTGACCTCAACCTTGAACTCTCGCATGCTCATGGCATGACATGATTTAGCAAAATCTTCGGGTGTCCTGCGCTGGCCATCTAGGTAAGACATGATATCCAACAAGTTTGACACGCCGGGCCGATTTGCTGGGTCGTATGAGACCCCCGTTACCGAGTCCGTCAGTGCAAGCCTAATCTTGTCGCTGATAACTTGAGGATCATCATTGATGTGAATACGTGAACGGGGGTCCTGGTGAGATTTAGACATTTTGAGCTTTGGCTCCTTGAGCGACATTACACGCTTCGCTGTTGCTGGTGTAATGTTAGAACTAGAATTGAAATAATTGAGTGCAACGATGACCCACACAGAATTATTTGTGGCTTGACAAGAACTTCGCCGTAGGCCGCATTAAACCGATCAGCGCATTCTCTGGCGAACTCCAAATGCTGTACTTGATCTTCGCCGACGGGGACATGGGTAGTTCTAAAGACATAAGCAACCTAGCATGATGCGGATGATCAGCTCCTACTTATAGAGTAGTATGTCTGCAGCCTGCAGCACAGGATACGAAAAAAGCCCCAACTTGAGCTTTCCTTTTGTATTTGCAAAATCCAGCGCCGAAGCTTCATCCGAAAGGGCCAGCTTGCTCTGTAAGCATTCAGTATCAAACATCGACCGAGTCAAGCCTTTGTATATGAGTGCCAACCTTCCACTGTGTCATGCGGGAGAGATGTCCCACAGAGGCCGTACAACTCAGTATCCACATCAACTCCGTATGCTCTGGAACCTGCAGCAGCCTTAGCCGATCCTCCCTGTGCTGCTACAAAATAGCCCCAGATTCATACCGTGGATTGATAGAAGATGGTACATCGGTCCGGGTCTAGGCCTGAGGCTAGAAGTGTGGCCAACAATTCTCGTTTCCATCTCCGTAATTGATCCGCGTCTTGTCGTATCGTAATCGCGTGTAGGTCAACGATAGAGTAGAGCAGCTGGGTAGAGGGCGCAGCCTCGTTCTGCATTCTAGTCCATTGCTGCAAAGCGCCTAGATAGTTGCCCAGATGGGGGACGCCGGTAGGTTGTATGCCCGAGAAGATCACATCGCCTGTAGAGTGCAATCTCAAGCCAACTCGCGTACGTCCATTGAGTGGAAAAGGGGAGGCCCTTCCTGAAGAGTGTCTAAAACCAGAGTATTGAAATTCTATGCGCCGCAAAACTCCAGAAAGCATTTCTGATGATCGAGCATGTCGAAGGTAAGTTCATGTCTATGTTATTCCGGAACACTATTTTTCTCAGCCTCAATCAAGATAAGATTAGGGTTTAAGCAGCATCCCTGCTTGATATGTGGGCCCTTGAGAGCTCATGTTGTGCGATACAAGTGTCGTTTTCATGTAGGTAGCTTGAAGATGGAAGGTAGCTTCGGATTACAGGGTATCTCCTAAGTACAATAATGCAATTCCGGACTCCAACCCTTTCCGCTGTTATTGCAGCGACGCTGATGATAGTCTGTATCTTCTTCGACCTCAAGCAACGCAATGCTCCAACAACTCCTCTCTATGCACGCTCTATTGACTGTACGATCAGAAAGGCTTTCAAATGCGCCAGCCCTTAATTCGACGTCGGCTATTGTGGCGGTGCCTCAACAGTTTGCTCGAAAGTTTCGTCCCTCATCATCTCATAAGCTCTTTCTGATGTCTCCAGGGTCTTTCGCCTCCCGAAATGTGCCCATTTGGGCTCGAATGACTGCTTCAAATTTTCCAGGCTAATGTCCATGGTCTTGCCGACGCCTAGAAATAGCGTTAGTTGAGAAATGCCTCGAAGGAGCGACGGCACTCACCAATTTTCTCATGTTGCCAAACATTGGCCTTCATTCCAATGCCGTAGTACGCGTGTTTCCTCAAAAACGCCAGCCACAACTCCACCGATTCCGGATGCCCATCTTGTATTTGGATTAGCCGTCGTAGTGTGATCCTTTCGAAGTTCTCTTGACTTTTCTTGAAGATAAAGTTGCTTCGAGGGACTGTCCATCTCTCAGTGATACGTGGTAACGGTATTGGTCCCGCCGCAGGGAGGTTCAGGTAGTATGCAGCTCGAAGAGCAAAATCGGCGAAGAATTCCACATTCCGTACACTGTAAGAGCGTAGCTGTAAATCGCATGCAGGATAGCCGTATTTCGCTTTCCGCTTCAAAGGCTTTAGGTAGACAGCTTGTACGCTGCGAGGCAGTCGTGGATCCTTACTCCGGTCTCTTTCAGGAGTTGGACCGTCCATGACTTTTAACGGACCTCTCTGTACAGGCCGGAGGTCGGAGCCGAAGCTCTCAGAGAGACTCTCTGTAGGAGACCTCGTTGTGGAGGGAAGTGCCATTGTATTGGGGGCGGGCATCTCGGGTCTGTCACGCAAAAGCATGTGAGCAAACCATGTTTGAGTGGAGCAGGGAGATACCGACAGTCTTTTCGATACTGAGTCGTTGTCATCCTGCCACATCTCTCGCGTTGTAGAGAATCCAGCTTTCCTGGATGTCTCTCGAGATTTGTAGAATTGGCATCTTCTTTCGGGTATGGAGGTCAGGCTTTTCGTTACTCGGGACCGCCAGAGCGATTGCCGTATCTCGGCGAGAGGCATCCGAAGGTAAATGGAAGGAGAAGCCATGGGCTTGTAGTTGATTGGGACCAAATGGGAAATGTCAGGCCTCCGGCTAAACTCCGGCAAGCGCGTCTTTCCTAGAGTGCAAACGTCGAGCATTCGTGGGTGTACATGTGCACCAATACAAGGTAATGAGATTTCATACAGAACTTTTTCCGCGTTTTCTTCCAAGTAACGATTCTTGGGGAAAGTCTTCAAAGTCTACAGAGCTTGGCCGGTGTTAGACATTTACGTGGACGAGAAAGCAAGCATGGACAACACTACTCTTTCCCAGCAGGCAGCCGAGGCTTTAACCTACTTGCAAAAGAAGGTACCTGCTGAACTACACGGGCCTGTCGTTGGAATAACATGTGGTTCTGGATTAAGCGGCTTGGCTGAGATTGTTCTACCTGAGCCACGATGTGAAATCCCCTATACCGACATTCCTCACTTTCCACCAAGCACAGGTAGAGCAACATCTCATAAAGGATGCAATGTGAAAGCAGCGCTGATGACCAAGATAGTGCATGGCCATGCCGGCAAATTTCTCTTTGGTTTGCTCGAGCTGAACAAAAAGCCTATTGTCTTGATGGTCGGCAGGGTACAGTTAGTCTTCGATAAATCCATGAGCCATTCGATGTGTGGCTCATATTCCTTGCGTAGTTATTATGAAGGCCACTCCATCCAGAGCATCACAATCCCCATACGACTCATGAAGCGCCTCGGAGTGGAAACCATCGTCGGTAAGAAAGTCCATGATTCCGTCTGTTCTTATTGATTGACTTATCCTAGTCACAAACGCTGCCGGCGGCTTGAACCCGGACTATTCCGTTGGAGACCTAGTGATTCTGAACGATGTAAGGATAGACAGTCTTTTGAACACGAGAGTCTGACATCTCCAAGCACATCAACCTTGCTGGTCTCGCAGGCATCCATCCATTGAGGGGGCCAAACGCAGATGATTTCGGTACCCGCTTCCCAGCTCTGTCCGATGCGTATGATCTTGATCTGCGACGGCGCGCCCACCAGCTGTGGAAGAGCCTCGATCGCGGCACAGAGAGTACGAGACGTTTACATGAAGGTGTTTATGCTTTTGTTGGAGGGCCCAGGTGAGTCTGCGCGGTCTTATTTGTGATGAGAGTCGAGACTAACCCACAACAGCTATGAGACCAGGGCAGAATGCCGCATGCTGCGTAGCTTTGGGGCTGATGTTGTAGGAATGTCAACAGTCCCGGAGATTATTGTTGCACGGCACTGTAACATCAGAGTACTTGCACTCAGCCTCGTAACTAACAACGCAGTACTCGAGGCTGGGCCACGAGGCGATGATATTGCCATTCAAGGTTCAAGCGCTCAAGACCTAGATAAAGCCATCGAGAAAGGTAAAGCAAACCATGAGGAAGTGCTGGCTGCTGGTCAGAACGCTGCCGCAGATGTCCAGGTAAGCCTGATTCACAAAAGTTGGCTTTGTAAGCTAACAAGAGTTTGTAGCAATTGGTAGGCCTACTGGTGCGAGATGTATTGAGCACCGACCACGTCCATTGAAAGAAGGGCTCCAACGGATCACCTGGGGGGGTCTTTATGGCTTAGCCCATATATGAAATCGTCCAGCAACCTGGCAAGTCTTTTAATGTCAGGCTAGCTGCAATCCAGTCGTCGATTCGGGACGGCTTATTGCACGTCCAATTCAGCGTTTACGAACGCCCCCAAATCTCTTCTCCTTCAAATTTTTGTAAAAAGCTTTCCTACCGCTGGTCTTAGAAGCCTGAATGTCATTGTATTTGCGTTTGAAACGGCCAGTAGATGTTTCATCGGCCAGAACTTCCTCAACGAAAGTCCTTTTTCGTTCTTTGTTTGAAAGCCGAGAGCTAAGATACTCAGTTGGACCTTCGATGATTGTGCCGACCTGTGAATATTCGGGTACCGAAGCCTTAGAGTTTTCCTTCTTGTAGTGGCGGTGGGGATCGAGTATGGAACGCATTTTAAGGAGTTGCAGATCTGCCTTTAGCTCGGCAGTTAGTTTCGTGCGTGGCATATCGAAGAAATCCGGTCCTGCAGTAGTCCGCTTTTCCTGTCAAGCCATCAGCATACCTGTCGTGACGAGATTTAATGTATGGGGGCATTCGCGCAAAACAAGTCCTCAGAGTAACTATGTAAAAAGTCTCTCAGCGATGCAGAGCAGGTACCCAAGACGGGACCGAGATGTCTGCGTCAAGGAAGATTGGGTATTTTTCATCATAGGCTAGTAAAGCAATGTGTTTCGTAACGTGACCCACCTTCTTAATACGCTCTTTCACCTTGACCGGGTCCTCAACTCTGCGAACGGTATTCGAAAGGCGTCTGTCCCGTCCGCTAAGAAGTCGTCTGGGGTCTGCCCGAGCTACACCATCGGTCGAGACGATGTACGGTTGCGCTATGGCTCCTGGGTCAAGCTTGGGAATTCTATGTGACCATTAGTACTGTAGGCTCAAGATTTTGAATGCTGCAGTATACCTCGAAACTTCTGTGATTTGCTTCTTAGTAGACTCCGTTTTGCGAATTCGTTGCTCAGCTCGGTGGAGGAGTGACTTCATTTGTCCATCCGATAAGTCGTCTTCGTCCCAGTCGTCTTGCGTGGCCATATCTTGCTGGCGAGGTGACATGGCTTGTGAACACTTCTTTTCAATCGTGTGCGGCTGCAAAAATTTGGGTATCGGGAAGATTCACCTCGGCCGCTAACGGAATCGTCACTCTGCGAAATACGCGCTATGAACCTGATTACACTGCCCAGATATTCCAAGTACTGGTGCGCCGTAGATATTCGACAATGAGTTGGCAAGCTGAACAGCCAGAAAAATTGTGCTCATGGACTTTCGCGTCAATAATCTGATAAGCTTGACTTCACTCTTGGAGGAATCAAGCCTCTCGGCACCTAGCCTCAGCCTAGAATAATTGCGCTCTCAGCGGTCCACTACTTCGCATTACTAATGGCAGCATTGCAGCCTTGTGACGGTTGGGTAATATCATTGGGCTGCCATGCAGCAATATTGCTGTGAAGAAAGCGGTTTGGATGACGATTTAGGCTTAGACTTGGGCGTGGGGTGATTAGCGAAGATCTTCCGTGCCCCGCTAAAGCTGAATCTCTAGCGCTGAAGAGCAAGGTTGGCACTTACTCGAGCGCCAATTCGCTGTCTTGTTGACCATTCATCCAAAAGGTCTCATCCCATATTTCCCTTAAGATCCAGGCTGAACACCCGGAATACTCGATCGCCATTGCTGCTTCCACTTCCTGTGAAAAGCGCGACTCCTACCACCACTACCAACACATTACGACTTCTCGCGCACCACTTCCCAGCCCCCAGAGCTCTGCTCTCACCGCCCTCATCTCCGTTTCATATATCCGCAGGCAAACTTCCACGATCGGGAAACATCTCAGTTGAGGTCGCACATCGAATGCGAACCCATCATTTCCCATTGCCCACCTCCCTTTCGAATTCCCGGCAAACGGAATCAAACCATGGATCAGAACCCACCAGGCTCCGGGCAGGGGCAGCAACACCAACAGCCGAAATATGATCCCAGCAATGGAGGACACTACGGTATGTTGCCTACCATCATTCTCGCTCCCGGAGGTTCCTTGCTAGTTGTGGCTTTGAGTGCCATATCACGCGTCTTTACATCCTCCTGAGGATTGATCAACACGCTAATTATATTACTCTATTATAGGTGCAAGCGCCCAAGTACGTCGCAGCGATTCCCGTCCCATCGCCAGAGGCAACCCTGAGCTTCGTGCACATACTGATCACTACTACAGGTGGCGGCGCATTCAGGTTTTACAGCACCCGAGTTTTATACGGGCACCTGGGCTAATGTGGGTATCCTTCAACTTGAGACCTACACAGACAAAGACTAACGTGCTTTAGGTCAGTCAAGGACTCAATGGCAACTATCGCGACATTTTGACGACCTATTGGCAGCAGACCATCAACCACCTCGAGAATGAAACCCACGACTACAAGCTCCATCAACTCCCCTTGGCCAGAATAAAGAAGGTGATGAAGGCGGACCCGGACGTCAAAATGATCTCTGCAGAGGCACCCATACTGTTCGCCAAAGGCTGTGACATTTTCATCACCGAGTTAACCATGCGTGCATGGATCCACGCAGAAGAAAACAAGCGAAGGACACTGCAGCGCTCGGACATTGCTTCAGCCCTGGCAAAATCAGACATGTTTGATTTCTTAATTGACATTGTCCCTCGCGAAGAAGCCGCAAGTCATGCAAAGAGGTCGAATCAAGGCGGAGGGGCAGGCGGAGGAGCTGCAGCGCAACCCGCGTCAAGTGGCCAGATCATCCCCCCTCAGAACAACGTCCAGCAACAGCCACCTCCGGGCCATCCACAGCAACAGCAGCCACAGCACATGGGTCACCATGATATTCCTCCCTTCGACAATCGTCAGATGGCACAAGAGCAGGAATTCAGGGCTCAGCAAGGAATGTACGCAGCCCAGGTACCACCGGATCCAGCAAATGCCTATGGACAGCCACCGCAGCCCATGTTTGAGGGCATGTACGGCTATGCGCCCATGGCAACGCAGCAGGTAGATCGCTCTGCATTCAGTTCGTGATATAGACACTGGCTGACTGCTCTATCAAAGATGTACCAAGTCAATCAAAGGAGTCAAGACCCATCGGGAGGACAAAACCCAGGCCACCAGTATCAACGGCACGACGGAGGTGAAGGTGATGCGGATGCTGAGGGTGAGCGGGATTATGAGGTTGGCTGAGGTCTATGGGCGTTGACTTATATGTCGCTATTGCTATGTTGAAAGAAATGGAGGCACGCTTGGCGTTGTGGCAAAGCACGAGGGCTTAGCGAAGGATTGCCATAATCGTGGATCATGTTTAAAGCGCTGTCAGCAATTAGATTATGGCAAGCTTCGAATACATCTTGCAAGTGAGACGTACCTTGATCTGCAGAGGTTTGCCTCCCTAGGACCTCGCGATCTCGTCGAGAATTGTTGTGTCCGTGAGTCCTCATTCAACATCAGAAATAATGCATACCCCTACTTCGTGAGAGCTTGAATCGAGAGCTCATCTGTCCGTACGGTGTCCCTGTCGGCGCAGCCATCCACGTCTCTGGGACATCGAACGTAGGCGGAGCTCACACATTCAATTCGGGGGCCTGGTGGTCGATTATTAGCCTTGACGCAGTACGCATTGCCGTACGTAGATGAATGCTCCCGCACTGGGGTGACCATCCTTACCTCAGCATAAGTCAGAACTTGCTGTCTTCATTGGTCCTTGGATTCTTCAGCCTGAGCCCGCTGCAAAGATTTCATCCCAAATCGCGAAGACAGGGCTTGGAACTTGTCCGATTTCAGATTCGCTGGAGTTTGAACGGTATGGGTGAGTCTATTGAGTATTAGCGGAGCGCTCGGGCTCAAGGTGTCAATTCCGACGCAATAATATGGTTTACGTACTTTTCGAGCAAGATCGGGCCATTCATCGCATCAACCCTCCCATATTTCTTGTTCCTGGTAGCGACGTCATAGAACTCGTCCGAGTTCTCCGCCTGCATCAACATAACGGTCTGTTGTAGCTCGTCCAAGTTCTCCCGTAAGATCGGATTTCCAAGGGTGTCCACGAACTCGGTTAGGTATTGAACATCCTTGGCGAGTGCGGCGACTCCATTAGGATTTATCCGCTTCACTTCTGGTGACAAAGGAAGAGATAGGATCATGGTCGCTGCATGGCTCAGTGCATCAAAGTAGATGAGTTCCTTGATTTCTGTAGGTAGACCCAAAAGGACAGAATTCATGATGTTCGACAAGTATCTCGTCAGAGTCTGCATATAATTGCTAGGTTCCTTCTCGAGTGTAGGTGCCATCCAGTCGTACTCTGCAGTCCCGATGAGATCATCGATCTTCGAATTGACAAGTTCAAATATCCGCTTCTCAGCCGTCTTCTTGTTGCTGCGAAACTCTTCCGTGGCATTCAGAGTAACGCTTCCACCAACGGAGGCGGTAGATCTCGCCGCAGCGAGCAAAGGCTCTAGCTGTTGACAAGCAATCTCGAAATGCTCTAGGTTGATAAGGATCTGAACGATTTGTCCAAGATACTGCGAACTAAGTCGTTCAACCAACAGCCGACAGACACTCTCTGAGAGGAGGGTATCGAGCGAAGTCTTAAGAGTCTCGTCGATGACTCTTGGATGCTGAAAGTGATCATCGGAGAAGAAGTAGAATTGGTTCAAGAAGTTCCTTATGTCGATGCAGCAGAGTGGATACATTTGAGAAAATGGGAGAACGCAGGGGAAGCGTATCTCTTCTCGAGGCTTGTCCGGCGTATACCAGCTGACGTTGACTACCTTGTCGTACTCGTCTAATTTGTTGATTGGCATTGGCATGTAGTCATCAGTAGAGACGATCTCCTGGAAGTCGTCACTGAAGCGTCTCTGTAGTAGTTCCGCGTACTTCTCGAATAGCCTTAACAGAAAAGCATCCAGAGCGCCTACTGGATAATTCCATGACTATGACTGATCAGCTTTACGGTTCCCTGCGGAGGCAGGATACGAATTTGCACTTACGTCCATTGTCTGGATGAAGAGCGCGATGTGACCCTTGATCTTGAGCAAGACCTCAGCATTGGTGACCTCATGCAATGCCTTGGATATCAGCATGATGGCTGATTGGCACATTGAGTCCCAAAGCTCATCAACGTCTACGACAGACCGTAGTTCTGGGGTCTTCTTCATTGTCGCCTTCTCCACGATTGCGAAGCCCGCGATTCCCTCTAAAAGCTCACTGAGACTAGCGCCTTCTACGTCGATCAAAGTCACGGAAGCGGGCATAAGAAGCTCTTTTTGCTGTCTTCGAGTGGCAGCATACTCAGCACGGAATTTGTCAGTCTGGCCCAAGGCATTGTGTATGTGGAGACACTCAAACAAAGGCGTGAAGTCCACCTGGACATCCTCGTTATCAAGTATGTCAAATTCTTCAGTCTCGTCAGAGACGAGCTCAATGGCCGAATTGAGCTTGAAGTTAGTTAGGTAGGGAAAAGCTTCTGCTCGATCCTTCTGCCGAGTTCGCCTCTGCTCAGTGTGATAGAAAGCTACTTCCCCAAGGAATTGAGATGTCTCTCTAACCCTAAAAAGCCAGGTATTCAAGTCTGTCATCACTGCTTCAGCGATCAGCTTCTTCGTCGCAGGCACTGACTTCTGGATCATCTCCGCAATCTTATATTGGGTGATCTCTTTCAGATGGATATTTTGAAGTTCATCCAGCGCTCTCAATGCGGAGTAATGGCTCTTCTTGCCTAGCAAATCATGGACATGGTTGGCCAGCCGTAACACCTCCAGACAATCACGCAGAGCCTGGGTAGCTTCATCTATGTTCTGCCGTACCCCGCGCGAGTCAACAAGGGCCTTTTTCTGCTCAGCCAACTTCTCGGTGCTTGATTGTATTGACTGATTGAGTTGTAGAATTTCGGAGGTTAAATTGACCGTACCGTCGCGAACATGCAGAAGCTGGTTGACAGAGCTGACGAAACCCTGGTGGTTGGTGTTGCAAATCCGTTCGATTTCTGCCTCACGGTTTGCTGAGTATTGTGTCAGGGATTGCAGGAGCTGTTGACCTTGACCTCCTTTGCTGGCGTCTTTGATTGCTGGTAGAAGCTGATTGAGGTATTCATTATCGGATGGAGCTTGGACAATCTGTAGGGTGTCAGGAGACGATAGAGCACCGAGGGCAAATGGTTGGGCTGTCTACCTGCTGGACCGCATATTCCAGCTCCCTCCGAGAGTCAATTGCGGATGGCATGCTAGGAGTGTAGGCAAAAAAGACGAATATCTTCAACGATTAAGGGCGAAAATCGCGTTGAGAATTCCTATCGGCAACATCAACGATAGAGATACCATGCATGTTATGGACTGTCAATGCCAATGTGTAGTCCGCGGTGGGTCAAGATTGGCGGAAATTGCTGGAAGTACGAGCTGTGGACCGTTGGCACATCTGATGCTGCCTTGCAATTTTAGGGTAGTTCGGGCTCTAGGACTTATTTGGTATAGCCCGATGAATCCCTGCAGATGATCTGCAGCCTTGGCATTCTCGCATTGTGGCGCTTTCCCCTTCCTTCACCGTTGCTTCAGCGCACCCATCTCATCGTTCTAAGATTAGGAGCTGTGACATGAATCAATCCAGGTTCTAGATCTGCCCGAGATCCGTAAGCCGTGACAAGTTTGTACCGAGGTACCCTCTCCCAAATCAGTGAAGTCTCCGATATGATGCTACCTTGTACTTTTCCCACCTAAAGCAGACTTACATACAACGAGAGTAAAGCTACTTGCCCAGAACATCTACCAGTTCCAAGCTTGCCCACGAGTGCTAACAAGACTAGTAAATCCTTGGAGTCTATAATCGGAGGCATTAAATGATGTGAAAGACCACTACTTTACGCACGCAAGTTATAAAGGTTATGTCTTGTGTATGTAAATCGGAAAGCCCGATGGCCCATCAGAATAAATTTCCGAGGTTTGGACGAGTCCTCGGGGTTTCGGCAGGCCTATTGGTCGATATTTGTCAAGTGCAACTTCCGTGAGGTGCTCTTGCGATGGATCGGTGACCTAGTGTATCCATGAACAACGGACCGCCTGTGCACCTTCCTCCCCCAGAACTTTCCTTACCTCCTTCCAATCCTTCCCTCTCACCCTCCTTTCCCACCCACTCCCTTCTTGCCAAAGAGTGTGTGCTTCTTTTGACAAGCCTCGTTCAGCATACCGTTTAATGCAATTTTGTCTATACCTCCTTCCCCTTACAGTCAATACTTCCTTCCAAGGACCAGGTACCCTCAGCTCACAAACTCGCAACAATGGCAGTCATCAATGGCCGCAACGGCATTGCTGCTAGTCCCAATTCATCAGAAGAAGTCGAGTCCTATCATGGTACTCCTGCAACAAAGCTCTCTCCGTTCTCTCCAGAGAACGTCCATGACCTCAAGGCTGGAGGCCACGGCATTGCCGGATCCAACGTACCACCGGCTTTCAATCTTTTCCGTACCAATACCAACTTCAGTCCGAAAGGAAAAGCTGGCAAAACCACTTCGTTGGGCTCCCAGGACCCTTTCGTCTCGGCTCCTGCCTTGCCTGCCTCCACAAGAACCTCTTCTGATGCATCCAAGCTGTCCCCAATTGCTCTGAAGTTTACCCCCGTATCGAGCTACGGGTTTTCTAGTGGCCATGGAGTTCCTGTCTCTGCCTCAATCCGTCAACATATTGCTGCAGCTCCGGTACTCCTTGCACTACCACCAGTATTACAGACCTTTCCGAACCATGCCACTGCCGCGAATTGTATGCTGTCCGGGCCCCCTGGTGCTGACATGCTTTCACCGGGTATCCTGTCACTCTCTTCAATGGATGGGTTTGGCCTCAGGGTTGGAGAGCTTAAGAACGGCCAGTTCTCTTCCGACGGTGGTATGTCCAGGGCTTTGATGATCAGTCAGATCACTCCAGGAACTTCAGTGAAGGATATCCAAGCAATCTTCAACGTAAGTCTTTCTAACGTATCATGCCTGAGCACTTATTGACAAACATCAGACAAAAACCTTCCCGTCCCTGAAGTTTGTTGTGCTTGCCGAATTGGCTCCCATAGGCGCAGTCTATGTCAAGTTCGAGGACATCCGCGATGCCGACCGTGCGCATATGCTCCTCAAGACCAACTATCGGGCATGGATCTCTAAGTTCATTGAACCCAAGGAGTTTGTGTTGAAGCATCAGCCGGAGAGCCTCAAGAACTCTCAAGTCTCGATGTTTGAAGGCCAGGTGCTTGTAACGGCCCAGTTTGCAGGCCCATTTGACCGCTTCGATGGTGCCAACATTGGAGCTATCGTTGAAGAAGCACTCGGGAATATTGGCCATCTGCTGGCATTTGAATTAGTCATGATGAATTATCCAACAGTTGCCTATCGAGCAGAGTTCTTCAACGCCGCTGCAGTGAATAAGGCCCTGGATCTGAATGGACACAAGATTAGCGTGAGCCCCCAAACCTCCGATCGGGTACTTGCATAATGCTGACTCAAGCAGGGGTGTACATTGAGCATCTCGCTCTACAAGCCGGATGTTGAGAGCACAGCACAACGTCCATCGAAGGTCCCTGGACCTCTCATCATTGGTCGAGATACAGGCTTGGAGAAGGCTCTAGTGAGCATGAGCGTAAGCAACCACCGTGACACGTATGGCCCTCAGACACCGCGCACCCCATCGTTCCCGCAAGTTCCGATCTCAACCCCAGGCAGTCGGCACTTTACCAATCGCAACATCGGCACTGGACAGAACACACCATCATCGTTTGGCAGCTACACTCATGGCTTTTCGAGCGGAGTTTCTGACCGGAGCTCTTGCTGGAGTCCGACCTACAACCCTTACGCCAATTACGCAGTACCGTCGCCACTGCGGTTACCTTATGGCCCAGGTGCTGTTGGGCAAGAGCGTGGAGTGTTGACACTTCCGCATTACCGTCAAGGACACTACAGCCAGCGACAGAACGGCCAAGGCAAGATAGGTGGACGTCAACGTCTTGACTATGCGTCCGGACACCACAACGTTGTCGATGTCAACCGAATCGGTCAAGGGATCGACGTTCGTACAACGGTAAGTCGTCCGTTCGCAAATACAATATTGCGCTGATCCAATCTGACAGATCATGCTGCGGAACATCCCTAACAAGGTTGAGTTGGTATGCATCACAGACCCTCTATTGGTTCCATGGCTTACAATCTTTAGGCCATGCTTAAGAAGATCGTCAACGAAACGAGCTTTGGCAAGTACGACTTCATGTACCTGCGTATTGGTATGTCGTTTCCGAGTCTACTTTTGCTTCAAAGCTGACTAAAAGTCTTCAGACTTTGCGAACAATTGCAAGTAAGTCTACCAAAATTCACTGCCACTGAGACGTCTTTCCCCACGAGTCTAAATTTTCGCAGCGTTGGCTATGCTTTCATCAACTTCGAGGATGTAAGTGTACATCAATCCACAGATTTTAGTCTTGTCATGCTAACTCCGAACAGCCGTTCTCTATTATTGAAGTTCGTGCCCATTCCACGTGGAAGTTCGTTTGGGAGCTAACATGATCGCAGTTCGTGAACGCTAGAGCCGGCCATCGCTGGTGAGGAAGCCCTCCCTTATCCCCTGACGGCATGTTGGACAAGCATTCACATCCTCATAGGAACTGTTACAATAGTGACAAGGTTGCGGAGGTCTCTTATGCCAGTACGTTATGAAGTCATTGATGACGTTGCTTCTCACTGATGATTTGCAGCCATCCAGGGTAGAGACTGTCTAATTCAAAAGTTCCGCAATAGCTCAGTCATGCTTGAGTATCCGGAATTCCGTCCAAAGGTAGACCACCGTCATGTTGACACCCAAAGCGAGACTACCGCTGATCATGTGTAGCTCTTTCGCACTGGTAATGGACCAGACGCTGGTCAAGAAGAGCTGTTCCCACCACCAGACAATCAAACGAAATTTAGGAGGAGTATCGAAAATGCCGAGCACGTTGGTGAGTAGTAAGAAAGCTGGCATCTGACAAGAAGACTGATCGAGCTTGTAGGACTTTTTGCTCCTCGAGCCGGCCAAAACTTCCGCGACGAGCAGCGTCGTCGTCGTTCTCAATACGACCGCGGTACTCGGCTTGCAGAGATCGAGGACTCCTATGAAGACAATCACTACGACAATCGCAACGGGCCAAACGCTTTCCATGCAGTTGGACCCTATGGGAGAATGAGTGGGCCGTACTACCCGGGCGTTGGCGGATCATCCTTTTAGGGTCTTATACAGTCAGGTCCCATGATCAACACAGGCTTGGACTTCTACAATTCGATGCTTAAGTGTGTAAGACTGATATCAATTTCGGCCAATGTTAATGGATATGGGGAACAAAAATTCCGAGAGGTTGTCAGAGAAGGATGTTTTGTTGCCGATGTTGAAAAAAAGGAAAGTTTCATCTCCGTTGTATATGAGATCGAGTTGGTGGCCTTGGTGTGTTGAGGAAGCGCTTTTACATTTCACTTCTTTCGCAGGTAGATTTTGCTTTGAGGGGAGGATGTGCCGAACGTTGGGTGGTTTGATGGCTTCTTCGCTAGAGAGAGAGATATGGAGGCAAAAGGCCTAACTTGCACTACACTTAGATAGCTCATAGAATGGAATGCACAACAATTCAGTCACAGAAACCATATCTGCATCCAAGCACTCAATGCCATGTAGCTTTGGTCTTAAGCATAAGACCTATATAGTGTATCGTTGGACTGACGGTTCCCACAAAATTGAGATTATTCGCTCTCTCGGCGCCTGGACTCTTCCACACCTACTTTAGCTAGTCTGCAACAGCATTGCATTTGGCATATTCTCGGTAAAAAAAATGGAAATCGACATCGGCCAATTGCAAGCCGTGACCAGAATCCTCCATTTGATACATCATCGCAATAAGAATCAGCATCGCCAAAGCACTTGGTGGAAATGGCTGGCTATGCTAAAGCGCTGCATCGGGAAACTAGTCGAAGAACTCAAGGGCCAAGATCCACAGCATACTCAAGCTCGTGTAAAGTACATGAGGGAAATTTTACTGCCCAGGTGCTACGTGTGGGTGGCTATAATACTTGTACTTTTTTGGGGGCTTCGTCAGAGGCTAACCTATTGCAGGCCTTTTAGTCAACTGATTCGAGACAATCAATTCTCGGCTCTGGGTCTTACCTTGGTAGCGGAGCTTGCTAAGACGCAGAGGGCCATTAGTGCTGGTAGTGGGGAAGGAGAAGAGGGAGTGGAGACTGAATTGGAGCCTATGGTTAGCAACTACGAGTCTGTACCGGAGATTTCTGAGGACCTGGGAGAAGCTGTGGGGAGGTCCACGGCTATTGCGTCTAAGCCAGAGGATCCAAACATACCTACTACGAAATCATCTGATTCTCAAAGGATAAAGGATGCAGAGCGGCGAGTCCAAGGCCGCGAGACAGATGCTATGGGTCCGCTTGAACATATCAATACCCCAGCAACTCCACTGCGTAAGGAAGGTAGATCAGTGTCGATCGTCAGTAGGCTCAAGGCTCCACCAAGGACTGCTAAGAAGCAGAAGAGGAAGCCTGCCAACCCCATTGATGATCTATTCCAAGGACTGGACTAAATGGCTGGAGTCTTGCTTTGAACGATTACATGGGAATCTGACGGAGTTGGTTTACCCAGTCCATCTATTCTTCATTAAAAGCTGTCATCCATTCGAAGAGGGTATCTACCATGTGCCTATCCAAAAGAGCAGACTACTAAGCCCAATATTGATACAAATATGCTGGCCCATGCTCCACGCCATGCTGTACAGATATTTCGGCGAGAAGACCGTCCATATGAACAAATGCGTCCTCAATGCTGTACATGCGAGCATTACAAACAGAACGCTACTCGAGACAAAGGTAGTAAGCGTTGCTGAATGACAACCCCATGACTTCCACTGCCCTTGCCTTCGATGCTTGGACAACAGCAACGCCGTGGCTGAGGTCCACCATAAGGACCCGGCCCAATTTCCGCAGAATGTCAATATGCCCACAGCTACGACATTGTATCCGGCAACACCGTTGTATGCATTTGAGAGATCGACCGAAGAGATGGCATTGGAACCTCCGAATGCGAAGAAGGATGCGTACTGGAATAGCAGCGAGGTCAGCGTCAACTCAGCGGTAGGCAATTCCAGCCAGTCCAGGACATGGAACTGCAGCTCGAACAGGAGGAATAGCGGGATATTGGTAGCTCGCGACTGTGTCATGAGGAAAAGTGTGAAGAGATCGTGGAGAGGCCGCAAAATGTCTGGAAAAAATTTCATTAGCGTGCGTGCTACTACTCTGGAAGTTAGATCTCACCTTCAGCTTTCCCACCGTAGGACATTCTTTGATACATAATGGGAAGGCTGGTTAGAATTAGCAGGATAGCGATGCTGAAGAAAGCAGCTCTGGCCTGAGCTACTAAAGATGCTTCCTCCATTGGTCTTAGAACGAAAAATTGGAGACCTTCCAAGAGTTCTGGAGCGTCTGCCCTTGTGAAAGCAACTTTGAATCCAAGAGATGCAATACCCAAAGCGAAGGAAGCGGCCGATGACAGTTGGCGGGACGCCCATGGCACAGCTCTCCTCGATAATCTTCGGACGACGTCAAGATAGGTTGCTAGGACCAGGGCCCATAGCACGAAGTTGTGGGCAGGAAGGAACATCTTTGCAATGTCTGGCTCACCAGCGTGCTTCTGCCCTGTTTGATTCCAAATCCGGATCACACGCAGGATTGCGAGTAGTGGGACTGCAGACCAGGCCCGGGAAAGGCCCTTAGTCTCTTCAGCGTTGCGTCTATGTGCCATTAGTCTCTATCACATCCAGAGTGGGTGTATGTCTCACTGTTTGAAGAAGACCCATCCAAGCCAGCCCGAAGATGCCCAGTACCAGAAGTGATGTTCCTCCTCGACGTAGCTGCTTGCGAACATCATCACACCGTACATGATGGTTACGGAGGAGGTCCAAAGTCCGGTCGAGCGCGCATTCAGCAAGGCTGTGAAAGCTGTTGCGAGACTTGCCACAGTTGCCAGCACAGCAAGAAGAACACCGATATTGAGTCTCCCAAGATCGTAGTTGCTGGCAGTGCTGCTCATGATGTCTTGTGCACGTTTGGCGAACTAAACGTGGCTTAGCATTTGATCTGATTGGAAGCGAATTACCACATACTTCTGTCAATGCTTGCAACGCCGTAACAGAGTCCCCTTGACCTGGACCTTTCACAGAGCTGGCTGCTGTTGACCATAGACAGCTCAGGGTCTCACCGTCGGATTGTGACAACGTGCAGTCCGTGCCAGCCGCGCCATCAAAGGATGGCCCTGGGAAAGTCCCGCGAACGATATCTAAGATTTGTCGAGCGTTCTCGTGCATAAGGCGTATCCTGACATCTGTGAAGGCTGTTAGCGAGAAGTGCTCTACGGACTAGACCTATTCGGCCAGGCCAACCTTGGCTCCAGAAGTCCAGAAAGTCCGGTATAAAGACACCGAGGTTGTTCAGTGGGACTGGAAAGCCGAGCAGCCCAGCAAGGGTAGGGGCAATGTCCGACTGTTCCACTGTGTTATAGTACCCAAACGTGGACTGTGGTGCGATAAGTGGGCACTCGGAGCCTTTAGAAATGGTTTGAAGCTTGGGGGATAGAAAGACAAGGGCTGGAGAAGTCTCGCCTTCTGCGGAGCCTCCATGGTTGCCAGCGTCGTTCATGCCGTGATCGCCGCACAGGACGAGAAGGGTGGATTGCAGATGTTTTTCGATCTCGATAGCTTGGTAGATCTGCTTGACTATGCCGTCCATTTCTGTCTGCTTCGGGATCATGTGGGGACTGCCATCAGAGTCAATATCTGTTGGGATTTTGTCCTACGCCGATGTATTACCTCCTGGGACCTGACTTGTGTCCAATGTGATCTAGTCCAAGGTAGTGCATGATCATGCCATTCCAATCACTCTGTTTCAGCTCCAATGGCACATGCCTTGTCACATTATTGTCCACTTCAGTAAAGTCCTGGAACTTGATTCTCAGTATTGCTATGTCTATCGTACAACTGTTCAACGAAGTGCCACTGACCGAAACGAAGAAACTCGAAGTACCATCCGCACGAGAGAAGGTACCAGGGAACAGTTTCAGCCAGGTATCATCCCCGTACATGACTAGCTTCCCTTCAGGCTTGTCCCTCAGTTGCGAAAGCCAGGTGTCCTGATTTGCTAAGCTTGACGTCGTGTCGGATTCGGCGAAGTTGAGTATGACGTCTAGGAAGGAAGGGATGGATCCAGTGGTTATTGCTTTGACTCGAGGCATGGTAATTGTTGGTGAGGTAGCATGAGCTGTGAAAGGCATTGCTGCGCCGGATCGAATAAGACTGGCAGACTCAGGTCAGCCCTCGATAAGTATACAGAGGCGTGCAAGCTTGCCTTTGCGTAAACTTGAAACCAGAATTATTGGAGTAGACAAAGTCACTATCCACGTTAGGATCGACGCGGTATGAAGTTGAGGGGACTCTACCTTCTGAGCGCGTCAACGACCATGAAAATGACCTTGTCGAACGGGGCTGATGCATGCCTGCCACCATCATTGCTATCTCCAAAGGAAGCTCTCCCAGGAATAAATGGCTTGTAAGGAAAGAAGCCAGTTGCAAAGGTCAAAATGGCAACGGGTATTAGTAGATTTGCGATCGTTAGTAGCAGTATTGAAAGTCTTTGCGACATTGTATAAGCATGCTTGATGCTTTCGAACGGTCACATCATCATTCAATACGACCCATAGAGGACAAAATCATTGGCCTTGGTGTCGCGCTTCAGTCGAAGATGCTCATGTATCATCTCTGGTCCTGGATGTCCTCCTGGACGGTCTCCTCTAGGGGAAAATTAAGGCATGCATTTAAGGTCAGCGGCGCTGCAGATCTCCCGCCAGCCTTAGCCGAAGCCCCACGTGGCGAATCTTATCAATCGGCTTGAACTTTGCAAAGTGCTCTACATTGAAACTTGACTTTAAAAGATGAGGTAGCCTCGGAATTGGCAGATAATTGTTGTTCCCATCTCATAAAATAATTGTTAAGCAAGAGTATGCACATGAAGTAGGCGGCTTCAGCATTAAGCACGCTCTATCCGGTCATACATCGAAATACTTTTCAACGGTCCATGCAAACACCAGATCAAGGCCTCAGACTCTTCCGTCTCTGCCTCTTACTTAATTGTGGCCCCACTCTCCTCCCTTTCTTGTAGACTGGGAATACCATCGCAGCTCTTGCTTTGCCTCGCCCTTTCTTCTGTATCCTCCCACTACTCCTTGACCCTGAATTTGTTGCATTTGTAGAGGTATCCGCCTGGTCAAGATCCATCTCTGTAAACGCACAATGTTAGCCTTGTCAACGATGCCGATTGCGTTGACTGATTCAATTCTTACCCCCTTCGCTAGCAAGCAGATCCGCCTCTGATTCCGTTTCTTTTGGCTGCTTGGAGTCTGGAGAACGCCCGGGGTCAGCTAGACAGTACGTAAAATGGTAACAGCTAACCAGAGCGTGACCAACCTTTATCGTCGTCTATCATTTTGGCATCCTCTTCTGTCTTTTCAATAGGCTTTGAAGCCAGCTCAAGCAATTTCGCGGACAGGCGCTCCTTCCTGGCATCCTCGACTGGACCAAAGACCTTGGATCGTAGCTTTAAGTTGTTGGTCTTATTCCGACTCGACCGCAAACCTTTCGCCATGCTCCGATCTCTCCCCTTCACAGTGACTCGTTGTAGTGTGGCAGCTAGGATAGGATTGTGTATGTGTAATTCTTCCGAAGATGTGGTAGCTGTAGCGGAGGCACGCTAGAGGCGGCAAAAAGTTTAGAATGTGTTATCGAGCTGAATAAAACAGACCTGTCCGAGCTGTCATAGCATGTGAGTTTGAAGTGAAGACAGAAGCAGTTGAGAAGAAGAAGCAGATGTGAAGCCAAGCACTTTAATTCCGTTCGGAATTTGGCCGCACTGAACCTATTAAATGTCGCCTTTCAACCTGAACCCCAATACCACCTCACATCTTAACACTGTGTCACTACTCAAAGCCCCTCTCTCTGAGCTTTAATCCAGCTAGTCACCTGATGCTCTAGTTGCCACCACTCCAAAATCTCCTACATGTCACTGTGGCAATATAAAATCCTGCGCCAGCGCCCCCTCCGGCTGAAGAGCGTTTTCTGCTGACCTCTGGACGATACACCTAAAGATGGCTTCCGTTGACCCAGCCAGTTCTGATGCTACGATTGCAAAAGTCAAGACGCTGGTAAACAATCAACTGAAGCAGATATTAAAAAAGGAAGGACTTCCTGTCTCAGGTGCAAAGGCTACTCTGCAATCGCGAATCATTGATCGTGAGTCTCAGCTGCTACGGTTTCATATCCGCTTGTGCAATGCGACCAAAGCGTGGTGACCCAGCGCTTCCCCCCTTGCTGATCTCATTGTACCTATTTGACATACCCAGAGAGCTAACGCCGCGATCTCCAAAATATAGAGCTCCGCCGTTACGCGCAAAACAACAACTTAGAATCCTTCAGTCATTTGAGGAGTCTAGCCTACAATCCCGATGCCACTGCCACTGGCTTATCCCCCTCCCCTGCCGCCGCTCGAGCCTACCCAAACAACCCACCCCCCCCGCCCAATCAATATCAACACTCGTTCAGTAGCAGTTCTCTCAGACCTGGAGCACCCGGCATACCCACGAACATGAACGGATCAGGGCCGAGTATGGTCCCACCTCCTCGTCATTGCCCTCAATCTATCTGACAGGCGTATAGGAGCTCCGCAGTTCAAATCTAGTCCATTCTACACAGTGGTAGAGCCTCTGACGCCAGTCATTGAGTGTAGAAGTATGTTGAACTTCCAATATGCCCGTTTTGTGATACTCAGCTTTTTGACACTTGTGATTAATCACAAAGTTTCAGTCCGAGAGACCACGCGAGACAATGTCGAAGCGCACATCAACCTTCGGTCCGACATCGCAGAAAGGCTTGCTACGGATTCCTCAATAAGAGCAACGATCTACTGTGCTGCGGACCCTATGTCACCC